>JAOPSE010000047.1:9213075-9813075 GCA_029449295.1 Zea luxurians | reverse complement strand
CCTGGTTCCATTGTACGGGGCTCCAGCGCGGGAAAGTCGGATCTTCTGTTGTGGCCGCTTGCTCAACGTCGTGGGGCTGTCCAGGCTTGCACCAACCCGGCCTTACGTCGATCTGCTTTACTGATTGTTCCTCCCCAGGCACATGAAGGAGTGACCTTACGATCTATTGGGCCCTTGGTCCTTTCGTGAGGTCTTTTATCCTTCCAGTGGACCCGGGGGATATCTGTCCCCCACAATCGGCGTGCAGGGGGAAGCTTCTCGCATAAGGGATGAGTACAGTGCACCGTGCAGCACGGGCGTACTGTTTCGGCAACGGACTGGACAGGTGCGCCATCTGCAGGGTGGCCCTGGCGTCGCCTGCCAGCGGAATGGACAGGACGCAATAAATGCCGTGGGGGCACATCACCTGTCAGAAGGGTGGATAGGCGACATGTCCCCTCCGCAATAAATGCGGAGGTCGCGCGGCTCAGAGCCCTTGTGTCATGCTCCGCCCGCTGGCCTACGTCACGGTCAATCAGCCATGAGGCTGCATTAGACCTTCGGTCGAGCGGGGAGCGGAGGCGCTCCGGATAGAGCCTGGACACGCGTCAATACCGGACCCATGCCTAGGTTACGACACTTCCTCTCCCGGGACCTTATTATGGGTGGTCCAGAGCCCACTTGATGGGGTCCGAACCCTATCCAATGGCTACGAGCTGCTTTACTTCGGGGGTCCGGGTTGTGCGCATAGGGGTCCTACGCCTTCTGGGCCTGACGGCGTCGTCTCCGAGAACGCCACCTTAACTGCTCACGAGATACCCCTGGGGCTGTTCTCCGCGCGGTTAAGGGTAGCCACGCAGGCATCGTGCCTTTATACCGTAGTAAGGGGTACCCCTAATCTAGGGTACCGACAAAGCCAAATTCACTAATCATTTTATTTTTCATGCCTTGTTCATCATCATCATCATCAATATAACTTGCATTGAATAGATGTACCTTATCTCCCTTAGCCATAAGACACATGGGGGTGAAGAATTCATCGTTGGAGAAGTCGGTGAAGAGATACTGTGTTGATGAAGACTTTTGAATGGAACATTTTCCACTCCTTCATCCGAGCTTGAACTCTCCTCATCGGAGTTCCACTCTTCACCAATATGAGCTTGACCATATGTCTTTTTCTTGTAATATCCCTTGCTTCTCTCTCTTTTCTTGAACTTGTCCTTCTTGTATTCCTTCTTGTCCTCTTGATCTTTCTCATTTGGGCAATATGCTATGAAGTGGCCAATTTTTGCCACACTCATAGCATGCCCTCTTCTTTCCTTTTCTTTAAAATCTATCGCCTCATGTAACAAACTTTTTGAAGTCTTGATGAACATGATGGCATCTTCATGAAGATCATCACTTGAGCTTTCATCATCGATTGGGATCTCAATGACCTTCTTACACTTATGAGCTTTGGCTTCTTCCTTGCTCATAGACATTTTCTTGATTGAATATTATTTATTGGCAACCAAGGCATTTTATTCCCTTGCCTTGGTTGGTGCTTTCTCTTATTAATGTTTTTGTATTTTGGCAAACAATTGATGAGGCGTCATTTCCTCATAGTCATCATGATCTCTAATCATCCTTGCTAATCCCTTGTCCTTTTCCTTATAGACTCTTGAAAGGGAAATAGGGTTAACCTTTTCCCACTGTTAATTTTGGTGGTTGAATGCCCAACACAAATATATGGACTAACTAGTTTGCTCTAGAATACATGTTCTACAGGTGCAAAAACGTTCAACACAAACCAATAAATATTCAAGTTAGGGATCCAATTCAAAGGAGCAAAAGAAACCAAGTGTGATGTGGTCTGGCGCACCGGACTGTGTCCGGTGCACCAGGCCCGTACAGGGTTAAACCATCCACTCTCGGGTTTCAGCAGGCATGCTCCGCTATAATTCACAGGACTGTCTGGTGTGCCAGCGGAGCAACGGCTAGCTCGCGCAACAGTCGATTGCAAAAGCCGCTGACAGAGGAACAGTGCGCGCAGAGTCAGAGGCGCACCGAACACTGTTCGATGTGGCACCGGACTGTCCGGTGCCACAAGAAGACAACGGCGCCAACGGTTGACTGCTCCAGGACCCTAACGGTTGGGTGACGTGGCGGCGCACCGGACAGCCTACAGTGCATGTCCGGTGGCGCACCGGACTGTTCGGTGCGCCCATCGCCAGCAGCCTTCCCCAACGACTACTTGGTGGTTGAGGGCTATAAATACCCCCAACCACCACAACTCCAAGCATCCAAGTTTTCTGAAGTTCTCATTCAATACAAGAGCTAGTGCATTCACTCCTAGACACAATTCAAAAGATCAAAGCCTCTCGAAATCCCAAATTCATTCCAACCACCTAGTGACTTGAGAGAGTGTGTGTTCGTGTTCATTTGCGCTCTTGTTGCTTGGATCGCTTTCTTCCTTCCTCATTCTTGTTCCCAAGTGACTTGTAGTCAAAGCAAGAGACACCTAAGTGTGTGGTGGTCCTTGCGGGGTCTAAGTGACCTGTTTGATTAAGGAGAAAGCTCACTCGGTCTAAGTGACCGTTTGAGAGAGGGAAAGGGTTGAAAGAGACCCGGTCTTTGTGACCACTATGGGGGACAGATATCCCCCGGGTCCACTGGAAGGATAAAAGACCTCACGAAAGGACCAAGGGCCCAATAGATCGTAAGGTCACTCCTTCATGGGCCTGGGGAAGAACAATCAGTAAAGCAGATCGACGTAAGGCCGAGTTGGTGCAAGCCTGGACGGCCCCACGACGTTGAGCAAGCGGCCACAACAGAAGATCCGACTTTCCCACGCTGGAGCCCCATACAATGGAACCAGGCGAGGATAAGTCGGCAGAATTATAGGAAGATAGACTCAAACAGTTCACTATCTTTTAGGTGCACATTGTTATCGTATCCACATGTATTGCCTCACGGTCGAATATATAAGGCCTAGGGGGAACCCCTTCAAGACGACCGATCCCACTACTCAGCCATCCACCTCAACTCTCTGCGTTCTAGCTTTAGAGAGCTACCTTGTAACCCGTTACATAAAGCACACTCGCCAGGACGTAGGGTATTACGCATCTCAAAGCGGCCCGAACCTGTAAACACTGTCCATCATTCCTCATGCATCTGGCACGAACCATTTAGTTACAGTCGGCGACACCGTCCTACTCCTAAAACACCTTGAGGGGCAACCCCGGGTGTGCGGTCGGACCTAAAACACCGACAGCTGGCGCGCCAGGTAGGGGGTGTGTCGCCGATCTAAGCTAGCTCAATGGCCGTCACCTTCCACACCAAGATCACCCTCCGTCCCGGATCTGTATTCTGCTTTGGAACAATCTCATCCGTAGCAGATGAAGAGGGAACTCTACACCTCATTGCGGATCCGCCAAAAAAGAAGTCTCCTCCAACAAACTCCGAAAATATCGGAGAAGTGCAACCTCCAGCTCTCCGAAAAAAGATCGCCTTCAGAAAGCCAGGGGCTGAGGGCCCGCTGACCCGAAGAACTCCATTGTCTACTTCCCCGACGAAAGAATGGACACAGATCGCAAGGAAGAAAGAGACCAGGAGGAAGCAAGTTGTTCTTTCCGTGCCTCCGCCCTCAAAGGAGAACGGAAAGAAGATCGCCACGACAGTCGCACCATTCTACCCCGATGTTCTTTTCATCGGGAGAGTGGAGTCGCCCCCCGTCTTCGACGACGAGCCGACCGCGCCCGGAGAAGAACCACCTCAGTGGGAGTCCCGTCGACGAAGAAATCGGTGCCAAAACATCCGGCGACATCACGAGGCCGGAGAGCGGGATCCAGAGCAGCCTGTCTCGCGGGACGAGGTCTCAGAGATAGGAGAAACTCCGGAGGAACGCGTCTTCAGAGAACGAAGGAACTCCAGACGGCGCGATCGCCGACGAGTTCAGGAACAAGCCGAGCAGGATGCGAGGCAACGCCGGGAAAATCCACTCTTCGGGCGTAACCTGAATCCCGACTTCGCCCGAGCCATGAACACGCCGAGTGAAGTCGGAGGAGTACTAGCTCGGATAGCTGATGGACTCCCTCAAACTCCCGACGCCGAGGGCTATCGACGACTGTTCACCCAAGCAGCCAACCATCTTCTACCTCTCGCTCACCCGCCGAACGATCTGCGACACGCCATCAACAGTCGCCGGGACGCGCGAAGCTCCATCAATGCTTCGCGTGAACGACGACATGAGAACGAGATCCACCACCGGGAGGAGTACGACAGGGATCATGGCATCCTAGCTTGGAGTCAGGCCACCAGAACCGAGTCAACGACGGCCTCGACTGGCGGTACTACCCGGGGACGGTCGAGCAACCACAACAACTACTCCCCTCCCCGGGACAGACATCATCCCCGACGACAGGAGGACACGTGTGGAGTGTCTGCCCTTACTCCACGCCTTAGGGCCATTCAGTGGCCCCCTAACTTCAAGGTATCCAATGTCGACAAATATGAACCTAAGCAGGATCCAGGAGGCTGGCTGGCCGTCTACACCACCGCCGCTCGAGCCGCCGGAGCGTCCGAGGACGTGATGACTGCGTACTTACCCATTGTCCTCGGGCAAGACGCACTACAATGGCTGCGATATCTACCCCGACACTGCATCGACTAGAGCGACTTCAGTCGACGTTTCACCGCCAACTTTCAGTCCCTTTCCGACAAACCAGCGCAACCATGGGACCTCAAATCCATCAAGCGCCGGGGGGACGAAAGTCTCTGGTCGTACCTCAAAAGGTTCCAGACCATGAGAAATCGTATCCCCGAGGTCACAGAGGCGGCCGTGATCGAGGACTTCTACAGAGGATCCAATGACTCGGCCTTCGTCCGAGCCATATTGCAGAAAGCGCCGACTACCTCCGAGCAGCTGTTCCGGGAAGCCGACCTCTACATCACCGCCGACGAGCGAGCTCAAGACCTCATCGGGGGAGCGAAGCCTGCACCGGCAGCACCACGACGCGACGCGAACCAGCAACCCGACAAACGCTGGGAGAAGAGACCGCGCGAAGAAGTGCACACCGCCGGACCGCCTGCCTCTCGCGCTCGGGGAGGACCTCGCGGAGGCGAGCGCACGCTGGACGACATCCTCGACGCCTAGTGCCTGTACCACAAGGACATGCGCCACACTCTTCGGAACTGCAGGGACTTCAAGCACTCCGTCGAACACGGCCGACCCTTCCAACCTCTACCTCCTCCTCCGCCGCGGGGAGGACCAGAAGAACCACGACAACCCCAGCAGCAGGAGGAGGGAGGAGGAGGAGGAGCCTTCCCGCGCGTTGACAGGGAGGTCAACATCATCTTCGGCGGACACGGATCGCAGGAGAACAGAAGACGACAAAAGGTCAACGATCGCCAGATATTGGTGGCGACCACCGGTCCTCCCGCTCCATACCGATGGTCGGAGCACCTGATCACCTTCACTCGGGCGGATCAATGGCTCAACTTTGACCACCCAGGCAAATACCCGCTCCTCGTCGATCTGGTGATCCGAAAGAGCAGGGTGAAGAAGGTGTTAGTGGACGGGGGGAGCAGCATCAACGTTATCTTCCCCCGGACACTCCAAGGCTTGGGAGTTCACCTCAAAGAGCTCCACGAGTCAAACACTCCTTTCTTCGGCATCTTGCCGACTGAAGGGGAATACCTGCTGGGCCACATCTACATGCCCGTCACCTTCGGAACTCCGGAGAACTACAGAACCGAGTTCCTGAGGTTCGAAGTGGCGAACTTCGACTACGGGTACAACGCCATCATCGGGAGGCCGGGATTGGCAAAATTCATGGCCATTGCGCATTACACGTACATGATATTGAAGATGCCGGGACTGCAAGGAATCATAACTGTGCGCGCTGACTTCCAAGGCGCCGCAGAGTGTTTCCGAGTAGCCATCCAGGCGGCCCTCACCACCAAACCATCGGCAACTTCTTCAACACAGGCGAACTCTAAGCCCGAGGAAGACCTTGCCGCACCGGCGAATGAAGATCAACCTTGGATTCGCTGATGAGCGCAATACTGCCATCATCAGCTCCAGCCTGGACGATAAATAGGAAGGTGCGCTCGTCCAGTTTCTGCAAGATAACCGAGACGTATTCGCATGGCAACCTGCGGATATGCCGAGAGTCCCGAGAGAACTGGCCGAGCACAAACTGAAGGTCTATCCCCAGGCAAGGCCGATCCGGCAAAAACTATGTCACTTCACGCCCGACAAGAGAGAGGCCATTCGCGCTGAGCTGGCCCGCTTGGTCGCGGCTGGGTTTATTAGAGAGGTGTTACATCCCGAGTGGTTAGCCAACCCTGTTCTTGTACTCAAAAAGAATAAAGTGGATTGGCGCATGTGCGTCGACTATACGAATCTCAACAAACATTGTCCAAAGGATCCCTTCGGGCTCCCTAGGATAGATCAGGTGGTAGACTCCACCGCTGGATGTTCTGTGCTGTCTTTCCTGGGCTGCTATTCCGGATACCATCAGATTAGTTTGGCAAAGGAAGACGAGGAAAAAACAGCGTTCATCACTCCATTCGGTGCTTTCTGCTATACCTCCATGTCGTTTGGCCTCAAAAACGCTGGAGCGACTTACCAGAGAGCCATTCAAACATGCTTAGCCGATCACTGGGGCAAGCGTGTGGAAGCCTATGTAGATGATGTGGTAATCAAAACGGAGAACTCAGAAAACTTCATCGAAGACTTACAACTGGTTTTGAACAGTCTACGGCGATATCGATGGAAACTTAATCTCGAAAAATGTGTCTTTGGGGTACCAGCAGGAAAACTACTCGGATTTATTGTCAGCCACCGGGGAATTGAAGCTAATCCGGATAAGATTGAAGCTATCATGAAAATGGAGGCACCGCGATCACAAAAGAAGGTTCAGCGACTTACTGGATGCATGGCAGCTCTGAGCAGATTTATATCCAGGTTGGGAGAAAAAGGTTTACCATTTTACAAGCTACTCAAGAAAGTGGATAAGTTTCAGTGGACTTCAGAAGCACAGGAAGCCCTAGATGCACTGAAAAAATTCTTGCCAACGCCGCCAGTACTGAAGCCGCCACGGCGAGCCACGTCAACTCAACCAGCTGAAGATCTGCTGCTGTATATCTCTTGCACGACTCACGTGGTAAGCACCGCGTTGGTAGTCGAGCGAGCAGAAGAAGGACATGCCTACCCAGTGCAACATCCTGTTTATTTCATCAGTGAAGTTCTGGGTCCCTCAAAGAAAAAGTATCCTCAAGTTCAGAAGCTATTATATGCAGTACTTCTAACTGCCCGCAAGCTACGTCACTACTTTGACGATCACAAAGTCATAGTAGTCACTGGTTTTCCGATAGGGGATATTCTTCACAACAAGGAAGCCATTGGCCGAATAGCCAAGTGGGCCTATGAACTGGGATCTCACGACATCGAATTTCGACCTCGCACTGCCATCAAAACTCAAGCATTGGTTGATTTCGTATCAGAATGGACTGAACAACAAGTACCAGATAACCCAGAAATTGCAGAAGTATGGCGAATGTATTTTGATGGCTCGTTGAAGCTGCAGGGAGTAGGCGCGGGAATTCTCTTCGCTGCACCTGGAGGCGAGCACCTCAAATATGCCCTCCAGTTGCTATTTCTAGCTTCCGACAACGCAGCCGAGTATGAAGCCCTAATTCATGGACTGAACATTGCTATATCATTAGGCATCAAGAGACTTATGGTGTACAAAGATTCTTTGGTGGTCATAAGCCAGATAAACAAAGAATGGGATTGTTCAAGCGATTCAATGGAAAAGTATTGCACTGCCGTCCGAAAACTAGAAGATAAATTTGAAGGTCTGGAATTTCATCACGTAGAAAGAGATCGGAACACGACAGCCGATGTACTGTCCAAGCTAGGGTCCAGTCGAGCTCAGGTCCCACCTGGAGTCTTTGTACAAGAAATACCACAACCAAGCATCTCAATGGATCAGGCAGAAGAGTGTAATATCGTGAATCAACCAGAGTCAGACTCTGAAGACTGGAGAAGGTCGATCATCAGATATATAAAGAATGAAGAGGAACCAGATGACAAAAATGCAGCCGAGCGCATCGCTAGACAGTCAGCTCACTACACACTCATTGGGGAGACATTATACAAAAGGGGTGCATCAGGCGTCCTCATGAAGTGCATTCTCTCATCTACTGGGAAGCGACTTCTAGATGAGGTCCACGCTGGGCAATGTGGAATACATGCAGCATCCAAGACGCTAGTCGGGAAGGTCTTCAGGTCAGGATTCTATTGGCCAACAGCAAAAAGTGACGCAGCCGAGTTAGTTCAGAGGTGCGAAGCTTGCCAGTACTTGTCAAAGCAACAACATCTACCAGCACAGCAACTGCAGACCATACCAGTAACTTGGCCCTTCGCATGCTGGGGACTGGATATGATTGGACCTTTCAAGAAAGCTCAAGGAGGATACACTCATGTACTGGTAGCAATCGACAAATTCACTAAATGGATAGAGTTCAAACCCATTGCTTCTTTAACCTCAGCTAAGGCCGTGGAATTCATACAAGACATAATATTCAGGTTCGGGATACCGAACAATATCATAACTGACCTAGGATCCAACTTCACAAGTTCAGAGTTCTTCGATTTCTGCGAGCAAAAAGGCATTCAGATCAAGTATGCTTCAGTAGCACACCCAAGAGCCAACGAACAGGTTGAACGAGCTAACAGGATGATATTGGAGGCACTCAGGAAAAAGGTCTTCGATAAAAATGAAAAGTTCATAGGAAAGTGGATAAGGGAATTGCTCTACGTCGTTTGGAGCCTAAGAACCCAACCTAGCCGAGCTCTGCATGGAAACACCCTTTCTTCATGGTCTATGGGTCAGAGGCGGTATTACCCGCTGATCTCAAGTTTGGGGCGCCGAGGTTGATCTTCGAAAGCATAGCAGAAGCCGAAGCTACTAGGCTGGAGGACATTGATGTACTCGAAGAAGAACGGCTGAACACAGTAATTCAATCAGCACGATACCAGCAGACTCTAAGATGCTATCACGACAAGGCTGTACGACAACGATCCTTTTCAGTGGGAGACCTCGTCCTCCACCGAATTCTAACGGGGGAAGGACGGCACAAGTTGTCGCCCTCATGGGAAGGACCATTCATAGTAGCAGAAGTCACTCGACCGGGATCATATCGTCTCACTCAAATGGACGGCACAGAAATTGGGAACTCCTGGAATATAGAGCACCTCAGGAAGTTTTACCCCTAGCTGTATTTCAAAAGCTATCGGGACGATAATGTACTCTGTAAAGTGGGAAATATGTCATCAATAAAGAAAGGCTTCAAGAATACTCAGTTTGTTCATGATTGACCGACATTCTTATTTAACTCGGGGCGACCACTATGCCCTGCCAACGGAGCAATCGGCTTAATTCGGCAACGACTTAAGACGGTGCGACATGCTCGCGCTTACTTAACTCGGGTGACCACTATGCCCTGCTAATGGAGCAATCGGCTTAAGTCAGCAACGACTTAAGACGGTGCAACATGCTCGCGCTTACTTAACTCGGGGTGACCACTATGCCCTACTAACGGAGCAATCGACTTAAGTCGGCAACGACTTAAGACGGTGCGATATGCTCGCGCTTACTTAACTCGGGGTGACCACTATGCCCTGCTTACGGAGCAATCGGCTTAAGTCAGCAACGACTTAAGACGGTGCAACATGCTCACGCTTACTTAACTCGGGATGACCACTATGCCCTGCTAACACAGCAATCGGCTTAAGTCGGCAATGACTTAAGACGGTGCGACATGCTCGCGCTTACTTAACTCGGGGTGACCACTATGCCTTGCTAACGGAGCAATCGGCTTAAGTCAGCAACGACTTAAGACGGTGCAACATGCTCGCGCTTACTTAACTCGGGGTGACCACTATGCCCTGCTAACGGAGCAATCGGCTTAAGTTGGCAACGACTTAGGACGGTGTGACATGCTCGCGCTTATTTAACTCGGGGCGACCACTATGCCCTGCTAACGGAGCAATCGGCTTAAGTCGGCAACGACTTAAGACGGTGCGACATGCTCGCGCTTACTTAACTCGGGGTGACCACTATGCCCTGCTAACGGAGCAATCGGCTTAAGTCAGCAACGACTTAAGACGGTGCAACATGCTCGTGCTTACGTAACTCGGGGTGACCACTATGCCCTGCTAACGGAGCAATCGGCTTAAGTCGGCAACGACTTAAAACGGTGCAACATGCTCACGCTTACTTAACTTGGGATGACCACTATGCCCTATTAACAGAAGCAATCGATTTAAGTCAGCAGCGACTTAAGGCGATCTCACATGCTTACGATTACTCATAAATAGGGGTGACCTCTATATCCCATAGACGAGTTTCAAAATCACCACACAACATTTTACTCTAGCAAATTTACGTACTGCCGAATTCTAAAACAATAGGAGAGTAACAATATCATTCAAATACCGAACTGGTGTCCTCTAACAAAATATCCGATCATGATAACCGCGCGCTCAAAGCACGCAAATATTCCTCTATTTTGCAATATCTTTCTCAGGAGCAACCGACGAAGAAGGGCGACTTGAGGAATCAGGAGCAGCGTTCACATCAGCCCTTATATCATCAGGAACAACCACGCCGGGTCTCCTCATCAAGATTCGCCCCGCGCGAATGGCTTTATCCATGGCTCTGTCGCGCTGGGCCCTCAGAGTAATGGAAGTTTCTTCAGCAACTTTGGCAGCCAACTGAGCGGTCTCTAGCTCCTAGGCGATGGACTTCTTGGAAGCATAGAGTTCTTTGATAGCAGCGTCCTTAGCCGATATCAACTGTCGGAGACGGATCACGTCATCCATGGATTCCTGCAGCTTACAACGATGGTTGTCTAACTCCTCCATGGTGAAGCGATGACTCCTCTCCAGGATGGTCAACGAGTTGCTAGAATCACGATACAGTCTGTCAAGATTGTCGCGAGAAGCAACAAGGGCACGTTTTTCCTCATGCAAACAAGAATCAACTCCTTCAAACATCAAGCAAGCAATAAGAACACATCAATACAAGGCACAGTTTCATAAGTCACCTTTTCAGAATCAAGCTGAGCGCAAAGAGTAGAGTTCAGCGTCTTAGCGTCATTTAGAGCAGCAGAGACCTAGGCCAGCTCAGTCTGGCTTTGAGAGTACTTTTCCTCAAAATCAGAACACCGCCGGACCATTTCGGCCTGACCTTGAGAATGTTTTTCTTCAAGAACGGAAATCTGCCGAGCCATACCTGGCGAGAGACAATCAAGAAAAAAGGGTCAAAATGTAAAGCAGTTTGATAAGGTAGACGAAGAGAAGCAAAAAAGCACTAACCAGCATTTGTCGCCTCCAAGTCAGAGACGCGATGTTGAAGCAACACCGGATTCCAACGTGCCAGAGACGAAGCTCCTTCTGGAACGGAAGCACCTTGCAACCTCAGCTGACTGGCCATCCCGTCCACTAATGCCTGATATGGAAAACAGATGAGTGTAATGACAGCAGTTCGTACGGTATAAAAGTCAGGCTAGAATATATCACAGTACCTGGAGGTTGGAGAAGAACGAAGGGACTCCCAAATCATAAGAGATCAATTGATGACTTGGCATAGGGTCGCCACCCGAAGTAGTTCGCAATGAACCAGCAGGAACCAACTCAGTGCCATCAACAGAGCCCAAAACTTGGTCGGCAGGAACGCTGGCCTCTAAAGCGATTCCCTGGCCCAAAGCTTGGGCTACCACCATGCAACCAGAATGTGGAGGAGATCCTGCGTGAACATCCATGGAAGTACAAGAGGGAGACCCCGCTCGGACACCCTCGGGGGCTGGGCCATAGTTTACGCTACCCACTTGAGCCGGATCATCTCCAGCAGTACCCTCGGGGGCTGGGCAGTGGTTTGCGCTTCCCACCCGAGTCGAGTCATCCCCGGCAACACTCTCGGGGGCTGGGTAAGTGTCAACACCATCCTTGAGGACCAAGTTCTCTGCAGTAGCCGCCTCTAAAGCTGAAGGTCCCTCAGTTACTTCCATGGGAACAAGACGATCCAAATCAGTTTCCTAACCCTCAAGACCGCGCTCCAAGGTCGATGAGGCGCGGGACGCTGCCCGGGATGACCCCAACCCGGCGTCGAGCACATTAGCACAAACATCCGTCGCACCACCATCCGCCGGCTCTGATAACAGATCCTCTGGAACCATATCCTCAAGAGTCTGATCAAAGTTCGCCAGTGACAATTCCTGTAGACCAATGAGGGTAGACAGAGCAGGAGAAGGAACCCCACTACTTTCCCCACTGGCGACATACTGCCGACTGTTCTTCCGAGTCAAAGGGACCTCATCTTCTTCCTCCCCGTCATTTTAATCAGCAACGCAACGCAACACCCATTGGGACTCCAGTCAACCGCGTGGGCGATATGATTACACCCGCCGTCACATCACATTACTACTCAGAAGCAGCCGGCTAAAACACTCAGCGTACCAAGCCGTCCCTTGCCCACACCCATTGGGGGGGGGGACGCCCAGGAATTATTAGTATATTTTTCAAAACTGTCACATCCGTGCAGGGCATGCAATGAATACCTCAAGACAAAAATGAGATATCAGTAAGGATCAAAGGAAAGCCAAATATAGCCGGTGAAGTACAAAATCTGACAGACAGAAGCGACGCGAAGACTAGCCAGGGAACGTCCATCAAACGTCCAATCAGTCGCAGGGCAAATAAATCGCACCACCTAGCAAGATATGGGCGGATCACGAACTCGGCCGCAAAAGACAAAATACATGCTGACCTCTAAAGCATAATATTGGTGACATAATACTGACCTCTAAAGCATAATATTGATGACATAATGCTGACTTCTAAGGCATTCGAAAAAAGAAAAGATGACTCTCAGCAAAGGGACACGAAATGAAGACCTTCGAGTGGATTATTTTCCAAAATCCACTCGAAGCTTGGGGGCTACACCCATTGGGTGCACCTTCGGTGCACCCCATGGATCACCATTTCAAGTCAAGGCAATGCCAACTTCTAAGGCATAAGGCAAGATTAAAGACCAAGGTAACCTCCAACCAAAGTGCAAGTGGAAAATAAAAATAATTTCCGATGAAGACCTTCGAGTGGATTATTTTCCAAAATCCACTCGAAGCTCGGGGGCTACACCCATTGGGTGCACCTCCGGTGCACCCAATGAAGTTCAGGGTCCTACAATACGAAATGCCGACCTCCAAGGCATGAGTGTGAGACAAAGCTTTAGTTTTCAAGTGATCAAAGCAGAAGGAGATAGTAAGAAATCGTTTCTACCGAACTACCCAAGAAGCATTTCTTATCGTAAACGAAGCCTGCAAGCTGGACCTAGGATCTTTAGGCCGATTATCTCAAAATCAACCCGAAGATCGGGGGCTTGTGGGGGACAGATATCCCCCGGGTCCACTGGAAGGATAAAAGACCTCACGAAAGGACCAAGGGCCCAATAGATCGTAAGGTCACTCCTTTATGGGCCTAGGGTAGAACAATCAGTAAAGCAGATCGACGTAAGGCCGGGTTGGTGCAAGCCTGGACGGCCCCACGACGTTGAGCAAGCGGCCACAACAGAATATCCGACTTTCCCGCGCTGGAGCCCCGTACAACGGAACCAGGCGAGGATAAGTCGGCAGAATTATAGGAAGATAGACTCAAACAGTTCACTATCTTTTAGGTGCACATTGTTATCGTATCCACATGTATTGCCTCACGGTCGAATATATAAGGCCTAGGGGGAACCCCTTCAAGACGACCGATCCCACTACTCAGCCATCCACCTCAACTCTTTGTGTTCTAGCTTTAGAGAGCTACCTTGTAACCCGTTACATAAAGTACACTCGCCAGGACGTAGGGTATTACGCATCTCAAAGCGGCCCGAACCTGTAAACACTGTCCATCGTTCCTCGTGCATCTGGCACGAACCATTTAGTTACAGTCGGTGACACCGTCCTACTCCTAAAACACCTTGAGGGGCAACCCCGGGTGTGCGGTCGGACCCAAAACACCGACACCGATACTATGCAGATCTCGGGTGTCAGGGCACAAGAAGATTGCTCCAGCAGAAGATATTAGTAGCTACATCCGCTATGTTCTTGGGCCCACATGTCGGGGCTCAGTACTCTTGTACATGTCCCCCTTTAGCTATAAAAGGGGAGGCATGCAACGTTACAACACATACTCAACTTAGACTCTCAATTCTCAAGCTTCCACAGCAATCCAACATACAATGGAGTAGGGTGTTATGCTCCAGTGGCCTGAACCACTCTAAACTCTCGCGTGTTCATGTATTTAATGTTCGCTTAGCAAGACAGGCAAAACACTTAAGCCCCTTCCTCATCTTAGGATTTAGGGCAGGTGCACTCCGCCACCCGGCCGGAGAATTCCCTCTCCGACATTTGGCGCGCCAGGTAGGGGGCTAGGCATTAGGTTTTTGCTGGTTTTCTCGCTCAACATGATGGTGCAAATCGTTGAGCACCGCACCGAGACATCAACGGATTTCCTGGTGGAGGAAGAAGCTATTTCCTCCACGCTACAGGTTCCCAATCGCCCAGTGCAGGGCACTGCTGCTGTGCATGCTACACGGCAACATACAACTGCACAGACATCCCGGACACCGTCGACGAGGGCGGCTCCGGGAGCGTTGCCAGCAGCCAGGGAGTTGCTGCGACACCCTCCAAGCTCCACGGCCTCACCAGGGGCCATGAAGCAGTGGCGGGACGACGTCGATCGACTGCTCGGCATGGCGCATTCTACCTCGACTAGGTCGAGGTCACAGTCATCCCGGTGCCAACATGAGGCGTCGACGTCTGTGCGCTCACCCTCAGCAAGGGGCACATAGACCAACGACCTTCGGGCCGAACTCAACCGCAAGCGTGCAGGAGAGGATGCCCGGATCTCTTTGGAAAGGGCGCGCGAGTGCCACCAAAACATTGAGGGCCGCAACCTCAATCAAGACTTCACTGCGGTAGCACCGCAGGCCCCAATGGGTACCCGGTCCCAAGCGGGAGTCCCCTTGGCTGGCGTGGGCTTTGCCGCTCTTGCGAATCATCTCCGCGTGGCGTCATGGCCACCCAAGTTCCGGCCGCACCTGCCGAAGAAGTACGATGGAACGTCAAATCCGTCGGAATTCCTACAGGTGTATGCCACCGCTATCATTACAGCCGGTGGGAACACCGCTGTAATGGCAACATATTTTCATGTCGCCTTGTCTGGTCCTGACCGGACTTGGCTCATGAACCTTGCCCTAGGGTCAATCTACTCCTAGGAAGAGCTCTACGCGTGGTTTGTTGCGAACTTCGCCAGTGCTTACCAGCAGCACGGTGTGGAGGCCCACCTCCACGCAGTAAGGCAGGAGCCCGAGGAGACTCTCTGGATGTTCATCTCCCGCTTCACCAAGGTGCAAGGTACTATACCTCGCATTTCCGATGCTTCCATCATCAAGGCCTTCTGCCAGGGAGTACGTGATGAGAAAATGTTGGAGAAGTTGGCCACACATGACGTGGAAACTGTCCCCACACTCTTCGCTCTGGCCGACAAATGTGCCAGAGCCGCCGAGGGCCGTGCATGGCACTCGGCCCCACAAACCAGGGCTGCCCAGTCGGGTGGCTCGGGTGCCGTCCCCCAGGACGGTAAGAAGAAAAAGAAAAAGGACCGCGACCACTAGAAGCCGCGGTCCACCGCTCTAGTCGTTGCAGCCGCGACCGGGGGCTGGGGCGACCGCAACAAACACCCACGGCCGCAGAGGGGTAATAGCGGTTCATGCCCTATGCACCCCAATGGTCACCACAGCGCTGCAGAGTGTCGCGAGATCATCGACCTCGCAAAACGCGTCAGCGAGTGGCGCGAGCAGTCTTCCAAGGACGACTCCCCATCTCATCGCCGACCTGGCAAGGAAAGGGTCGACAACGGCGAGGTGGCCGCAGCTGAACGGGACCTCGGGTATCAGTCACCCGAGGAGGACCTAAAGGATGTCTTCGCCGGAGACTCCTACTCCGGTGGCGACAACTAGATGGACCCCCGGAGGGACCCCGTACTCCCTGGTCTACGGGGCCAAAGCCTACTGTTGGGACTTGTTCCCAAATACTATGAATTAAGATCAAGGCAACACAAGATATTAAGTATTAATGCCCTTCGTCCTTCGAAGCATTATTCCCCTTAGGATATAATGATCTTTAGACGAAGGGCATGAAGGACATACTGTAACACCTCTGGTGTTACTGTAACTAAAAATTGAGCATGCATCATAAACATTGGCATTGCATATGTTTGACACACCTAGAGTGCATTCACTAGGTAAAAATTTCAAACAAGTTGTATTGTTATAGCATTTTGCAAATAGGACCCTGGATAGGGAACTTAACCCTAAATAGGGATTAAAGGGATAAGACATAACCCTTGAGAAAACTTAAAAACCTTAGGGGAATAGTCATAAAATGTTCCCAAGAATGAACTTGAATCACTTTTATACCCCTGAGATACCAAAAACCCTAATTGGAACCCTGGAAAACCCTAAATCCAAACCCTAGGGGTCTATGTGCAAAATTAGTCCACTCTTGGACTAAAGTGCAAAAACCATGACAATAAGGTATCTTAAGCCCTTTGGTTCACAAATATGTGAATTTGCAAGCTAAACCCTGAGTTTTGGACTTACTTGCAAAAGAGCCACATTTGAACTCTTTTGACTAAGTCTGAATTTCAGTGTACTGTGCTCATCTTTGTGACCTTGTAACTTCTAAACAAAAGGGATTCTGCCCTAGGTAACCACATCAATATTGTAGATCTATGGAAGGAGAACAACTTTGCTTAAGAATGTGAGCTCAGTTGTTAAGAAGAATTTAGAGATAATTAAGCCCAAAGTTGGGCTGTCAGGCTGTTAAGGTCTGAATTTTCAGACTGACAGTGGACTGACATCAACTTCAAGCCCAAATTCAAGCATGATCTATTGGCTTTTTGTGGCAACACCATATAGCAATGTTGTAGATGGTATATTGCTCTACAATTTTGCTGCTGAGCTTGAATTGAGTTGTCATTAAAAATTAAGAGAAAACCCAGCTCAAAAATGGTCTGTCAGACTGACTGAATACCATTTCCCATGGTACAGTGTCTGCACCGGATCAGATCGCCAGCGCCAGAAAAATCTCACCGCCGATGAGTCTCGCCATGATTCGTGTCACCGGCGCCAGGATTCGCACTCGGGGTGGATGGATAACGTCGCGGGGTTAAGGCTCCTCGCCGCTGGTGAGCTGGAGGTCACTCAGGTGACTCACCGTGGCTGCCCCTTCTGCTTTGCGGTTGGAGCGATAGGCTCGCCGGTGAACCACCGCCTCCCGGCCTTGCGCCGCGTGGCTCTGCCTTTCCACCGCGTCGCCGTGACTCTCTATGGCCGTCCCATCGTCGCCGGTGAGGTCGCCACGACGATAGACACGGGTTCGTGCGCATCAATAACTCCCTGCCCTTTCCGACCGCCGCGCGTCCCCGTTAAAATTCCCGGCCACCGCCATTGAGTCCTATAAATTGAAGCCCCCGCCAGCCCGGCAAGGTCATCACCCACCTAGCCACGAAGAATCGTTAGCAATCGTGCACCAGTGAGCTTGAATTCCGGTTTTCCCCCAAATCGATTTTCCGCCACCGCGAAATCAACCTCACCGCGGCCAACCCCATTCCAGTCAGTTCATCCTTCCCTCTCCCTCGTTTGAGCACCCTCATAGCTCCGTGATGCTTGCCGAGCCACCAATTCGAACTGAGAGATCACCAATCACCGAGAACGCGATCAATTGCTCATAACCTTTGCTGTTCTCGAGGGCAGAATAGAATAGGTCACCATTCGTGCAATTAAGTTAGGGGAAATGTTCTCCAGGTAGCGAATTTGGTTTAGTCCGAAGCTGAACACTGGTCTTGGCCTCCTCCGGCCAGTCTGCGTGCTCGCCGGAGCTCGGGTGCGCGCAACGCCGTCGAGGACTTCGCCGGAGCTCGGGTGCGCGCAACGCCGTCAAGAAGAAGGATCAAACTCTACGGATGTGTGTGGATTATCGACCCCTGAATGAGGTCACTATCAAAAACAAGTACCCTCTTCCGAGGATTGACATTCTATTTGATCAACTGACTGGGGCGAGGGTATTTTCCAAGATTGATCTCAGATTGGGCTATCACCAGATCCGTATTCGGCCCGAAGATATACCAAAGACCGCATTTACTACGCGGTATGGATTATTTGAATATCTGATAATGTCTTTCGGATTGACAAATGCTCCTGCCCACTTCACGTATTTGATGAACTCGGTATTCATGCCCGAGTTGGACAAGTTTGTGGTGGTCTTTATAGACGATATTTTGATATATTCCAAGAATGAAGAGGAGCATGCCCAACATTTACGGATCGTGTTAACGCGCTTGAGAGAACATTAGTTATATGCTAAGTTCAGCAAATGCGCGTTTTGGCTGGAGGAAATTCAATTTCTAGGACATGTACTGTCTGCCAGGGGGATTGCGGTAGATCCCAGCAAAGTCAAGGACATTTTGGAGTGGACACCCCCGACCACTGTTCATCAGGTCTGAAGTTTCCTTGGACTGGCTGGATATTACCGCCGATTCATACCAGATTTTTCTAAGCTTGTGAAGCCAATCACAAGTTTATTGAAGAATGATATTAAATTCAATTGGTCTTCAAAGTGTAATGAAGCTTTTGAACAATTGAAGATATTATTAACCACTGCTCTGGTATTGGCTCAACCGGATATTAATAAGCCCTTTGATGTGTATTGTGACGCATCAGGCAGTGGCCTCGGCTGTTTGCTAATGCAAGAAGGCCGAGTAATTGCATATGCTTCAAGGCAGTTGCGCCGACATGAGGAACATTATCCTACTCATGATCTGGAGTTAGCTGCGGTGGTTCATGCTCTAAAGATCTGGCATCATTATCTGCTGGGTAATGTCTGTCATATTTATACAGACCATAAAAGCTTGAAATATATCTTCACCCAGTCAGAATTGAATATGAGACAAAGGCGATGGCTCGAGCTGATCAAGGATTATGAATTAGAAATCCATTATCACCCAGGAAAAGCAAATGTAGTGGCAGATGCACTCAGTCGCAAGGTTTCCTGTTATTGCCTAACAGTGAGGACTTCTGACATTACATTATGCCAGGAGATGGAGAAATTAAACCTGGGAATGATTCAACATGGGACTTCAAATCATTTGAAGCTGGAGTCAGTCATCTTACAAAGAATAATTGACGCACAAAAAGATGATGAGGGTATGAAGCACATATGTGAGAAGATAAGGGCTGGAACAGCCAAATGTTTCAGAGAAGACGATCAAGGTGTGGTATGGTTCAATAACCGCATAGTGGTGCCGAAGAATGAAGAGATCCTCCAGCAAATTTTAGATGAAGCACATCTTAGTCGCTATCTATTCATCCGGGAAGCACTAAGATGTATCATGATCTAAAGCAGCACTACTGGTGGACGAAGATGAAAATTGAAATTGCACGCTATGTGGCTAAGTGTGACACTTGCAGACGTGTCAAGGCCATACACATGAAGACTGCTGGTCCATTACAATCTTTGCCGATCCCAACATGGAAATGGGAAGATATTAGTATGGACTTCATTGTGGGATTACCCAGGACTACAAAAGGGTATGATTCTATCTGGGTTATAATTGATCGGCTTACGAAAATTGCTCATTTTCTACCAGTCAAGACAGACCACCCGGTTACTGTCTATGCCCAATTGTACATTGCTCGTATTCTTAGTCTGCATGGTGTTCCGAAGACCATAGTGTCGGATCGTGGACCTCAATTTGTAGCCAAGTTTTGGGAAGCACTTCACAAATCCTTGGGTACTAAGTTGCTCCATAGTTCGGCCTACCATCCTCAAACCAGTGGACAGACTGAGAGAGTGAACCAAATACTTGAAGATATGCTACGGGCGTGTGTTTTAGAATTTCCACAAAAATGGGATGAATGTTTGCCCTTAGCGGAGTTTTCATATAATAATAGCTATCAAGAAAGCATCAAGATGGCACCCTTTGAAGCTTTATATGGACGACGATGTCGTACTCCGCTAAATTGGTCTGAACCTGGTGAAAGGTACTTCTTTAGGCCTGATATGGTGAAAGAGACCGAAGAAAGAGTTCAAAGGATAATTCGTAATTTGAAGAAAGCTCAAGCTCATCAAAAGAGTTATGCAGACAAACGGCGAATGCCCTTATATTTCCTTGAGGGGGACTATGTCTACCTGAAGGTTTCACCAATGAAGGGAGTATCGCGTTTCGGGGTTAAAGGAAAGCTTGCACCACGATATATTGGTCCTTTTCTTATTCTGGAAAGATATGGGCCAGTGGCGTACCGACTTCAGTTACCCGAAACCTTGTCTGCTGTGCATAATGTGTTCCACGTGTCCCAATTGAAGAAGTGTCTTCAGGTTCCCGATCGAACCGTTGAAGTGACAGATGTTGTCCTTGAACCAGACTTGACATATTCCGAGCATCCGATTTGAGTTTGGATCAGAAGGACAGGGTTACCCGGAGAAAAACTCTCAAGTTTTACAAAATACAGTGGAACCAACATTCCGAAGATGAGGTTACATGGGAAACTCAAGACTTTTTAGATAAGAATTTCCTAGACTTTTTAGCCTCTTGTAATTTGTAAAGCATGTGTAGCTGTTGTAACAAAGGAGTAAATTCCCAAACCACCCCTGCCTTGTACCAAGAATAAGGAAATAAGAATGTGACACATTTCCTTTTCCATTACTTACCCTAGGACTTTTAATCTCGGGACGAGATTCTTTTATGGGGGGAAGGATGTAACACCCCTGGTGTTACTGTAACGAAAACTTGAGCATGGCATCATAAACATTGGCATTGCATATGTTTGACACACCTAGAGTGCATTCACTAGGTAAAAATTTCAAACAAGTTGTATTGTTATATCATTTTGCAAATAGGACCCTGGATAGGGAACTTAACCCTAAATAGGGATTAAAGGGGCAAGACATAACCCAAATTGAGAAAACCTAAAAACCTTAGGGGAATAGTCATAAAATGTTCCCAAGAATGAACTTGAATCACTTTTATACCCCTAAGATTCCAAAAACCCTAATTGGAACCCTAGAAAAACCCTAAATCCAAACCCTAGGGGTCTATGTGCAAAATTAGTCCACTCTTGGACTAAAGTGCAAAAACCATGACAATAAGGTATCTTAAGCCCTTTGGTTCACAAATATGTGAATTTGCAAGCTAAACCCTGAGTTTTGGACTTACTTGCAAAAGAGCCACATTTGAACTCTTTTGACTAAGTCTGAATTTCAGTGTACTGTGCTCATCTTTGTGACCTTGTAACTTCTAAACAAAAGGGATTCTGCCCTAGGTAACCACATCAATATTGTAGATCTATGGAAGGAGAACAACTTTGCTTAAGAATGTGAGCTTAGTTGTTAAGAAGAATTTAGAGATAATTAAGCCCAAAGTTGGGCTGTCACGCTGTTAAGGTCTTAATTTTCAAACTGACAGTGGTCTGACATCATCTTCAAGCCCAAATTCAAGCATGATCTATTGGCTTTTTGTGGCAACACCATATAGCAATGTTGTAGATGGTATATTGCTCTACAATTTTGCTGCTGAGCTTGAATTGAGTTGTCATTAAAAATTAAGAGAAAACCTAGCTCAAAAACGGTCTGTCAGACTGACTGAATACCATTTCCCATGGTACAGTGTCTGCACCGGATTAGATCGCCAGCGCCAGAAAAATCTCACCGCCGATGAGTCTCGCCGTGATTCGTGTCACCGGCGCTAGGATTCGCACTCGGGGTGGATGGATAATGTCACGGGGTTAAGGCTCCTCGCCGCCGGTGAGCTGGAGGTCACTCAGGTGACTCACCGTGGCTGCCCCTTCTGCTTTACGGTTGGAGCGATAGGCTCGCCGGTGAACCACCGCCTCCCGGCCTTGCGCCGCGTGGCTCTGCCTTTCCACCGCGTCGCCGTGACTCTCTGTGGCCGTCCCATCGTCGCCGGTGAGGTCGCCACGACGATAGACACGGGTTCGTGCGCATCAATAACTCCCTGCCCTTTCCGACCGCCGCGCGTCCCCGTTAAAATTCCCGGCCACCACCGTTGAGTCCTATAAATTGAACCCCCCGCCAGCCCGGCAAGGTCATCACCCACCTAGCCACGAAGAATCGTTAGCAATCGTGCACCAGTGAGCTTGAATTCCGGTTTTCCCCCAAATCGATTTTTCGCCACCGCGAAATCAACCTCACCGCGGCCAGCCCCATTCCGGTCAGTTCATCCTTCCCTCTCCCTCGTTTGAGCACCCTCATAGCTCTGTGATGCTTGCCGAGCCACCAATTCGAACTGAGAGATCATCAATCACCGGGAACGCGATCAATTGCTCATAACCTTCGCTGTTCTCGAGGGCAGAATAGAATAGGTCACCATTCGTGCAATTAAGTTAGGGGAAACGTTCTCCAGGTAGCGAATTTGGTTTAGTCCGAAGCTGAACACTGGTCTTGGCCTCCTCCGGCCAGTCTACGTGCTCGCCGGAGCTCGGGTGCGCGCAACGCCATCGAGGACTTGGCCGTGCGAAGAATTAGAAACCGAAGGGGTTATATGCAAACCGTCAGCGACACATAGAAATAGTAAAAAAACACGTTTCTAGTTAGCCAGAACCCCGAGGGTGTTTCTGCAAAGCCGCCAGCACGCGCGCGCGCTTTTCCCCTCTGGACTGGGCCGCTGGGGCTGAAACCAGCCCAATACTATTTAGTCTTTTCCTTTTTCTTTTTCAGGAGAACTTTGAAAACCTATAGAAAATTGTAGAAAAATCTTAAAATTGTGAAACCAATTTTCCTAGACTTCTTATTTTTCATAGAATTTAATAAAAATAGTTGACTGATTTTTAGATAAAATAAGAAATTTTGGAGTATTTAAAGTAGCTTAAAACATTAATTCTAGATTTTTAGAAAATAAATAGTAATCCCAAAATTGCTCAAACTTTTTATATAAGCTCTACACATTATTTAGAAGCCTTGGGTAGAGTTTGGGTTGATTTGGACCTTGTTTGATACTTAGAACCCAAAACCCCCTGCCCTTTGAACTCCTTTACTGACTCCGGAAACCCTAAGTTCTCGGAGTTCCGTGAAGGAAAGTTGTATTCAAGACTTAGATAATAAATCTTTATTATCTTTGCACTCTCATGAGCATTACATGGCATTCTTATATATACCTATATGGTTATATTTAGAAAACGAAGAAGAGATCGAAGTGACCGAAGAGAAGACACCACCACCTTCGGAATCTCAGGTAGGCAATTGTTTCTACTTCGATATCTGCGGGTCCGAGCTTGACTCACCTATTAACGAAGGCAAGCCCCGGTGCATTTGCCACCTTCCTTGATGTTTTTAAAATCTTTCTCACTTGCTTGCTGCATTAGGTGATAGGAGTTGAATGCTTAAACAATTCCTGCATTACCTTCCTTGAACTTGATTACCTTCCTTGAAACCCTGTTTTTTACAAAAAGGTTTTTCTATGCTTAGTATTGCTTTAGAAAAACAAAAGGATTTGTTTTACAAAAGATGATTGGCAAAGTGGGAGGGTGTTTTCAAAAATAAAACTTGATGGTGGATCCATCACGGCCGTGATGGGTTCAACATCGGAAAAGATGTTCCTCTGCCAGGTACCAAACTTTGGGTTTGAAATGATTAAGCTGAGACCGGGCGGGTGACTTGCATCAGAAAGGAGTCTCGGTGTAGTGTCTCCGTCTGAGTCGATTAAGGACCGTCTCGATGTAGGCCTGCTGACCGGGGACCCTTTAACTGGTCACATGCCTCGTCATGGGTAAGCCTTGCCTCGGGCAGACTAAGGCCAGAATAAGATAACACGAAATGGGCGTGGAGCGGTGGTGGGAGTAGCGTGTACCCTCCGTAGCAAGAGTCTGGATGGTGGTGTATCTGTGCTCTCGGTTTGCGTGAACCTGATCTGGTCTTAAGAACCCCAGTGGCGGGTTGACATATGCAAGGGTTAAGTGCTACATATGTCGTGTGATTGGAGATCCTCAGCTAAGTATAATCGATTCGGATCGCCGTACCTTCGCGGTTATGAAGACTTGGTCACTGACTTACACGTAGCAATCCACTAAAGATGATGGTTTGTTAAGAAATTGGCTAGTGCAGGACAAGTGATTGAACTAGGGTAGAAAGAACTCTAGTTGCAGGTAATTTTACTTAACTTGACAAATAAAACTGGATTTTTAAGGATCCACTTTAGTAAGCATTTCTGCAAAACAGAGTCTTTGATTATTGAAAAGCCTTACCTTGACTCCCTTAACCAGCATACCCTTGAGAGTCTTTTCTTTAGTCGGGTAAGACTTGCTGAGTAATTCCATACTCAGGGTTTATTCCCCCGTTGTTTTTAGGTGAGGAAGCGACAAATTTTTGTTGCTTTTGCTCCAAGGTGGTTCCAAAGGAAGAAAAACAAGAGTGAAGCTGCGGGAGGACTTGGTCCTCCATATAGAACTTTTATGAAAGAACTTATCGGGAGGAGTTTTTGCCTCCCTTGGTATTGTAATAATATTACTCTGCACTCCTAGGATAACTCTGGTCTGTAATAAGTAACTTGATCTTACTTTCTAAATAAATGTAAGTTTATGTAATCGCTTCCGCATTTCTATATCTCCGATGTTCTGTAATGTCTGCAAGACGGGTAAAACGTTCCTGGAAAGGTAAGAAAGAAGATACCGAACTTGTCGAGTGATTCAGGAACATCTACAGGGTTGTCTGATGTCTGTTGGACAAGGACAACTGTAGGTGGGCCTAATTACTTAGGAGGTTCCGTCACACATACCTTCATCATTGCAATATGTATTAGTAAAAGAAGAAGCATATGAAGTGTAAGAGACAACATAAACAATCATATAACATTGTTAATTCATTCTTATTATACTATCATGGAAAGACAGAAATAATATCGAATTACAAAAGTACCTTCGGCTTGACAGAAGGCAAAAAGCACAAGCGTGGCGCAAAAGCAAGTACCAGTCAGTGTGAACAGTACGGGGGTACTGTTCACCTATTTATAGGCACGGGACACAGCCCATGTAAAATTACATCCAGGCCCTTTACATTTGCTAATAACTTTAAGGTAATCCACCGAGGTCTAAATAGCTTTTTTCCCTTTTAAGTATGTTCCCTTTTCTGCCGTTATGCTGAAGCTCCCTTGCACGTAGCTTCGGCGCTGCGTCAACCTTCGTATTATTCATGCTTTTTCACACCATGTGATTCTGATCCGAGACTGAAGGTGCCTGTTCACATATTACACTCGGAAAACATTGTTAAATTATGTTTTTGAGGACCTTCGGAAGACGAAGGCCCCCAACAGTAGCCCCTCACAATATTAATTTGTTAGAATAGCGAATTCAAATTGCGACATGGACGAACTTAGAGCGCACTGGGCATATAAATAGGAACTCACTCCGACTGCACTTGATACACTGCTTGTTCCATTTGCCTTATTTTCTCAATTTTTATAACTTGTGCCTACTAGTGCTTGATATCTCTCGAGCTTTTGAGCTTCGGTTTGAAGGACACATTTTCGTCATTTCCGAAGAGAAGATGTCTCAAGACAAGAAGACAGTTGCTGAGACAAAGCTAACCGAAGAGTAGAAGCTCCTTGAGGAGAAGACCGTTGGATTTGTTGAGTCAATAGCAAAAACAAATACAGAGAAGATTACTAAAGAGATACTGGAAGGCTTGTCTGAAGATACTGATGATAGCGACAACTATGATGTGGAGAGTGGAGGCGAAGACTCTGAAGATCGGCCCTGGCGACCAAGTCATGCAGTCTTCGGGAAATCAACTATCAACCAGAGTCATCTTGATAATATGAGAGGAAGGTATTTTCGAGATATGTCTATTGTGAGGGCTGACGTAGACAGAGCCGTTCCTGCTCCCGAAGAAAACGAAGTTGTAATCTTCCGAAGCTTCTTCAAAGCTGGACTTCGGTTCCCGTTGAGCAGATTTGCGGTTGAAGTTTTAAAGACATACCAGATTTTCCTTCACCAGATTACTCCCGAAGCAGTTATTAGAATGGGGATCTTCATCTAGGCTGTGAGAAGCCAAGGTCTGGAGCCAAGCGCAAGATGTTTTTGCAGTATGCACGAGCTTTCGTATGAGACGAAGCCCTGGGGTAAGGAACAATATCATAACAATTTCGGTTGCTATAGCTTCGTTGCTCGCTCTGGCGCAAGCTACCCAGTGCCAACATTTCGGAAGAGATGGCCCGGGGCCTGGATGGAAGAGTGGTTTTACGTGAAAAATGATTTGAAGGTGAGAGAAGACATTAAAGAAATCATCATACGCCCCATCTGGTCCCGCTTCGACCTCCGAAAGTCAAAGGTAGAAATTGATGAGGCAGCCGAAGCATGCCGAAGGGCCTTCAGCACAGTTTGATCTTTTATTGGGACAAGAGACTTAGTTCAAGAACATGTAGCCTACAGGATATGGCCACTGATAGACAGCTGGGAAATGCTGAAAGAAACCATCACTAACCCTAGCGAAGGCGGCCTGGTTCGATTGAAATACACCTTCAGGTTTGGAGACCAGTTTGTCGAACCAGATGATGACTGGCTAAAGTGTGTTGAAAATACTAGCTATGAGTTACTTGGAGCATATTCCAAGTCCAAAGATAATGCACTATCTGCGGCCTTCGGGAGCCGAAAAAAGAAAATATTAAATAGGGTTTTTGATGCTATTGGATTTGTGTACCCTGACTATCGCTACCCGCCACGGGGGCAGAAAAGAAAGGGTGCAACCTCTGGAAAGGTTGCTGCTTCAGCTGCTCCAAGTGAGCCTGCGCCGAAGAGTAAAAAGTTGAAAGTCCTTACCCACCGGCCCCGTTATATTGAGCCGGCCGTGGTGCCCGAGTTTGGCGGGAAAACTTCTTCAGCTGTTGCTCCAAAGGAGCCAATTCCTTCTACGCAGAAGGCTGAAGAACCGGCCACCATGCCGAAGGCACCCTCAGCCGAGCAAGCTGAGGCAAAGACTGGTAAAGATAAGGCCGAAGAGCCAAAGACTGAAGGATAAAAAATGTTAGAAGTTTTAAGCCCTTCGGCGGAAATAATAGTGCCGAAGATACAAAAAGGTCTTGTGGCCACTCCTAAAAGAAAAAGGATGGCAAGTGTACTAGATGTGCTAGAAACGGTAAAGGCTTCAAGCTCTACTCCAGGGAAAATTGCCAAGGCTTTGAAAATGCAAATTGAAGCCAAAACAAAACTGACGGAAGCCAAAGCTGCAATGAGCCAGGCTAGTGCCGAAGCTGGGCCTTTAGAGCCTACTAAGGAAAAACCCTCGGAAATTGGAGAGAAGGCAGCGGAGGAAGAGGCTATAGAACAGACTTTGCCTAAAAAAGCTGCCACTCCTACTCCCGAAGCACCTTCCGAAGACCTTGATTATGTTATTCGACATGCTTCGGGAAAAAGATTATCTGAGGAAGAAATTTTTGAAGCCAAACACTATGCCCGAGAACTGAAGTACCCGAAAGGGGCCTTAGTGTTTAATGGTACAGATGAAGATGATTTCTTGTATTGCCTCCTAGACAACAAAGAATTATCCGTCTGCCGGGAGATGGCCAGAAGTATGGGGTTTCTGAAGCTCGAAGCTGGCCTCTGTGCCACGACGAAGGACGATCTTGCGGATAGCCTTGCATACAACAGTCTGAAGGTACAAAAGTTGTGAATTTTGAAGTTTATGGATTCTATATTAGAGTCTTTTGTTCTCATGTTAATCCATTCATTCTTTCTTGTAGGGCTTAATACTCAGCAACGCCTTAAGGGCGCAAAAGAATGCTGAAGACGAGAGCTGCACTATTGCTCTCAATAACCTTCGAACGGAGGTTATCAAGCTAAGAAACGAAGCCACGGAAAAAGACAAAATTCTACTTACATTGGTGGACAAAGTAAAGGGGGATGAAGCTAACTTCAAGGCTCAATCTGAATTTTAAAAGAATGAGATTGAAGACCTTCGAAAACAACTGGCTGAGGCCAAATTAAAATGCGCTGTTGCCGATGCTGACCGAGATGCCAGTGAGTACTGGAAAAATTATTTTGAAAAAACAGTTGTAGAGCTTCGCACATCAAAAGAAAGATGTTTTGAAAAATCTGTGGAATGCGTAAAAAAGATAAAGACTAGCTTCGCCAACGTGGGCGCGTACTCGAGCGAAGACAACTTCATAAGGGGCGATCCTGAGGGCGTAATCGAGTGGATCAGCGGTGAAGCCGAAGCTTTTGAAGAGATTTTGAGTGACCGCGGGGACGTCTGTGCATTCTCTGGTGCGAGGGGAGTTGCAGCCATTTTGGAGAAGGCAGGTTGCGAACATGTTAAAACCTTGGCCCAGGCCGAAGCTGCCTTCTCTATCGACGATACGAAGGACTCCTCGGCCGAAGCAAGCTCAATAGGCAGAAAATTTTTCACTAATATCTGGAAAAATGGTGGCCGAGGGATGGCCCATGAAATAATGAAGAAGAGCGAAAAAGATATTCATGATGCTCGAGAAGCAACGAAAGAAGCTGAAAAACTGCGGAACTCGAAAGACGAATAGGTATTACTTAATGGCTTTTAATTTTGTTGTTTATTTTTGTGACTTCGAACTAATTCATGTCTTCTACCGCAGCTAAACTATCTCCTCCCCTAGAGCCATTCGACCCACTGGCCGACCCAGAGACAAAGAAAGCAATAGAAATTATTAATATGGCTGAAGCTATTGTAGATGAAGTTGTTACCAAGCTACTAACCGAAGCTGCAGAAAAAGTTCTGAAGGAAGAAGAGTAGCTATTGTAAAAACATTTTCTAGAATATTAATGCAACATTTGCTGAACTATGTTTGTAATATTCAGTGCTTATAGATTTGAATGTAATATATGAGTGGTTTGTAATTTAGTTCTTTGCGATGCATGAAACTTTTTGTACATACCGTTTTTGAGCCTGCGGCGAAAAAACACCTTCCCTTCTTTTCATGCTTCGTAAAGAAGAGTTTTTATCCTTCGTAAAAATCATCCATACTTTGTAAAACATCAATGCTTCATAAACAATAGATCCCTTTTTCCGCATCAGAACTGATGAAGTTGTGATTCTCAGCTTACTTTGTGCCTTGGCATCATTTCATTTTTTGTAAAGCATTGCCCGAAGATCGGCCTCGTTTTCAATTGATGTCATTGATGTGATATGATGTTTGATGTGATGCTATGATATATGATGCAATGATATGATGCAAAGAATGATGCTAATGTATTGTGCAAATGAATGCCCAAACACACACATCCGAAGCTTCATCCACAACCTTCATTCCCTAAGGAATGACTGAAATCTCTTTGCCGTTTACTTTTCGGCTGCACCGTTTATTTTTCGGTGTAAGTTCTGCATTCCCTAAGGAACGTCTTTTGAACGTCTTTGCCTTCTATTTCGGCGGTATTCACGTTGACTTTTCGCGCTTCGCCTTATATTTCGGCGGTATCTGGCTCTGCATTCCCTAAGGAACGACTTTTGAGCAGAAAACTTACGCTGCGCTCCCTTAGGAACGGCTTTTTGAAGCATCGGCAAACTTACGCTGCACTCTTTAAGAACGACTTTTTGTAGCTTCAGTGAAACTTTTACTGAGATTTTTAGCTCTGCATTCCTGAAGGAATATCTCTTTGTAGCTTCGGCATTCTCGTGAGTCTGTGCCGAAGGTATATTTCATTTTGATATAAACGAAGCTAGTATAGGAAAAATAACAAGAAAACTAGGTTTACATTGATTATTCCTTATTAAAAAGAAAATGACAGTGAATGTAAAACTGTGCCAAAGGTAGGATATGTCTCAATATATGTGTTTTGATTTTGGCACAGTACTATTAACTGTGCGAGCTTCGGACCCTTCCCTGAAATCTCGCTGCTGATGGGTCTGTTGACTCCCTTCTGGCTGCTGACCTCGTGAGTAGGCAGGCTGTAGTGGCGGCGGAGGTGGAAGCTATGGCCAAGAAACTTGTGGCTGACTAGCCAAAGCAACAGAAGCTGTGGGGTGATTACCCACATATTCTGGTATGTAGGGTGAATGACACGAAGCAGTGTGCATGACCTGCTTCGGTTGACTTTGCCGGGCTTTGGCTTCTGCAATCTCTTTTTGCTTTTGGATGGTGATTTGACACGTTCTTGTATTATGACCCTTGTCTTCACCACAAAATAGGCAGTAGATCTTCCTAGGCTGGTCCCCATATCTTCCTCCGAAGCCCCTGGCGCCTCTGCCTCTTGGAGCTGGCGGCCGGAAAGAGCTTTGTTGCTGCCCCGAAGCTTACGAAGAATACTGCGGCCTCTGCTGTTGACTTCCTCTGTCATCACTCTGGGTGGAGTTGTGAATTGACCTGACGTGCCTCGGGTGGATTCTTCCTCCGAAGCCCCTGGTCATTTCAGAGAACCTATATGCTTTTTCCCTTCTTTGGTGGAAGTCATTGTCAGCCCAGATGTACTCATCCATCTTCTGAAGCAGCTTCTCCAGAGTCCATGGGGGCTTTCTAGCAAAATACTGAGCAGTAGGTCCTGGACGAAGCCCCTTAATCATGGCTTTAACGACAATTTCATTGGGCATTGTAGGCGCTTGTGCTATGAGACGCAAGAACCTTCGGACATATGCCTGGAGGTACTCCTCATGATCTTGCGTGCACTGAAACAAGGCCTGAGCTGTGACTGGCTTCGTCTGGAAGCCTTGGAAACTTGTCACCAGCATATCCTTGAGCTTCTGCTACGAAGTAATGGTCCCTGGCCGAAGAGAAGAATACCATGTTTGGGCCACATTCCGAACTGCCATGACGAAAGACTTGGCCATGACAGCTGCATTGCCTCCATATGAAGATATAGTTGCTTCATAACTCATCAAAAACTGCTTCAGGTCTGAATGCCCATCATACATGGGAAGCTGAGGTGGCTTGTATGATGGGGGCCATGGGATAGCCTGCAGTTCTGCTGCCAAGGGAGAAGCATCGTCAAAAGTAAAGGTATCATGATTAAAATCATCATACCATCCATCGTTGTTGAATAAGCCTTCTTGATGAAGCTCCCTGTGTTGGGGCCTTCGATCTTGTTCGTCTTGAACAAGATGGCGTACTTCTTTAGTGGCTTCGTTTATCTGCCTTTGAAGATCAGCCAGTCGTGCCATCTTCTCCTTCTTTCTTTGCACTTGCTGATGGATTATCTCCATGTTTCTATTTTCTTGATCCAACTCCTCCTCCTGGAGTGTTGGACTAGTGGCCTTCGTCTTCTGGCTTCGGGCCTCTCGAAGAGAAAGGGTTTCCTGGTTCGGGTCCAGTGGCTGCAGTGCGGCAGCCCCTGGCGCTGAAGCTTTCTTCGGTGGCATGACGAAGGTCAGTGCTTGCCGAAGGTGGTCGAAAAAGGGTTCACCGGAGGTGGGCGCCACTGTTGGGGACTTGTTCTCAAATACTATGAATTAAGAACAAGGCAACACAAGATATTAAGTGTTAATGCCCTTCATCCTTCGAAGCATTATTCCCTTAGAATATAATGATCTTCAGACGAAGGGCATGAAGGACATACCTTCATCATTGCAATATGTATTAGTAAAAGAAGAAATATATGAATTGTAAGAGACAACATAAACAATCATATAACATTGTTAATTCATTCTTATTATACTATCATGGAAAGACATAAATAATATCGAATTACAAAAGTACCTTCGGCTTGACAGAAGGCAAAAAGCACAAGCGTGGCGCAAAAGCAAGTACCAGTCAGTGTGAACAGTACAGGGGTACTGTTCACCTATTTATAGGCACGGGACATAGCCCGTGTAAAATTACATCCAGGCCCTTTACATTTGCTAATAACTTTAAGGTAATCCACCGAGGTCTAAATAGCCTTTTCCCTTTTAAGTCTGTTCCCCTTTTCTGCCGTTATGCCGAAGCTCCCTCGCACGTAGCTTCGGCGCTGCGTCAACCTTCGTATTATTCATGCTTTTCACACCGTGTGATTCTGATCCGAGACCGAAGGCGCCTGTTCACATATTACACTCGGAAAACATTGTTAAATTATGTTTTTGAGGACCTTCGGAAGACGAAGGCCCCCAACACCTACCTTCCCTCGGAAACCCTTCTGGACTCCCCATGGGTCCAGGCTTCTGACAAGTCCATGCAGAAATGACTACAGCACGAGGACGAGGGCTTCGTCTTCAAATGCAGATGGGAACCCAGGGTCGGGACCTAGTCCTACGACAAGTACCAAACCAAGAAGGGCTCCATAACTCTCCTCCAGCTAGGAGGGACCCTTCAAGGTGACGGGAATACGCCGACCCGGGGCTGACTATCTTGCTACGATTATAGGAGTACCTCTTCCTGACCACTGGAGCATCTTTGTAAGTTCTATCCATAGGAGCAAGTCTGAGGGGTCGAATTTTTCTCCCTTTTGTAACTAGGTAACGCATACGTGTACACCAACCCGGTGAGGTCCGCCCTCATAAGCCCGGCCTGTTGGTCTGCACCCATGCATGATAGGTTGTAAAAGAAAAGATTTACCCTCTCAGATGTGCCTCTATGATAGTTTTATTCTACTACTCCATGGTCTTACCTTGCAGTTTTCCGGATGTTATTTTATCTAACCCACTCAGGCAGTTCCCATCCCATCAGACATGATGACATCCGAATTGAATAGCCAGGATTGCAGTTTAGGACCTCTCTGCAAAAGCAGGAGGGCCCAACAGCCTGGGGGCCGGCTCTAAAGAGTGGGAGCCCGTTCCATGGGGTGGTTTGGAGCCTGTGTGGCTGCTTAGCCTGGTCCCGTACCCGAAAGCCTGCACACTCCACCACTCCGTGACGGATACCCTAGTATTTGGAGCTATAAGTCCTGTGGGTCCGGCAACCTGGGGTCCGTAACTAGAGAATGGACACTTGTCTCCTGGGGTGGTCCGGAGCCGTGTAGCCGCTCAGCCTGGTTCCGTACCGTGGGCTTGCACGCTCCACCACTCTGCGATGGGTGTCCTAGTACCTAGAATCACCTTCCAGGGGGTCCAGGCGCACAACTTGGCTTCCCAGACTAGACCCTGTAGGTCCCGAGCATGTATCAAAGGATGGCTTGTGTCAGATGGCGGGTCCTGTGGGTGTACTACTAATGCTCCCTAGCCGAAGCTGTGTGCAGGCCCAGGTCCCAGTCAAGGCTACCTCCTAGGGGCCATTGCCAACTCTTTCTTAGGTATGCTGGTCTGCAGCCTCGACAAATCGAGCCTACATCCCAGGGGGGCCAGGTACCAAGGAGGAATCGGTTACACCACACACAACAGGGACAAGTGGTACACAGATAAGTGCGAATACTGCTTGATAAATAGTACTCAAAAGTACCTTACAAAATCAAAAGTATTACATCCGCCTTCAAGCGGAATCCTAGTTCCACCTCTAATCTGTAGGTATAAACTACTAGGCGCCAGCGAAGTCACGCTGGAAAGCCCGCGACCACTGTCCTTGCGGAATCCTCCAGGACGGCGTAACAGCAGTGATGCCGCCTCAATGCGTGCTCCATTGCGAAGAGGTCCTCGCCCCCGTCCTCCTACGGGGGCAGCAACGAGGCCAGTAAAGCCAAAGAGTTGGAGGCTCGGCGGCAGGTGGCGCTGGTGGTCTCGCCAGCGGAGGCTACCACCTCTGCGGCGGACAGCCTCACTAGAGGCGGCGACCACCTCAGCACCGGCGACAGCAGCCACCTCCGCACTGGCGACTTACCGACGACGGCGGCCGCCTCACCGCGCACGAAGAGGTCCTCGCTCCCACCCTCCTACAGAGTGAGGACAAGACCATCCAAGAACGCGGCCGCCACCTCCACGGCATACGACGTCTTGTATGACCCTCCGGACGGCATCGGAACACCCGGCCGGCGGCACGGGAGACGCCACGGATGTGGTAGACCTGCGTATGGCGCGACCGTCGCCCGCATGGTAGACAAACAGCCACGCCCCGGTCAGCGGCGGGAGGCAGCGCTGGAGGCGGCGCCAAAGCCATCCAAACCAAGGAGCTAGACACGCGGCAGCTGACGGTGCCTGCAGCCGGCCGGCCCCGTGTAACCGAAGTTCGCCTCCTCCGCAAGGCTGGTGAACATCCTTCTCCTCCAAATGCTGGAGGAAGAAGCGGGTCACCAGCCCATGCGGAAGGCAGGACCCCAACTTGGCTCGCCTTCCACCCCAGCGAGGATGATGAACATCCTTGAAGCTGAGGGCAGGGGGAAGCCACAGCCCGACTTGCTTCTCTCCACCACGAGGCTAGTGGTCATCCTTGTAGATGACCACTGGCGGGAGACTGCAGCTGGGCTGCATGATGAAAATCCTTGAAGCCGAGCGATGGCAGAAGAGCGCCATCCCCCATGGGGTTGCACTCCTCCAACAGCAGCAAGAAGAAGACAAGATCGACAGCGCCGCCGTGCAGGGAATGAAAAGCGCGAGCTCCCCAACGGTGAGACCGCTGGGGGGGTGGCCCTGACGCAGATCCCTCCAGTGAACACCGGCGTGCCCCATCCAGAGGCACGAAAGGTGGAAGGGCGCGGTGAAGGAAAGAAAAGCGAGCCATGGCTACTGCCCGGGGGATGAACTCCTTTTTAAAGGCAGATTTCCCCGCTCGTGCCCCGAAGCGTCACGGGCAAGGTCTCCCCCGACGTGCGCCAGGGTTCCCATTCTATGACATGGGGGCCAGGCCTCACATGTCGTACAAGCTGGCCCAAAGCGCGAAGAAGGCGCATCGTCGCACAGGGAGCGTGCAACCGCCCTGCGGTTACACGCCCTTCCACCTTCGCCGCAGCCAGCAGTCAAGAAGGCGAATCGCCGCACAAGGAGCGTGCAACCGTCCTGCGGTTATTCGCCCTTCCATCTTCACCGCAACTAGCGGTCAAGGAGGTGAACCGCCGCACAAGGAGCATGCAACCGCCCCGCGGTTGCGCGCCCCCTCAGCTTCGCTGCAACCGGTGGTCCAACCTCTGGCATGGGGGCTTAGGCCCACATGTCATAGATCCGGCGCACCGGTTCCTGGGTGCAGGAAAGTCGCACCGCCGCTCGCGCCAATACCGCGCCTTCTCGAGGCCATCACAAAAGGCTAAGGAGATAAATTTTCAAAACCGATGCAGCGACTCGAGGCACCCCGCGCATGGCCCAACAAAGACATTAAGTACGGAGGTCACGAGCCAGTCAGCCGTGGGGGCAGGCGTGGCAGTCGGCGTGACCATAGGCGGGTCGGCAGTAACTGCATCAACGGGTGCGCAGGAGCAGCGAGCCGATCGCCAGTCAAACCTTGGCCCCACCTGCAGGCTCGCATCCTCCCCTGAGGCGGGCCCGGGGGCCACTATCGGTACCCTGGATTAGGGGTACCCCTTACTACGGTATAAAGGCACGATGCCTGCGCGGTTACCCTTAACCGTGCGGAGAACAGCCCCAGGGGTATCTCATGAGCAGTTAAGGTGGCATTCTCGGAGACGATGCCGTCAGGCCTAGAAGGTGCAGGACCCCTATGCGCACAACCCGGACCCCTGAAGTAAAGCAGCCCGGAACCATTGGATAGGGTTCGGACCCCATCAAGTGGGCTCCGGACCACCCATAATAAGGTCCCAGGAGAGGAAGTGTCGTAACCTAGGCATGGGTCGGGTATTGATGCATTTCCAGGCTCTATCCGGAGCGCCTCCGCTCCCCGCTCGGTTGAAGGTCTAATGCAGCCTTATGGCTGATTGTCCATGACGTAGGCCAGCGAGCGGAGCATGACATAATGGCTCTGAGCCGCACGGCCTCCGCATTTATTGTGAATGGGACACGCCGCCTGTCCACCCTTCTGACAGGTGATGTGCCCCCACGATATTTATTGCATCCTGTCCATTCCGCTGGCAGGAGGTGCCAGGGCCACCCTGCAGACGACGCACCTATCCAATCTGTTGCCGAAACAGTACGCCCGTGCTGCGCGGTGCACTGTACTCATCCCTTATGCGAGAAGCTTCGCCCTGCACACCGAGACTATGTAGATCTCGGGTGTCAGGGCGCAAGAAGATTGCTCCAGCAGAAGATATTAGTAGCTACATCCGCTATGTTCCTGGGCCCATATGTCGGGGCTCAGTACTCTTGTATATGTCCCCCTTTAGCTATAAAAGGGGAGGCATGCAACGTTACAACACAGACTCAACTTAGACTCTCAATTCTCAAGCTTCCACAGCAATCCAACATACAGTGGAGTAGGGTGTTATGCTCCAACGGCCTGAACCACTCTAAACTCTCGCGTGTTCATGTGTTTGATGTTCGCTTAGCAAGACAGGCAAAACGCTTAAGCCCCTTCCTCATCTCAGGATTTAGGGTGGGTGCACTCCACCACCCGGCCGGAGAATTCCCTCTCCGATAGGCTTAAATGGTTATAACATAATTACTAAAGTTATGGAGAAGCTAGATAAAAGAAAATCAACTCTTGAGGATCAAGAAGACTTGCTTATCCTTGAAAAGGAAAGAAACCTAGAGCTTCAAGAGTTGGCCATTGGTAAGGATGAGATGTTGGAAGCATTGACTAAGGAGTTATCCTTAGCCAAAGCTACCATGGAGAAGAAAGATGTTGAACTTTATCTCATGAGAACCTCAAAGGTTGATCTTGGGAGTGCCTAGGATGCACTTGAATCAAACTTATCATATTTGAAAGTTGATCATCAAGAACTACAAGTGCAACTTGACAATATTAAGGGCACCACCACTTCATCCCTAGTAATGGATTCTAGTGCAGGCTCCTCCAACACTAAAACTTGGAAACATTGTTTATAATATCATGCAAGTTGTTTTTTTGGCTAACCTTGATAAGAAAGGTATATCACAAAGGAAAATCAAGAAGATCATGAAGAAGAAGTGTTCATGCAATGATGGGTCAAAGAAAGTTGAGACCCATCGCCAACCCATAAGGAACAACAATGGAACGAGGACACTCAGTTTTAACTCATCAAAGGTAAACCCTAGTGTGGAACACTATGGATGGAGATCTCCTAAGTTTGTACAAGGCACAACCTAGTATGATGCTTTGGGAAGAATCCATTCATCTAGCGAGAAAACAACCCAAACCCATGAGAAGGTAGACATGGGTAACACTAATGGCAAGATGAAGGAAGTTGCTTCAACAAATGGAGAAAAGGATCCAATTCCTCTTTCTAGTTCTTATTTGTGTGACTACATGTTGACTTGGGACCATGGTAAGATGGTCGTCAAGTATGTGGGTGCTTACACAAAGAGGCAAGCCATGGGAAGGAGTGTGTGGGTACCAAAAGCTATTACTAACACCCAAGGACCCAATTCAATTTGGGTACCTAAATGTATAACTTAAATTTGTTTTGTAGGTCTATTCCTCCGGTGGGTCAAGTTGGGTGCTTGACAGTGGATGCACAAATCACATGACCGGGGAGAAAGACATGTTCCACTTATTGCAACTAGTCCAAGAATCACAAGAAATTATGCTTGGGGATAGTGGCAAGAGTGAAGTGATTGGTATTGGTAACAATCCAGTCACAAGTCATCATCCACTTTCAAATGTTTTGTTAGTTGATTACTTGAATTATAATTTGTTGTCTGTTTCACAAGCACTTCACAAAGCATCTACTCTAATCACCGAGTGATTCTACTAAGAACTTGGGTGTTGGAGCTATTGGAATTGTGTATGACCTTGCTTGGTATGTTGCTTGGGCTCCCACGCCTTCAAATGGTAGGCTAGGGGGTATTTATAGAGCCCCCATCCAAATGTAGTCGTTGGAGGAATTCTGCAACTCTGTGCCGCATTGGACTGGTCCGGTGCACCACTGGACCAAGGGTCTGGTGCCTCCATTTTAGCTAGCTATTGGCTTCTGACAGATTCTCTGATGCAATGTAGCAGGTCTAGTGTGCCACCCACACAGTCCGGTGCCGCCACGTCAGTTAGTTGTTGACAACTTGCCATTGGACCTTGGTCTGGTGTACCACCAGACTAATCCGGATAGCCGACTAGCCAGATACCGATTGCAGAGCTCTCTGCGTAACCGGTCTGGTGCACCACCGAATCATTCCGGTGCGCCAGCCGACAACCCAGTCATGGATTCTTCTAGCCTCTTTTCTTTGGCTGATTTGGTCTTGTGTCTTGGGCTTGTGCTAAGTATTTATAAGTTGTCTTTTAGGTCTTCTTTTGAGGTGTTGCATCCTTAAAGCCTCGGTCCAATCCACCTCGCATAGTTTGAACTATAAAGCACAAACACTTGCAAAACATCATTTCACCGATTATGTCGATCATCAAACACCAAAATCACTTAGTCAAATGGGCCAAGGTCCATTTTCCTTACAATGGGAAGAAGAAACAAAAACTAGAATGGATTTGAGTAAAGGTATAAACTAGGGCATTTTGTTTTGCCGATCAAGACACAAGAGTGGGTGATTGGATTTAGGATATATGGCCTTACTACTAAGAGGGGAGTCTAATTAGATAAATCGGTCATCTAGTACCACTACCTATTGGAATGATATGAATTGCATATAGGCATAAGTGACACATGAGAGATCAAGCAAAAATGTTTGTTGAAAACACTTTGAAAACGCCAACTATGCTCTATTATGTTTGGGAAAACATTTGAGAGTTAGCATGCTTGAGAAGAGATGATAAAATTCTATCATCATAGTTTTTATAAGGCATTGATCATGTCTGATGATGCACCAGATATAGCACCAAATTTGAAGTTAGGCTTGTTTTTACTGCACAGGTTTTAGTCGAGCACCTTGGTGTCTGGTGTGCATCAAAAAGGATGCACCGAATAGGGCACTTAGAGAGCATGTCAAATACAGAGTTTAGCTCTATATAGCACTTGACATGTCTGGTGTGGCACCATATACTACACTACATATGGCACTTAGAGAACATGTAATAATGGACATTTTGACTCAATACTCATGATACATGTTCGATGACTTGTCTATTGAGTGCAAACAAAGACCTAACATAGTTAACTCCTAATTTATAGTAGTTAAAAAGGCATGAGATATGTTTAGTGCAGGAATAGGTGGTGTGTCTGATGCCCCCAATTTCTATGTTTTAAGAGGTAGTAGTTAGATTCCTCTGTGAGATTAAAAACAAACCCCTTGGACGACCTTGACTATATCTCTTGATCACTAACACTTGCATACACCTCTTGATGTTAGAGAAAAACACTCCACTCACTTGCAACTTGTAGTACATCATTTGGGCGATATTGGAGCACTCCTAGTGTATTGCATAGAGTTCTTGCATCTTGTTGCAGTAGTTGGATGACTTTGGATGGTTACACTCCTATTACTCTTGGTGATTATCGTTACCTAAATAGCCTAGAGTTTGTGGGATCATTGAATGACTATTCGAGATTGTTGTTGCCTTCGATCATCATCGTGAGGGGACCTTGTACTCATTCCTCATGGAAGTTTCATGAAGAGCAACTATAATGAAATTGTGGCTTGTTGGAGTGCCTCTTTATAGTGATTCTTACTGCGTCCTTGTTATGGGCTTCACATGTATGCCAATTAGCATGTGAATCATCGAGCTTAGACTCTCCACAACAAGAATGTATGTTTCTAGCAGGCAACTAAACCTCAAGGATAAATCTTGTGTCATCTCTTGCCTTGTGTAGTTTGAACTTCAAACTATTATTGCAATACCATTTGATTCTTATTAATTTTTCTAGCCCTATGTAGATTGTAATCAAGTTTTATCTCTTGGAAAGTAAGTATCTTGACTGCTATTTTATAACCCTTTTACAAACTTCTAGTTTAGTTAGGAGTTATCTTAGAGTAAAATAGAACTAGAGAAAGTAAATGCTTCCTCATATTCAAACATCTTGGATCTAGTTACTTATATTTTGTAGAATATTTTTTATAGGCTATTCACCTCACTCTAACCTTGTAGGTCCTAGCACCCTTGCCATGAGGAACAGGTGTGTGCATAGCTGAAGTCATAGGAGTCCTCATGTCTGAGGATCTAGCTATGGGTAGCAAGGAGTTAGAGAGGAAGGAAATACACCATGCTAGGTTGTGAGGTGCCTCCCATGGAGTACTCTTGCAATTCAGCTTCTAGTCTAGCTTCTTGCTTGTCTTCTTCACTTTCTACATACACAAAATACAAAGTTATAAATGACTGATAAAAGATGTTATAATGGTTTTATATACAACTTTGACATCAACAAAAGCATGAATAAGGCCATGTTCTTGCCCTCTAGTCTTTAATGGTACTTGGCCTGCTTGATTCGATAACCTTGATAGTTGTATGACCCGTAGAAACAAAATTAGAGCAAAGTTAAACCAAGCTACTCTCAATTATTAGAAAATTGTAGAAGCATAAACAATCTCATAAAACCAAAAAATCAATATAGCATACCACATAGCTCTATAGTGGATCTCTCTAAGGTTGTGCCTCCTCAAATTGATTTCATCATAGATATCAACAATGGAATCGTCATCAGACTCATCCCTGATTATTCATAAATGTAAGGGGAATAACATGGGCCCTCATCAACTTGTGTAACCAAGTCTTGTACTAGTAGAAGTTGTGTTGGTCGTGTGGTGGACCAACAGTGGGGTTCCTACACTCCCTATGTTCCCACATTTGTATGGAGTCGTGGTACTTGGCTCTGGCTTTGTTTTTTCATGCTAGCATTGTGACTAGGTTTATGCAAATGGAACAAGGATTGAAGTCCCCTATTCTAAACATGTCATGGTCATGCCCCCTCATAGCATCCATGTTTCCCTAATATTTTTCTTATTGCTCGTACCATTCTCTACTTTTAATTGCTCAGGATTTGACAAATAGTCATACCCTTAGTAAGTGGTCACTCTGTTTGGTCATGGTACGACTCAAAACTATGCTCCCATATGCACATATTGTTCGACCTAGCATACAAAGGAGACATGTATGCAGGACGATGGTAGTATGATCCTCTTGCTCTACATGCCATGATAGTGTGTGAGTAGGGAACATGCATAATTTGTAGGTTATTATAATTGCACTCTACTTTCTCAAGTTACACCCGGTAGTTGGAGCCACCATAACGCTCTCTACCATGGTTTTGCCACTAATGGCCTCTACATTGTACACCATCTAGTGTAGTATAAAGGACTCCTAGACTTGTTGATTTGCCCAAATCATAGATTCATGCATATGTTCTTTTTTGCCTTTCCCTAGGGGTCCATTGGTGGAGAAGATCCTTCACATGATGGGCCACCTCTTAGAAAAGTAATCAATGCACTTGTGAAAATAAAACTCCATGATGTTCGACACTGGTTGGGATGGGACTCCCTTGAAAGCATGATTGAAAGACACAGACACATTGTAGTCATGATGTCATACCTAAACCTGTCCTCATCAAATACTAATGCCCTCAAAGACATGTCTACATCTGCTCATCCAACCATGCTTTCCCCTTAGTCTTGAGTAACTTGTCAATATTTCATTTTCTCCGCAAACTAATGCATTTACCATGCACAACAAAGATCCTTTACCTAACCTACAACTTCCTTCATCCTTTGATGATGCTAGAAATTAGCATCAAAATGTCTCGTGCACCATCTGTGTTCTACATGAGGGAACCCCACAAGCTCTTCTCTTGCTCAACTTAGTAGTATGATGTGCCAGTCTGAGATCATACTTATGCTACAAGAAGTGCCAATAACATTTATCCATAGAAGTTTTATGGACCATGACCATGAATCATTATTTTGTCCTTCTACCAAAGCAAATGCTAATGGCATTGTTTGATCCTCTGGATCAACAACTGCTACCATCATTAACACCCCATGTATTGGCCGATAGGAAAGTGCCATCATCATGTATGACTATCAACAATATTGGAAAACATATTCTATTTGGGCAAAGGACCAAAACACATGTTACAGTACATGTGTTATCTCACTTATGGATGAGAGCAAGTACTTACCTCCAATGAACAGAAACTATCTCAATACATGGTTATAGTAAGACATTGCACATAGTATCCTTGGGACCCTATTGTATGCTTCCTTCCAAGTACCCCAACAAATATCCAAGGCTAGTTTCTTCACATGCAAAGCCTTTCCATACTTGGGAGTAGAACCTGTGAAGCCCACTATGGAACAAATCAACATAGCCATAGAAATGCCACTATCCTCATCCATGAGGCCCAATTGCAACGAGCTATGTGACGTGTTATGAGCTATAAATATTTCATCTTTTCTTATTTGTTAGACATGTGTGTGGTTGAACTACTTCTCTTATTCTCCATTTCCTATCACTAGACTTGTTGCAAGCCCATACCCTAAAATATATAGCCTTGCTCGCATATCATGTAGTATCTCTTGTTTTGATCAGAATGTGTTATACCGTACGACCTATGGTGATGCACCACATAGTGTTGGAAAAAGAACTTTGACTTAGATAATGTATTGAATACCATCCCCACACTAATGATTCCATTTTGAGGGTCATTTCATAGTTTCCTAGGCAACTAGAGGCCAGTGCCACAAACGACCTTATCGATCATGCTAATGTCGCTATAGTTTGGAACATCACAAAAAACAACCTTGACCAACGTCAATTTTGTCATCTCGGTGGATACATAAGGCTTCAAGGGCATGTACTATCATGCTTCAAACAATCTCTCCCATGAATTGTACTCACTAGCTACCTCTTCATGAGGATGATCAAACAAATCTATTACTCCTCTATACTCTGTTGATCCTGGGTAACTGTTACGTACCTCTACTAAGGTACCTTCTCCATAACCACTACCCTACTCTTTAAAGTCATTTGAATCACTGCTATCATCTTTGGCAATCCTTTCATCCTCCTATTTCCCACTCATCACACTCATATGAACCCAAGTCAAAGTCATTGTTGACAACTCCTGAATGTCGCATCGATTCATCAACTGCCATTGGAGAAGGATGATGTGTCTCATAAGTCAACTAACTATCCAATACCATATTTACTTGATAATGCTTACAATCTCTCACATTCACATGCTTTGACTAAAATTTGTGCACGTTGCAAACTTTGATAAATTGGTTGAATACAAGTTTAGTTTTTACTTTTGCATGATGGCTGACTATTGTATGGGGTAGTTCACCATGTATACCTTTGATTAACACTTGGTTGATTTTTGATTACATATGCTACATGCTATTTTAGTTGCGAACCCTATTTTTGGCATGATTGAAACTAAGTCAAATGCTTTTATTCACAAATCTTGTGCATATGATTAGTTTGAGCATCTACTAGCACGTGCATATATTGTTGCACATATAGCAGAACACCATTTAGAGCATCTTTACATCCTCATTGTTAATTAATGTTGTTTGATAGTATATGAGGTATAGTTCAAATAGATGCAAGGTGGGCTTCAACTTAGGCAAAGTGATGGTCTTATTGATCAACACCTCAAGCAAGACATTAGAAGCCATGTTTAAGACATGCAAGACATTCTAAGAAGTCTATAAGACACCAATAAGTAGAAGTCCAAACTCAAAGACACAAATAAAACTAAAGCCACTTAAGTAGAGACAAATAGGTGGATGAATTGAATTGTCTCATGATTTCGAATCTGCTCAAATTGACATGACATTAGTTCAATGCTATAAAGCTTTTCAATATATTTTAAAAAGTACAAGATCGTAGAAGTTAAGAGCTAAAAGTTTTGTCCAAAAAATAGAAGTGTTCATTACAAAAAATAGAGCATCGAACATGTCTAGTGCAGATGTCTGGTGCACATATCTAGTGCTCATAGGACATAATGGTGACTTCTATTGAACTAGATATATCTGATGCTACTATCTAGTGTAGATCCTATGCTCATAGAAAAGTAATGCAATGAATTTCAATGGTTAGATTGTTAGAAGTCTGGTGTGACATATGGAGCCACCATCGAACATATCCCGTGCATACGTATAGTTTGTATCTTTTAGCAAATGACTTGTTTTGTACTTGGGGATTATAAATGCTGTTGCTACCATCCATTTGGAGCATGTGGGAGCTAAGTAACATATCAAAGAAGTTGGTGCACCATTTTAGTGTTCTCCACTTGCATAGTGCTTAGTGACACACATGATGATTAGCGTATGTACTTTGCAAATTTCTTAGGCTAGTTTGACCACCACTTATGTGGTTGATCTAGGTTTAGACTAAGTGTTTATTGAGGTTTGCATACCTATTACAACTCTGTGCTTGCAGACACCATTATTGTACTTACAGGGGCTTGTAGTCTTGTGAGACCACATCAACCATGTTCACGGTGTGGACGCTGCTATGTTCTAGATGAAACCAGGCCTATGACGATTTGGCTAGAAGCTCAATAGTGAAGATGATAGAGAGCGGTCCAAGGGAGGCCATCTCGAAAACCCACTTACACATAGGGAAATCTTGAGGGCTATCCATGATGTTACCCGATTGGGAGCTTGGCCCTCGCAAGGTCATCTTTATTAGGGGATCCAGTGAGGACTAGGGGAAGGGTGAGCTTAACGATATCTTGATAAAAATACCAGTCATTTATGGTAGGTTGCATCTCTATCTTAATTAAGCTTCCACAATTTATTTATTACTACTTAGGTTGTGTGCTTGCTTTCCTTGTTTAGCTTGCTAAAATAGTGATAGGTTGAAACCTAGGTTGCATAACTTTTTTGTGGTTGAGGTATCAACACACCTAACAAAATTGTAGTTGCAGATCTAGATAGATTACTTTCTTTCATAGGTTTGACAAGGTAGAAATTAGAGGCAACTCCATTCCATATGCAAGACCACATGTATTATGAGAGCAACTCAAATATGCTTGATTTCATTTGAGCCATAAGTGTCCCACATAGAGGCAATGCTTGAACTAGATTGCTCTTACAACAACACATCTTTTGGCCTTCCACTTCAACATGGTGTGGAACAACAAAACGTTTTCCCTTATAATAGAACCAATGGTACACTTCAAATAATACAACATATAATACCCAAGTGTATATATTGTAATCAAACTCCTTTTCAATACTTAGCAACTTTGTTAGACTTTTAATCATGTTGTCATTCAATTAGCCAAAACCTGTTAAAAGGGCTAAATGCACCTACAATATGACTTGCTTATTTAGTTCAAACCTATGTTTTCTTTGAAAACAAAATACATGGAATTTCCCTATTATGAAAGGTATTATTAGATATAGACAAAAGATATTATCATAAGTGGTTGTGGTGTATACCTTTATAGCTTGGTCTCTATTAATTATGGAATATAGAGGCAAGCTACAATGTGCGCCTCTATTAATTCGAAGAAAGAAAATGGTCATTGTTGATCCCATCCTAATCCCAAGTGCACCACTAAATTCACTCTTAAGCCCATCATGAAGATCCCCATTAGGACCCAATGCCAAGCCTAAATATCCCCTCTCCTTCAAGCATCCTCTTCTTAGGTGGTGGCAGATCTAGATTCACTCCACAACAGATTAGGCATCATATGGTTGTGTCATCACTGGATCTAGGCTCCTCCTCATTCTTGCTAAGGGAGGAATCAATGCCATCGATGACGTCCATAATAATAGGCTTGGGATTTGGTGGGCATCATGGTGAACTCCAAGTCATAGATGTTGGACCAGAATTATGGACATGGCTATGATAAGGTTGGGTGCAATCAACATGCACATAATGTCGTCCTCGATTGAGGCTGCCACCACATCTTCACTATCCTCGGTCAATGCACCTCAAGCTTCTTCTTATAAGAGATCCATGTGTTGGGTATGTCCTAACATGTCATTTTGGGCACTAGGGCGTCTATTAGGCTACCACCATGCTAGATTTAGGAGCCATGGTATATATTAGGTTACTATTGCTTGGATCTATCCCATCAGATGAGGCCACCAATGTATGAGAAGAGAAAGAGAGGGAGAGTTAACGCTCGTGTAAATGAGGGCTAGCATGAGAGGGTGCCATTGTCGAGAAGCGGTAGCTGGTTGCGTTGGGGTTTGGTCATGTATATGTTAATTAATTTCAAGAGGCGATAGTTCGTTAGGTTGTGTAAGTAAGTGGACCGACCGTCTTTGAAAATAGGTGGGTATTTTTACAGACCTAGGTGCTTTTAACCTTCCTTTGTAAGTTCTACCTAAAATCATTTTTAGTACATATTAACTTATATCAGTATAAGAACTATAATACTTATTACATAGGAGTCGTTTAGTATGTGTGACTCTAGCAGCTCTAGTTCAACTCATGGAGGAGGTGTACCAAATGACAATATAAAACAAAGTTTCAACAACAAAGTTATAGAGAAAGCAAAACACATTTTATATTAGGGAAGGAGAATTCTAGATTTGTTGCTTTTCCAGAGCAGCCAAAACCAAAGCTGCTTTTAAATAAAAAAGCAGAGCCTACGTTTAGTGGAATAGACCCATAGTCTCGTTGCTGAAAGTTATGGCTTAGTCCTATCAAATGCCACTGCATATAAACCAAGTATACGTTTCTCGTGCAACATTAGCTGTTGTCTATCTGTCTCCAATTACTAAAGACAATGTGTGACGAGGAGTTTGGAGCGGCCTAGAAAGAAGTTCGATATGGGCCAAACGAGATGTATGTGTGACGAGGAGCTTGGCACATGTAGTTTATGATTTGAAAGTGCTGTAACGTTGTCTTGGTGTGTGAATATTGTGTTGTTACGTATACTTTATTTGACTAGCCAACCACCCATCCCTCTCCTACCCTGTTAAATTCATAAGGAACAAATAAGGCAATAGTTGTATTGCATAAGCAGTGGCCTTTTTAGTTGGCAAGTAAATGTAGTCGATATAAACAAGAGACCTTTTGGATGAGCTTGAATGATGGTCATTGCACTAAGAGCATGTACAATAATAGTTCCATATATCAAGTGAATTTTAGAAGAAAAAAGGTAAAAAATAAGTAAAAAATAAATAAGATAAATAAGAGACAAATACTATAAATATCAGTTTTACAACTTGACTATATCTAAGCACCTGACTTTATGATTGAGCATGATATAACTGTGTTGTTGACATTGTGCATTTAAGGTGTTTTGATTGTGGAATAAGTGGGAGGAGTTATATCCATTCTAGGATTTTGGAATGGAATGATCCCTATATTTGGTTATAGGGAATAGGACTATCCCTTCTCTATGTTTGTTGTCTTTGATTATTTCCTTTCGAAAAGGAAACTTTATTAATATTAGTAAATTACATCTAGATGATACAATTACACTAAGAAAACTTTCAGGCTCTATAAAGCTAGGGTGTACACAACCAAAGATAGAGAGAAAAAGAGAGGAAGAAAACATAGCCATTTATCGTATCACTGCAAACTACAGCACACAATAGAATCTTCTGCTGCAGGAGCAGCCGCAGCCATGGCACCCAAAGGTCGCGCCACACCCACTGCTGCAGGAGCAGCCGCAGCCACACATGGAAATGGTCCCCTGCCTGGGTACATGGAGCACTAGTAGGAACAAAAGGACAACATCAGGCTCAAGCAGTACATCACCGACCCCGATCACTGCCTTGTCTCCTTCACCTCCGACGTGGTGATCGACAACAGTGAGTTCGAATCACAGTCAAACTTATTTTGCTCTGCATCTTGAAACATTGCAATGCGGCGTTGGATTTGTTTGGCTAGCTTGAATTGCCTACATGTTGAGGAAAAGGCCTAGTAATACGAGTAGGGATCCAACAACTTACGAAAGATAGCACCAAAATTGGAGCTATGTGAAGATGGATCTTGTTGGCGCCGATCTGAGCGCCAATCAATACGATGAGAACCGGCGGCAGTGCTCTCTGCAGAGGCACGAACGGTTCGCAGCCAGGGGCTAGATGGTCTATGACCTGGTGCAGGGGTTAGGGTCCTGTCTGACGAGCCGGACGGTGCGCGCGTGCGCAGGGGCGGCAGAGTTTGCCGGTGGCGCCTGGATCTCACTTCCGGGAGGGACCCCGTCGGGGAGGAGAGATCCTAGGCCTTGTCTTGGGACCGGCAGGCCACCCAAGACGCCTCTAATCGACGTAAAGCCGAAGATAGGTGAAGATTTAGAGAGAGGAATCTAATTTACTTTCTACTCCTAGGGCAAAATGTAAAGAACTAGATGTATATTGATCGATTGTTGGTGTTCCAATCGGCCGTAGACCTCCATATATATAAAGGGGGAGGTCTGGACCCGTTACAAGTTGTTTCCCAAGTTAATCAACCAGATTTAGCTAACAAATCCCGCAAGAAACTCGGAATCCTAACTGATTTTGTGCCCACGTACCGTCCTCGCCACCAGCACGGACTGTCCGTACTGCGGACCGTCCAGCCTCAGGGCCGGATCGTCCGCTCGGCCTATTTTGGTGCTCAACAGATCTATTTTCATTTAGACATTACAATTTTTTATACGCTTTCAATCTTGTAGATCGATAGGTCACTGGGAGACAAAGAGAAGACAAATAATTAAGCTTGACTAAAGTGTACTACTTCTAGAAGTTTAAAGACTTGTCCATGGCATTTAGATGAGAAGAATGAGAATATTTTAGTTTTTTTTCTTCCAGATAAAACATGCTCAATGGATCATTAATAACCAATTGGGATGTACAAATACAAGATAATGGAAAACAAAGTTCATCTAGAAAATGATTGTAAATTGATGGAAATGGTAGGGAACTAGGGATGAATACCCGTTATTTTCTTGTCTATAGTAGTGAAAGTCGCCTAGAGGGGGTGAATAGGCGAAACCTAAAATTTATCACAAATTATAACAACTAGAACCCTTGTTAAGCGTTATACGTGAATACGAGCAATCAGAGTAAGGGAGAGATATTCTTCTTACTAGAGTTTCTCAAATGAATGCAGAATTACTTAAGGAGCAACTAATTGATATAGAATCAAATGCAAGCAAGATAAAAAAGAGAGAGGGGGAGAGGAAGAAACAAATCACAAACAAGAATCAACACAAGAACATGGGTGATTTGTTTCCTAAGGTTCGGTTCCAAAGAACCTACTCCCCGTTGAGGAGTCCACTAAGGATGGGTGTCTTTCAACCCTTTCCCTCTCACAAATGATCACTTAGACTAGTTGAGTGTTCTTCTCTTCTCAAAGGACACTTAGTCCCCACAAGGATCACCATGCAATTTGGCATCTGTTGCTAGCTTTAAACTTGTGAAAATGGGGATGATAATGAGGATGAAACTCAAGACCACAAGAACCAAATGCAACAAGCTCAAAAGAAACACTCCACAAGGCACTACTAATTCTCTAGCTCAAACTTGATGAATTTGGCACTAGGAGGAATTGGGAGGCTAGGAGTTGTTGCATGTATTGAAAAGAAGTTTGGTGAATCTCTCATGTATCTTGAATTCTGGTTGGAGGGGTATTTATAGCCATAAACTACCCATATAGCCATTGGAGTAAATGGGCAAAAGTTGCACAGTCGGGTGGTGCACTGGACCACTTACGGTGCCAGTCCGGTACACCACTAGACCCTCTAACACTGACTTCGCAAGTTACCGTTCTGACTATCAAGTTGAACAGAAACTGGTCCGGTGGGCCACCGGATCCTCCACGTTAGCGCCACGCTGGATCTTATCGTTGAATCCTAGAGAGAGCCGTTGAACCCTGACCGGTCCCGTGCACACCAGACCGGTCTGGATAGCCATCTAACTAAAGTACAATTGTACATCCTCTCTATGTAAGTGACCGGTGTGCCACTAGACCATTTTGGAACTCCAACCGTCAAAGTATGAGTGTTGGCCATCTCTGTGTATGCAGTCCTGTGTACCAGCAGACCAGTTTGGTGCGGTAGACAACAACCCAAATTTTGCAAACTTTGCCAAATGATCTTCAAATGAATTTGATAGGCCTTGAGGATGTTCCTATGACTTAGACAAACATATCTAGAGACTATCCAACTAGACTAAGTCAAGGATTTTGGACATTGTAATTTTACAACTCATACTCCTGATTCAGCTCAAACTAGCTCCAAAAGAGTGAATTGTTGAAACTGATCTATCCAACCACTTTAGATGTATCATACATGTCCTTAGGGGTATTTAGAACTTATCCAAAGTATAGAACTATTGCTAATTCATCTATTCAAGTTTTACCCCTATTTGGCTAGGTTTGAGCCGTTTCTGATTTAGAAACTCTAAAGTGACCTTATGAACCTATGAATCAAAGACTTGGCCAACTAGTTAGTCCATATGATTGTGATGGTCATCAAGCACAAAATCAATATAGAAAATGGTTTAAGGTCATTTCCCTTTCAATCTCCCCCTTTTTGGTGATTGATGCCAACACAACCAAATCAAATAGAAATTTCAGAATTATAACTAGTTTGCAAACTTGAAAGTGTTCATAAGATACTTAGTGAAAGCAGTTCTAAGTTGAAAATGAGTTGTTTTTATATGATTAAAATTTTGGACATTTTCACCACTTTGCATTTGATTTTGCAAAGTTTTGAAATCCTTTTGAGAATATATCCTACTTTGTAAGTACTTGGAGTTTTTGAAAAATTCTCCCATTTTCCAAATGTTTTGTCCAAATAACATTTTCTCCATCCAAGTAAAAGATTTTTTCTCCCCCTTTTGCAAAATATTTCCACTGTCAAGAGGGTTGTCAAGGAAATTCAAAATTTTGAAAACAAGTGGTGGTGCGGTCCTTTTGCTTTGGCCTAATAATCTCTCCCCCTTTGGCATTAAGCACCAAAAACAAAGTAGATTTGTATGGCTTTTACAAGAAAATAGCAGTTAAGAACATGAGTTTTTGTATGGGATCTTTGATACCGATCAAATGTGCAGTGGAAGCGCTTGCCTTGCTCAAAACTCTATTTCCCTTTCAATTTGGGACTAAACACAATATAGGCTTGAAAAAATGTTAGTCTCAAAGGTTTAAATTGTAGACCATTGCTCCCCTAAATTTGTGCATACAAGTGATGAATACTGGTAAACCAATGCACTTAGGACTTGTGAGGCATGGGTAGTAAAGTTCTACATCTTAAACCTTGGTACAAGTATAAATATATGAAACTGTACCAATTAAAAGAAACATGCAAGAGCAAAGGTATACTAAATGAGCAATGTGTGCAACATTTCAAATCATGTTCCAAGAATCAAGCACATTTAGTTCACTCCTAAGCTCACATAATCTCTTTTCATCTAGGGGTTTGGTAAAGATATCGACTAACTATTTTTGGGTGATAACATGATCAATAACGATATCTCCCTTTGTGAGTGATCTCTTAGAAAGTGATATCAGATGTCTATGTGCTTAGTGCGACTGTGATCCATAGGATTATCCACCATACGGATAGCACTCTCCTTGTGACATAGGAGGGGGACTTTGCTCAGATTGTAGCCATAGTCCTTGAGGGTGTGCCTCATTCAGAGTAATTGTACACAACATTGTCATGCAGTAATATACTCGGCCTTCATGGTGGATAGGTCAACAAAGTTTTGTTTCTTTGAAGACCAAGTCACCAGGGATCTTCCTAGATACTGACAAGTCCCTACCCTAGTCTTCTTATCTATCTTACATCCGGCATAATTAGCATCTGAACATCCAAGAAAATCAAAGTTTCAACCCTTAAGATACTAAAGCCCAAAGTTAGGAGTATGAACTAAATATCTCAAGATTCTTTTCATGGCACTTAGGTGATATTCCTTAGGGTTGGATTGGAATCTTGCACACATGCATACAAAAAAGCATAATGTTCTGTTTAGAAGCACATAAATAGAAAAGTGAACCTATTATAGACCGATATTCCTTTTGATCTATAGAAATACTTGCAGTGTCAAGGTCGAGATGCCCATTTGACCCCATAGGAGTCTTGATGGGTTTGGAATCCTTCACCCCAAACTTCTTCAGAAATTCTTGAGTATACTTCGTTTGGGAGATGAAAGTGCCATCTTGGAGTTGTTTGATTTGGAATCCTAAGAAGTAGTTCAACTCTCCCATCACTGACAATCTGAAATTTCCTAATCATGATCCTACTAAGTTCTTCACAAGAGGATTTGTTAGTAGACCCAAAAATAATATCATAAACATAAATTTAGCAGACAAATAAATCATTATCAATGGTTTTAGTGAAGAGATTAGGATCTTCTTTTCCAACTTTTAAGGAATTTGCAATAAGAAAATCTCTCAGGCATTCATACCATGCTCTTGGTGCTTCCTTAAGCCCATAGAGTGTCTTTTTGAGCTTAAATACGTGAGACGGATACTTATCATCATCAAAGCCAGGAAGTTGGTCAACATACACCTCTTCCTTGATTGGATTGTTGAGGAAAGCACTTTTCACATCCATTTGAAATAACTTGAAACCACGATAAGTAGCATAGGCTAATAAATTTGAATTGACTCAAGCCTAGCAACAGCTGCGAAGGTTTCATCAAAATCCAAAGCTTTGACTTGTGAATAACCCTTAGCCACAAGTCGAGCTTTGTTCCTTGTCGCCATGCCATGTTCATCCTATTTATTGCAGAACACCCACTTGGTTTATACAACATTTTGGTTAGGACATGAAACTAAGCACCAAACCCCATTTATTTTGAAGTTGTTGAGCTCCTCTTGCATTGACGTCATCCAGTCTGGATCCTTTAATGTGTCTTCAACCCTGAAAGGCTCAAAAGAAGACACAAAAGAATAGTTTACATAGAATATAGTAATTCAAGAGCAAGTAGTTACACCCTTTTGGATATCACCGAGGATCATGCTGACGGGTGGTCTCTTTGAATTGCTTGATGGACTTTTGGGTGTGGTACCTTTGTTGCCTGAATCTCCTACTCATCCTCCTTCTCTTGATCTTCTTCTTCATATCCCTCTTGATGTATGCAACCATCTTGAGCTTGCTCTTGATTTTGAACTTGTTCCTCATCTTCTTGAGGTTGCTCATCATCGTGAGTTGGCGGAGATGCTCTTGTGAAGGTTGATGGTTGATCTTGTGCTCGTGTGGGCTCCTCGGGCACTTGTGGGGACACATGTCCAATGGACATGTTCCTTAGCATTGTGCACGAGTCCTCCTCCTCATCTAGCTCATCAAGATCAACTTGCTCTACTTGAGAGCCATTAGTCTCATCCAAAACAACGTCGCAAGAAACTTCATCTAATCCAGTGGATTTGTTGAAGACTCTATATGCCCTTGTGTTTGAGTCATAACCAAGTAAAAATCCTTCTACCGAGGAGTAAATTTGGAATTTCTACCCTTCTCAACAAGAATAAAGCATGCACTACAAAATATGAAATATTGGGCTTTTTACCGGTGAGGAGTTCCTAGGAGGTTTTCTTGAGGATTCGGTGTACATACAATCGGTTGATGGCATAGCAAGTCGTGTTGACCACCTCCACCCTAAACTAATTCGATGTCTTATACTCCTCAAGCATGGTCCTCGCCATATCCATAATAGTTCTATTCTTCCTCTCTACAACACCTGTTGGGGACTTGTTCTCAAATGCTATGAATCAAGAACAAGGCAACACAAAATGTTAAATGTTAAAGTCCTTCGTCCTTCGAAGCATTATTTCCCTCAGGATATAACGATCTTCGGACGAAGGTCATGAAGGACATACCTTCATCATCACGGTTATAAGATAATGGAGGATGAAATATATAAAACATAAAAGATCGTATGAATAGACAAATAAAGTTATTCATATATAATCATTATATAAACTTAAACATTAATTATAATATTTAATTACATTTATACCTTCGGCTTGACAAGAGGTAAGAATTCAAGTGTAACGTACAAATGAATACAAGTCAGCGTGAACAGTACGGGGGTACTGTTCATCTTTTAATAGGCACAGGGCGCAACCTGTGTGAAATTACATTTATGCCCTTTACAATCAATTACAATCATGACACAAACTATCATGGGCCAATCTGTCTTTTCATCTTTAAGTCGGTGCAATCCTTCGTGTTGAGACATGCCACTGTGACGAAGCTTTATGGATGATAGCTTCGGTGCTGCTTTTGAGAGGGTCTGCCGAAGGTGTTTCTTCTTACAGGATCTTCGACGACGAAGCATACCCCCAACAGTAGCCCCTTCGCGGTGCTAGATCATTTTTCATAACGAGCTTGATCCGTGAAAAAGTCTCCTAGGCTTTGGGATGCCGAAGGTCCGAAAAACACCTTCCCTGAGCTTGTTGCCGAGAAACGATTAAAATAATCCAAGCGCGAGGTGGCCCCACCATGCAGCAGTTACGCGCGTCCTGGCGATTCACCTTCTCGGGCTCTATGGCCCACCATTCAGTGGGTGCGGGCGACTGTTTGTCCAGTGCGGAAGACTTGACGATTCACCTTCCCACCTGCGGCACTATATAAACAGACGGGTAGGTGTGAAGTTACCACAGCATTCATTGCTATTGCACTATTTTGCTGCCAAAAATTTGATCATAGCCGAAGCTTGTTCATCGCACTCAGCCGAAGCACCGCTGTTAGTTTTGCTTCGTCACAAGAGGAAGAGCTTCGGGAAAATTAAAAAAGTCAACAACTTCATCAAAAATTATGAGGAATTCATCATCAAATGGCAAGGGTACGTTCCACTGCCAGGGTTACACGTGGCGGAGAAGAAGCCGAAGCTGCCGAAACCGCTCCGATTTCTGAAGTGATGAAACAGTCAGGGCTGGTAGGGCCGGAGGATGTACCTGCCGCTGAAGCTGAGCAGGTTGATGCTGAGGAAGATGAATCTGAAGATGATTACAGTGATGTGCCATCTAAACCTAGCCACCTGGAATTTGGGAGGTCCACTATTACCGAAGATGATATGCCTAAGCTGATGAAGTTGGGCTATTTTAGCAAAGCCAAAAAGGAGCTGATTCGGTTTGGCGGAGAGGAAATTACTCCGAAGCCAGAAAAGGATGAGGTGGTAGTCTTTAAAAGCTTCTTTAAAGCAGGATTAAGATTTCCTTTGAATGATATGATTGCGGATGTTTTGAAGAAGTTCGGGATTTATCTTCTTCAGCTAACTCCTAATGCCATCGTTAGGCTTAGTGTCTACATCTAGGCTCTCCGAAGCTAGTGGGCAGAACCGCTTGCCGATGGCTTTTGCCGGGCACACGAGCTTCATTATCAGACAAAAGCTAGAGAAGATGGGCTGCACAAAAACTTTGGCTGCTACAATTTTGCTTATCACAAAGATGCGAAGTCTCCAGTTATCAGTTATCGTACCAAGTGGCCAGCTGGCTGGAAGACTGAATGGTTTTATGTCAAAGTCGATGAGAAAAAGGAGAAGCTAGTTCAAAGTCCATTAGAATTAATCTTCGGAGAGACTAGGCCCCAGTGCAACATGAAACCGGAGAGTCCATGCCAAATTGTGCTACGCGAATTTCGAGTTATTGCGGAGCACATTGGTACTAGGGATCTGGTGCAAGAATTCTTAGCTTTTAGAGTATTCCCGACTTTGAAAGAATGGGACATGCCGAAGCTCAAAGGGAAAAAGAAAGAGAAGGAGCTTGTTCGGTTGCCCTATTACTATAAATTCAAGAAACACTTCAAAGAACCTTGCCAAGAATGGTTAGACACAATTGAAGTTATGTGCAACGAGATCCTTGGCAACTATTCTAAAAAAGAAGATCAATTAATGACTGCAGCCTTCGGCACTTGACCAAAGCGAAGGTTGAACTGGGTGATGGATGCTCTGAACTTTGAGTACCCTGACTATGAGCGACTGGACAGAGGTGCCAAAGGACAGAAAAGAAAAAGAGTTGCTAGCGTCCTGGATAAAGAAGCTGCTAAATTGGTGAAAAGGGTGAAGAAACTTTGAAGAAGAGAAAATTAAGCCCTGAGCCGAAGATAGCTGCTTCGAAGAAAAAGAAAGCTGCGGCTCTAAAGCGAAAAATCACTGATATTGAGGATGAAGCTCCTTCAACACCTCCTGCTACCGATGTGGAAGAAATTTTAAAGGTAATGACTGAATCTTTGCCTATCAAGCTAAGTCCACTAGGGCCACATCTGACGAAGCTTTTTCAGAAGGAAAAGGAGCCTTCGGCAGCGAAGAAGCCAGATGAGCCGAAAAAACGAAGAATTATTCGTGTAGTTGAAGTTATCGAGCAGACGCCACCGCTAGCATCTGCGTCAAAGACTCCAGCTTTTGAGAGCAGTGCTGCTGCCGAAGCTACACCCACCGAAGCCGAAAGTGCCGAAGCTGAAAGCGTTGAAGATGTAAATCTAGATGCCACACTCTCTAAAATTGATACCATGCTTCTGGATGCGGCCGCGGAAGAAGCTGCTGCAGCCACTAAAGAGATCCCGGGCACAGTGGCTGGAAAGGGAAAGGAGAAAGCCGAGGATACTTCGGAAGAAGAGGACTTTAATTTCCAGGATATACTTGGGCAAGAATTATCGAAGGCTGAAAAAGAAGAACTGAAAGAGTTTGCTATATCTTGAGGGTACAGACCAGGTGCGTTACTCTTCGGGGGAGTCAACGAAGAAAGCTTAGGATGCCTTCGGGACCACACTGGGGCAAAGGTTGTCGGCACTCTATCGAAGAGTGTTGGCTTCCCGAAGGTTGAGGCAGACCTCAGCAGGCACCAGCGACAACATATCGTCGGTAGCCTATTTTATGCTAACTTTAAGATAAAATTCTTTAACTCTTAATCGCATTGAAATGAAGATTGTTTTCTGACAAAGCTTATCTTATCAGAGCTTACTGTTGAGCAAAGTCCTGAGGATGCAACAAGACCTCGAGGACAAAAAGAACAAAGTTATAATTGAGGGCCTAGAGAAGAAGGTTAAAGATCATGAGGCTACCCTGGAGAAAAAAGACTTCGTACTTCAAACCATGGAGGGTTCACTGCGGAGGCCCAGGCCAAAATTGCTAGATTGAATAGTGAACTCTCCACGCAAAAGAAAAATTTTGAAGCCAAACTCGAAGCTGAAGCCGAGAAAAATTCAAGTTTGCGGAAATCACTGAAAGAACTTCAAGAAAAAGCGTAGACTTCGGCAACCGGTGCCTGCAGCAGTTAAAGCAAATTTTCAACTCGGTTGGAGCCAGTGCTGAAAAATTCAGTCCTTCGGTTGAGAACCTGCCGGAAACCTTCGAACATATTGAGGGCGAAGTTGATGCACTCGACGAAGTTATAGCTAGGCACGCCGATTTCTGCGCTCTGCTAGCTTCTCGGGGCACAGCTGTTGCCTTCATAAAATCTGGCTGTGAACATGGAAAAATTGTCAACAGACCAAATTTTAGCTTATCACCGACAGACTTAATTGTTATACCCAGCCTAGCTCGGAGTATAGGAAATAGATTCATAACTCAAGTTTGGGTAAAAGGCGGGCGAAAAATTGCTGGCGACGAAGCTCGAAGCCACCTTAATCCAGTAAAAAAATTTGTGCCTGTTACTTTACCTTTTCCTTGAACTCTGCACTTCCCTCATACCGTTTTAATATGTATAGGATGACGATGCTGGGGAACAATGAGTCGAAGCTTGCCAGGTGATCCGAAGCTTAGATGATCCGAAGCTCAATGATGTCAAAGCTGAAGACCTTGCTGAAAGAATTCTAGAGAAAATCTTGTAATATCGTTGTAAAAAATATTTGTAATTTAAGAGTGAAATACTAATTCTGTAAATTTGTGTATACTTTGTAATATATTTTTACCTTTTCGTCCATGTATGAACTGCTTTGCTGTGGACGAAACTTAGTATTTTTTGAGTCGAAGGCGAAAAACACCTTCCCTTCTTTTCGTACACAACGAAGCATGAAACTGCTTCTTTTTCTTTTTTGCCGAAGCCTGATCCTTATAGCCGAAGCATCTGCCTGTGTCTGTATGTTATGATGATGATGATCCTATGTATGTCTAAATGAATGTTTATGAATGCAAATGTATGATGTAATGTGTCGTGCAAATGAATGTCCAAACACACGCATACGAAGCCACAACCATAGCCTTCATTCCCTTGGGAATGACCGAAGTCTCTTTGCCGCTTATTTTTCGGCTTCACCGCTTATTTTTCGGTGTATCAACGCTGACTTTTCGCTGTAAGTTCTTGTAATATCCCAAAAAAATGTTGACCAAAAGTTAATCTTTGGTGCGTGGATGAGGTAAAGGGTTGTGGGCCATTGGATGCAAAGATAGAAGTCATCTGAGGCGTCGTTTCTTTCTCCCACAAAAACCCTAGGTGGCCACCGCTTTTTTTCCTTTCACCCCCCCTCTTGGCCGCCACCCCCTTTCTCCCCCTTGGCTGGCCGCCCCCTCCCCCTATGGCAGCCATCCTCCATTGCTTCCTCCCCCAAGATCTCCCCCTACACAGCAAGGATCGAGAAGAGGAGCACGTTGAATTGAAGAGGAAGAGAGGATCAAGGAGATGTTCTTCCCCATCTCTTCTTGCAGAATTTCTTGGGGAAACCCTAGGTGGCTACACTCCAGATCATGTCTAGTACATTTCTTCTTCTTCGATGAAGGCAAGTGAATGTAGCGGTGGTTGCTTCCGTTCTGACCTGTTATTTCTATTGCCTACACTCTAATATTCAAAAGTATTGGATTCTTTCATAATTGGACATTATGGTGATGCTTTACTTCCTTGCATTATACTGATGCTCAATCATATATTGATGATGATTATGATTCGAGTATGATTCATGAGATTAATTCACACCCCTGAAGGTAAATGAAGTATTATTTGAGGTTGGTATTGTATCTGAAGGTAAATAAAGTATTATTTGAGGTTTGTATTGTATCTGAAGGAAGTGAAGTTTATTGATAAATGCAGCATGCCATATACATTGCATGACTCATTTGCATCTGAAGTTTTGTCGTGACCTATGGTCCGACCGTACCGGTACAACTTAGCATCGTACGTTGCCCGAGGAGGGGTACGATGCGGCTTCATACCCTTAGAGGTATGAAGGCAGAGGACATATGCATCGCATTCATATGCATACATTGAAGTGATATTTGCAGATGATGTGGTTTTATACCCTCAGAGGTATGAAGATAGAGGACCTACACATTGCATTCCTATGCATACATTGAAGTGATATTTGCAGGTATTGTTGATGCAGGGAAGTGTTATACAACCTATTGTGGTTGTTCGAGGAAATGAGATGATATTGGTTATATTGGGACTACTGAGTTCTATATCTACAAGTATTTCTGATCTTGATTGTGATTCTTTTAAAATGTTGATTAATTCAATTTGTGGTTTAAATATCTCGTCAGAACAATTAGCTTGCTGAGATGTTTCATCTCACTCTTGCATTACTCAATGCAGGTACTTGTTGCTCATCAAGGGGAGTGGGAAGTAGCAGCACATCCACCTTCACTCTCATAATAATGCTGCCCAGACATAGTCATGATTTAATTAGAAACTTCTTGTCAAAGGATGTTTGTTTTTAACTAGTCGTGCGCACTGATTAATTCAGTTCATGTTGTTATGGTAGTCTTCCCATTGCTAGCAGATTATTAATGTCTTTTATGTTTTCTTATCATGATATCTATTTATACTTTGTTGCTTCCCCGTTTATGCAATTTTCAAAGAAGATGCTGTCGAAATTTTATATATGAATGTTAGATGTGTAGTTTAGTAGCATTCTGGGGTGTTTGTGGACCCCGGGGTGTTACAGTTCTGCATCCCCTTAGGAACGTCTTTTGAACTTCTTCGCCTTCTATTTCGGCGGTATCGCGTTGACTTTTCGCTGTAAGCTCTGCATTCCCTTGGGAATGACTTTTGAGCAGAAAACTTACTGTCGGGGACCATAATTAGGGGTACCCTCAAGACCCCTAAATCTCAGCTGGTAACCCCCATCAGCACAAAGCTGCAAAGGCCTGATGGGTGCGATTAAGTCAAGGATCGGTCCATTCAAGGGACACGATCGTGCCTCGCCCGAGCCTAGCCTTGGGCAAGGGAAGCCGACCCTGGAGAACCTACGTCTCGCCCGAGGACCCCCCTCCAGCAACGGGCACACTGTCAGCTCGCCCGAGGCCCAGTCTTCACCGAGAAGCAACCTTGGCCACATCGCCACGCCGACCGACCAAATCGCAGGGGCATTTAATGCAAAGGTGGCCTGACACCTTTATCCTGACGCACGCCCACCAGTCGACAGAGCCGAAGTGACCGCAGTCACTTCGCCGCTCTACTGACCGGTCTGACAAGAGGACAGCGCCGCCTGCGCCGCTCCGACTGCTGAGCCACCCGACAGAGTGAGGCTGACAGCAGCCAAGGCCGGCCTCGGGCGTCATAGGAAACTGTGCCTCGCCCGACCCAGGGCTCGGACTCGGGCTCAGCCCCGGAAGACGGCGAACTCCGCTCCGCCCGACCCAGGGCTCGGACTCGGGCTCAGCCCCAGAAGACGACAAACTCCGCCTCGCCCGACCCCAGGGCTCGGACATGGGCTCAGCCCCGGAAGACGACGAACTCCGCCTCGCCCGACCCGGGGGCTCGACCTCGACCTCGACCTCGGAGGGGCCTCCACCTCGCCCAGCCTAGGGCATGGACCGACCACATCAACAGGAAGCGCCATCATTACCCTACCCCGAGCTGACTCGGGCTACGAGGAACCAGACCGGCGTCCCATCTGGCTCGCTCCACCATGCGAGTAATGATGGCGCCCCGCATGCCCTGTGACGACGGCGGCTCTCAGCCCCCTTACGAAAGCAAGAGGACGTCAGCAAGGACTCGACAGCCCCAACAGCTGTCCTCCCGCCAGGCTCCAGCACTCCTCCAACAGCCACGACACCATGCGAACTGGGTGCCAAGACCTCTCCGGCTGCCACGATGGCATGTACTTAGGGCACTAGCTCTCCACTGCTAGACACGTTAGCACACTGCTACACTTCCCATTGTACACCTGGATCCTCTCCTTACGCCTATAAAAGGGAGGACCAGGGCCCTCTTACAGAGGGTTGGTCGGCCCGCGCGGAGAAGGACGGGACGGCGCTCGTGCAAGGCCGCTCGCTCCCACTCCCGCGTGGACGCTTGTATCCCCCTACTGCAAGCGCACCCGACTCAGGCGTGGGGCTAACACGAAGGCCGCGGGATCCACTCTCTCACGCCTGCCTCCCTCCGGCTGCTTCCTTTCCCCCCTTCGCGTTCCGCCTCACGTCGACCCATCTGGGCTGGGGCACGCGGCGACGATTCACTCGTCGGTCCAGGGACCCCTCGGGTTTCGAAACACCGACAGTTGGCGCGCCAGGTAGGGGCCTACTGCGTGTTGACAAACAGCTTCCCGTCAAGCTCCAGATGGGCAGTCTCCAGCAACCTTTCCGGCCCGGGACGGTGCTCCGTTTCGGGAATCTTTAGTTCATGTCCCTCGATGGCAGCTACGACATGATACTCCTTCCCCTGCCGCGCGACAGCGACAATGGTGGTCGACAACCCGCTCGCCGACGGGGAAATCGACGACGCCTTCCCCACGTGGTGGAAGGACGACATTCGGGCTTGTCCCGTCCTCTCCCCCGTCGACGGAGGAGGAGGCGGGGCAACCAAGGCCAAGCGGGAAGCGGCACCTCGTTGGCTGTCAAGCGAGTCGACGGCGCCGGCGCCCCAACGGAGGGCGCGTCGTGCATCGATCTCGCGTCTGAGACGAAGACGAGCGCCGCCTCTCCGCAACACGCCAATCTCAAGCAAACGCACGACGCCAGCACGCTCGCGAAGGACTTGCTGGGCGTCACCCTCGTACCTGAGACAACGGTGCAGTCAGTCCCAAACGCGACCTCGTCACCGCCCGTCGACCAAAAGGTACCGACCGATTCCCATCTCGCGTCTTTTGGATTCGGCCTCGACCCACCAAGCGACCCCGCTTCGGTGAGCACTCTCATAGAGACGAGTCCAAACCCTCTGGGGTATCGTGTGCGGTCACCCTGGGACCGACTGATGGCCGACTCGACCTATGAGCCCTCGGGGTCCGAGGAAGATGGCAAGCCCGACCTCTGTTGGGATTTCTCCGGACTTGGTAACCCCAGTGCCGTGCGGGACTTCATGACCGCATGTGACTACTGCCTTTCCGACTGTTCCGACGGCAGCCGCGGCCTCGACAACGAGGATCGTGGCCCAAGTCATGAATGTTTCCACGTCGATCAAGGGGGTCCCGGCGAAGGCAACCATCTTGGTATGCCGGAAAACGGTGATCCCCCTAGGCCTGTGCCTCGCATTGACATCCTTCGGGAGCTAGCTGTGGTCCCCGTCCCGGCGGGGGGTCCTGACCCACAGCTCGAGCAAATCCGCGAGAGGCAGGCCAGGCTCGACGAGGGAGCAGGAACGCTTGTGCCGATCCGTCGGGACATCGGGCAGGAATGGGCGGTCCAACCCCCGACCGGAGAAGCGCGTCATCTCCCCCAGGACATCCAGCACCGCATCGCCGACGACGTCAGGGTGAGGCGCCGCCGGATTCCAGCGGAGTCGGCCAGAACCTGGCTGCAGCGGCAATACTCCTCCGCGTGATGCCGGAGCCATCAACCACCAAGGGGCGACGTATCCAGGGAGAGCTCAAGAATCTCCTGGAGGACGCCGCGGTCCGACGGGCCAAAAGCTCTGCCTCCCGAAGGCAGGGGTTCCCCTCGGAACATCGCGCCGCGACTTCCCGATTCATGCGGGAAGCCTCGGTCCACTCCAGGCGCACGCGCAACACAGCGCCTGCGGCCCTGGGTCGCCTCGGCAACGAGCGCCATCATCACAGCCGTCGGGCCCACCTCGACGACAGGGCGCGCCGAGGCTACCACCCCAGGCGTGGGGGACGCTATGACAGCGGGGAGGATCGGAGTCCTTCGCCCGAACCACCCGGTCCACAGGCTTTCAGCCGCACCATACGACGGGCACCATTCCCGACCCGGTTCCGAACCCCGACTACTATCACAAAGTACTCGGGGGAGACGAGACCGGAACTATGGCTCGCGGACTATCGGCTGGCCTGCCAACTGGGTGGAACGGACGACGATAACCTCATGATCCGCAACCTCCCCCCTGTTCCTCTCCGACACCGCTCGAGCCTGGCTGGAGCACCTACCTCCGGGGCAGATCTCCAACTGGGATGACCTGGTCCAAGCCTTCGCCGGCAATTTCTAGGGCACGTACGTGCGCCCTGGAAACTCCTGGGATCTTCGAAGCTGCCACCAGCAGCCGGGAGAGTCTCTCCGGGACTACATCCGGCGATTCTCGAAGCAGCGCACAGAGCTGCCCAACGTCACCGATTCAGATGTCATCGGTGCGTTCCTCGCCGGCACCACCTGCCGCGACCTGGTGAGCAAGCTAGGTCGCAAGACCCCCACCAGGGCGAGCGAGCTGATGGACATCGCCACCAAGTTCGCCTCTGGCCAGGAGGCGGTTGAGGCCATTTTCCGGAAGGACAAGCAGCCCCAGGGCCTCCCACCGGAAGATGCTCTCGAGGCGTCAACTCAGCGCGGCGCCAAGAAGAAAGGCAAGAAGAAGTCACAAGCGAAACGCGACGCCGCCGACGCGGACCTTGTCGCCGCCGCCGAGTACAAGAACCCTCGGAAACCTCCCGGAGGTGCCAACCTCTTCGACAAGATGCTCAAGGAGCCGTGCCCCTATCATCAGGGGCCCGTCAAGCACACCCTCGAGGAGTGAGGCATGCTTCGACGACACTTCCACAAGGCCGGGCCACCCGTGGAGGGTGGCAAGGCCCTCGACGACGCAAAGGAGGAAGATCACAAGGCAGGAGGGTTCCCCGAGGTCCGCGACTGCTTCATGATCTATGGCGGGCAAGTGGCAAACGCCTCGGCTCGGCACCGCAAGCAAGAGCGTCGGGAGGTCTGCTTGGTAAAGGTGGTGGCGCCAGTCTACCTAGACTGGTCCGACAAGCCCATCACCTTCGACCGGACCGACCATCCAGACAACGTGCCGAGCCCGGGGAGATACCCACTCGTTGTCGACCCCATCATCGGCAACGTCTGGCTCACCAAGGTCCTCATGGACGGAGGTAGCGGCCTCAACATCATCTACGCCGAGACCCTCGGGCTCCTGCGGATCGATCTGTCCTCGGACCGTACGGGCGCTGCGCCTTTCCATGGGATCGTCCCCGGGAAGCGCGTTCAACCCCTCGGACAACTCGACCTACCCGTCTGCTTCGGGACGCCCTCCAACTTTCGAAAGGAGACCCTCACGTTCGAAGTGGTCGGGTTTCGAGGAACCTACCACACAGTGCTGGGGAGGCCATGCCACGCCAAGTTCATGGCCGTCCCCAACTACACCTACCTCAAGCTCAAGATGCCGGGCCCCAACGGGGTCATCACCGTCGGGCCCACATACCGACACGCGTACGAATGCGATGTGGAGTGCGTGGAGTACACCGAGGCCCTCGCCGAATCCGAGGCCCTCATCGCTAACCTGGAGAGCCTCTCTAAGGAGGCGCCCGACGTGAAGCGCCACGTCGGCAACTTCGAACCAGCGGAGACGGTCAAGTCCGTCCCTCTTGACCCCTGCAACAACGCCTCCAAGCAGATCCGGATCGGTTCCGAGCTCAACCCCAAATAGGAAGCAGTGCTCGTCGACTTTCTCCGTGCAAACGCCGACGTTTTCGCGTGGAGTCCCTCGGACATGCCCGGCATACCGAGGGAAGTCACCGAGCACTCTTTGGACATCCGAGCTGGGGCCCGACCCGTGAAGCAACCTCTGCGCCGATTCGACGAAGAAAAGCGCAGAGCCATAGGCGAGGAGATCCACAAGCTACTGGCGGCAGGGTTCATCAAAGAGGTATTCCATCCCGAATGGCTTGCCAACCCTGTGCTTGTGAGAAAGAAAGGGGGAAATGGCGGATGTGTGTAGACTACACTGGTCTAAACAAAGCATGTTCAAAGGTTCCCTACCCTCTGCCTCGCATCGATCAGATCGTGGATTCCACTGCTGGGTGCGAAACCCTGTCTTTCCTCGATGCCTACTCAGGGTATCACCAGATCAGGATGAAAGAGTCCGACCAGCTCGCGACTTCATTCATCACACCCTTCGGCATGTACTGCTATGTTACAATGCCGTTTGGTTTGAGGAATGCGGGGGCAACGTACCAGCGATGCATGAACCATGTGTTTGGCGAACACATCGGCCGAACGGTCGAGGTCTACATCGATGACATCGTAGTCAAGACGAGGAAGGCCTCCGACCTCCTTTCCGACCTTGAAGCAACATTCCGATGTCTCAAGGCGAAAGGCGTGAAGCTTAATCTAGAAAAGTGTGTCTTCGGGGTCCCCCGAGGCATGCTCTTGGGGTTCATCGTCTCCGAGCGGGGTATCGAAGCCAACCCGGAGAAGATTGCAGCCATCACCAGCATGGGGCCAATCAAGGACTTGAAAGGCGTACAGAGGGTCATGGGATGTCTCGCGGCTCTGAGCCGCTTCATCTCGCGCCTCGGCGAAAGAGGTCTGCCTCTATACCACCTCTTAAGGAAGGCCAAGTGCTTCACTTGGACCCCCGAGGCCGAGGAAGCCCTCGAGAACCTGAAGGCGCTCCTCACGAACGCGCCCATCTTGGTGCCCCCCACTGCCGGAGAAGCCCTCTTGATTTATGTCGCCGCAACCACCCAGGTGGTTAGCGCCACGATCGTGGTTGAGAGACGAGAAGAAGGGCATGCATTGCCCGTCCAGAGGCCAGTCTACTTCATCAGTTAGGTACTGTCCGAGACCAAGATCCGCTACCCACAAATCCAGAAGCTGCTGTACGCGGTGATCCTAACACGGCGGAAGTTGCGACACTACTTCGAGTCTCATCCGGTGACTGTGGTGTCATCCTTCCCCCTGGGAGAGATCATCCAGTCCCGAGAGACCTCGGGTAGGATTGCGAAGTGGGCGGTGGAGATCATGGGCGAGACGATCTCGTTCGCCCCTCGGAAGGCCATCAAGTCCCAGGTCTTGGCGGACTTCGTGGCTGAATGGGCCGACACCCAGCTCCCGACAGCTCCGATCCAACTGGAGCTCTGGACCATGTTTTTCGACGGGTCGCTGATGAAGATGGGGGCCGGCGCAGGCCTCCTCTTCGTCTCGCCCCTCGGGAAGCACCTACGCTACGTGCTACGCCTCCACTTCCTGGCGTCCAGCAACGTGGCTGAGTACGAGGCTCTGGTAAACGGGTTGCGAATCGCCATCGAGCTAGGGGTCCGACGCCTCGACGCTCGCGGTGACTCGCAGCTTGTCATCGACCAAGTCATGAAGAACTCCCACTGCCGCGACCCGAAGATGGAAGCCTACTGCGATGAGGTTCGGTGCCTGGAAGACAAGTTCTACGGGCACGAGCTCAACCACATCGCCCGACGCTACAACGAGACTGCGGACGAGCTGGCTAAAATAGCCTCGGGATGAACAACAGTTCCCCCCGGACGTATTCTCCCGAGACCTGCATCAACCCTCCGTCAAGACCGAGGACACGCCCGAGCTCGAGGCACCTTCGGCTCCGCCCGAGGCACCTTTGGCTGAGTCCGAGGTATCCTCGGCTCAGTCCGAGGTACCCTCGGCACGGTCCGAGGTACCCTCGGCCCCCGAGGGTGAGGCACTGCGTGTCGAGGGGGAACAGAGCGAGGTCACGCCTAATCAAAGCTGGCAGACCCTGTACCTGCAATATCTCCACCGAGGAGAGCTGCCCCTCGACCAAGCCGAAGCTCGGCGGTTGGCGCGGCGCGCCAAGTCTTTCGCCTTGCTAGGAGATGGGAAGGAGCTCTATCACCACAGCCCCTCAGGCATCCTCCAGCGATGCATTTCCATCGCCGAAGGCCAGGAGCTCTTGCAAGAGATACACTCGGGGGCTTGCGGCCATCACGCAGCACCTCGAACCCTCGTTGGAAACGCCTTCCGACAAGGATTCTACTGGCCGACGGCGGTGGCCGACGCTACTAGAATTGTCCGCACCTGCGAAGGGTGTCAGTTCTACGCGAGGCAGACCCACCTGCCCGCTCAGGCTCTGCAGACCATACCCATCACCTGGCCGTTTGCTGTGTGGGGTCTGGACCTCGTTGGCCCCTTGCAGAAGGCACCCGGGGGCTACACGCACCTGTTGGTCGCCATCGACAAATTCTCCAAGTGGATCGAGGTCTGACCCCTAAACAGCATTAGGTCCGAACAGGCGGTGGCGTTCTTCACCAACATCATCCATCGCTTTGGGGTCCCGAACTCCATCATCACCGACAACGGTACCCAGTTCACCGGCAAAAAGTTCCTGGACTTCTGCGAGGATCACCACATCCGGGTGGACTGGGCTGCCGTGGCACACCCCCTGACGAATGGGCAAGTGGAGCGGGACAACGGCATGATCCTGCAAGGACTCAAGCCTCGGATCTACAATGACCTCAACAAGTTCGGCAAGCGGTGGATGAAGGAACTCCCCTCGGTGGTCTGGAGTCTGAGGACAACGCCGAGCCGAGCCACGGGCTTCACACCGTTCTTTCTAGTCTATGGGGCCGAGGCCATCTTGCCCACAGATCTAGAATACGGTTCCCCGAGGGCGAGGGCCTACACCGACCAAAGCAACCGAGCCAACCGAGAAGACTCACTGGACCAGCTGGAGGAGGCTCGGGACATGGCCTTACTACACTCGGCGCGGTACCAGCAGTCCCTGCGACGCTACCACGCCCGAGGGGTTCGGTCCCGAGACCTCCAGGTGGGCGACCTGGTGCTTCGGCTGCGACAAGACACCCGAGGGCGGCACAAACTCACGCCTCCCTGGGAAGGGCCGTTCGTCATCGCCAAGGCTCTGAAGCCCGGAACATACAAGTTGGCCAACAGTCAAGGCAAGGTCTATGGCAACGCTTGGAACATCCAACAGCTACGTCGCTTCTACCCTTAAGATGCTTTCAAGTTGCTCGTATACCTCGTTCACACACCAAGTCTGGTCGTCAAGGAAGGGTCGGCCTTGCCTCGGCAAAGCCCGACCCTCCCTTGGGGGCTAGAAGGGGGCAACCCCCTCTGCGTCAAAATTTTCCTCGAAAAAAGAAAAAAAATCTTTTCTGCCAGAATGCCTTTCGTGCTCTTCGACTACTTCAAAAGTGGATCCTGAAAACGACGGAGTACACGTAAGCAGCCAAGGCTGACCGAGCCGAGGGACTCCTACGCCTCCGGGATACGGATACCTCACTCATCACCTTCTGCGATAAGTAACTCGCGTTCGGATAAGTGACTCCGCGGACCGAACAAGTCTTCATGCTCGGGAGCTCCTCTGCCGAAATGATTTTCTGGGCGTTCTCGACTGCGTCGGTAACAGAACCCTATGGACGAGTAAGAGCGCGCGTAAACGGCAAGGCCGACCGAGCCGAGGGATTCCTACGCCTCCGGGATACGGATACCTCACTCATCACCTTCCGTGAAAAGCAACTCTCGCCCGCACAAACAATTCTGTTACCGACAAATGAGTCCGGATACTCGAAACAAGAGGAAAAGAAACGCAGCTTTACAACATGACGACGGTGTGTTTAGGCCTCAGCGGCCGCAGAAAACATACACACACTACAAGACAACCTGATCCTGCAGGCTCGGACGTCGACAGCCGAAGGGGGCAGCAGCACCCTCGTCATCAACTACACCTTCGGCGGGTTCTGACCTAGCCTCGGACGGCGACGCGGTCGGAGGGCCCCCACTCTGAAGGACGGCATCAGCACCACACCCGGGCCATCGCCGCCATGGTCTTCTTCGAGAATCTGGCCCGAGCAGGCGGCTCGGCCGACCATCCCGAGGCCTCGGCCAGCTGTCCCCCAAAGACATCAGCTCGGCTTGTGGCCTCGGCAGCTCAACCCCGGTGTCGGTTCCGCCAGTGGACGACCCGGCCAGGCTCTGGCCAACCACACCTCCTTTTCGAAGCCAACTCTGCCTCCGTCCGTGCTGACACCGCTACCTCCGGCTTCGGCTCATCGAAGGGCGGCCGAGGGGTTCCTTTAACTAAGCAAGAGGGGCCTCGGACAGCAAGGCCGACCGAGCCGAGGGACTCTTACTCCTCCGGGATACGGATACCTCACTCGTCACCTTTGCACGAGGCAACTCACGCTCAGTGAGGCGGTTCAGATAATCGACAAGGCGAGTCTTAGTGCTCGAAATGAAGAAAAAACACGGCTTCGTGCCGAAAATACATACACATTCAGGCCTCGACAGCCGCGTTGAACAAAACACCGGCACTTAAGGTGCCTTTACAAACGGAACTCCGGTTCCACCTTTGCAGGTACGAACAACCCCACGCGATTGGGGGGGCCTGCGGAGCAACAGAAGACCGACGAACGGCTCGTCGTCGCCCGCCCCGGCAGCGGCAACGACGACGACTTCTGCTCCGGAGGGCCGAACAGCAGCAGCGATGACCTCAGGGCGGATGCTGCTGCCATGAGGCCCTCGCCCATGCCCCCAACTCGAGAGGCAAGGACGGGCAGAAGGCCGTAGAGTTGGAGGTCAGTCCATGGGTGGCGCCGGCTAGCTCGTCGGCGGCGGAACCTCTTCCAGCTGCCGTGGCGGAAGGCGGCACCGGGAGCAGCTCCGAAGCCGCTCGGCTCAGAGAGCCGGGCATGCGGTAGCTGCCCATGCCGCGAACGGCGGACGCCCTTCCCCCCGATCACTGAGGGAAGGAGCGGGCCGCCGCCCGCACAAGGACCGACCCCAACTCGGCACACTCCCCTCCCCAGCACTGATGATGAACATCCTTGAAGCTGAGGGAGGGGCAGGGGCCGCAGCCCGGCTCGCTTCTCCCCGCCATCAAGCTGGAGGTCACCGTCTTGGGTGACCACCGGCGAGGGGATGCAGCCGGGCTGCATGATGAAAATCCTTGAAGCCGAACGATGGCTGAAAGGTACCAACTTCCACGAAGTTGCGTTCCTCCGACGACAAGACGGAAGGATTCCGGGCGTCCCCCGCCTGGGGGCTCGGAAGGTGGGAAGACACGATGCATGAGGGGAGCGCGAAGACATGGTTGCCCTCCAAGGGGGTCGCCCCCCTTTAAAGGCGACTCTCCCCACTTGCGCTCTCAACCGTTGCGGGTTGAGTCTTCTCCAACACGCTCCAAGATTCTCCCCCCCACGGCGCAGGGGCTGGGTCCCACACGTCATGCAAGCTGGTCTAGGGGAGAAGAAGCCAAACCGCCACGCGCGCGCGGTGCATGCAACCACCCGGCGGTTACAAGCACTCCTCCACTTTTGCCCAGACCAGCGGGTGAAAGGGCGGACAGCCATGCAGGCGGCATGCAACCGTGCCAAGTGGGCGCGCCCCTTCGACTCCAACGAGCCTAGCATGGAGGTCCAGGCCCACGCGTCATGCAACCGGCGCGCTGGTTGCTACGTGTGAGCAAGTGCACCGCCACTCACGCCGCTACCGCGCCTCCTTGACTGCGGAGTCAATACCGCGACTCGAGGCAACCCTGCAGTGCCAGCCAAGCGCGACGGTCAAATGCGGTCAAAATTGGGCCGGCAGTAATGGCGGTGACAGGCGGGCAGAAGCAGCGGTCACGTCGTCAGCCAAGCTCACATCCCATCCAGGGGCAACGAGGGAGCCCTCTCTCACGGCGTGAAGACGGCGCGCCCGTGATCCGTTCCTCGAACGGCGCGCGCACGCGCAACGACCGCCTCGCGAACCACTCGCCCCGTCGCATTAACTCCGCGGCGGGATAGGCGGCGCCTCAGGCGGGAGAAGCAAGCGATGCTTCGCCTTCGCCATAATAACCGCGTCGAAAGAGGTACGCCACGTCATTCGACTTCGCATCCTTTTCCTTTTCCTCTTTCTCTCTCTTACAACAGGGACCGGGAAAGGGGGGTACCCTGAAAAGGACCCTTCTCCGTGAAGGAAACAGGCTCCGAGCCTCCCTACTGATCAGAGGTTCGAAGGCCGGCCCCTCGGAGGGGTTCAACGGCCGCCTCAGATCGATTGGGTTTTGCGCCCACTACTGGTCAGAGGTTCGATGGCTGGCCCCTCGAAGGGTTCAACGGCCGCCTCAGGCAACTCGGGCTCCGCGCCCATTACTGATCAGGGGTTCGTAGGCTGGCCCTCGAAGGGTTCACAGTCGCCTCAGACACGGAGCGAGGGATGACCTTGGGTACGTTCGATACATAACCAAGGCTTGGGCTACGCTCCCAAGGTACCCTAGGACATTTCCGAGACCAGCAGGAGCGATCTTGTAACGGAATCCCATCAGAGGGAGGCATCGAGCCCTAGGACCCCGTCAAAGGGGACCGGGTCCGGCAGATCACCCGCAGGTACTTTTGGAGCGCGCCTCTGGGCCTCTAGCCGACCCCTAGCAAATGGGGCACGGGCGTCCGCTCGGATTACCCGCCAGCAGCTCACCGGAAACACTATGTTCGGCGCCCCCCGAGGGCAACATGGCGCTTTCCCCCCTCCTCCTTGCGGAAAGGCGACGCAGGGGTGTATGTAAAAAAGACGAGTCTGTCCTTGACCGTCCTCTCGCCCTATGCAGAGGCTCGGGGGCTGCTCTCGCAAACCCGGCTCCAGCCAAACCGTTGACAGCGTCAACATACCAGCCCGAGAACTTGGGACCCGACCGTGCACTCGGGCTATGGCCAGCTCGCATGAGGGAACAACTAGACCAGCCGAAGTGTTGCGAAACGCACTAAGACCTCGAAGGAGTAAAACTACTCCTCCGAGGCCTCGGGGGCTACACCCGGCGGGTGCGCTCGCGCGCACCCACCGGAACAGAATGCAACCAAAAAAGGCTGGTCCCCTTGCAAAAAAGTGCGGCAAAAGCCTCCAAGCGAGTATTAGTACTCCCTTGGAGGCTCGGGGGCTACTGTCGGGGACCATAATTAGGGGTACCCTCAGGACCCCTAAATCTCAGCTGGTAACCCCCATCAGCACAAAGCTGCAAAGGCCTGATGGGTGCGATTAAGTCAAGGATCGGTCCATTCAAGGGACACGATTGTGCCTCGCCCGAGCCTAGCCTCGGGCAAGGGAAGCTGACCCCGAAGAACTTACGTCTCGCCCGAGGACCCCCCTCCAGCAACGGGCACACTGTCAGCTCGCCCGAGGCCCAGTCTTCACCGAGAAGCAACCTTGGCCACATCGCCACGCCGACCGACCAAATCGCAGGGGCATTTAATGCAAAGGTGGCCTAACACCTTTATCCTGATGCACGCCCACCAGTTGACAGAGCCGAAGTGACCGCAGTCACTTCGCCGCTCTACTGACCGGTCTGACAAGAGGACAGCGCCGCCTGCGCCGCTCCGACTGCTGAGCCACCCGACAGAGTGAGGCTGACAGCAGCCAAGGCCGGCCTCAGGCGTCATAGGAAACTCCGCCTCGCCCGACCTAGAGCTCGGACTCGGGCTCAGCCCCGGAAGACGGTGAACTCCGCTTCGCCCGACCCAGGGCTCGGACTCGGGCTCAGCCCTGGAAGACGGCGAACTCCGCTCCGCCCGACCCAGGGCTCGGACTCGGGCTCAGCCCTGAAAGACGGCGAACTCCGCTTCGCCTGACCCAAGGCTCGGACTCAGGCTCAGCCCCGAAAGACGGCAAACTCCGCCTCGCCCGACCCCAGGGCTCGGACATGGGCTCAGCCCCGGAAGACGACGAGCTCCGCCTCGCTCGACCCGGGGGCTCGACCTCGACCTCGGAGGGGCCTCCACCTCGCCCAGCCTAGGGCATGGACCGACCACGTTAACAGGAAGCGCCATCATTACCCTACCCCGAGCTGACTCGGGCTACGGGGAACCAGACCGGCGTCCCATCTGGCTCGCTCCACCATGCGAGTAATGATGGCGCCCCGCATGCCCTGTGACGACGGCGGCTCTCAGCCCCCTTACGAAAGCTAGAGGACGTCAGCAAGGACTCGACAGCCCCAACAGCTATCCTCCCGCCAGGCTCCAGCACTCCTCCGACAGCCACGACACCACGCGAACTGGGTGCCAAGACCTCTCCGGCTGCCACGATGGCATGTACTTAGGGCGCTAGCTCTCCACCGCTAGACACGTTAGCACACTGCTACACTCCCCATTGTACACCTGGATCCTCTCCTTACGCCTATAAAAGGGAGGACCAGGGCCCTCTTACAGAGGGTTGGTCGGCCCGCGCGGAGAAGGACGGGACGGCGCTCGCGCAAGGCCGCTCGCTCCCACTCCCGCGTGGATGCTTGTATCCCCCTACTGCAAGCGCACCCGACTCAGGCGCGGGGCTAACACGAAGGCCGCGGGATCCACTCTCTCACGCCTGCCTCCCTCCGGCTGCTTCCTTTCCTCCCTTCGCGTTCCGCCTCGCGTCGACCCATCTGGGCTGGGGCACGCGGCGACGATTCACTCGTCGGTCCAGGGACCCCTCGGGTTTTGAAACACCGACACTTACGCTGCGCTCCCTTAGGAACGACTTTTTGTAGCTTCGTCGTGCTCTGCATCCCCTCAGGGACGACTTTCGAGCTTCTCCCTGTTTTTTCCTTTTTCCCTGCACTCGATGGTGCATGCTCAGTTTTTACATTTACATATTTGGGGGATTTTGCTCTCGTAGAGCTGAATAAGAAAAAGAGAAATTACATGCTATGGCCCCATTAAAAACCTTTCTCCCCCTTTGGAAAGGAAAAGGGTGCCACAGAAAAAATAAAAAGATTACATCAAGCTAGACATAATATCTCCGAAGCTCATCCGCATTCCAAGATCTAGGAATGTCGTTGCCATGCATATCCTTCAATCTGTAAGAACCGGGTCTTGACGAAGATACTACCAGAAAAGGTCCTTCCCATTTTAGTTGTAGCTTGCCTACTGTATCTGGATTGGCCACTCTCTGAAGTACCAAATGTCCTGGCTTAATGTTCTTTAGCCGAACTTTTCAGTCACGCTATTTTATTATTTCGGCTTGATATTTATTGATATTCTCCATGGCCTAAAGCTTGATTCCTTCTATAGTATCTTTTGCCACAGAATAATCAGCTTCGTCTTCTGCCGAAGCCACTGTTCTTATTGATCCTGCCTTAGCTTCTTCTGGGGTTATTGCTTCGTCACCATACAATAGTTTGAATGGTGTAAAACCTGTTGACCTTGATATTGTTGTGTTGTGGCTCCACACCACTTTGATCAATTCATCTGGCCACTTTCCTCTGGGCTGATTGAAGATTAGCTTCATTATTCCCGTCATTATAATGCCATTAGCTCTTTCAACAAGGCCATTTGACTCCGGATGTCTGACCGATGCAAAATGAATCTTCGTGCCGATTTGTTCACAAAATTCCTTGAAAGCTTCAGCATCGAACTGTGTTCCGTTGTCTACAGTAATAGCCTTCGGCACTCCGAAGCGACAAACAATGTTTTGCCAGAAGAATTTCTAGACGGTAACCGAAGTTATTGTGGCTAAAGGCTTCGCCTCAATCCACTTGGAAAAATACTCTACCGCTACCACAACATATTTTAGATTCCCTTGTGCTGGTGGAAGTGGTCCTAGCAAATCGAGGCCCCACCTTTGCAACGGCCAAGTGGGCTGTATTAACTGAGTAAGAGATGAAGGTTACTTCTGGTCTTTTGCACATTTTTGACATCCTTCACATTTTTGGACTAATTCTGGTGCATCCGAAGCTGCCTTCGGCCAGTAAAATCCTTATCGAAAAACTTTTCCCTACAAGGGACTAGATCCAATGTGAGATCCACACAGACCTGCATGTATTTCTTTCATTAATTCCATACCTTCAGTTCTTGATAAACACTTGAGGAGTGGTGAACAAACTCCATGTTTATACAATTCCCCTTCTATTATCACATATGGTCTTGTTCTTGCCTCCATTCTTTTGTTATAAGCTTCGTCACTTAAAAGACAATTGCCTTGGAGGAAAGATATGATTTCACTTCTCCAGTCTTCACTGTGTACTGGAGAAATAGTAAGCACTGCCCTTTCCATGAGCTCAACCGAAGGTGCTTTTATTGTTTCAAAAAATACTTCCGAAGGTAAGGGGAGCCCCTGAGCCGCTAATTTGGCTAGTAAATCTGCATGCTCATTTTTGCCTCTTGGAATATTCTTGACAGAAAAACCTTCGAAGGAAGCTTCCAACCTTCGAACTGTATCCACATATCTTTCAAGCTTCGGATCTCGTGCCTTGCTACTTTTGTCGACGTGACCAGCAATAACCTGAGAATCAGTCTTTAGAATGGCCCTTCTTATTCCCATTGCTCTTAGTTTTTGAAGCCCCAATAGAAGTGCTTCGTACTCAGCAATATTATTTGTGCAACTGAAATCCAGTTTGACTGCATAACATGTTTTGACTTTTGAAGGTGCCACTAGGACCACAGCTGCTCCTGCACCGAAGGCTCCCCAAAACCATCGCAAAAAACTGTCCAAGCTTCGGCATCTTTGCTTGTCCCTTCTTCGTGAGCCCCTGGCGTCCAATCAGCGATGAAATCTGCTAGCGCTTGGGATTGAATTGAAGACCTGTGCACGTAGTCAATAGTCTCCGCGGCCCATTTTCCAATCCTTCCAGTAGCTTCTCTATTCCTCATGATATCCTTCAGAGGCTGTGATGAAGGAACAATTATGTGATATGCTTGAAAATAATGCCGAAGCTTCCTTGACGCCATTAACACAACATACAATACCTTCTCCAATTCTGTATAGTTTTTCTTTGATAAACTCAAAACTTCGGAGACAAAGTATACTGGGACTAGCTTTTTAGCTTATCCTTCAAGCTTCTCTTGTACAAGCGCCGCACTCACTGCAGAGTGCGAAGCTGCCACATACAATAGCAATGGAGCCCCTAGCACGGGTGGATTCAATGTTGTTAAATCGATCAGGTATTGCTTCAGCTCTTCGAAAGCCTTCTGTTGAGTTGGGCCCCATTTAAAAACTTCAGCTGACTTTAGTACTTCAAAGAATGGTAAATTTCTTTCTGCTGATCTAGATATAAATCGATTCAAAGATGCCAATCTTCCTGTCAGTCGTTAGGCCCCTTTCTTTGTGCTTGGTGGCTCCATTCGAAGGATAGCTTCGATCTTGCTTGGGTTGGCTTCGATCGCCTTCGTTGAAACTAGACAGCCAAGGAATTTTCCCTTCTTCACTCCGAAGACACATTCTTCTGGATTTAATTTCAGGCCAGCTTGCCTAAAATTACCAAATGTTTCCTGCAAATCAGTAATGTGGTTTTCTTGCTTCGTGCTCTTCACTATGATATCATCAACATATGTTATTACATTTCTGCCTATCTAAGAATGAAGAACCTTGGCTGTCATTGTTGGGGGCCTTTGGCTTCCGAAGGTCCTCAAAAATATGATTTAACAATGTTTCTGGAGTATGATACATGAACAGGTACTTTCAGACTTAGGTCAAAATTATAGTGTGAAGAAGCACAAAGAATACGAAGGATGGCGTAGAGCCGAAGCTATGCGCAGGGGAGCTTCAGCATGATAACAAAAAGGGAACCGACTTAAAAGGGAAAAGGCTATTTAGACCCCGATGAACTATTATAGAGTTATCAGCAAATGTAAAGGGCATGGGTGTAATTTTACATGGGCTGCGTCCTGTGCCTATAAATAGATGAACAATGCTCCCGTACTGTTCACGCTGACTGGGCATTGGCTTTTGCGTCACACTTGTACTTTTACCTTCTTTCAAGCCGAAGGCACTTTTGTAACTTGTTATTATTTCTATTTTTCCTTAATAATAAAATAGAAATGAGTTGATGGTAATAAATAACTGTTGGTATTGTCTTTTATATCCCATATGTTTCTTTCCTCGTTTATATGTTGCTTTGACGAAGGTACGTCCTTCACAACCTTTGTCCGAAAGTCATTATCTCTCAAAGGGATATAATGCTTCGAAGGACGAAGGACTTTAACGTTTAACATTATCTGTGTTGCCTTGTTCTTGACTCATAGCATTTGAGAACAAGTCCCCAACATTGGCGCCCACCTCCAGTGAACCCTTTTCGACCACTTTCGGCAAGCATCGACCTTCGTCATGCCGCCAAAGAAAGCTTCAGCAACAGGGGCTACCGCTCTACAGCCGCTGGACCCGAACCAGGAGACCCTTTCTCTTCGAGAGGCCTAAAGCCAGAAGAGGAAAGCCACCAGTCCAACGCCTCAGGAGGATGACTTGGACCAAGAGATCAGGAATATGGAGATGCTTCATCAGCAAGTGCAAAGGAAGAAGGAAAAGATGGCTCGACTAGCTGACCTGCAAAGGCAGATAGATGAAGCCTCTGAAGAAGTTCGTCATCTTGCTCAAGATGAGCAAAACCGAAGGCCCCAGCACAGAGAGCTTCACCAAGAGGGCTTCATCAACGAAGATGACTGGTATGAGGATTTCCATCATGGAAATTTTACCTTTGATGATGCTTCTCCTCTGTCAGCAGAACTGCAGGCTACACCTTGGCCCCCGTCTTACAAACCACCTCAGCTCCCCATGTATGACGGACACTCAGATCCGAAGCAATTTCTGATGAACTACGAAGCAACCATATCTTCATATGGTGGCAACACTGCAGTCATGGCGAAATCCTTCATCATGGCAGTCAAAAATGTTGCACAAACCTGATACTCCTCTCTTCGGTCAGGAACAATCACATCATGGCAGAAGCTGAAGGACATGCTGATCACTAGTTTCCAAGGGTTTCAGACGAAGCCAGTTACTGCTCAAGCTTTGTTCCAGTGCACGCAGGATCACGAGGAATACCTTCAGGCATATGTTCGAAGGTTCTTGTGTTTGAGGGCATAAGCGCCAACAGTGCCCAATGAGATTGTCATCGAGGCCATGATCAAGGGGCTTCGGCCAGAACCTTCGGCCCAATACTTCGCCAGGAAACCCCCTCAGACCTTGGGAAAATTGCTTCAGAAGATGGATGAATACATCCGCGCTGATAATGACTTTCGTCAAAGAAGGGAGGAAGCTTATAGGTTCTCCGAAATAACCAGGGGCTTCGGAGGGAGAGTCCACCCTAGGCATGTCAGATCAATTGATTCCACTCAAAATAACGACAGGGGAAGTCAGCAACAAAGGCCGCAATATTCCTCCCAGGCTTTGGGGCAGCAACAGAGCTATCCTCGGCCTCCAGCTCCAAGGGGCAGAGGCGCCAGGGGCTTCGGAGGAAGGTTTGGGGATCAGCCCAGGAAAATTTATTGCCTATTCTGCGGTGAGGACAAGGGCCATACCACCAGGATGTGCCATGTCACCATCCAGAAACAAAAAGAGATAGCAGAAGCTGCAGCCCAACAGAGCCAGCCGAAGCAAGTTATGCATACTACTTCGTACCACTCACCGTACATTCCAGAGTATGTGGGTAACCATTTTGCAGCTTCTGTTGCTTCGTCAAGCCAATCTCAGGCATCTTGGCAACAGCTTCCACCTCCACCACCAATACAATGAGGCCAGTAGCCAGAAGGGAGTCAGCACACTCATCAGCAACGAGACTTCAGAGAGGAGTCCGAAGCTCGCAAAGTCAATAGTACTGTACCAGAGTCGAAGCACATCTACTAGAAGATATCCAGCTGTTGAAATAGTTCTTGCATTTGTTATCATTTTTCTTTTTAATAAGGAACAATGATTGAAAGCCTAAGTTTTTCTTGTCGTTTTCAATTACTTGTAACAGCTTCGTTTTTGCCATAGTGAAAATATATCTTATACACAGACTTACGGAATCCAAAAAGTTGCCGAAGCATGAAAACTCGTTCTTAAGAGCTCGTGGCTACAGAAAGTATCTCCGAAGCTACAAAAAAGTCGTTCTACGAAACGCAGTGTAAGTTTGCTGAAGTTACAAAAAGTCGTTCCCAAGGGAGTGCAGCGTAAGTTTTCTGCTCAAAAGTCGTTCCAAAGGGAATGCAGAGCTTACAGCGAAAAATAAATGCTGATTCTGCCGAAGTATTGTGACGGAACCTCCCAAGTAATCAGGCCCACCTACAGTTGTCCTTGTCTAACAGACATCGGACACCCTGTAGATGTTCCTAAGTTACTTGACAAGCTCGGTATCCTTCCTTACCTCACCAGGAACGTTTCACCCGTCTTGCAGACATTACAGATCATCGGAGATGAAGATATGCGGAAGCGAATTACATAAACTTACATTTATTTCAAAAGTAAGCCTGAGTTATATTATTACAGACCAGTCTAAAAACGAGTGCATAGGAGTATTAATTATACAAACCGGGGAGACATAAACTTCTCCCGAAGGACTAAAAACAAAAGACATAAAGTGGAGGACCGAGTCCTCCCGCACTTCAGTCCTGCTTCTCTTCGTTGGGAACCACCTTAGCGCAGAAGCAGCAAAAGTCTGCTACTTCCCCACCTAAAAACAACAAAGGGATAAACCCTGAGTATGGGATTACTCAGCAAGTCTTACCCGACTAAGGAAAAGACTCTCAAGGGTATGCTGGCTATATAGGAGTCAAGGTAAGGCTTCTCAATAGTCAAAGACTCTGTTTTGCAGAAATGCTTACTAAAGTGGGTCCTTAAGCCAAAATTTTACATTACCAGTGAAATATTTTTCCTGAATCTAGATTTGCCTAATCTAGAGCATTCACTTGTCCTACACTAGCTTTCTTCATAAAATCCATCTTTTGTTTCGCTTGTTATCTACGATGAGGGTCGAAGATCCAGTCTTCATATCCGAGAAGTTCGGCGATCCGAATCGATTAATACCCAGCTGGGGATCTCCAACCACACGACATATGCTTCTCCACATGTCTACCATTCCCACGGATCCTCCAGCACATGAACAGGTCCGCGCCACCCGAGAGCACACCACCCCTTTTAGGCGGTCCTTTGCTAGGGGGTACGTGCCACTCTCGCCATCTCTCCACTCCCAGTGCGCGATTGTCTTTTCATGTATGGAATAGCCGGGTTCAGGCTTACCCATGACGAGGTATGTGGCCAGATAAAGGGTCCTAGATCAGCAGGCCAACAATCGGTACGGTCCTTAACTGACACAGACGGAGACACTACACCGAGACTCCTTTCTCGTGCAAGTCACCCGCCCGGTCTCAGCTTTATAATTTAAACCCAAAGTTTGGTACCTGACAGAGGTACATCTTTTCCGATGTTGGATCCATCCTGGCCATGATGGATCCACCATCAAGTTTTATTTTCAAAAACATCCCACCCACTTTTGCCACATCATCTTTTATAAAAAACAAAACATTTTGTTTTTCTAAAGCAAGGCTAAGCATCAAAAATCTTTTTCAAAACGGGTATCAAGGAAGGTAATCAATTTCAAGGAAGGTAATGCAGGAATTGTTTTATCAACCAACTCCTATCACCTAATGCATCAATCAAGTGAGAAAGATTTTAAAAACATCAAGGAAGGTGGCAAATGCACCGGGGCTTGCCTTCGTTCACAGGTGAGTCGGGCTCGGACTCGCAGATGTCGTAGAAGAGCCAAGGCCCAGCCTGAGATCCCAAAAGTGGTGGTGTCTTCTCTTTAGTCACTTTCACTCTCTTCTTCGTTTTCTAAATATAACCATATAGGTATATATATAAGAATGAATGCCATGTAATGCTCATGAGAGTGCGAGGATAATAAAGATTTATTATCTACGTCTTGAATACAACTTTCCTTCACGAAACTCCGAGAACTTAGGGTTTTCGGAGTCAGTAAAGGAGTTCATAGGGCAGGGGGTTGGTTTTGGGTTCTAAGTATCAAACAAAGTCCAAATCAATCCAAATTCTACCCAAGGCTTCTAAATAATATGAGGAGTTCATATAAAAATTTTGAGCATTTTTGGGATTACCAATTATCTTTTAAAAATCCAGAACTACTAACTTAAACTATTTTAAATACCCTAAAATTCCTTATTTCCTCTAAAAATCTCAAAACTATTTTTATTAAATTCTAGGGAAAATAAGAAACCTAGGAAAATTGGTTTCACAATTTTAGGATTTTTCTACAATTTTCTATAGGTTTTCAAAGTTCTACTGAAAAAGAAAAGGAGAAAAGTTAAACAGTGCTGGGCCAGAAACAGCCCATACGGCCCAGCCCAGAGGGGAATCGTGCCCGCGCGCGCGCCCGCGGTGGACATTTCTCAGAAAGGCCCTCGACTTACTGATCATTCCGAAGCGGGTTCAATTACTATTGCATGAGTCGCTGACAATTCCCAGAAAGGTCCCCCGGGTTCTACTCTTTTACATCGGCCAATCCACGACGAAGAACACAGCTTGCTGTACTCCGGCGAGCCCTATTCCGGCCGGACGACGCCACGGCTGGAGCTCCCAAGCAATAGGGACACAATTAGATCCACCCCGACCATATCCCCTCCATCAATTTCACCTAGGGGACACTGAATCAACCAGTTCACGGTGACCGAGCGGATAAACAAGAGAATGAACATGTTCCGATCAAACAGCGATGGGGATGGCCAAATTGAGGCTGGGTAAAGGTTCACGGGTTCCCCAGGGTCCACGGACACACTTTGTTTTGGGCAGAACAGGACCCGAAGAGCGGGTTGACGGTAAGGGGGGTCACGGCGGCGTTTTGCAAGGCAAGGGCGCGTTCCGGTGATGGACTTCGGCCAAATTCCAATTGCTCAGTATGGAGAGCAATAGGAGACTATACACGAGCTAGAACAGAGAGGAATTGAGAAACTACCAACCCGAAGAGTGCTGTCCACGGTGGAGTCCCATGCGGCGGCGAAAAACGAATTGGGGGGGAATCCAAAATTCGAGCTCTCAGGCGAACAATTGAAGACGATATCTGGTGGCCGGGTGCGTGACGACCCTGCAGAGCTCACGGTGGCTTCAATTTGTAGGGGGCGATAGCGGTGGCCGGGAATTTGGGTTAAGCGCGGTGGCGACCAGAGGGAACAATGGTACTGGCGCGCGGAAGATTTGGCTTTCACCGTGGCGCTTCCTCCGGTGATCACCGGTTGAGGAGCTACGGCGGCTATTGGTGAGCTGGTGCGGCTAGGGACGACATGGTGAGAAGCTTGGAGCGTGGCACAACCGCGGTGAAGCACGGCGACTCCAATGACGGCCATACGGCCACGTCGCCGGTGCGAAGGGCAGGGAACAGTGAGGCCACAATAGTTCATACACATCCGTGACTAGATCTTTTCACGGTGAGCGAACTCCCCACGCCTGCGGCACGAAATCCAGCGAAGCGGTCGTCGGCGGTGAGATTTTTGCTGGCGGTCTGATCCACATTAGGTCACTGTACCATGGTGATCTCCTTGCAGTGCACCTGACAGCCATGGTTTAGGGCAAGTTTTCTCCAAATTTTCTATGGTACCAAGTCCAAATCTCTGCAGCAAACTTGTAGAGCATTATACCAACTACAACTTTGCTACATGGTGTTGTCACAAAAAGTCATTGAATCATATCTGAAATTGGGCTTGAAGTTGATGTCAGACCTCTGTTAGTCTGAAAATTCAGACAATAACAGTCTGACAGCCAGACTTTGAACACGATTATCTCCAGATTTCGCTTAACAACATTGCTCACTCTCTTAAGCAAAAGTGTTCACCTTTGATGGGTCTACAACTTTGATGTGATGCCCTAGGGCAAAAATCCTATACTTTGAAAGTTATAAAGGCTCAAAGTTGTGCTCATGACACTGAAATTCAGACTTAGAGTGGATTATCAACTTGGAGTCCTTTTTGCAAATTGGTCCAAAACTTAGGGTTTAGCTTGCAAATCACCCTAAATGTGAACCATGGGACTTAATATGTCTTAACATTGTAGTTTTTACACTTTAGTCCAAATGTGCACAATTTTTGCACATAGGCCCCTAGGGTTTGGTTTTAGGGTTTTCCAGGGTTTCAATTAGGGTTTCTGGTATCCAGGGGTATAAATGTGATTCAACTTTGTTCTTGGGGACATTTTATAACTATTTCCCTAAAGTCTTTAGGCTTTCTCAACTTGGGTTAGGTTTTTACCCCTTCAATCCCTATTAAGGTTAAGTTCCTTATCCAGGGTTCTATTTGCAAAAACACTTAAACAATACAACTTGTTTGAAATTTTTGCCTAGTGAATGCACTCTAGGTGTGTCAAACATATGCAATGCCAATGCTTATGATGTCATGCTCAAGTTTTTAGTTACAGTAACACCAGGGGTGTTACAAGTATAAGGCGAAGCGCGAAAAGTCAACGCGAATATCGCCGAAGTAAAAGGCGAAGAAGCTCCTAAGGGAGGCTTACAGCGAAAAGTCAACGTTGATACACCGAAAAATAAGCGGTGAAGCCGAAAAATAAACGGCAAAAAGATTGTGTGCTCTACTGTGAGAATGTGTGTGTATCTTCGGCACAAATATCATTTTGCATAGCATAACATCATCACATCATGTGCATGGCTTAACATCATACATCATATTGCATCAATGGCACAAGAAGGGGATACAATGTTGATCTTCAGAGATTGTTTCGAAGAAGCAGTGCCAAGGCACAAAATAAGTTTTGAAGAAGTACCGCTTCGTCAACTATAATATGAAAAGGAGATCTATTGCTTACGAAGCATAACGTTTTTACGGAGATTGGATGTTTTTACAAAATATGGATATCCTTCACGAAGCATGAAAAGAAGGGAAGGTGTTTTTTCGCCGAAGGCTCAAAAAAGGTATGTATGTAAATTTTCATGCATCGTAAAGAATTGAGTTACAAGCAGCTTATATATTACATTCAAAATTATAAAAATACTACACACTTTGTTCAGCAAATATTACATTCCAAATGTTTTTACAATAACAGCTATTCTTCTTTTAAAACTACTTCTGCAGCTTCGTTTAACAGTTGAGAAATAGCTTCATCCAAAATAGCTTCAGCCATTTTAGTGATTTCTTCCTCTCTCTCTCTCTCTTTGCTTCTGGGTCGGTCGTTGGCTCGAAGGGCTCTGAGGGAGGAGATAGCTCAGCTGCGATGCAAAACATAAATAAGTTCGAAGTCACAAAAATAAAACACAAAGTCAAAAGCAATTAAGCAATACCTATCCGCCTTTCAAGTTTCGCAGCTTTCTCAGCTGCCTTCGTCGCTTCTTTTGCATCATGAGAATCTTTTTCACTCTTTTTTATTATCTCGTGCGCCATCTCTCGGCCACCATTTTCCCAGATGTCAGTGAAAAATTTCCCGCCAACTAAGCTTGCTTTGGCCGAGGGGTCTTTTGTATCTTCAATAGATAAGGTAGCTTCGGTTTGGGCCAAAGCTTTCACGTGGTCACAGCCTAGTTTCTCCAAAATAGCCACGATTCCCCTGGCACCTGAGAAGGCGCAGACATCCCTGCGACCACTCAAAATTTCTTCAAAGGCTTCAACTTCGTTGCTGATCCAATCGATTGGGCCTTCAGGATCGCCCCTTACGAAGTTGTCCTCACTAGAGAATGCGCCAACATTGGCGAAGCTAGATTTTATTTTTTGCACACACTCTATGGATTTTTCGTAACATTTCTCTTTTGAATACCGAAGTTCTACAACTGTTTTGTCCCAATAATTTTTCCAATAGTTACTGGCGTCTCGGTCAGCTTCGGCAATTGCACACTTTAACTTCGCTTCAGCCAGCTGTTTCTGAAGATCTTCAATTTCGCACTTCTGGGCTTCAGCCTGGGCTTTGGAAGTAGCTTCGTCTTCTTTTATTTTATTTAGCAATGAGTTTAATATTTTATCTTTCTCAAGACCTTCGTTCCTTAGTTCGATTACTTCGGAACGAAGGTTGTTTAAGGCCATGGTACATTCCTCGTCTTCAGCGCTTTTTTGTCAACTAAGGGCGTTGCTAAGAATAAGGCCCTGAAAAAGGAATACAGTATTAAGTATAAGCAAATGGAAAATTTTTGCTTTTCAGTAAAATTCATTTTCTCACCTTTAATCTATTGTATGCTAAGATGTCGGCTAATTCATCTTTTGATAGCACCGAGAGCCCGTCCTCTAGTGTCGGGAATCCGAAGCTTTTGCTCATCTCCCAGCAGACATAAATCTCCTTGCTGTCTGGGAGACAATACAAGAAGTCTTCTTCTCCGCTGCCGTTGAAAATCAATGCCCCCTTCAGATATTTCAATTTTTGGGCATAGAACTGAGCTTCTCGCTTTTCTTTTTCAGTCAACTTTTTCCCCGAAGCATGTCGTAAAATATAATTGAGAGCTTCAGAAAATGCTTCGGGGTTGGCAGTGGCAGTTTTTTCAGCCAAAATTTGCTCTGCCGCTTCTGTTTCTTTTTCTCTGGTTTCCAAGGATTTCTCCTTGGCGGGCTCTGAAGGCCCAGCTTCGGTCTCAGCCTGGCGCTGTGTAGCTTCGGCTTCAGAGGATGTTGTCTCAATTTGCGTTTTTGGAGCTTCGGCAATTTTCCTCGGAGTAGAGCTTGAAGACTTTATTGTCTCCAGTACATCTAGAACATTAACCATCCTTTTTCTTTTGGGGGTCACTGCTAGACCTTTCTGGGTTTTTGGCACTTCAACTCCTGTTGAAGGACTTAAAATTTCTGATGTTATTGTCCCTTCAGCTCTCGGTTCTTCAATTTTTTCAACCTTCAACGCTGCAGTCAGCTCTTCAGTTTTCTGCGCAAGCGCAGGTTCTTTGGCTTCAGTAGCCGAAGAGGTCTCACCGACAAACTCGGGCACTGTGGCCAGTTCAATAAAGCGCGGTCGATGAGTAAGGACCTTCACCTTTTTTCTCTTCGGCGTAGACTCGCTTGGAGCAGCTGAAACATCATCTTTACCGAAAGTTGCACCTTTTCTTTTTTGCCCCCGTAACGGGTAGCGGTAGTCAGGATACATGAACCTAATAGCATCGAAAACTCTGTTGAGCCTCTTCTTTTTCCGGCTTCCGAAGGCCGCTGATAGTGCATTATCTTCTGTTTTCGAGTACGGCCCAAGCAGTTCATCACTTGTAGCTTCGACACTCTTCAGCCAATCATCGTCTGGCTCGTCAAACTGGTCTCCAAATCTGAAGGTGTATTTTAGTCGAACCAAACCACCTTCGTGGGGGTTGTTGATGGTTTCCTTTGGCATCTCCCAGTTGGCTACCAATGGCCATATCCTGTAGGCCACATGCTCTTGAACTAAGTCCCTTGTCCCGATGAAGGAGCAAACTATGTCGAAGGCCTTTCGGCATTCTTCGACTGCTTTATCAATTTCTACCTTCGGCTTCCGGAGGCCGAAGCATTGCCAGATAGGGCGCATGATAATCTCCTTAATATCCTCTCGTGCCTTTAAATCATTTTTCACATAGAACCATTCCTTCATCCAATCCCCGGGCCATCGCTTCCGGAAGGTCGGCACAGGGCAGCTTGACCCAGAGCGGGCAACGAAGCTATAGCAGCCAAAGTTGTTGTGATACTGCTCTTTACCCTAGGGCTTCGTCTCATACAAAAGTTCATGCATGCTATAGAAACTTTTAGCATTTGGCTCCAAGCCCTGACTTCTCACAGCCCACACGAAGACTCCCATCCTTATAATGGCTTCGGGAGTAATCTGGTAAAGAAAAATCTAGAATATCTTCAAAACCTCAACCACGAAACTGCTTAGAGGGAACCGAAGCCCAGCCTTCAAAAAGCTTCGGAACATCATGACTTCATTTTCTTCGGGAGTAGGACAAGTCTTCTCTCCGTTGTTAGCTCTCACAATAGACATATCCCGAAAATATCTCCCCCTCATATTGTCAAGATGGCTCTGTTTAATAGTTGATTTTCCAAAAACTACATGGCTTGGTCGCCAGGGTCGATCTTCGGAGTCTTCCCCGCTGCTTTCCACATCATAACTGTCACTATGACCAGTATCTTTAGATAAACCTTCTAAAATCTCCCTTGTAATCTTCTCTGTATTTGTCTTTGCTATTGACTCAAGAAAGCCAAGATTCTTCTCCTCAGAAAGGCTCAGCTTTGTTTCAGCAACAGCTTTTTTATCTTCAGACATCTTCGGAAATGCTAAAAAATTGCTCTAAAAGCCGAAGCTTAAAAGACCTAAAAAGCCAAACAAGTGTTGGTGCGCAAAAGAGCTAAAAGTTGAGTAAGCAAGAGCAGATGGCAAGAAAGCGTGCCAGATGTGCTCGCGGTGTGCTCTTATTTATACGCCTAGTGCGTTGCAAGTGGGAGGGCCCCGCTTGTCATTGACTGATGCTATTCTAGCAAAGGGAAGGTGTTTTTTCGGACCTTCGGCTTAAGGCCTTCGTCCATATCGCAATCTGAATTTATCATTCTAACAAATTAATATTGCGAGAGGCTACTGTTAGGGGCCTTCGGCTTCTGAAGGTCCTCAAAAATATGATTTAATAATGTTTCTGGAGTATGATACATGAACAGGTACCTTCGAACTTAGGTCAAAACTACAGTGTGAAGAAGCACAAAGAATACGAAGGATGGCGCAGAGCCGAAGCTATGCACAGGGGAGCTTCGGCATGATAACAGAAAAGGGAACCGACTTAAAAGGGAAAAGGCTATTTAGACCCCGATGAACTATTATAGAGTTATCAGCAAATGTAAAGGGCATGGGTGTAAGTTTACATGGGCTGTGTCCCGTGCCTATAAATAGATGAACAATGCTCCCGTACTGTTCACGCTGACTGGGCATTGGCTTTTGCGTCACGCTTGTACTTTTACCTTCTTTCAAGCCGAAGGTACTTTTGTAACTTGTTATTATTTCTATTTTTCCTTAATAATAAAATAGAAATGAGTTGATGGTAATAAATAACTGTTGGTATTGTCTTTTATATCCCCTATGTTTCTTTCCTTGTTTATATGTTGCTTTGACGAAGGTACGTCCTTCACAACCTTCGTCCGAAAGTCATTATCTCTTAAAGGGATATAATGCTTCGAAGGACGAAGGACTTTAACGTTTAACATTATCTGTGTTGCCTTGTTCTTGACTCATAGCATTTGAGAACAAGTCCCCAACAGTCATCCTACTGAAGCTTCCTCCAGCATTCTTGAGCCCCTCAGGCATCCAAAGATAACAATATGTACCACTGGGGGTTATGAAGGTTGTCTTTGGCTCATCTTCCTTCTTCATCCAGATTTGGTGGTAGCCTGAATAACAATCTAGTAGACTCATGAGCTCTGACGAAGCTACTGCATCTACTAAAGAATCTATTCTAGGTAATGGGAACTCATCCTTTGGACAAGCCTTGTTAAGATCAGTAAAATCAATGCACATTCTCCATTTACCATTGGCCTTCTTCACCATAACAGTGTTGGCTAGCCATTCTGGGTATTTTACTTCTCTAATGACACCAGCACTGAGAAGTCTTTTTACTTTGTTCCGAGTACCTTCGGCTTTATCGTCAGACATTTTCCGAAGCTTTTGCTTCCTGGGTCTGAAAGATGGATCGACATTGAGTGAATGTTCAATGACGTCCCTGTTGACACCACAGAGATCGTTGGCTGACCGTGCAAAAACATCTTTGTTGTTGAATAAAAACCTTATCAAGGTTTTCTCCTGCTCTTCAAATAATTGGGACTCCAGCAATACCTTCTGCTCTGCTATGTCTTCACATAGAAGCATGGGCTTCGGCTGATCAGCCGAAGCAGCCTTCTCTCTTCTGTACTTATACTATTCACAAGCTTTGGCTCCATCTATATTGTGGATTGCTCTTGAGTCTGTCCAATTTCCTTCAGCCTTTCTGGCAGCTTCCTAACTTCCATGAATAGCAATAGGCCCTTGATCTGAAGGTATCTTCATGCATAGATATGCTGGATGAAGAATTGCTTCGAATGCATTGAGTGTTCCTCAACCAATGATTGCATTGTAGGGGTATTCCAGGTCAACAATATCAAACACAACCTGTTCAGTTCTTGTGTTGTGGACAAATCCAAAGGTTACTGGCATTGTGATCTTGCCAAGTGCTACAATCTGTCTTCCTCCGAAACCACAAAGAGGGTGTGTAGCATCATGGATTTTTTCCTCTGTCTCCTGCATCTGTCTGAAGGCCTTAGCGAATATGATGTTAGCTGCACTGCCTGTATCAACCAAAACATTGTGGACCAGAAATTCCTTAATGACACAAGATATGACCATAACATCATTATGAGGATAATCCTTGAGCTGAAGGTCCTCCTGGGAGAAGGTAATTGGGATGTGGGACCATTTTGACTTGATGAAGGGTCCCTGCACCCCAACATGCTGCACCCTTCTCTGGGCCTCCTTCTTCTGCTTCTTGTTGGCTAGCTCTGAGCATGAACCGCCTGTTATTGGGAGCACCAGCTTCATAGCCGAAGCAGCTTCAGCTTGGTTGCCATGTGAAGCCATCAGCTCGAAAGTGGATATGAGTTCACCGGAGGTGGGCGCCAATGTCAGAGACTTGTTCTCAAATGCTATGAATCAAGAACAAGGCAACATAGAATGTTAAATGTTAAAGTCCTTCGTCCTTCGAAGCATTATTTCCCTCAGGATATAACGGTCTTCGGACGAAGGTCATGAAGGACATACCTTCATCATCACGGTTATAAGATAATGGAGGATGAAATATATAAAACATAAAAGATCGTATGAATAGACAAATAAAGTTATTCATATATAATCATTATATAAACTTAAACATTAAATATAATATTTAATTACATTTATACCTTCGGCTTGACAGGAGGTAAGAATTCGAGTGTGACGTACAAATGAATACAAGTCAGCGTGAACAGTACGAGGGTATTGTTCATCTTTTTATAGGCACAGGGCGCAACCTGTGTGAAATTACATTTATGCCCTTTACAATCAATTACAATCATGACACAAACTATCATGGGCCAATTTGTCTTTTCATCTTTAAGTCGGTGCAATCCTTCGTGTTGAGACATGCCACTGTGCCGAAGCTTTATAGATGATAGCTTCAGCACTGCTTTTGAGAGGGTCTGCCGAAGGTGTTTCTTCTTATAGGATCTTCGGCGACGAAGCATACCCCCAACAACACCATTTTCTAAGGTGTGTAGGGAGAAGAGAACTCATGCTTGGTTCCCTCCTCATCAAGAAAATCTTCAATTTGCGCATTTTTAACTCTGTTCCATTATCACTTTTGATTTTCTTGATCCTTAAGTCAATCTAATTTTGAGCTTTTCTCAAGAATCTCTTCAATTTTCTGTGTGTTTAAGTTTTTTCCTGCAAAAAAACTCAAGTAAAGCGAGAATAATCATCCACAATAACTAAATCAGACTTACACTCGTCGATGCTTATGAAGGCAATCGGGCTGAATAAATCCATGTGCAAGAGTTCGAGTGGTCTCTCCATAGTCATGATGTTCTTGTGCGGATGATGTGCCCCAACTCACTTTCCTGCTTCGCATGCACTACAAGTCTTGTCTTTCTCAAAATGCACATTTGTTAGTTCTAAAATGTTCTCCTCTTTTAGAAGATTATGAAGATTCTTCATCCCAATATGGGCAAGTCGGCGATGTCATAACCAACCCATATTGGTTTAGCTATTAAGCAAGTGCCAAGTTCATCTTTGTCATTTGAAAAATCTACCAAATATAGCTTCCCCTTTAAGACTCCCTTAAAAGCAACTGAATCATCACTCCTTTTAAAAATAGTAACACCAACATCAGTAAATAAACAATTGTAGCCATTTAGCACAATTGACAGACAAACAACAGGTTGTAATCAAGTAAATCAACTAGGAACAAATATGAAATGGAATAGCCAGGAGAAATAACAATTTTACCTAGACCCTTTACCTTCCCTAGATTCCCGTCATAGAATGTGATTGAATCCTGGGAATCATTCTATTTCTCATATGAGGAGAACATCATTTTCTCCTCAGTCATATGGTTTGTGTATCCACTATTGATTACCTAGCTTGATCCACCAGGTGCATAAACCTACAACACAGATTTAGGCCTTGTTCTTAGGTACCCAAACGCTCTTGTGTCCTTTCACATTAGAAACAAGCATCTTAGGTATCTAGACACAAGACTTTGGACTCCTGTGTCGGGGTCCAACATATTTGGCAACAACTTTGCTAGATTTCCTTGTAAGCACATAAGATGCATCAAATGTATGAAATGACATATGTGGTCTAGTCGATGCAACTTTGGTTTTCTTCTTAGACATTTGAGCATGTTTAGTATGAGAATCGTAATGCCTAGAGTGAGATGCATCTTTACTATAAATATGAGCATGGTGAACAACAGTATGAGAAGCATGAGCAGTTTTAACATTTTAATTTTTGGCATGATAGTTCTTACGATAAATAATATAACCTTCATTACCATGAACCATTGGAGCTTTGCCCTTAACAAATTTTGGAAATTTCTTTCCACTGACATTAGCTTCAGTGTTCTCTTTGCTCCAATTTGGAAGTCAACATCATCCTTTATGCAAGGCCATCTCCCATTATAAAGCATGCTTTTAGCAAATTTAAACTTCTCATTCTCTAATTCCTGCTCAACAATTTTAGCATCTAATTTTGCAATGTGCTCATTTTGTCTCTTGATTAAAGCAACATTTTCAATCAAAGCATCAACATCCACATCTTTGCATCTAGTACAAATGGAAACATGTTCAAGTGTAGATGTAGAAGCATGAGCAACATCCATTTCCTTAAACTTAGCACAAAGATCATCATTTTCAATCTTAAGATAGGAAATAGAATCATGGCAAGTTTTTATCTCATTAATCAAGATTTTTTTCTTTTGTATTTCATGAGATAGGCCTTTTTCTCACTTAACATATTTCTCATGTTCTTGAATGAGTAGAGCCTCCTTGCTTTCTATGAGTTCATCCTTATCATTCAAGGTTTTGACTAATTCATTGATTTTATCAGTTTGGTCTCTACCAATGCCCTTGAAAATATTGACAAATCCTCTTCATCACTAGATTCACAATTTAAATCATCATTAGGGGTAGTATATTTGGGAAAGTCTATTTAATATACCTTATTTTTGCTCTCCTTTTCCTTTAGGCATTTGTGGTCGACGTTGGGGAAGAGGATGCCTTTGTTGGTAGACGTTGGGGAAGAGGATGCCTTCGTCGTCATCGTCGGAGGAGCTCTCATCTGAGTCCCACTCCTTGTCGATGTGGGCTTCGCCTCCCATCTTCTTGTGGAAGAATTTCTTCTTCTCCATCTTCTTCTTCCCCTTCTTGTCTTCGTCCCTGTCATCCTCCCTCACATCTAGACATTTTGCAATATAATGACCGGACTTACCACAATAGTAAAACCCTCTTCGCATGAGACTTGTAATCTTTCCCTTTCTGCATCTTGAGGATTTGTCGGAATCTCTTGATGACGAGGGCCATCTCCTCGTTGTTTAGCTTAGAGAGGTCGATTGGGAGCTCCTTGCTTGGGGCTCCTTCCTCCTTCTCGCTTGTTGTCTTGAAGGCAATGGCTTGCGGCTTCGTGTTGGGGATGTTCCCTTGATGAAGGTCATCAACGTGTTTGGAGTCCTTAACCATCATTCCATGGTTAAGGAACTTCCAAGCACCTCCTCAGGGGTCATCACCTCGTACCTAGGGTTTTCACGCAATAATGTAACAGGAGTAGCATTGCGAGATTTTAATGAATTTATGTGTAAGGCCCATAGCATGATTTTAATGACTTTATGTGTAAGGCCCAAAAGTGGTATATAAAAAATATAATAAAATAAATATATGAAGAAATAAAGTAGAAGATTCAAATATCTCAAATTATACTTGGGTGTTAAAAATTGAGAATTGAATTTTAGAAATCAAGAATTATTTTAGAAAAGAAGTAATAGAAAGGTTTTCCATTCAACTAGATGATTAGTCATTTCATTAAATGATGCACTATAGGTATTTTATACCTAAGAATGTGTGGGGATACATCGTAAAAAGAGTCATAACTTAAACTTGGAACGTCAAAGTATAAATGAAAATAAAATAGAAAATAAGAAAGGGGGATTTAATGGAACTGCTTATTTCTTCCATAAACAAATAACAAGGAGAAGAGTAAATAATAATATGGTAAACCATAGATGTTATAATCACGTTGGTGATTAACTTTGACACTTGGGAATTTGAAGTTCAAAATAGGAAATTTGAATTTGAAGTGAATATTGTAAACTTGAAAAGAGGAGAAAGAAGATATTATGTGAGTAAAAATAAGTATAAATATATATAAATATAATAAAATATATTATTTATATACTAGGATTTGAATGTGTACATTTGATTCAAAGGAGAAATTCATATTCAAATTCAAATTGGATTCAAAATAATTATGAATTTAGAAATGAAAAGGAAAAGAAAAAGGGGAAATATAAAAGAAAATGGAAAACATCAAACTGGGCTCGCTATGCCTCATTTTGGCCCACATAGCCTCACCTCCCGCGCAGCCCGGTACCAGGGATTGGCGCCGACACCTGGGCTCCACCCGTCAGACACTGCGCCTCGCCTGATTCCTCCTTCTCTCACTAGCCCACGGGTCCCACCTGTCATACGGACTCCGCGTGCTCACTCGCATGACCGAGTCTACCGGCGATTCAGGCGCTGACTCGGGGGCCCACCCGTCAGGTGCGCTTTGTCACGAATTGCCTGGCACGCTGGACCCACCTGCCATTCACCGCTCGCGCTGCTCTGTTTCTCTTCCTTCTCTCCCCCCCCCCCGCGTAACCGTCTGCAGCGAGCTAGCCGGGCCAGCTCAATGACCTCCCTACCTCCTCGGACGCCATCTGCTGCGCATAAGTAGCCTTCATGGACCCCTGTCGCGAAAAGCCCTAGCCTAGATTTTGCGCCGCCGCTACCCGTTCTGAACACGCCGTGGGAGGAGCGCCTGGGCCGCCGTCGTTCTCGCGACGGGGGCATCACTGTAGCCTCGTCAATCAGCTCTAGGGAATCGCTACATGTTGAGGAAGCCATTGCGGTCCTCAATTTAACCAAGGTTGGGCTGGGGCGGGGGCGATTGCTCGCCGGCATCGCGGATCCACATCACGTCGTGGGCGGTGACCTGCGCTACATAATCACCAGTGAGTCCTGGACATCCGCGTTCGCCTATTCCTCCTCCTTCGATTGCGCCAGGTAATTGCTAACATACTTCGTTGTTCCGTGGGATTGCGTTTCTCCGGTGAGGTCCACCGCCGTGCGCGTCGCGCGGCCGGACGGAGAACAGGAGAAGGGAGACGACGTTCTGACCGTTGGATCATCATTGGTCGGTTGCGATGAGAGCGCGTGGGTGTTAGCGTATTAGCCGTAGATCCCAAAGTATACGGTGGAAATTGAATCCACAGAACGATTTGGCCTCGGCGATTCTAGGCGTTGGATCGCGATCGTACGGGTCCGGGGCGATCGAGGGGATTTTAAATCTGAACCGTAGAATCAGGATCATGCGGTCATCATGCCATACCGGTTCGTGTTGTCATACGGTCTAATCTGTGCCATGCACTGAAGATCCGACGGCCCTGATTACTGGATACCCCTTCGTGGGTAAGAATAGCATAAAAGCCCCTGAAAATTAGAAAATAGAACCCGCCGTCCATCAGCGTTGTTCTCTGGGTCCGAGAAAACTTACCCACTAGCCCCTGAACTCCCTAGAAATCGTCGCCTAGTCCAGTAAATAGAAAAATAAAGGAAAATAGAATAGAAATCTGTTTTTAATGTAAAAATAATGGCTAGAATTTGTGCAATCCATAGAAAATTCATACTAATTCCAAATTGAGTCATTCCAGTTTCTGTAATTTTGTAATATTATTGTTTATCAATTAGTGCTACTGTTTTGACATGCTTGTCACATTAAAATTTATATCCTATTTAATCCTATACAAAACATATAAAATCATTAGAAATTCATAACTTAAAATCTATGATTCCGATTGGATTCGTTCAAGTTGCATTAGTCTCATATAAATATTTACTACGTAGGAACAACATTTATTATACCTTGTCTCATTATTTTATAATTAGATATGTAGTTAACTCATGTTGGTTAGTCTGGTTAAACTGCTTATCACTATTGACTACTAGAATATGATCTATGGTCAATTTATAATTTAGATTAAAGTTGAGATAATTATTTATAGAATAACCTCTTATATGATTTATATTAACCAATTTATAATATAATTTAATATTTTAATCCCATATATCTTCTATAGAATCACAACTCCTTAACCGTAACTCCGATTTTAGTGGTTCTCGTTCCCACGATCTCGTAGCAACGCATAGATCATTATTATATAGTATGTTCTTATGTTTGGTGTGATGCTAATTTTGTCTATACCATGTTTGTTTGTATTGCTATGACTAGCAGCGAGGTTTCGAGTCACCTGAAGATCACCCTGGTAACTGGAATCTCAAATGCTAGGCAAGTTGTGCCCTTGATCCACTTTTGTTACCCAATAATATTCTTTATTATCACCATTCAATGCATATGTTTAATTTTGATGGGACCCAATAGGTCACCCTAGACTAGTTATCCTTTTTACCTTGTTTATCCCTGAATCATTTGGGTAGTTATGCTACTGCTTTATATGATTTTGGGATAATATTTTATTATATCCATGTTCCTATTATTCTGTTATGTTATTTATGTTCATGATAAGATCATTATGTTAATGGGAACATGGAGCGACCACCCGGAAAAATAGTGCTACCACAAGGGTTTAATGGGACACCCTTGGCTGATTAATTAGGATAGCTAGTGGATGACTACCTTACCCGAAAGGCGCAAGGGCAGTAGGGGAGTGGTCAGTGTAGGAATGTCCTTGGGTTGATTTTGCTGTGATGGCGGTCATGAAAGGGAATTAGGCTTACACCTAGTTCCTAATTGATTTTGGTGGTTGAATTGCCCAACACAAATAAATGGACTAACTAGTTTGCTCTAGTCTATAAGTTATACAGGTGCCAAAGGTCCACACTTAGCCAATAAAAAGACCAAGAAATGGGTTCAACCAAAAGAGCAAGAGACAACCGAAGGCTGCCCTGGTCTGGCGCACCGGACTGTCCGGTGTGCCACCGGACAGTGTCCGGTGCACCAAGGGACTCCAAGCCAAACTTTGCATCTTCGGGAATTTTTAGAGGCGCTTCGCTATAATTCACCGGACATGTCCGGTGCACACCGGACAGTGTCCGGTGCTCCAGAGGAGAGCGACTCTGAACTCGCCAGCTTCGGGAATCCGCTCCGCTATAATTCACCAGACATGTCTGGTGTACACCGGACTGTCCGGTGAGCCAGCGGAGCAACGGCTACTTCGCGCCAACGGTCGTCTGCAACGCATTAAATGCGCGCCAGCGCGCGCAGAGGAGCAGAGCACGCGCGGGTGGCACACCGGACAGCCAGGTGGGCCCACAAGTCAGGGCTCCAATGGTCGGAACCCAACGGCCTGGTGACGTGGCTGGCGCACCGGACAGTGTCCGGTGGCGCACCGGACTGTCCGGTGCGCCATGCGACAGCAGCCTCCACCAAACGGCTAGTTTGGTGGTTAGGGTTATAAATACCCCCAACCACCCCACATTCAAGTCATCCAAGTTTTCACACTTCCAACCACTTACAAGAGCTAGGCATTCAATACAAGACACACCCAAGTGATCAAATCCTCTCCCAATTCCACAAAAGCTTTAGTGCTAAGTGAGAGTGATTTGTTGTGTTCCTTTGAGCTCTTGCGCTTGGATTGCTTCCTTCTTTCTCATTCTTTTCTTGTGATCAAAACTCAATTGTAACCAAGGCAAGAGATACCAATTGTGTGGTGGTCCTTGCGGGGAAGTTTTGTTCCCGGTTGATTTGAGAAGAGAAAGCTCACTCGGTCCGAGGGACCGTTTGAGAGAGGGAAGGGGTTGAAAAAGACCCGGCCTTTGTGGCCTCCTCAACGGGGAGTAGGTTTGCGAGAACCGAACCTCGGTAAAACAAATCCTTGTGTCTCACTTCCTTATTCGCTTGCGATTTGTTTTTATGCCCTCTCTCGGACTCGATTATATTTCTAACGCTAACCCGGCTTGTAGTTGTGATTAACTTTGTAAATTTTAGTTTCGCCCTATTCACCCCCCCTCTAGGCGACTTTCAATTGGTATCAGAGCCCGGTGCTTCATTAGAGCCTAACCGCTCGAAGTGATGTCGGGAGATCACGCCAAGAGGGAGATGGAGACCGGCGACAAGCCCGCTACAAGTCACGGGAAGGCTTCATCGGAAGAGTCCCGCAACAAAAAGAAAGGGAAGGAGAAGAAAGCCTCCTCCCACAAGTCACATCGGAGTGGCGACAAGAAAAAGAAGATGAGGAAGGTGGTCTACTACGAGACTGACACCTCATCGCCATCTACCTCCGGCTCCGACGCGCCATCCATCACTTCTAAGCGCCATGAGCGCAAGAAGTTTAGTAAGATCCCCCTACGCTATCCTCGCATTCCTAAACATACACCTTTACTTTCTGTCCCATTAGGCAAACCACCAACTTTTGATGGTGAAGATTATGCAAGGTGGAGTGATTTAATGCGATTTCATCTAACCTCACTCCACAAAAGTATATGGGATGTCGTTGAGTTTGGTGTACAGGTACCATCCGTAGGGGATGAAGATTATGATGAGGATGAAGTGGCCCAAATCGAGCACTTCAACTCCCAAGCCACAACCATACTTCTCGCCTCTCTAAGTAGAGAGGAATACAACAAGGTGCAAGGATTAAAGAGCGCCAAGGAAGTTTGGGATGTGCTCAAGACCGCGCACGAGGGAGATGAGCTAACCAAGATCACCAAGCGGGAAACGATTGAGGGGGAGCTCGGTCACTTTCGGCTTCACAAAGGGGAAGAGCCACAAGACATGTACAACCGGCTCAAAACCTTGGTGAACCAAGTGCGCAACCTCGGGAGCAAAAAGTGGGATGACCACGAGATGGTTAAGGTTATTCTTAGATCACTTATTTTCCTTAACCCTACTCAAGTTCAATTAATTCGTGGCAATCCTAGATATACACTAATGACTCTCGAGGAAGTAATCGGGAATTTTGTGAGCTTTGAATATATGATCAAGGGCTCAAAGAAGATCAATGAGCTAGATGATCCCTCCACGTCCGAAGCACAACCGGTGGCTTTTAAGGCAACAGAAGAGAAGAAGGAGGAGTCTACACCGAGTAGACAACCAATCGACGCCTTAAAGCTCGACAACGAGGAAATGGCACTAGTCATCAAGAGCTTCCGCCAAATCCTCAAGCAAAGGAGGGGGAAAGATTACAAGCCCCGCTCCAAGAAGGTTTGCTACAAGTGTGGTAAGCCCGGTCACTTTATAGCAAAATGTCCTATTTCTAGTGACAGTGACAGGGGCGACGACAAGAAGGGGAGAAGAAAGGAGAAGAAGAGGTACTACAAGAAGAAGGGCGGCGATGCCCATGTTTGTCGCGAGTGGGACTCCGACGAAAGCTCTAGCGACTCCTCCGACGACGAGGACGCCGCCAACATCGCCATCACCAAGGGACTTCTCTTCCCCAACGTCGGCCACAAGTGCCTCATGGCAAAGGACGGCAAAAAGAAGAAGGTTAAATCCAAATCCTCCACTAGATATGAGTCTTCTAGCGATGATAATGCTAGTGATGAGGAAGATAATTTGTGTACACTTTTTGCCAACTTAAACATGCAACAAAAAGAGAAATTAAATGAATTAATTAGTGCTATCCATGAGAAGGATGATCTCTTGGACTCCCAAGAGGACTTTCTTATTAAGGAAAACAAGAAGCATGTTAAAGTTAAAAATGCTTATGCTCTAGAAGTTGAAAAATGTGAAAAACTATCTAGTGAGCTAAGCACTTGCCATGAGACTATAGACAACCTTAGAAATGAAAATACTAATTTATTAGCTAAGGTTGATTCACATGTTTGTGATGTTTCAATTCCCAATCCTAGAAATGATAATGATGATTTGCTTGCTAAGATTGAAGAATTGAACATTTCTCTCGCTAGCCTTAGAAATGAAAATGAAAAATTGCTTGCTAAGGCTAAAGATTTTGATGTTTGCAATGCTACCATTTCCGACCTTAGAAGTAAAAATGATATATTGCATGCTAAGGTTGTAGAATTAAAATCTTGCAAACCATCTACATCTACTGTTGAGCACACTTCTATTTGTACTAGATGTAGAGATGTTGATATTAATACTATTCATGATCACATGACTTTAATTAAACAACAAAATGATCATATAGCAAAATTAGATGCTAAAATTGCCGAGCATGAACTTGAAAATGAAAATTTTAAATTTGCTCATAGTATGCTTTATAGTGGGAGACGCCCTGGAATCAAGGATGGCATTGGCTTCCAAAAGGGGGACAATGTCAAACTTAATGCCCCTCCAAAGAAATTATCTAACTTTGTTAAGGGCAAGGCTCCCATGCCTCAAGATAACAAGGGTTACATTTTATACCCTGCCGGTTATCCTGAGAGCAAAATTAGGAGAATTCACTCTAGGAAGTCTCACTCTGGCCCTAACCATGCATTTATGTATAAGGGTGAGACATCTAGTCCTAGGCAACCAACCCATGCTAAGTTGCCTAAGAAGAGAACTCCTAATGCATCAAATGATCATAATATTTCATTTAAAACTTTTGATGCATCATATGTGTTAACTAACAAATCTGGCAAGGTAGTTGCCAAATATGTTGGGGGCAAGCACAAGGGATCAAAGACTTGTGTTTGGGTACCCAAAGTTCTTGTATCTAATGCCAAAAGACCCAAAACCATTTGGGTACCTAAAGTCAAGAACTAAACATGTTTTGTAGGTTTATGCATCTGGGGGCTCAAGTTGGCTAATCGACAGCGGGTGCACAAACCACATGACAAGGGAGAAGATGTTCTTCTCCTACGAGAAAAACCAAGATCCCCAACGAGCTATCACATTCGGGGATGGAAACTAAGGTTTGGTCAAAGGATTGGGTAAAATTGCTATATCTCCTGACCATTCTATTTCCAATGTTTTCTTGTGGATTCTTTAGATTACAATTTGCTTTCCGTATCTCAATTATGTCAAATGGGCTACAACTGTCTTTTTACTGATGTAGGTGTCACTGTCTTTAGAAGAAGTGATGATTCAATAGCATTTAAGGGAGTGTTAGAGGGTCAGCTATACTTGGTAGATTTTGATAGAGCTGAACTCGACACTTGCTTAATTGCTAAGACTAACATGGGTTGGCTCTGGCACCGCCGACTAGCTCATGTTGGGATGAAGAATCTTCATAAGCTTCTAAAGGGAGAGCACATTTTAGGATTAACAAATGTTCATTTTGAGAAAGATAGGATTTGTAGCGCATGCCAAGCAGGGAAGCAAGTTGGTGCTCATCATCCACATAAGAACATCATGATGACTGACAGGCCACTGGAGCTCCTACACATGGATCTATTTGGCCCGATTGCTTACATAAGCATCGGCGGGAGTAAGTACTGTCTAGTTATTGTGGATGATTACTCTCGCTTCACTTGGGTATTCTTTTTGCAGGAAAAATCTCATACCCAAGAGACCTTAAAGGGATTCTTGAGACGGGCTCAAAATGAGTTCAGCTTAAGGATCAAGAAAATTAGAAGCGACAACGAGACGGAGTTCAAGAACTCTCAAATTGAAGGCTTCCTTGAGGAGGAGGGCATCAAGCATGAGTTCTCTTCTCCCTACACGCCACAACAAAATGGTGTAGTAGAGAGGAAGAATAGAACTCTATTAGACATGGCAAGAACCATGCTTGATGAGTACAAGACTTCGGATCGGTTTTGGGCCGAGGCGGTCAACACTGCCTGCTACGCCATCAACCGGTTGTATCTACACCGAATCCTCAAGAAGACATCATACGAACTCCTAACCGGTAAAAAGCCAAATATTTCATATTTTAGAGTCTTTGGTAGCAAATGCTTTATTCTTGTTAAAATAGGTAGAAAATCTAAATTTGCTCCTAAGACTGTAGAAGGCTTTTTACTAGGATATGACTCAAATACAAGGGCATATAGAGTCTTTAACAAGTCCTCCAGACTAGTTGAAGTTTCTTGTGACGTTGTGTTTGATGAGACTAACGGCTCTCAAGTAGAGCAAGTTGATCTTGATGAGATAGGTGATGAAGAGGCTCCGTGCATCGCGCTAAGGAACATGTCCATTGGGGATGTGTGTCCTAAGGAATCCAAAGAGCCTCCAAGTACACAAGATCAACCATCCTCCTCCACGCAAGCATCTCCACCAACTCAAAATGAGGATGAAGCTCAAGTTGATGAAGGAGAAGATCAAGCAAATGAGCCACCTCAAGATGACGACAATGATCAAGGGGGAGATGCAAATGATCAAGACAAGGAGGATAAAGAACCAAGGCCGCCACACCCAAGAGTGCACCAAGCAATCCAACAAGATCACCCCGTCGACACCATCCTCGGTGACATCCATAAGGGGGTAACCACTAGATCTCGTGTTGCACATTTTTGTGAGCATTACTCTTTTGTTTCCTCTATTGAGCCACACAGGGTAGAGGAAGCACTTCAAGATTTGGATTGGGTGGTGGCGATGCAAGAGGAGCTCAACAACTTCACTAGGAACGAGGTATGGCATTTAGTTCCACGTCCTAATCAAAATGTTGTAGGTACCAAGTGGGTTTTCCGCAACAAACAAGATGAGCATGGTGTGGTGACAAGGAACAAAGCCCGACTTGTGGCCAAGGGATACTCCCAAGTCGAAGGTTTGGATTTCGGTGAAACTTATTGAGAGCACCTAGAGGGGGGGGGGTGAATAGGTGATCCTGTGAAACTTGAAAACTTAAGCCACAAAACTTGGTTAATCGTTAGCACAATAATTGCCAAGTGGCTAGAGAGGAATCCTCAACAAAACACAATAACCAACAAGGATCAATCACAGAGATGGCACGGTGGTTATCCCGTGGTTCGGCCAAGACCAACGCTTGCCTACTCCACGTTGTGGCGTCCCAACGGACGAGGGTTGCAATCAACCCCTCTCAAGCGGTCCAAAGACCCACTTGAATACCACGGTGTTTTGCTTGCTTTTTCTCAATCCCGTTTGCGAGGATCTCCACAACTTGGAGCCTCTCGCCCTTACACTTGAAATTCACAAAGAACACGGAGCAAGGGAGGGATTAGCAACGCACACAAGACACAAGAATCAGAGTGTCAACACGCACACAAGTCGCAACAAGAGCTCGCAACACAACTCAATGAGTTCACAACTCCACTAGAGCTCTATATGCTATCACAAAGAAACGAATGTGCGAAATCGATGTCTTGGTGCTTAGGAATGTCGTAGGAATGCTTGGTGTACTCCTCCATGCGCCTAGGGGTCCCTTTTATAGCCCCAAGGCAGCTAGGAGCCGTTGAGAGCAATCTGGGAAGGCTGATCTTGCCTTCTGTCGACTGGCGCACCGGACAGTCCGGTGCCCGATTTCCTTCCATAAATGGCACAGTCGACCGTTGGCAGACTGAGAGCCGTTGGCGCACCGGACATGTCCGGTGCACACCGGACAGACCGATGTCCCCTTCTAGCCGTTGGCCCGGCCACGTGTCCCGCGCAGATCGCGTGGCCGACTGTTGGCCCTGCCGACCGTTGGCTCACCGGACAGTCCGGTGAATTATAGCCGTACGTCGACGATGAATTCCCGAGAGCGACGAGTTCGCCTGTGAACGGCCCACCGGACAGTCCGGTGCACCACCGGACAGTCCGGTGAATTATAGCCGTACACCACCGTCGAAGTCCCGAGAGCAGCCTTTTCCCTTGAGCCAGCCTGGCGCACCGGACACTGTCCGGTGCACCACCGGACAGTCTGGTGCACCCAGACTGAGCAGACTTTGGCTGCTCGAGCCATCTCTTCTCCAACTCGATTTTTTCTGTTTCCAGCACTTAGACACAATACATTAGTCTCTAAAACAATGTACTAAGTCTGAGAAACATACCTTTATCCTTGATTTGTACTTTGTCCACCTTTTTACACTTAGGCACTTGTGTTGGTCACTAAATCACCAAAATACTTAGAAATGGCCCAAGGGCACATTTCCCTTTCAATCTCCCCCTTTTTGGTGATTTATGCCAACACAACATAAAGCAAGTAGAACAAGTACAAAATCAAATCAAATAAGAACTCAAAATTGTTTTGATTCAATTTTGACATATATGGATCACTCTATGCCACCACTTGGTTTGTTTTTGCAAATCAAACTCAAATTTCTATCTCTAAGTCAAACACACATGTTAAGACATGAAGAGAGTCATTCCAAGAGAAATTGATTCAAGATTTCAAAAACTCCCCTTTTTCCCATAATCAACACGTCTCCCCACAAGAAGCCAACTTTTGACAAGAGAGACAACAAAAGAGTTTTGTCAAACCAAAAAGCTCTAGTCTACTATTTTCAAAATCTCTCAAGTGGTAGCTGATCCATTTATCGCTTTGGCCTTTATTTTCTCCCCCTTTGGCATCAAGCACCAAAACGGGATCAATCTTGGCCCTTTAACCCCATTGCCTCACCAAAATCTTCAAATGAGAACACAAAGGCAATAAGAGTATAAAGATGAACTTGGAAAAGTTACTCTTTTCATCGGAGTGCAGTGGAAGTCTTGCATGGTCAAAGTCCACCTTTCCCTTTCAATCCTCCTTTGAGGCTAAAACAACCAAACTCAAGTACATGATTAGTTTCAAAGGGTCAAGTTGTAGCACAGCTCCCCCTAAATATGTGCATCACTTGCAAAACGGACGTGTGAGGTCCAGGGAGTGTTTGTACAACTTGAGCACCACAATAAGCAACAAAATGCAGAATGAACATGATCAAAGGCATAAACACATGTATGCTACAATTCAATCTAAGTTCCGCGAATCTAGGACATTTAGCTCACTATGCAGCCTGCAAAAGGTCTTTTCATCTAAAGGCTTAGTGAAGATATCGGCTAGCTGGTTCTCGGTGCTAACATGAAACACTTCGATATCCCCCTTTTGCTGGTGGTCTCTCAAAAAGTGATGCCGGATGTCAATGTGCTTTGTGCGGCTGTGCTCAACAGGATTTTCCGCTATGCGGATAGCACTCTCATTGTCACATAGGAGTGGGACTTTGCTCAGATTGTAGCCAAAGTCCCGGAGAGTTTGCCTCATCCAAAGTAGTTGCGCACAACACTGTCCTGCGGCAACGTACTCGGCCTCAGCGGTGGATAGGGCAATGGAAGTTTGTTTCTTAGAGTTCCACGACACCAGGGACCTTCCTAAGAATTGGCACATCCCCGATGTACTCTTCCTATCGACCTTACATCCAGCATAGTCGGAATCCGAATATCCAATCAAGTCAAAGTTAGACCCCTTTGGATACCAGATCCCGAAGCAAGGCGTAGCGACTAAATATCGAAGAATCCACTTCACAGCCACTAAGTGACACTCCTTAGGATCGGATTGAAATCTAGCACACATGCATACGCTAAGCATAATATCCGGTCTACTAGCACACAAATAAAGCAAAGAACCTATCATGGACCGGTATGCTTTTTGATCAACGGACTTACCTCCTTTGTTGAGGTCGGTGTGTCCGTCAGTTCCCATCGGCGTCTTTGCGGGCTTGGCGTCCTTCATCCCAAACCGCTTTAACAAATCTTGCGTGTACTTTGTTTGGGAGATGAAGGTGCCATCCTTGAGTTGCTTCACTTGGAACCCAAGGAAGTAGTTCAACTCGCCCATCATCGACATCTCGAATTTCTGCGTCATCACCCTGCTAAACTCTTCACAAGACTTTTGATTAGTAGAACCAAATATTATGTCATCGACATAAATTTGGCATACAAAAAGATCACCATCGCAAGTCTTAGTAAAAAGAGTTGGATCGGCTTTCCCAACCTTGAAAGCATTAGCAATTAAAAAGTCTCTAAGGCATTCATACCATGCTCTTGGGGCTTGCTTAAGTCCATAGAGCGCCTTAGAGAGCTTACACACGTGGTCGGGGTACCGTTCATCCTCAAAGCTAGGGGGTTGCTCCACGTACACCTCCTCCTTGATCGGCCCATTGAGGAAAGCGCTCTTCACATCCATTTGGTATAACCTGAAAGAACGGTGAGCGGCATATGCTAGCAAGATACGAATTGATTCTAGCCTAGCCACAGGAGCAAAAGTCTCCTCAAAGTCCAAACCTGCGACTTGGGCATAACCTTTTGCCACAAGTCGAGCCTTGTTCCTTGTCACCACCCCGTGCTCGTCCTGTTTGTTGCGGAACACCCACTTGGTTCCCACAACATTTTGCTTGGGACGAGGCACCAGCGTCCAAACTTCATTGCGCTTGAAGTTGTTGAGTTCCTCCTGCATGGCCAACACCCAGTCCGGATCTAGCAAGGCCTCTTCTACCCTGAAAGGCTCAATAGAAGAGACAAAAGAGTAATGCTCACAAAAATTAACTAATCTTGAACGAGTAGTTACTCCCTTGCTAATATCACCCAATATTTGGTCGACGGGATGATCCCTTTGGATCGTCGCTCGAACTTGGGTTGGAGGTGCCTGAGGTGCTTCTTCCTCTTCAACTTGATCATCCTGTGCTCCCCCTTGATCATGCGCCTCCACTTGAGGTACCTGTTCGTCATCTTGAGTTGGGGGATGCACCATAGTTGAGGAAGACGGTTGATCTTGCTCCAATTGTTCCTGAGGCCGTACATCTCCAATCGCCATGGTGCGTATCGCGGCCGTTGGAACGTCTTATTCATCTACATCATCAAGATCAACAACTTGCTCTCTTGGAGAGCCATTAGTCTCATCAAATACAACATTGCTAGAGAATTCAACCAAACCCGATGATTTGTTGAAGACCCTATACGCCTTTGTATTTGAATCATAACCTAATAAAAACCCTTCTACGGCTTTGGGAGCAAATTTGGAATTCCTACCCTTCTTCACTAGAATGTAGCATTTACTCCCAAATACACGAAAGTACGATACATTGGGTTTTTTACCAGTCAGCAGCTCATATGAAGTCTTCTTGAGGAGGCGGTGAAGGTAGACCCTATTGATGGCGTGGCAAGCCGTGTTCACGGCTTCCGACCAAAAGCACTCGGGGGTCTTGAACTCTCCAAGCATAGTCCTCGCCATATCTATGAGCGTCCTGTTCTTCCTCTCTACCACACCATTTTGCTGAGGTGTGTAGGGAGCGGAGAACTCGTGCTTGATCCCCTCCTCCTCAAGGAACTCCTCCACTTGAAGATTCTTGAATTCGGACCCGTTGTCGCTCCTTATCTTCTTCACCTTGAGCTCAAACTCATTTTGAGCTCTCCTGAGGAAGCGCTTGAGGGTCCCTTGGGTTTCAGACTTATCCTGCAAAAAGAACACCCAAGTGAAGCGGGAAAAGTCATCAACAATAACTAGACCATACTTACTTCCTCCTATGCTCAGATAGGCGACGGGTCCGAAGAGGTCCATATGTAGCAGCTCCAGGGGTCTTGATGTTGTCATCACATTTTTGGTGTGATGAGAGCCTCCCACCTGTTTCCCTGCTTGACAAGCTGCACAAGGTCTATCTTTTTCAAAATGTACATTGGTTAGACCTATCACGTTTTCTCCCTTTAGAAGCTTGTGGAGGTTCTTCATCCCCACATGTGCTAAGCGGCGATGCCACAACCAGCCCATGCAAGTCTTAGCCATTAAGCATGCATCTAGACCGACCTCTTCTTTTGCAAAATCAACCAAATAAAGTTTGCCATCTAGTACACCCTTAAAAGCTAGTGAACCATCACATCTTCTAAAGACAGACACATCTACATTTGTAAATAGACAATTATATCCCATATTACATAGTTGACTGACAGATAGTAAATTATATCCAAGAGACTCAACTAAAAACACATTAGAGATAGAGTGCTCATTGGATATTGCAATCTTGCCTAAACCTTTCACCTTGCCTTGGTTCCCATCACCGAATATGATTGAATCTTGGGAATCCTTATTCTTGACGTAGGAGGTGAACATCTTCTTTTCCCCCGTCATATGGTTTGTGCATCCGCTGTCGATAATCCAGCTTGAACCCCCGGATGCATAAACCTGCAAGGCAAATTTAGGCTTGGGTCTTAGGTACCCAACTCTTGTTGGGTCCTACAAGGTTAGTCACAATTTCCTTAGGGACCCAAATGCAAGTTTTATCACCCTTGCATTTTGCCCCTAACTTCCTAGCAACTATCTTCCTATCCTTTCTACAAATAGCAAAGGAAGCATTCAAAGCATGATAAATTGTAGAGGGACCATTCATAACTTTCCTAGGAGCATGAACAAAATTCTTTCTAGGCACATGATGAATATTTTTTCTAGGCATATCTCTACAATGCATATAGGAAGAACTGGAAGCATACATAGCATAAGAATCATAGGCATGTGAATCAAAAGCATTACAACTCCTATGAGACTGTCTTCTATCATTGTACATAAAAGCATGGTTCTTTTTAGTACTACTTGCCATAGGGGCCTTCCCTTTCTCCTTGGCGGAGATGGGAGCCTTATGGCTTGTTAAGTTCTTGGCTTCCCTCTTGAAGCCAAGCCCATCCTTAATGGAGGGGTGTCTACCAATCGTGTAGGCATCCCTAGCAAATTTTAGTTTATCAAAATCACTTTTGCTAGCCTTAAGTTGGGCATTAAGACTAGCCATTTCATCATTTAATTTTGCAATAGAAGCTATGTGTTCACTACAAGCATCAATATCAAAATCTTTACATCTATTGCAAATAACAACATTTTTTACACAAGTTGTTGATTTACTAGCTATTTCTAACTTAGCATTCAAATCATCATTAATGCTCCTTAAGCTAGTAATTGTCTCATGGCAAGAAGATAATTCACAAGAAAGCATTTCATTTCTTTTAACTTCTAAAGCATGAGATTTTTGTGCTTCTACAAATTTGTCATGTTCTTCATACAACAAATCTTCTTGTTTTTCTAGAAGCCTATTCTTATCATTCAAGGCATCAATTAATTCATTAATTTTATCTACCTTGGTTCTATCTAGGCCTTTAAATAGACATGAATAATCTATTTCATCCTCATCACTAGATTCGTCCTCACTTGAAGAAGCATAAGTAGAGTCTCGAGTACATACCTTCTTCTCCCTTGCCATAAGGCATGTGTGACGCTCGTTGGGGAAGAGGGATGACTTGTTGAAGGCGGTGGCGGCGAGTCCTTCATTGTCAGAGTCGGAGGAGGAGCAATCCGAATCCCACTCCTTTCCTAGATGTGCCTCGCCCTTTGCCTTCTTATAGTTCTTCTTCTTCTCCCTCTTGTTCCCTTGGTCCTGATCACTATCATTGTCGGGACAGTTAGCAATAAAATGACCAAGCTTACCACATTTGAAGCATGAGCGCTTCCCCTTTGTCTTGGTCTTGCTTGGCTGCCCCTTGCGACCCTTTAGCGCCGTCTTGAATCTCTTGATGATGAGGGCCATCTCTTCATCATTAAGTCCGACCGCCTCAATTTGTGCCACCTTGCTAGGTAGCGCCTCCTTGCTTCTTGTTGCCTTGAGAGCAAGGGGTTGAGGCTCGTTGATTGGACCATTCAATGCGTCGTCCACGTACCTCGCCTCCTTGATCATCATCCGCCCGCTAACGAATTTTCCAAGGACTTCTTCGGGCGACATTTTGGTGTACCTGGGATTCTCACGAATATTATTCACCAAATGAGGATCAAGAACGGTAAAGGACCTTAGCATCAGTCGGACGACGTCGTGGTCCGTCCATCGCGTGCTTCCGTAGCTCCTTATTTTGTTGATAAGGGTCTTGAGCCGGTTGTATGTTTGAGTTGGCTCCTCGCCCCTTATCATCGCGAACCGTCCAAGCTCGCCCTCCACCAACTCCATTTTGGTGAGCAAGGTGACGTCGTTCCCCTCATGAGAAACCTTGAGGGTGTCCCAGATCTGCTTGGCGTTATCCAAGCCGCTCACTTTGTGATGTTCATCCCTGCACAATGAAGCTAGAAGAATAGTGGTAGCTTGTGCATTCTTATGAATTTGCTCATTAATGAACATGGGACTATCCGAACTATCAAAGAGCATTCCACTCTCTACAATCTCCCATATACTAGGATGGAGAGAGAATAGGTGACTACGCATTTTGTGGCTCCAAAATCCGTAGTCCTCCCCATCAAAGTGTGGAGGCTTGCCGAGTGGAATGGAGAGCAAATGTGAATTTGAACTTTGCGGAATACGAGAGTAGTCAAAAGAAAAGTTCGAATTAACCGGTTTCCTTCTCTCGTAGTCGTTGTGGTCGTCGTCCTTTTGGGAAGAAGTAGACTCATCGCTGTCGTCGTAGTAGACGATCTCCTTGATGCGCCTCGTCTTCTTCTTCTTCCCTTCCTTCCGTCTATGGCCCGAGCCGGAGTCGGTAGGCTTGTCGTCCTTTGGCTCGTTGATGAAGGATTCCTTCTCTTTATCGTTGATCACGATACCCTTCCCCTTAGGATCCATCTCTTCGGGTGGTTAGTCCCTTTGTGAAGAGAACGGCTCTGATACCAATTGAGAGCACCTAGAGGGGGGGTGAATAGGTGATCCTGTGAAACTTGAAAACTTAAGCCACAAAACTTGGTTAATCGTTAGCACAATAATTGCCAAGTGGCTAGAGAGGAATCCTCAACAAAACACAATAACCAACAAGGATCAATCACAGAGATGGCACGGTGGTTATCCCGTGGTTCGGCCAAGACCAACGCTTGCCTACTCCACGTTGTGGCGTCCCAACGGACGAGGGTTGCAATCAACCCCTCTCAAGCGGTCCAAAGACCCACTTGAATACCACGGTGTTTTGCTTGCTTTTTCTCAATCCCGTTTGCGAGGATCTCCACAACTTGGAGCCTCTCGCCCTTACACTTGAAATTCACAAAGAACACGGAGCAAGGGAGGGATTAGCAACGCACACAAGACACAAGAATCAGAGTGTCAACACGCACACAAGTCGCAACAAGAGCTCGCAACACAACTCAATGAGTTCACAACTCCACTAGAGCTCTATATGCTATCACAAAGAAACGAATGTGCGAAATCGATGTCTTGGTGCTTAGGAATGTCGTAGGAATGCTTGGTGTACTCCTCCATGCGCCTAGGGGTCCCTTTTATAGCCCCAAGGCAGCTAGGAGCCGTTCAGAGCAATCTGGGAAGGCTGATCTTGCCTTCTGTCGACTGGCGCACCGGACAGTCCGGTGCACACCGATCACTGTCCGGTGCCCGATTTCCTTCCATAAATGGCACAGTCGACCGTTGGCAGACTGAGAGCCGTTGGCGCACCGGACATGTCCGGTGCACACCGGACAGACCGGTGCCCCCTTCTAGCCGTTGGCCCGGCCACGTGTCCCGCGCAAATCACGCGGCCGACCGTTGGCCCTGCCGACCGTTGGCTCACCGGACAGTCCGGTGCACACCGGACAGTCCGGTGAATTATAGCTGTACGTCGACGATGAATTCCCGAGAGCGACGAGTTCGCCTGTGAACGGCCCACCGGACAGTGCGGTGCACCACCGGACATCCGGTGAATTATAGCCGTACACCGCCGTCGAAGTCCCGAGAGCAGCCTTTTCCCTTGAGCCAGCCTGGCGCACCGGACACTGTCCGGTGCACCACCGGACAGTCCGGTGCACCCAGACTGAGCAGACTTTGGCTGCTCGAGCCATCTCTTCTCCAACTCGATTTTTTCTGTTTCCAGCACTTAGACACAATACATTAGTCTCTAAAACAATGTACTAAGTCTGAGAAACATACCTTTATCCTTGATTTGTACTTTGTCCACCTTTTTACACTTAGGCACTTGTGTTGGTCACTAAATCACCAAAATACTTAGAAATGGCCCAAGGGCACATTTCCCTTTCACTTATGCACTCGTAGCTAGGCTTGAGTCAATTCGTATATTATTGGCCTATGCTACTTACCATGGCTTTAAGCTTTATCAAATGGACGTGAAAAGTGCCTTCCTCAATGGACCAATCAAGGAAGAGGTCTATGTTGAGCAACCTCCCGGCTTTGAAGATAGTGAGTATCCTAACCATGTGTATAAACTCTCTAAGGCGCTTTATGGGCTCAAGCAAGCTCCAAGAGCATGGTATGAATGCCTTAGAGATTTCCTTATCACTAATGGATTCAAAGTCGGAAAGGTCGATCCTACTCTATTCACTAAAACTCTTGAAAATGACTTGTTTGTATGCCAAATTTATGTTGATGACATTATATTTGGGTCTACTAACGAGTCTAATGTGAAGAATTTAGTAGGATCATGACACAAAAATTCGAGATGTCTATGATGGGGGAGTTGAAGTACTTCTTAGGATTTCAAGTGAAGCAACTCCAAGAGGGCACCTTCCTAATCCAAACGAAGTATACTCAAGATATTCTAAGCAAGTTTGGGATGAAGGATGCCAAACCCATCAAGACACCCATGGGAACCAATGGGCATCTCGACCTCAACACGGAAGGTAAGTCCGTGGATCAAAAGGTATACCGGTCGATGATAGGCTCTCTACTCTATTTATGTGCATCTCGACCGGATATTATGCTTTCCGTATGCATGTGTGCAAGATTCCAAGACGACCCTAAGGAGCTCACCTTATAGCCGTAAAACGAATCTTGAGATATTTAGTGTATACTCCTAAGTTTGGGCTTTGGTATCCTAGGGGATCCACTTTTGATTTAATTGGTTATTCTGATGTCGATTGGGCGGGGTGCAAGATTAATAGAAAGAGCACATCGGGGACTTGCCAGTTCTTGGGAAGATCCTTGGTGTCTCAGGCTTCAAAGAAGCAAAATTCTGTAGCTCTTTCTACCGCCGAGGCCGAGTACATTGCTGCAGGCCATTGTTGCGCACAACTACTTTGGATGAGGCAAACCCTTAGGGACTACGGTTACAAATTAACCAAAGTTCCTCTTCTATGTGATAATGAGAGTGCAATCCGCATGGCGGATAATCCCGTTGAGCATAGCCGCACTAAGCACATAGCCATTCGGTATCATTTTCTAAGGGATCACCAACAAAAGGGAGATATCGAGATCTCATACATTAATACTAAAGATCAATTAGCCGATATCTTTACCAAGCCACTAGATGAACAAACCTTTAACAAACTTAGGCATGAGCTAAATATTCTTGATTCTAGGAACTTCTTTTGTTGATTTGCACACATAGCTCATTCATATACCTTTGATCATATCTCTTTCATGTGCTATGACTAATGTGTTTTCAAGTGAATTTCAAACCAAGTCATAGGTATATTGAAAGGGAATTGGAGCCTTCGGCGAAAACAAAGGCTTCCACTCCGTAACTCATTCTTCGCCGTCGCTCCGAGCAACTCTTCGTCTTTGGTATAATCTTCACTCATATATTATTTGCCAAAGGGGAGAAAGTAGCTAGGAAAGGGCTTATATTTCACTCAAAGTATCCGTTTTTGGCGATTCATGCCAAAGGGGGAGAAAGTATTAGCCCAAAGCAAAAGGACCGCACCACCACCTAATTTTAAAATGATTTTCAATTGGAAAGTTCAAATTAGTATCTTATTGTGTTCAAAAGGGGGAGAAAGTAGTATTTTCAAAATCAATATCTCAAAACCCTCTTGAACACTAAGAGGAGGATTTCATTTAGGGGGAGTTTTGTCTAAGTCAAAGGAAAAGCATTTGAAACAGGGGGAGAAAATTTCAAATCTTGAAAATGCTTCGCAAAATCTTATTCATTTGCCTTTGACTATTTGCAAAAGAACTTTGAAAAGGATTTACAAAAGAATTTGCAAAAACAAAACATGTGGTGCAAGCGTGGTCCAAAATGTTAAAAACAAAGAAACAATCCATGCATATCTTATAAGTTTTATATTGGCTCAATTCCAAGCAACCTTTGCACTTACATTATGCAAACTAGTGCAATTATGCTCTTCCACATTTGCTTTGGTTTGTGTTGGCATCAATCACCAAAAAGGGGGAGATTGAAAGGGAATTAGGCTTACACCTAGTTCCTAATTGATTTTGGTGGTTGAATTGCCCAACACAAATAAATGGACTAACTAGTTTGCTCTAGTCTATAAGTTATACAGGTGCCAAAGGTTCACACTTAGCCAAAAAAAGACCAAGAAATGGGTTCAACCAAAAGAGCAAGGGACAACCGAAGGCTGCCCTGGTCTGGCGCACCGGACAGTGTCCGGTGCACCACCGGACAGTGTCTGGTGCACCAAGGGACTCCAAGCCAAACTTCGCATCTTCGGGAATTTTCAGAGGCGCTTCGCTATAATTCACCGGACATGTCCGGTGCACACCGGACAGTGTCCGGTGCTCCAGAGGAGAGCGACTCTGAACTCGCCAGCTTCGGGAATCCACTCCGCTATAATTCACCGGACATGTCTGGTGTACACCGGACTGTCCGGTGAGCCAGCGGAGCAACGGCTACTTTGCGCCAACGGTCGTCTGCAATGCATTAAATGCGTGCCAGCGCGTGCAGAGGAGCAGAGCACGCGCGGGTGGCATACCGGACAGTCTACAGGACTTGTCCGGTGCACCACCGGACAGCCAGGCGGGCCCACAAGTCAGGGCTCCAACGGTCGGAACCCAACGGCCTGGTGACGTGGCTGGCGCACCGGACAGTGTCCGGTGGCGCACCAGACGGTCCGGTGCGCCATGCGATAGCAGCCTCCACCAAACGGCTAGTTTGGTGGTTGGGGTTATAAATACCCCCAACCACCCCACATTCAAGTCATCCATGTTTTCACACTTCCAACCACTTACAAGAGCTAGGCATTCAATACAAGACACACCCAAGTGATCAAATCCTCTCCCAATTCCACAAAAGCTTTAGTGCTAAGTGAGAGTGATTTGTTGTGTTCCTTTGAGCTCTTGCACTTGGATTGCTTTCTTCTTTCTCATTCTTTTCTTGTGATCAAAACTCAATTGTAACCAAGGCAAGAGACACCAATTGTGTGGTGGTCCTTGCGGGGAAGTTTTGTTCCCGGTTGATTTGAGAAGAGAAAGCTCACTCGGTCCGAGGGACCATTTGAGAGAGGGAAGGGGTTGAAAAAGACCCGGCCTTTGTGGCCTCCTCAACGGGGAGGAGGTTTGCGAGAACCGAACCTCGGTAAAACAAATCCTTGTGTCTCACTTCCTTATTCGCTTGCGATTTGTTTTTACGCCCTCTCTCGGACTCGATTATATTTCTAACGCTAACCCGGCTTGTAGTTGTGATTAACTTTGTAAATTTCAGTTTCGCCCTATTCACCCCCGCTAGGCGACTTTCAGGTCAGGCGAGGGATTCCTGCACTAGAGCTTCCTATAAACTGTAGCGGATTTTCTGAAGCTAGTGGAACTTTGTAAAGGCCTCGTCATGTTACCCTGCCTCGCCTCCTCGGTAGAGGTGTATGGGATTCATGATCCCTTGGCAGATGGGTAACATGACTTGTGGGTAAAGATGTGCAACCTCTACAGAGTGTAAAACTGGTATACTAGCCGTGCTCACGGTCATGAGCAGCTCGGACCCTCACATGATTAATTTATTGAACCTAAATTCAATTTGTCATTTACATTTGCATGGGATTACTTATTAATTTTGTTCTATTATTTATTATGGTTTGGTATTTACTTATACTTAGTAATTGCTAGTAAAATTTTGACCAACTTATAAAAGCAATGCTCAGCTTCAACCTTTATTTTGTTGATCAGGCTTACACTTCACATGAACTCCCACCTTTGGTGAGTTCATGCCACATTATTCCCCACAACTTGTTGAGCTATGAACGTATGTGAGCTCACTCTTGCTGTCTCACACCCCCCACAGGAGAAGAACAGGTGGTTCAAGAGGAGCCACACATTGAGGAGTTCGATTCGATCTAGGTGGCGTCTCCCAGTTGACTTTCTGGTGCCAAGGATAGATTTTAGATCCTGTTATATTTATCTTTTATTTTTGTAAGTCTTCCTCTATGTAATAAGTACTCTGATTATTGTGACATTTATCTCTATACACTCTGTTATTATATATGTTGTCTTCTTTTGTGCATGTATGAGATGCACCCAGCTTTGTTCCTTAAAACCGGGTGTGACATTATGGCCGGTTCATTTGGTGCTTCCAAGGTTGAGGATTTGGTTCACCAACATCTCGAGCCGGTTGTGCATCTCTTGTGGCCCTTCTCCTTTGTTGATGGCAAACCTTTTGAGCTCTCCTTCAATGAGCTCCATTCTTGTGATCTTGGTGATCTTGTCACCTTCATGCGCTGTCTTGAGGGTGTCCCAAATTTCCTTTGCCATTTGTAGCCCATTTACCTTATTAACTCCTCCCTACACAAAGAAGTGAGTAGTACCGTTGTGGCTTGCAAGTTGCAGTGGATTGTTTGGTCTGCCTCGTTAAAGTCAGAGTCCTCATTGTCATTTCCACTTTAATACTCCACCAAGAATAATCCCAAATTGTGGTGGTTTACCTAATCGTATCGAAAGTAAAGGGGTGTGTTTAGTAATGCGTGGATATTGGAAAGGGATTTTGTTAGATTTAACCGTCTTGCACTCATTCCGCTTGGAGAACGTCGACTCAACGTTGGATGTGGAAGGCAATGAAGAAGTGTCGGTCTTGTAGTAGACCAGCTTTTGCATCCGCTTCTTCTTCTTGGTGTCCCTTTTGTGTGACTTGGAGGAGCCTTGTGATTCTTCCTTATTTTCCTTGTGCTTCTTCTCCGAGGGCACTCTTTCTCTTGACAACACCTTTTCTTCGTGCTTCACTCCCGGAGGCATCTTCTCATTCTTGTTGGAGACTTCTCGTGACCTCACTTCGAGTTGTTAGAATCTAATGAAGTGAAGAGCTCCGGTACCAATTAAAATTAGCCTAGAGGGGGTGAATAGGTGAAACCTTAAATTTATCAAAAAGTATAACCACTAGAACCTCAGCTAGGCATTAGAAGGAGTGTAAACCCTTAAAACATGGTTTTAAGAAGTTTATGTAGTTCTCTGAGAAATAATATTACGATTTATCTTAGTATGTGTTTTATTAGTGAGACATGTTCCTTTTAAATAAATACTAAATAAAAATTTAAATAGTTTCATTCATGCAGAGATTTTGATTGTGCATTTAATTTGAATTGGGAACTTGAGCTCAGGTTTGAATTTGGAATTTGTAAATTAAAATAGAAAATTGAAATAAAAAAGAAATAAAAGAGAAGTTACCTGTGCTCATTGGGCCTCAGCCGTGCCAACTTTCCCCGCCAAGCCTAATACGCGCAGCCATTCATGTAGACATGTGGGGCCCAGTGGCCGGCCACACACCGGGACCGTGCTCTCCAGCATTGGTAATACAATACTTACACCATGGGGCCTGTTGGTCGGTCTCAGGCGCGCTTTCTCTGTCACCGCCAAGTGGGCCACACTGTCCAGCTGTGTCTCGTCCACCATAATAGATGGATGCGAACCCCGAGCTTACGCACGTGATCATCGTATCTCAATAACCTCAGCCTAGGGTAACAACCTAGCCAGCATACTCGGGCACCGAGTATATATACCCGTTCATGGTAGCCGCACCGCTTGGACCATCTAGAGCCTATCGACTTGTGGTAAAGATGTGCTACCTCTGCAATGTGTAAAACTAATATATCAGTCATGCTCACGATCATGAGCGGCTCAGACCCTCACTTGAGTAATTTATGGAATTGAACTTAACATGGCATGCATTTGCATTGTGGGAACTATTACTTATGGTCTCTCATTTACTTGGGATGATACATACTTATACTTAGTAATTGCTAATAAATTTTTGACCAACTTAAATAAAAGCAATACGCAACCTCAACCATATTACTTAATAACACTACACTTTTACCCACACTTACTGAGCGATGACCATATGGGAGCTCACCCTTGTTATAATCGCATCATGTCAAGAGCCAGTACCACCGGAGCAGGACTATTACAACGAGTTCGATGAGATCTAGATGTCGTCTCCTAGTCAATCGCACCCATGGAGATAGTTATCTTAGTTTGAATTTACTTATTTCAGTTATTATGTAAGACATTCTCATTATGTAATAAATATTATGACATTTGTTTCCCTACATTGAGTCATCGTATGTTTGAATCTTGATCATGGCACACATATGAGATGCATCTGGATTTGTCCTTAAATCTGGGTGTGTCAGAAGTGGTATAAGAGCAATGTTGACTGCAGGACGTAACCTAAATAGAATTGGACAAACCTTTGCTATTCTCATTCTTTCTATACTTTCCTTGACACTATCTCATCTTTTGATGCTTTACTCTGATTACTCTTACCTTTTCTATTCTAAAGACAATAGGGATTTCACACCTTGGAATCCTACACTTATGTTTTAAGGAATAGGGATCCTAATCCTAGACAAAAACTATTTTTGTAAGTACGGATACGCTTGGATGCTTGTTCTTATGAAACTTGGTTGGTTTGCTTCTTTGTTTGAGTGAAATATTTGTGGGGTTATATCCACAATAAAACCTAGTATAGTGGGTACATTCTAGAATGTACTTGTTGGTCACTTGTTTTCGATTGCTCTCAATCAAGAACAAGGCAACACATTCGTTAAAGTTAAAGACCTTCGTCCCTTGAAGCATTATTCCCCTTCGGGTATAACAAATCTTGGACGAAGGTCATGAAAAACAAGTCTTCATCATTCACAGATATAAAAACATAAACCCAAATGTAATATCATGACATTTTTTCATTTCGTAGTGAATGTATTAATACTATCAAAACTCATATTACATTGATACATTCGGCTTGTTTGAAGGCAGTGACATGAATGCAATTACAATCCAGCGTGAACACTACGGGGGTACTGTTCATCTATTTATAGGTGATCGTACAACTTCATACGATATTACATTCATGCCCTCATAGATTATACACAAAGTTTACAATTATCCCAAGGATAATATTGTCATTTACACTTAACAGCTTGAACAACACCTTCTCCTTATATTGCCTTCCTGTGTCAACGTAATGAAGCTTGCTTTGTCGCACTTCCATTGATCTATGCCGAAGCTTTTCTGGTAACGAATCGCCTGTAACACTTAGAAACACGCTGATAACAAATGGTTAGTCATGTTTTTGAGGACCTTCGGAAGACGAAGGCCCCCAACAGTACCAACATAGATGTAGTATAGCAATAGTAGGTAGGTGGTGCTTTAGACTTACTCGGCCATATACCTTGATCGACTGAACCATCATGACCTAAAATCCCAAAACTAAAAGACATGTGTTCTACCTATTTAGCTATCTTTATATCTACAAAAGTATCTTACCTATGCATCTCAAACCCTAGATGGTGAATACCAGGATAGGAGAAGGTGTTGATCAACCTACATGCATATGTCAAAGAAGGACAAGGATTAGTTCAGAATCACAGATGAATCCCAAAAATCCTCCACCTATTGGGTCAGAAGCATTCTTTGCTGCTCAAACCTAGCTACTGCACCAGATGGCCAATGCAATGGCCAATATGCAAGCCTAGCTCCATAATAATCAGCAGCAACCACACTTGCCACCACCCTGAGACAAAACACCGCGAGTTTATGAGCCACAAGCCACCAACCTTTTCTAGCTCCCTAGTTCCACTGCAGACTGATGATTGGTTGAAATCTATGGAGAAGATACTTAATATTGCACAATGTACTGAAAGGGAGAAAGTGTTGTATGCATCAGGTCGCCTCACTGGCCTCGCTGCTGATTGGTGGTATGCTTATTGCACAACACGTGGTGCCGCTGACACCATCACTTGGGTTGAATTCTCAACCAACTTTAGAAACTATCACATTCCCATAGGTTTTAATGAAGACCAAGAAAAAAGAGTTTCTCTCACTCAAGCAAGGAGGGATATCAGTGAGCGAGTACAAATACAAGTTCATCCAGCTATATAGATATGCTCCTGAGGAAGTCGCTGAGGACGAGAAGAAGTAGAATTTTTTCTTGGAGGGACTTATTGGGCCACTCCAATATCCAGTTGATGTCTCACACATTCCCATCTTTCCAGATACTTCTGGACAAGGCCATATCTCTTGAATACAAACACGTTCAGCTAGGCGAGATGAAGAGGAAGGCTATTACCTAGGGGCAAGCAGGTAGCAGTAGTTGCCCTCACTACACTCGGCCTTAGGGTACACCAGTTTGCATAGGAGGATAGAATGTTGGACAATAGTCATATAAATGCCTTGTTCAGCAGTCAACACCTGTCTCACCTCAGACACCAGACCTCGTTAGGTAGCCCCAGCAGGTACCCCAGCGAAACCTACGAGCCAGAACACTACTCCAGGCAACGCTTGTTTCAAGTGTGGTGAAGTAGGACATTACACCTATGTCTGTCGTAAGATGAATGCAAGTACCACCCCAGCCTGAGGTAGTAATCCTACCAGGTAGAACTAATCTTCTGGTGGTGGAAGTTAGGCCCCGTCCAATAGTTGTGGTCCGCGGGACCATACGTTTGGTCGGGTCAATCAGATCAATGTCGAAGCTACTGCTGATGGTTATGATATCATCATTGGTATGTTCTTAATTAATTCTATACCAGCATCTATATTGTTTGATTTAGGAGATTTGCATTCAATCTTCTCTGCTCGTTATGTTATTTTGCATGGTCTACCTCTCATTATTATGCGTAAACCCATGGCAGTTACCACACCTATGGGAGACTCTGAAGCAACTTTTATGAGCCACATGATAAACATAACAATCATGGGGAGATTTTTTTGGTCCATGCCCATAGTATTAAAGAAAAGTAACATAGATTTTATCCTTGGTATGACATGGTTAAAAAAGTGGAGTGCAATTATATATTGTGCCAGAGGGATTGTAGAACTTACTAGTCCGGACGGAGACGGATTTGAGGTCGTAGTCGCCTTAACCCCATCCACTGAACCTGCTATCTATCAGCTTGAGGGAAAATTTGTGGGCAACTATATCCGAGTAATTAAGGATTACCCAGATGTCTTTCGAGAAGAATTACCTGGGATATCGCTAGATCGAAATGTGGAGTTTGTTATTGATCTCTTACCTAGAACTGCCCCTATTTCCAAAAGACCCTATAGAATGTTTGTGGAAGAGTTAAAATAACTTAATAAGCAGTTGAAGGAGTTGAAAGATATGTGATTTATTCATCCCAGTTCCTCGCCTTAGGGAGCACCTGTTTTGTTTGTTCAGAAGAAGGATGGTTCCTAGAGGATGTGTGGATTATCTGTCTCTTAGTGATGTAACTATCAAGACTAGGTACCATTTACCCCATATTGAGGATTTGTTCAACTAGATGAGAGGTGCTAGAGTCTTCTCCAAAATTGATCTGAGGTTTGGTTACCATTAGATGAAGAACAGGCCTTCTGGTATTCCCAAGACGGTTTTCTCTACCCGATATGGACTCTATCCATGTGTTTGTTTCCTTGGCTAGGCAGAGCCTGGTTCAGAAGCTCATGTAGGCCAAGCCAAGCCTGTATAAGTGGATGCAAGTAATAATTTGTATGGTTGTTTGGTTGACTGTACATAACCAACCAGGATTTGGTGGGCACGTGTATAACTGGATGCAAGTAATATCAAGGACACACTTGTAAGTGCTTAACCAGAATTACAAGTAATACAAGTAATATCAAAGAACAGATCTTTAACCAGAATTTCAATAACGATTTATACAAGTACAATAATAACTAATAGCTACTATGATATTACTTGATAATTTAACCATCTGTTATCTCACGGCTACTAACAGATATTACTTGAAAATAGCGCCATGAGATATTACTTGATACATTACTATCAAGCTACTAACAGCTACTATGCAAGTAATCTTTAACTCTAGCAATGAAACCAATTTACTATCAAGCTACTAACAGCTACTTGATACATTACTATCAAGCTACTAACAACTACTATGCAAGTAATCTTTAACTCTAGCAATGAAACCAATTTACTATCAAGCTACTAACAGCTACTTGATACATTACTATCAAGCTACTAACACCTACTATGCAAGTAATCTTTAACTCTAGCAATGAAACCAATTTACTATCAAGCTACTAACAGCTACTATGCAAGTAATCCATTGCAAACTTACCTGTGGCAACCCCACTTCCAAATATGATTTGCATAGGCATATAGTTCTCTATGGGCCTATTGAGGTAATCAACATCTTTTGGGTGATCCTATTGAGTTAGCAACTCAAGTTAGAACAAGAGAATTTGAAGTGGAAGAGTGGCATTAACAGGTTAGAAAAATAGAAGGTATTGGTCCTAACCTTGATGTAAGCAGCATAATGACCCTCTTCTAAGCTTATGACAAAGTTATCCTCATCCCAAAGAGCGCCACTAATGTCCTTTAGTTTGCAAACCTTGACCCACCTAGACCTCCACTTACGAAGGTGATTGTACACTTATTGGCCTGTTACTTCTTGGCCATAGAACTCAGAGACATTTTTAGCAACAAAGTTAAGGTGGATTTCCTTAAAACCCGTGTTAGTCTTAACCCCATTTCCTATCAAGTCAACAAAACGACGGAGAACAAACCTAGACATTACAACAGTCCACCTAAGAGCAGGCCTAGCCCCCTGACCAGCAACCTCAGAGACCATGTCAGCCATAGCTGGAACAAGTAAAATATTAGGGGGAAGATAGTAGAAGTAGAAGAAAATAGCAGAAGTAGCATAGAAGTAATATAGATAGTAGAAGTAGCATAGAAGAGTAACAAAATTGCAGTTTTAACATAGTAAAGTAATGACATAGACAATGGTAAAGTAATGACATAGGAAAGTTCATCATTGCTAGCCTACAATGGTATCAGGATGTAGGTAATGTCATCTGTCAGTACCCTCAATTAGGGGTACCCTCTTCTACAGTATGAAGACGTTGCACACGTACGAGACCTCCAGGTCACACGAAGAGTGGCACCTGACCCCACCACATGGGCAGGCCTAAGGGCACCACGTGGCGAGGAAGGATAATACATCCCGGGAAGCACCGTTGGGTCCAGACCTCTACAGAGGAACACCGGACCCCTGTGAAGTACGAGTCAGGAGCTCCCGAGAAGACATGCCGGGTCCCCCGGGTGGGTCCTAGGTCCCCCCGAGTGAGGTCCGGGCCTTAGCAAGGTCCCGGGATGGGGAGGACCCCGGCACAGGCAAGGATCTGGTGCCGACACGTGTCCAGGCCTTGCCCTATGCTCCCCGCTCAGGCAGAGACCCGCCGCGGCCGCGTGGCTTGTGGCTCGTGACATAAGCCAACGGGCCGAGCCTGACGTAAGGCCCATACGACTGTGCAGTCTTTGCATTTATTGCGGAGAGGACGCGCCGCCTGCCACCACGCTGACGGGCGACGCGCCCTCTCAGCATTTAATGTGTCCTGTCCAATCCGCCGGCAGACGGCGTTAGGGTCACCCAGCAGACGGCGCGCCTGACCAGTCTGTTGGTGAACACTGCGCCCATGCCGAGCGGCACACAGTACTCATCATCCCTTCTACAAGAAGCTCCCCCTGCACGCCGAGGATACGGAGATATCGAGCGTCAGGGCACAAGAAGATTGCCCCAGTAGCAAACATTTGTGGCTCCAAGCGCTATATTCTTTATGTCCCTGGGCCCACCTGTCGGGGCCCAGTACCTTTGTGCATGCCCCCTTTAGCTATAAAAGGGGAGGCATGCGACGTTACACAGAAGCTCAATCTTTCAGACCCAATCTTAGTCTCACAAGTTCATATAAGCTCTCAAGCAATACATCACACAGTGGAGTAGGGTGTTACGCTCCGGCGGCCCGAACCACTCTAAATCCTTGTGTGTTCTTGTGTTCTTCCCACTTTTCCAACTAACAAGCGAAACGCCTAGGCCCCTCCTCATCTTAGGATTTAGGGCGGGTGCACTCCGCCACCCGGCCGGAGATTTGCTCTCCGACATTTGGCGCGCCAGGTAGGGGCTAGGCATTAGGTTTTTGCTTGTCTCCTTGCTCAAGCATGATGGTGCAAATCATTGAGCACCGTGTCGAGACTTTGGTGGATTTTGCGGTGGAGGAAGAGGATGCTTCCTCCACGCCGCAAGTTCCCAACCGCCCCGTGCCAGGCACTGCTGCTGTGCACGCCGCACGGCAGCACACGGCTGCGCAGACATCCCGGACTCCGTTGAGGGCTTCTCCGGGGGCATTATCAGCAGCCAGGAAGTTGTTGCGACACCCTCCAAGCTCCATGGCCTCACTAGGGGCCATGAAGCAATGGCGGGACGATGTCTACCGACTACTTGGTATGGCACATTCTACCTCGACCAGGTCGAGGACGTGGTCATCCCGGCGCCAACATGAGGCGTCAGCATCTGTGCGCTCACCCTCAGTAAGGGGCGCACAGACTAACGATCTCCGGGCAGAACTCAACCGCAGGCGTGCGGGAGAGGATGCCCGGGTATCTTTGGAAAGGGCGCGCGAGCGCCGCCAAAACATAGATGGTCGCAACCTCGATCAAGACTTCACGGCGGTTGCACCGCATACGCCAATGGGCACCCGGTCCCAAATGGGTGTCCCCTTGGCCGGTGTGGGCTGCGCCTCTCTTGCGGATCATCTCCGCGCGGTGTCATGGCCACCCAAGTTCCGGCCACACCTGCTGGAAAAGTACAATGAAACATCGAACCCGTCGGAGTTCCTGCAGGTGTACGTCACCGCCATCACGGCAGCAGGCGGAAACACCGCTATGATGGCAACATACTTTCATGTGGCCTTGTCTGGACCTGCCCGGACCAGGCTCATGAACTTCACCCCAGGGTCAGTCTACTCCTGGGAAGAGCTCTACGCGCGGTTCGTTGCGAACTTCGTTAGTGCTTACCAGTAGCACGGTGTGGAGGCCCACCTCCATGCGGTGAGGCAGGAGCCCGGGGAGACTCTCCGGAAGTTCATCTCCTGCTTCACCAAGGTGCGAGGTACTATACCTCGTATTTTTGATGCTTTCATCATCACGGCTTTCCGACAAGGAGTACGTGTTGAAAAAATGTTGGAGAAGTTGGCCACGCATGACGTGGAAACTGTCCCCACACTCTTCACTCTGGCCGATAAATGCGCCAGAGCCGCTGAAGGCCAGGCATGGCACTCAGCCCCACAAATCGGAGCTACCCAATCGGGTGGCTCGGGTGTCGTCCTCCAGGACGGAAAGAAGAAAAAGAAGAAGGACCGCGACTACCAGAAGCCGCGGTCCACCGCTCTGGTGGTCGTAGCCACGACCGGAGGCCAGGGCGACCGCAACAAACGCCCACGACCGCAAAGGGGTAATAGTGGCTCATGCCCTGTGCACCCCAACGGTCGCCACAGCGCCATGGAGTGTCGCGAGATCATTGACCTCACGAAACGTGTCAGTGAGCGGCGCGAGCAGTCTTCCAAAGACGGCTCTCCACCTCGCCGCCGACCTGGCAAAGAAAAGGTGGACGATGGCGAGGTGGCCACGGCAGAGCGGGATCTTGGGTATCAGTCGCCTGAGGGGGGCCTGAAGGATGTCTTCGCCGGAGGCTCCTACTTCGGTGAAGACAACTAGGCGGACCCCAGGGGGACCCCGTGCTCCCCAGTCTATGGAGCTAAAGCATGCCTTCCTCCGGAAACCCTTCTGGATCCCCCACGGGTCCAGGCTTCCGACAGGTACATACAAGAACAGTCGCAGCCAGAGACAGGGGCTCCCGTGTCAAATGCAGATGGGGACCCAGGGTCGGGACCTAGCCTTGCGGCAAGTACCAAACCAAGAAGGGCTCCGCAACTCTCCCCTGCTGGGAAGGACCCTTCAAGGTAACGGGAAAACACTAACCCAGGGGCAACCATCTATCTATGACTGAAGGAGTGCCTACCCCAATGCTGAAACATCTCTGTAAGTTCTATACATAGGGCAAGGCTAAGGGGTCGAATCTGTTTCCCTTTTTGTAACTAGGAAACGCATACGTGTACGACAACCCGGTGGGGTCTGTCCCCATAAACCCGGCCTATTGGTCTGCACACATGCAAGACGAGTTATAAAGAAAAATTGCCCCCTCAATTGTGCCCCTATGATAGATCCATCTTGCTGCTCCACGGTCCTACCTTGTAGTTTTTCATATAATACTTTTTATCTAACCCACCCGTATGGTTCCTATCTGTCCTAATGTTACGACGTCTGAATTGAGCAGCCAGGCTTGCAGTCTAGGGCCCCCGATACGAAAGTTGGGAGGTCCGACAGCCTGGGAGCCAGCCCTAAAGAACGAGACCCCGTTCCATGGGGTGGTCCAGAGCCCGTGTAGCCGCTCAGCCTGGTCCCGTACCGTGGGCCTGCATGCTCCACCACTCTGTGACGGGTACTTAGTATTTGGGGCTATAAGTCCTACGGGTCCGACAACCTCGGGACCGGAGCTAGAGAATGGGCATTAGTCTCTTGCGGTGGTCCGGAGCCCGTGCAGCCGCTCAGCCTGGTCCTGTATCGTGGGCCTGCACGCTCCACCGCCCTGCGACAAGTGTCCTAGTATCTAGAACCGTGACCCAAGGGGGTCGGACACGCAACTTGGCCACCCGGACTAAAACCTGCGAGTCTCGAGCATGTATCAAAGGACGGCTAATGTTAGATAAGGAACCCTATGAGGTGTACTACTAATGCTTCCTAGCTAAAGCTGTGTACAGATCCAGATCCTAGTGTGGCTACCTCCCGAGAATTGTTGACAACCTTTTCAGAAACACTGGTATCCAACCTCAACACATCAAGCCTGCATCCCAGGCGGAGGGCCAGATACTAAGGAGGAGTCAACAATATCGCACACAGTAGGAACAAGTTGAAAATAAATAAGTGCTAATACTGCTTAACAAATAGTACTCTTGAGTACCTTACAAAAAGCGAAAGTATTACATCTGTTTTCAAGTGGAGCCCTAGTTCCATCTCTACTTTGCAGGAATGAACTATCTCCACGCCAGTAGGGCCATGGGATAGCTAGCTCCGAGCGGCTCGCCAGCGGAGGCGACCACATCAGCACCGACGGCGACGGCCGCCTCTACACCGACGACTCGCCAGCAGTGGCGACCACCTCGACACGTGCGCCACTGCGAAAAGGTCCTTGCCCCCGTCTTCCTACGGGAGGCGACAACGAGGCCATTAAAGCCAAAGAGTCGGGGGCCCGGCGGCAGGTGGCACTAACAGCCTTGCCAGCGGAGGCAGCCACCTCTGCAGTGGGGAGCCTCACCAGCGGCGGAGACCACCTCAGCACCGACGACAGCGGCCACCTGCGGGCCAGTGCCGTACCAGCGAATGGCAGCCGCCCCAGCGCGCGCAAAGAGGTCCTCGCTCCCGTCCTCACTACAGGAGTAAGGACAAGACCATCCAAGAACGCGGACACCGCCCCCACAGCGTACGATGTCTTGTACGTCCCCCTGGAGCGGCCGCCGGCGCAGGAGAAACCGTGGATGTGGCAAACCTGCGCACGGCGCGACTGTCGCCCGTGCGGTGGACGGACAACCATGCCCCGACCAAATGGCAGGAGGCAGCATCAGGGGCGGCGCCGAGGCCATCCAAGCCAGGGAACCGGGCATGCGGCAGTCGGCCGGTCCCGCGTACCCGAAGTCTGCCTCCTCCGCAAGGCTGGCGAACGCCCTTCTCCCCCAAATGCTGGAGAAAGAAGCGGGCCGCCAGCCCATGCGGAAGGCGGGACCCCAACTCAGCTCGCCCTCCTCCCCAGCACGGATGATGAACATCCTTGAAGCTGAGGGCAGGAGGGAGGCCGCAGCCTGGCTTGCTTCTCCCCACCACGAGACTGGTGGTCATCCCTCTAGATGACCACTGGTGGGAGATTGCAGCCAGGTTGCGTGATGAAAATCCTGGAAGCCGAGCGATGGCGGAAGAATGCCAACCCCCATGGGGTTGCACTCCTCCAACAACAACAAGAAGAAGACAAGATCGGCGGCACCACCGCAAGCGCGAGCTCTTCGGCGATGAGATCGCCGAAGGAGACGGCCCTGACGCGGATCCCTCCAGAGAACACCGGCGCACTACATCTGGAGGCCCAGAAGGTGGAAGGGTGTGATGGATGCAAGAGGAGCGAGGCATGGCTACTACCCGGGAGGTCGACCCCTTTTTAAAGGCAGATCTCCCCACTCGCACCCCCAAAGCGTCACGGGCGAAGTCTCCCCCGACGTGCACCAGGGTTCCCACCTTATGACACAGGGGCCAGGCCCCACATGTCATACGGACTGACCCGAAGAAGGAGCGTGCAACTGCCCCGCAGTTATGCACCCCTTCATTTTTGGGGCAACCAGCAGTCAGGAAGGCGAACCGCCGCACAAGGAGCATGCAACCACCCCGCGGTTAAGCGCCCCTTCATCTTCGCCATAACCAACGATCAAAAAAGCGAACCGCCATGCAAGAAGCGTACAACCGCCCCGCGGTTGTGTGCCCCCTCAGCTTCGCTGCAACCGACGGTCCAACACGGGGGCTCAGGCCCACATGTCATGCAACCGGCGCGCCAGTTACTGGGTGCGGAAAAATCGCACTACCGCTTGCGCCAATGCCACGTCTTCTCGGGGCCGTCGCGGAAGTCTGAAAAGATAAGTTTTTCAGAACCAATGCAGCGACTCGAGGCACTCCGCGCGTGGCCCAACAGTGACATTAAGTACGATGGTCACGGGCCAGTCAGCCATGGGAATAGGCGTGGCAGACGGCATGACCATAGGCGGGCCGACGGTAATTGCGCCAACAAGCGCACAGGAGCAGCAGGCCAACCGCAAATCAGACTCTGGCCCCACCTACAGGCTCGCATCCTCCCCTGAGGCGGGCCCGGGGGCCACTGTCAGTACCCTAAATCAGGGGTACCCTCTTCTACAATATGAAGACGCTGCACACGTACGAGACCTCCAAGTCACACGGAGAGTGGCACCCGACCCCACCACATGGGCAGGCCTAAGGGCACCACGTGGCGAGGAAGGATAATACATCTCGGGAAGCACCGTTGGGTCCGGACCTCCGCAGAGGAACACCGGACCCCTGTGAAGTACGAGTCAGGAGCTCCCGAGGAGACATGCCGGGTCCCCCGGGTGGGTCCCTGGTCCCCCCGAGTGAGGTCTGGGCCTTAGCAAGGTCCCGGGACGGGAAGGACCCCGGCACAGGCAAGGGTCCGGTGCCGACACGTGTCCAGGCCTTGCCCTACGCTCCCCGCTCAGGCGGAGACCCACTGCGGCCGCGTGGCTTGTGGCTCGTGACATAAGCCAACGGGCCGAGCCTGATGTAAGGCCCATACGGCTGTGTAGTCTTTGCATTTATTGCGGAGAGGACGCGCCGCCTGCCACCACGCTGACGGGCGATGTGCCCTCTCAGCATTTAATACGTCCTATCCAATCCACCGGCAGACGGCGTCAGGGTCGCCCAGCAGACAGCGCGCCTGACCAGTCTGTTGGTGAACAGTGTGCCCGTGCCGAGCAGCGCATAGTACTCATCATCCCTTCTACAAGAAGCTTCCCCTACACGCCGAGGATACGGAGATCTCGGGCGTTAGGGCACAAGAAGATTGCCCCAGCAGCAAACATTTGTGGCTCCCAGCGCTATATTCTTTATGTCCCTGGGCCCACCTGTCAGGGCCCAGTACCTTTGTGCATGCCCCCCTTCAGCTATAAAAGGGGAGGCATGCGACGTTACACAAAAGCTCAATCTTTTAGACCCAATCCTAGTCTCACATGTTCATACAAGCTCTCAAGCAATACATCACACAGTGGAGTAGGGTGTTACGCTCCGGCGGCCCGAACCACTCTAAATCCTTGTGTGTTCTTGTGTTCTTTCCACTTTTCCAACTAACAAGCGAAACGCCTAGGCCCCTCCTCATCTTAGGATTTAGGGTGGGTGCACTCCGCCACTCGGCCGGAGATTTGCTCTCCGACATCATCATTGCAACTGAGCACATCACATAAAGGAACTTAGCACAAAGAAAGTGAGTTCAAAATTGCAAATAGTTCATCATTTCTAATAGACAATGTTCTCAGCCAGCAACTTAGCACAAATAAAGTGAGTTCAAAATTGTAGATAGTTCATCATTGCCAACAGACAATGTTCTCAGCCAACTTAGCACAATGCATAATGACCATTATCCCCTATGTGAGGCCCTATTCTGCCACATTTGTTGAGCCTAATTGTCCCTGGTAGAAGACCAGGCAGCATTGTCCATGACAAGGTCATGGGGAGCTTCCTCATGAACTTGATTTGCAGCCCATGTTTCTTCCAGTGGAATATGTTCATCATTCCCATGACGAAGAATCCAGTTCTAGAGGATACAACATGCTAGGACTAGCTTTACTTGTGTCTTGTATGGATGGAAAGGTTTGTTGTATAATATTTTGTATCTATTCTTCAAAGCACCAAAGGCCCTCTCTATTGTCACCCTTAGTGATGAATGTCTAAGGTTGAAGAGCTCTTTGGGGTTCTGTGGATTCCTCCCTCCATATTCACTCAAGTGGTACCGTGTGGCACGATAAGGGGGTAAAAACCCAGGTCTGACAGCATAACCAGCATCCACAAGGTAAAATTTACCTAACATCATATATCATATATTAGGGCATTATAGACCAATATTAGGGGATACCAAAGGAACTAGTTTTTACCTTGGGGCACTTTTAGACCATCTTCTCTCTCAAGGGCATCAGCAAGGATAAGGGCATCATGTGTTGATCCCTCCCAGCCAGCAAGAACATATGTAAACCTTAGATCAAAAGCAGCTAAGATGTTCTGTGTTGTTTTGTGTTTCCTACCAAGGAAGGTAGCCCTTCTGATTTCTAGGAACTCTTGCTAGCACAAGAGTGCCATCAATGGCACCAATACAGTCCTACACATTAGGGCAAACATTTGTTACTACAAACCCAACATGAAAAGTAGTGGTGTGTTTGGATTTGGCTAACCTTGAAATATGGGTACCATCTGTGGCTATCTCTAATTTTGGTTGGTGTAGCAGTTGAAGGTGGCAAGATCATTTCATTCCTCGGTTCACCAACATCATACAATACTTCCTTGAAGTATCTGCTAATGGTCTCAATAGACCTTCGAAAGGTCATGTGTATAACTCTAAACCTTTGGTTATGACCTACCACATGTAAAAACATGGCAACCTGCCCCTCTACTGAGCTATGAATGCTATCTCTCAATAGTTGCCTAGTGCGAAAAAGGTCACACAACTGCATAAAAGGGGCTCTTCTCATCCTGAGTAAGTCAACACACTCAACATCAGTGGATTCATAAATGAATCTTATGTTGTTTTGCCTCTCTTGGTCTCTGTAACACCCTAAAACCCTATTTTTGGATCTAGAAAAAATCATCTCAAGAACTAAATAAAAATGTTATCTAAGAAAAGATGGGAGAAAAGAATCATCGTAAGACTAGAGGTACTTTTTGAATAAACTATATATAAAATACTTGTAAAGAAAAATATCCAACCAAGGTAATTCTTTATATTGGACCTTACTTTTCACAAAAGAAATATATACAATGAATATTTTTGTTCTTCTAAATTAAACTTTTTAACTTTGATCACACATTCAAAATTATTTGCAAATTTTATACTGGTGTTTTTGTTTGTGCATTAAAAACTTAAATTTAAAATCTCAACTACAGATTTGAACTCAATTTTGAAATTGGATAGCAGATAAAAAAATAATAATAAGAAAGGAAAAAATGGGGAATAAAAGAAAAGGGGAGGGAACTTCACGTGATGGGCCGGCCAGCTAACCCACCTCAGCCCAATTCCCGCGTCGGCCATCTCCACTTTATCTCCCGTGCAGCCCACTTCTCCATTTGGCGCCGACACGCGGTGTGACAGAACCTCCCAAGTAACTAGGCCCACCTACAGTTGTCTTTGTCCAACAGACATCAGACAACCCTGTAGATGTTCCTGGATTACTCGACAAGTTCGGTATCTTCTTCTTACCTTACCAGGAACGTTTCACCCGTCTTGCAGACATTACAGAACATCGGAGATATAGATATGCGGAAGCGATTACATAAACTTACATTTATTAAAAAGTAAGATCAAGTTGTTTATTACAGACCAGAACTATATAACGAGTGCAGAATAATATTATTACACATACCAAGGGAGGCAAAAACTCCTCCCGACAGTTATCACACAAAAAGTCCTAATGGAGGATCCTTTCCTCCCGCACTTCACTCTTGCTTATCTTCATTAGGAACCACCTTGGAGCAAAAGCAACAATGGTTTGTCGCTTCCTCACCTAAAAACAACGGAGGGATAAACCCTGAGTATGGAATTACTCAGCAAGTCTTACCCGACTAAGGAAAAGACTTTCAAGGGTATGCTGGATAAATAGGAATCAAGGAGAGGCTTTAGCAAAAATCAACTTAGATACTTTTGCAGAAAAAAACTTACTAAAGTGAGTCCTTACTTTCAACATTTTAACGCCGAATTAAGTGTTAATAGACTCTGTTTGCCTCTAGTCTAATTTCATCATCTCTTCAATACAACATCATTTTTATCCATAATGTTCACATCCTGACTTAGGTTGTAGGGAAGTGACCAAGTCTTCATAACCGCGAAGGTACGGCGATCCGAATCGATTATACTCAGCTGAGGATCTCCAATCACACGACATATGTAGCACTTAACCCTTGCATATGTCAACCCGCCACCAGGGTTCTTAAGACCAGATCAGGTTCACGCAAACCGAGAGCACAGATACACCACCGTCCAGCCTCTTGCTACGGTGGGTACACGCTACTCTCGCCACTGCTCCACGCCCATTTCGTGTTATCTTATTCTGGCCTTAGTCTGCCCGAGGCAAGGCTTACCCATGACGAGGCATGTGACCAGTTAAAGGGTCCTCGATCAGCACGCCTACATACGCATTCAATCCTTAATCAACCTGGGTAGAACATCACCTGTTCCTAACCCAAGTCTCGATTTAAGTACTTCCATCCTTAGGATTGTTTCTGTTCCTTAGGATGAAAAGAGCATCACAGGTAACTTTGCAGTAAGATCCCACCATTGCTCCAAAAGAAAATATTCTTGCGGGTAGAAGTCATCCTTTCTCGAGCTAGGCTAAGGACAACATCTATCCACAAGATCTAAGCATGTCTAAGCATTTTTGTAAATCATATTTTTGATACTTCATCAGAAGTATCTATAAAGGTATGGATATCAAGGAAGGCAATGCATCAAAGGGTTTCAAGCAACTCCGATAACCTAATGCACATTTCACTTTTCGGCGTTTCGAGACCGGGGGGGTCCCTGAGCCGACGAGTGAGTGTGCCGCGTGCCCCAGCCCAGATGGGTCGAGCGCGTGGGCGAGCGCGAAGGGGGGAAGAGCGAGGTGGCCAGAGCCGGGTCGTGAGGGAGGCGGAGATCCCGCGGCCTTCGTGTTCGTCCCGCGCCCAGGTCGGGTGCGCTTGCAGTAGGGGGTTACAAGCGTCCGCGCGGGTGAGGGGAGCGAGCGGCCCCAAGAGAGCGCCTGCCCCTGCCCTCGTTCCCGCGAGGCCAACCCCTTTTCTAAGAAGGCCCTGGTCCTTCCTTTTATAGGCGCAAGGAGAGGATCCAGGTGTACAATGGGGGTGTAGCAGAGTGCTACGTGTCTAGCGGGGGAGAGCTAGCGCCCTAGGTACATGCCAAGGTGGCAGCCGGAGAGATCTTGGCACCCAGCTGGTGTGGTGTCGTGGCTGTTGGTGGAGCAACGGAGCCTGGCGGAGGGACAGCTGTCGGAGCTGTTGGGTCCTTGCTGACGTCCCCCTGCTTCCGTAAGGGAGCTGGGAGCCGCCGTCGTCATAGGGCTAGCGGGGCGCCATCTTTGCCTATCTGGCGGAGCTAGCCAGATGGGACGTCGGTCTTGTTCTCTGCGGCCCGAGTCGGCTCGGGGTAGGGTGATGATGGCGCTTCCTGTTGACGTGGCGGACTTGTGCCCTAGGTCGGGCGACGTGGAGGCTCCTCCGAAGCCGAAGTCGAGTCTGTCCTGCATGGCCGAGGCCGAGCCTGAGCTCCTGGGTCGGGCGAGGCGGAGGTCGTTCGGCAGAGGCCAGGGCGGAGTCCGAGCCCTGGGTCGGGTGGAGCGGAGTTCGCCGTCTTCCGGGGCCTTAGCCCGAGTCCGAGCCCTGGGTCGGGCGGAGCGGAGTTCGCCATCTTCCGGGGCCTTAGCCCGAGTCCGAGCCCTGGGTCGGGCGGAGCGGAGTTCGCCGTCTTCCGGGGCCTTAGCCCGAGTCCGAGCCCTGGGTCGGGCGGAGCGGAGTTCGCCGTCTTCCGGGGCCTTAGCCCGAGTCCGAGCCCTGGGTCGGGCGGAGCGGAGTTCGCCGTCTTCCGGGGCCTTAGCCCGGGTCCGAGCCCTGGGTCGGGCGGAGCTTCCTATGGTGCCCTCGGCAAGGCCTGGCTGCCCGTCAGTCTCACTCTTTGCATTAAATGCCCCTGTGACTTGGTCGGTCGGCGCGGCGATTTAGTCAGGGTTGCTTCTTATCGAAGACAAGGCCTTGGGCGAGCCGGAGATGCGTCTGCCGTGAAAAGGGGGCCTCGGGCGAGACGGAAACACCTCAGGGTCGGCTGCCCTTGCCCGAGGCTAGGCTCGGGCGAGGCGTGATCGAGTCGCTCGTATGGACTGATCCCTGACTTAATCGCACCCATCAGGCCTCTGCAGCTTTATGCTGATGGGGGTTACCAGCTGAGAATTAGGCGTCTTGAGGGTACCCCTAATTATGGTCCCCGACAGTAGCCCCCGAGCCTCGAAGGGAGTGTTAGCACTCGCTTGGAGGCTTTCGTCGCACTTTTTTGCAAGGGGACCAGCCTTTCTCGGTTGCACTTTGTTCCGGTGGGTGCGCGCGAGCGCACCCGCTGGGTGTAGCCCCCGAGGCCTCGGAGGAGTGGTTTCACTCCTTCGAGGTCTTAATGCCTTGCGTAATGCTTCGGCTGGTCTGGTGGTTCCCTCATGCGAACTGGCCATAGCCCGGGTGCACTGTCGGGGCCCAAGTTCTCGGGCTGGTATGTTGACGCTGTCAACGGTTTGGCCGGAGCCGGGTTTGCGAGAGCAGCCCCCGAGCCTCCGCACAGGGCGAGAGGGCGATCAGGGACAGACTCGGCTTCTTTACATACGCCCCTACGTCGCCTTTCCGCAAGGAGGAGGGGGGGAGAGCGCCATGTTACCCTCGATGGGCACCGAACATGGTGTCTCCGGTGAGCTGCAATCGGGTAATCCGAGTGGACGTCCGTGCCCCGTTCGTTGGGGGTCGGCTAGGGGCCCGAAGGCACGCCCAAAAGTACCTGCGGGTGATCTGCCGGACCCGGTCCCCTGGCGACGGGGTCCAAGGGCTCGTTGCCTCCCTCCGATGGGATTCCGTTACAGCATCGTTCCCGCTGGTCTCGGAAATGTCCTAGGGTACCTCGGGAGCGCAGCCCGAGCCTCGGTTATGTATCGAACGTACCCCTGGTCATCCCTCGCTCGGTGTCTGAGGCGACTGTGAACCCTTCGGGGGGCCAGCCTTCGAACCCCTGATCAGTAATGGGCGCGGAGCCCGAGTAGCCTGAGGCGGCCGTGGAACCTTTCGGGAGGCCAACCTTCGAACCTCTGACCAGTAGTGGGTGTCGGGCCCACGCGATCTGAGGCGGTTGTTGAACCCTTCGGGGGGCCAGCCTTCGAACCCCTGATCAGTAAGGAGGCTCGGAGCCTAGTTCCTTCACGGGGAAGGATCCCTTTGGGGGTATCCCCTTTCCCGGTCCCTGTTGCAAGAGATAGAGAAAGAGAAAAAAGGGAAAAAAGGATACGAAATTGAACGACGTGGCGTACCTTTTTTGGTGTGGTCGTTTTGGCGAAGGCGAAGCGTCGCCAGCTGCTTCTGCCAGAAGCGCCGCCTGTCCAGCCGCGGAGTTAATGCGCCGGGGCGAGTAGTTGGCGAGGCTGCCGTTGCGCGTGTGCGAGCCGTTCGAGGAACGGCTGTTTTGCTTCGCGTTTTTTGAACCCCGCGTCCGGTCCGGGCGGAAAGTTGGAACCATCTTCGCTTTGGTCTTTATATACCCCGGAGAGGGTCCGGTGACGGTTCTCGACTCCGCTTCTTGTCTCCCTCTTAGGTTTTTTGCAGCCTGAGAGATCTAGCCAGGGAAAAGAAAACCGCCCTCCCTGTCCTTCGCGCCGCCACCCTTTCCGCTCGGCGATGGCTGACCGGGTGACCATCATCTCGCCGCGCGACCCATGGCCCTTCTCCACGGTGACAGCGAGTGATCTGGAGGACCTCGTCAGCGAGGGTTTGCTCCGCCCTCTCACCGATGAGCAGCGGCCGGAATGGATTCCACCTACGGGCGGAGTCACTCCATCCCCACCGCCGGGGTACGTCGTGAGCTTCGTCTCCTTCCATGAGCGGGGATTTGGTGTGCCGGCGAGCCGCTTCATGCGGGCCATCCTGTTCCATTATGGGGTGGAGTTGCACAACCTCACCCCCAACTCCATCTCGCAGGCCGCTATCTTCGTAGCGGTGTGCGAAGGGTATTTGGGGATCGCCCCCCATTGGGATTTGTGGACCCATCTCTTCTTCGCCGAGCTTTTTGCCTTGCCGACGGGGGAGAGGAAGGTCCGCGCAGCGGTGCGGGCCGGCGGCTGCACCCTTTTGTTGAGGCAGTCGCGGTCATCGCAGTATATCCCTGCCGTCCTCGCATCCTCGAACAAGGGGTGGCAGCGCCGGTGGTTCTACCTCCGGAATGACGAAGAGTTGCTCCCGCCGTTTTCTCAGCGGGTCGTCACCGCCGCCACCGATGCCTGGCGCCACGGGACTCCACACGAGAGGCAGAAGAACCTCGAACCTCTTCTCCAGGCCTTGAAGGCGTTGCGGGAGGGAGGACTTACCGCCGCGGGAGTGGTTGCCGCCATCCACCGGCGGAGAGTGCTCCCCTTGGCGGAGCGGCGGCTGCCGCTTTGGGAGATGACCCTGGAGGCCGACTAGGAGGGGTCGCGAATGTCCCCTGATTCTCTTCCCCTCGACGCCCTCCAATGGCGGGTGTCGGCCGCGATGGGGAAGCCGGACCCCCACGCCTTCTCCCAGCCTCGGATGCGCCCCGACCAGGGGTGCGTCACTCTGGTGAGTGTTCGCTCCTTCCTTCTTCATATATCGGGTTGCTCCTGGTTCTCACGATTGGGTTTCTTCCCCCCCCTTTAGGAGGTGGGGTGGCACAAACCCTCCCTGCCGCGGGTCCCGGAGGACGCGGTGGGTCGGGCAGCGCGGCGGGTCACCGCGGAGGAGGAGAAGAAGCAGAAGGATGCGGAGAAGGCCCGGGCCTGCAAGCGGAGGCGGGCTCGGGACGCCTTGGAGAAACGCCGTCGCCAGCAGGAGAGGGAAGGACTCCCAAGGGAGCTGTCGCCGGAGACATCCGACGACGATGACGACGATGGTGAAGAGGAGGAGGACGACATGGCCGCCCGGCTCGGCCTCAGCCCCAGCTTGGGGTGTGGCCAGGGGCCGTCGAGTCAGCCCCCGAGCGGGCCGATGCCGTTGGTTCCCGGAGCCGGGATGCCGGATCCCCGACCCGAGGGGCGGGGGCAACCCGAGAGGGTACTTGACCCCTCGGCTGGAGGAGCTGACGCGACTTCAGGGAGCCGGGCCGAGGTACCCGTCCTTCGAGAGCCGCCACCCGCGCCGGCAGCGCGGGGGAGCGGTCCTCAGGTCGCCATGGCGACGCCCGGGCAGTCCGCCTCCCCGGCGTCAGGGGCGCCCAAAGCGAGGGTGGTGTCGAGGCCGTCGGTGAAGCGGACCTCAGCGGCGGTTCCAGGGAGCGAGAGCCAAGAGACCTCCCCCCAGGCATAGTGGATCATGGCCCGGAGCGGGTAAGTATCTTGGAATGTCTTCGTCCCGGTGCTTCATTCATACGTCCCGGCCGTGACTTTCTCTTTCTTCTTTTTTCCAGCAAGCGGAGCCATGGCCGTACCGACCTGGCGCCCCGGAAAGCCCTTAAGACGGCGTCGGCGCGGGCGGCTGGCGCCACCCCAGGCCCTGCCGCTCAGCCGACCCTTTCGCAGGGCGTTTCGCCGCATGGGGCTCGGGCGTCGCATGTCTCGGGGGAGCAGGTCCCCGAGGCGGGCTCTTCTGCCGAGGCGGCCATCGTGATCGGGGAGGCGGCCGACGCCGACGCGGTCCCGAGCCCGTCTGCCGTGCCGGCCGTGCCGGCGCCTGCCGCCACCGCAGTTGCCACCGTCCCGGTCGGAGAGCATCTGGTCGCTGCCAGCGTCGAGATGGCCGCAGCGTCGGTGCCCAGGGCCTCGGAAGAGGTGGGCGTGGACACGCAGTTCATCCAGGCGGGCGGCAGCCTCGTCGCTGTGCGGCGGAGCCCCGAGGCCCGGGGCCAGTTGCTCCGATTCTGGACCCGCGAGGCCTCGGACCCTATCTTCGTTCTTGACGACGAACAGGAGGACCAGTCCTGGGACGAGCTCCGCAAGCGTGCGGAAGCAACGGTGGGGTCGCTCCGATCGTCGCTGGAGGTTCTCTGCGGGGACGTCCCCAAAATCCTCCAGGTAACGGTTTCAGGCATACCTTCTCCCTTCTGTGAGCGAGGCGTTCGTCGTGACGCCTTGTTTTCCTTTCCAGGATCTGACGGACCGGAGCGCAGCCAAGTCGTCGTTCATCCGCCGCGAGGCCGACGTCTGGGGCTCGCTGCGATCCCTGAGGACTTCGCTCGCCGGGGCTACCGCGCGCCTTTCTCAGCAGGACGCTAAGATAGCGGACCTCCAGTTGCTCTGCGCTGACCTGAGGGCCGAGGCGGCGGCGGCGCGCGCGGAGGTGCTACGGCAGCGGTCAGAGTTCGTCCAGGTTGCCGAGGAGCGGGACCAATCTCGGGGCCAGGCTGCCGAGGCCGAAAGCCGGGCTAAGACCCTCGCGGCCGATCTGGCCGCAGCCCAAGTCGCGGCCTCGGAGCAGTGCATCCGAGCCGGAGGTATGCCTCGACCGTCCTCGGTTCTCGTTCTTGTCCGTTTCTTCCGCTTGTGCTTGAGGTCTTTCTTCTGGTTGTTCGCAGAGCTCGAGTCTGCCCTTGACGAGTCTGCCAAAGCGCTCGCCGAGGCGCTTGCTGGGGCTGCCGAGCAGAGGGAGGCCGACCTCGCGGCCATGTCCGAGGCCGTCTCGGATGTCTATCGGATCCTTGGCCCCGGCGACGTCCCTTCAGGAAGCTCCCCCCAAAGCCGTCTTCAAGCCCTAGGTGATTACGCGCGCGGTAAAGTCCGCGGGGCGCTACACCACGGCGTCAGGCGGGCCTTCGCCGTGCTCGCTTCCCATTACGTCGTGGACCTGGAGCGGGTCAGTGAGGGGTATTGCCTTCCTGACGAAGACGAAGCCGCCCTGGCAGAAGTTTAGCGGCTCGACGCGGTCGCCGCGGGTCCGAGCGCGGCGCTGGCAACCACCTTCGAGGCGGAGATCCTTCCTCCTGTGCCGCCGCCGAAAGCGGAGGTGGACCTTACCGACAGCGGGGGCGGAACTGAGGGCGCGGCGCCTTCCCAAGGCGACGCTTGACTTTTGTTGGGAGCAATTTCTGTTGGATGTGCGCTTTGCCGCGGCCGCCGAGGCCTGGACATTTTACCTTTCTTGCGTGAAGTCGTACTCTCTTCTCTTTCAATTTGCACGCCTGGCCTGACTTGTCAACAATAGGGTGATTTCCCGAGCTGGGTCCTTTTTCGTGGCAGGCGATGAGCGAGGTGTCCCTAGCCCGGAGGCATAGGTGTTCCTCGGCTCAGTCGGTCTCGCCACTTACTTGTACCCACGTTCGCTCCTCGGGACCCTGCTTCTGACGCATCCGGGAGAACGCAAAAAGCCCCTTCTTGATCGAAAAATTTTTTGACGCGAAAAAGTGCATCCAACCTCGACGAGAGGGGTTCCCCCTTTTTAGCCCCCGAGGAAGGGTCGGGCTCCGCCACGGCGAGGCCGACCCTTCCTTGAAGACCAATACTCGTGTGTGAGCGGGGGAAGGGCGCAGCCCCCGGGCATCATCCGTGCGGAGGCCATTTGACGAGTCGGGCTCCTGCCCGAATATTTGGCGAGTGCTCGGTGACATCCCTCGGTATGCCGGGCATGTCCGAGGTACCCCACGCAAAAATGTCGGAGTTTGCGCGGAGAAAGTCGACGAGCACTGTTTCCTATTTGGGGTCGAGCCTGGAACCGATCCGGATCTGCTTGGAGGTGTCGCCACTGGGGTCGAGAGGGACGGCCTTAACCGTCTCCGCCGGCTCGAAGTTGCCGGCGTGTCGCTTCACGTCCGGCACCTCTCGGGAGAGGTTTTCCAGGTCGGCGATGAGGGCCTCGGACTCATCGAGGGCCTCGGCGTACTCCACGCACTCCACATCGCATTCGAACGCGTGCTTGTACGTGGGGCCGACGGTGATGACCCCGTTGGGGCCCGGCATCTTGAGCTTCAGGTAGGTGTAGTTGGGGATGGCCATGAACTTCGCGTAGCATGGCCTCCCTAATACTGCGTGGTAGGTTCCTCGGAACCCGACCACCTCGAACGTCAAAGTCTCCCTTCGGAAGTTGGAGGGTGTTCCGAAGCAGACAGGAAGGTCGAGCTGTCCGAGGGGCTGGACGCGCTTCCCAGGAATGATCCCGTGGAAGGGCGCAGCGCCTGCTCGGACAGAGGACAGATCGACGCGCAGGAGCCTGAGGGTCTCGGCGTAGATGATATTGAGGCAGCTGCCCCCATCCATCAGGACCTTGGTGAGTCTGACGTCGCCGATGATGGGATCGACGACGAGCGGGTACTTTCCTGGGCTCGGCACGTGGTCGGGGTGGTCATCTTGGTCGAAGGTGATGGGCTTGTCGGACCAGTCTAGGTAGACTGGTGCCGCCACCTTCACCGAGCAGACCTCCCGACACTCTCGCTTGCGATGCCGAGCCGAGGCATTCGCCGAATGCCCTCCGCAGATCATGAAGCAGTCGCGGACCTCGGGGAACCCTCCTGCTTGGTGATCTTCCTTTTTGTCGTTGTCGTGGGCCCTGCCACCCTCTGCGGGTGGCCCGGCCTTGTGGAAGTGGCACCGAAGCATGACGCACTCCTCGAGGGTGTGCTTGACGGGCCCCTGATGGTAAGGGCACGTCTCCTTGAGCATCTTGTCGAAGAGGTTGGCACCTCCGGGGGGCTCCTGAGGGTTCTTGTACTCGGCGGCGACGACAAGGTCTGCGTCGGCGGCGTCGCGTTTCGCTTGCGACTTCCGCATGTCTTTCTTCTTGGCGTCGCGCGGAGTAGACGCCTCGGGAGCATCTTCCGACGGGCGGCCCTGGGGCTGCTTGTCCTTTCGGAAGATGGCCTCGACCGCCTCCTGGCCAGAGGCGAACTTGGTGGCGATGTCCATCAGCTCGCTCGCCCTGGTGGGGGTCTTGCGACCCAACTTGCTCACCAGGTCACGACAAGTGGTGCCGGCAAGGAACGCGCCGATGACATCGGAGTCGGTGATGTTGGGCAGCTCGGTGCGCTGCTTCGAGAACCGCCGGATGTGGTCCCGAAGAGACTCTCCCGGCTGTTGCCGGCAGCTCCGGAGGTCCCCAGGAATTCCCGGGGCGCACGTACGTGCCCTGGAAGTTGCCGGCGAAAGCTTGGACCAAATCCTCCCAGTTGGAAATCTGCCCCGGAGGCAGGTGCTCCAACCAAGCGCGAGCAGTGTCGGAGAGGAACAGGGGGAGGTTGCGGATGATGAGGTTGTCGTCGTCCGTTCCACCCAGTTGACAGGCCAGGCGGTAGTCCGCGAGCCACAATTCCGGTCTTGTTTCCCCCGAGTACTTTGTGACAGTAGTCGGGGGTCAGAATCGGGTCGGAAACGGCGCCCGCCGAATGGCTCGGTTGAAGACCTGCGGACCGGGTGGTTCGGGCGAGGGACTCCGGTCCTCCCCGCTGTCGTAGCGTCCCCCACGCCTGGGGTGATAGCCTCGGCGCACCCTTTCGTCGAGGCGGGCCCGACGGTCGCGATGAGGGTGCTCGTCGCCGAGGTGGCCCGGGGCCGCAGGCGTGGTGTTGCGCGTGCGTCCGGTATAGACCGAGGCTTCCCGCGTGAATCAGGAAGTCGCGGCACGAGGTTCCGAGGGGTACCCCTGCCTTCGGGAGGCAGAGCTCTCGGCCCACCGGGCCGCAGCGCCTTCCAGGAGATGCTTGAGCTCTCCCTGGATTCGCCGGCCCTCGGTGGTTGATGACTCCGGCATCGCGCGGAGGAGCATCGCTGCGGCTGCCAGGTCCTGACCGGTCCCGCCGGATGCGGGTGGCGGCCTGTCCCTGGCATCGTTGGCGATGCGGTGCTGGAGACCCTGGGGCAGGTGACGTATTTCTCCGGCCGGGGGCTGGCCCGCCCATACCTGCCCGACGTCCCGGCGGATCGACTCGAGCGCTCCTGCCCCCTCGTCAAGCCCGGCCTGTGCCCCGCGGACTTGCTCGAGCTGTGGGTCGTAACCCCCCGCCGGAACGGGGACCACAGCTAGCTCCCGCGGGATGTCGGCGCGAGGCACTGGCCCAGGGAGATCACCATCCTCCGGCATGCCGAGACGGCTGCCTCCGGAGGGATCCCCTAGCTCGACGTGGAAACATTCGCGGCTCGGGCCGCAGTCCTTGTCGTCAAGGCTGCGGCTGCCGTCGGAACAGTCGGAGAGGCAGTAGTTGCATGCGGTCATGAAGTCCTGCATGGCACTGGGGTTGCCAGATCCAGAGAAATCCCAGCAGATGCTGGGGTCGTCATCTTCCTCAGACCCAGAGGGCCCATAGGTCGAGACGCCCGTCAATCGGTCCCAAGGCGACCGCACACGAAACCCAAAAGAGGTTGCACTCGCCTCAACGTGAGCGGCCGCCAGAGCGAGGTCGCTAGGCGGGTTGAGGTCGAGTCGAAATGACGAAAGATGGGAATCAGTTGGTACCTTTTGGTCGACGAGGAGCGACGAAGTCACTTCGAGGGCTGATCGCGCCGTCGTCCTGGGTACGAGGGCGACGTCCTGCAGGCCCTCCGTGAGCGTGCTGGCGTCGTCCACTTGCTCGACAGCCGACGGAGCGCAGCCTTCCGCTCGGCCCTGGTTGCCCCGTCTCCTCCTCCGATGGCGAGGGAGAGGATGGGGCGAGCTCGAAAGTTGTCCTTCCCCCACGCGGGAAAGACGTCGTCGATTCCGCCGCCGGCGGGCGGGCTGTCGGCCACCATTGTCGCTGCCGCGCGGCGGTGGAAGGAGTATCATGTCGTAGCCGCCGTCGAAAGACATGAACTCGAGGCTCCCAAAATGGAGCACCGTCCCGGGTTGGAGAGGTCGTTGGAGACTGCCCGTCTGGAGCTTGACGGGAAACTGCTCGTCAACACGCAGCAGGCCCCTACCTGGCGCGCCAACTGTCGGCGTTTCGAGACCGGGGGGGTCCCTGAGCCGACGAGTGAGTGTGCCGCGTGCCCCAGCCCAGATGGGTCGAGCGCGTGGGCGAGCGCGAAGGGGGGAAGAGCGAGGTGGCCGGAGCCGGGTCGTGAGGGAGGCGGAGATCCCGCGGCCTTCGTGTTCGTCCCGCGCCTAGGTCGGGTGCGCTTGCAGTAGGGGGTTACAAGCGTCCGCGCGGGTGAGGGGAGCGAGCGGCCCCAAGAGAGCGCCTGCCCCTGCCCTCGTTCCCGCGAGGCCAACCCCTTTTCTAAGAAGGCCCTGGTCCTTCCTTTTATAGGCGCAAGGAGAGGATCCAGGTGTACAATGGGGGTGTAGCAGAGTGCTACGTGTCTAGCGGGGGAGAGCTAGCGCCCTAGGTACATGCCAAGGTGGCAGCCGGAGAGATCTTGGCACCCAGCTGGTGTGGTGTCGTGGCTGTTGGTGGAGCAACGGAGCCTGGCGGAGGGACAGCTGTCGGAGCTGTTGGGTCCTTGCTGACGTCCCCCTGCTTCCGTAAGGGAGCTGGGAGCCGCCGTCGTCATAGGGCTAGCGGGGCGCCATCATTGCCTATCTGGCGGAGCTAGCCAGATGGGACGTCGGTCTTGTTCTCTGCGGCCCGAGTCGGCTCGGGGTAGGGTGATGATGGCGCTTCCTGTTGACGTGGCGGACTTGTGCCCTAGGTCGGGCGACGTGGAGGCTCCTCCGAAGCCGAAGTCGAGTCTGTCCTGCATGGCCGAGGCCGAGCCCGAGCTCCTGGGTCGGGCGAGGCGGAGGTTGTTCGGCAGAGGCCAGGGCGGAGTCCGAGCCCTGGGTCGGGTGGAGCGGAGTTCGCCGTCTTCCGGGGCCTTAGCCCGAGTCCGAGCCCTGGGTCGGGCGGAGCGGAGTTCGCCGTCTTCCGGGGCCTTAGCCCGAGTCCGAGCCCTGGGTCGGGCGGAGCGGAGTTCGCCGTCTTCCGGGGCCTTAGCCCGAGTCCGAGCCCTGGGTCGGGCGGAGCGGAGTTCGCCGTCTTCCGGGGCCTTAGCCCGGGTCCGAGCCCTGGGTCGGGCGGAGCTTCCTATGGCGCCCTCGGCAAGGCCTGGCTGCCTGTCAGTCTCACTCTTTGCGTTAAATGCCCCTATGACTTGGTCGGTCGGCGCGGCGATTTAGTCAGGGTTGCTTCTTATCGAAGACAAGGCCTTGGGCGAGCCGGAGATGCGTCTGCCGTGAAAAGGGGGCCTCGGGCGAGACGGAAACACCTCAGGGTCGGCTGCCCTTGCCCGAGGCTAGGCTCGGGCGAGGTGTGATCGAGTCGCTCGTATGGACTGATCCCTGACTTAATCGCACCCATCAGGCCTCTGCAGCTTTATGCTGATGGGGGTTACCAGCTGAGAATTAGGCGTCTTGAGGGTACCCCTAATTATGGTCCCCGACATCACTAGACTTAAAGTGTGCGAAAAGTATTTAAAAACACAAGGAAGGGGTTGCATGCACCGGGGCTTGCCTTCGTTCACAGGTGAGTCTGGCTCGGATCCACAAATATCAAAGTAGAAGCAGTTGCCTGCTTGAGAATCCGAGGGTGGTGGTGTCCTTTCTTCGGTGACTTCCACTTCTTCTTCACGTTCTAACATAACCATTTATATACATATATAAGAATGAATGCCATGTAATGCGCATGAGAGTGCGAAGATAATAAAGATTTAGTATCTAAGTCTTGAATATAACTTTCCTTCACGGAACTCCGAGAACTTAGGATTTCCGGAGTCGGTAAAGGAGTTCATAGGGCAGGGGGGTGTTTTGGGTTCTAGTTATCAAACATGGTCCAAATCAATTCAAACTCTACCCAAGGCTTCTAAATATTGTTTTAAGTTCCCATAACAAGTTTGGGCATTTTTGGACTTACCAATTATTTTCTAAAAATCCATAACTAATACTTTTAACTACTTTAAATGCCCTAAAATTTCTTATTTCCACTAAAAATCACAAAAACTATTTTTATTAAATTCTAGGGAAAATAACAAGCCTAGGAAAATTGGTTTCACAATTTTAGGATTTTTGTACAATTTTTAACATATTTCCAAAGCTCTGCTGAAAAAGAAAAAGGAAAAGGCTTCAACAGTAATGGGCTGGTTTCAGCCCAGGCGGCCCAGTTTAGAGGAAAAGGCGCCCACGCCCGCGCCGCGCTGGCGACTTTGCACAGGGACCCTCGCGTTTCTGTTTAACTGTGAACGGGTTCAGATACTATTCTCATGTGTCGCTGACAGATTACAGAAAGGCCCTTCGGTTTTCATTTCTTCACAGGGGAAAGTCCACGACGGCGGTGGGCGCAGGGAGGCTCCGGCGAGCACCTGTACCGGCTGATTTACCTAAGGACTGATGCCCTACTTCGGTCGAAACCGAATTCACGCCCCAACCATTGATTTCCCTAAGTTAATTGCACAAATGGTGAACTAATTTGGTCTGGCCACGGAGAGCGCGCGGATGAACCCAAGATCCATGCGTTCCCGACGGTCAGTGGACCCCTAGCCCAATTAGACGGGTCAGTAAGCATCGCAGACACGTGAGGAAGCTTAAACGAGGGAGAGGGAGGGTTGGACTGACCTAGATAGGGCTGGCCGCGGTGAGCTTGATTCTACGGTGGCCGAAACCCGATTTGGGGAGAATTGGAAATTCTCGAGCTCTGGTGAATGATTGTGGCTGATTAGTGGTGGCTGGTTAGGTGACGACCTCGCGGAGCTAGTCACGGGCTCAATTTATAGGGAGGACGGGTGGTGGCCGCGAATTTTGAGCAAGACGCGCGGCGGTCGGAGGTGGGGAAGAACACTGGGCGCGGTGAATACGTGTCCAGAGGCGTGGCGGTTGTTCCGGTGATCAACGGTGAGCAGGGGTAAGTCGTGGCGATGCGGTGGAAAGGGTAAACACGCGGCACAAGGCCGGAGGGCGGCGGTCACCGAGGTTTTCACGGCGGCGCAGGCAGACCGCCCACGTCGCAGTGACTAGAATCACGGTGATAAGCTCTGATGTGTGATCCTATCCACTCCTCCCCGCGAGATCTTTACTTCACCGAAGTTATCTCCCCGCCAGCGAACACAAATCCCAACGACGGCGTGAATCACGGCGTGTGCGTCATCGGCAGCGAAGGGGAAAGAAGGGGTATCTTCTTCAGTTACTGTACCATGGGAAAAGCTGATTCAGTCGCCTGACAGATCATCTTAGAGCTCCATTTTCTCTAATTTTCAAATGGCAACACATCCAGTGACCTATAGCAAAGTTGTAGATCTATATACCATCTACAATTTGACTACAGGGATTACACTTATTTGAGCACTGGATCAAGGTCAAACTGGCTCTCAAACTTGGGTCCAAGTCACTGCCTATCTGAAATTCAGACTGAATCAGCCTGACAGCTTGACTTCAGGCCTGCTTATCTCCAATATTTTCTTAACAACAATGCTTACACTCTTAAGAAAAGTTGTTCTCCTATAATTGGGCTATAATCTTGATGTGGTGACCTAGGGCAAAAACCCTATAGTTTGAAGGTTACAAAGGTTCAAAGTTGAAGGAAACACACTGATTTCCGACTTAGGCTCAATAGAGCTTAAGGGGTGATTTTTGCAAATTAGTCCAAAACTTAGGGTGTGGCTTGCAATTTCACACATGAGTGTCCCAAATGACTTAAGATACTTATTTGACTTGGTTTTTGCACTTTAGTCCAAAAGTGGACTAATTTTGCACATAGGTCCCTAGGGTTGGGATTTAGGGTTTTCCAGGGTTCTAATTTAGATTTTTGGTATCCCAGGGGTATAAATGTGATTCAACTTGTTTTTGGGGACATTTTATGACTCTTCCCCTAAAGCCCTTAGGTTTTCTTCATTTGGGTTAAGTTTTGCCCCTTTGAGCCTGATTTAGGGTTAGGTTCCCTATCCAGGGTCCTATTTGTAAAACACCAAAAACAATACACTTGTTTGAAATTTTTACCTAGTGAATGCACTCTAGGTGTATCAAACATATGCAATGTCAATGCTTATGTTGCCATGCTCAAATTTTAGTTACAGTAACACCAGGTGTGTTACATCCTTCCCCCCATAAAAGAATCTCGTCCCGAGATTAAAAGTCCTAGGGTAAGTAATGGAAAAGGAAATGTGTCACATTTTTATTTCCTTATTTCTGGTACAAGGCAGGGGTGGTGTGGGGGTTCACTCCTTTATTGCAATAACTATATACACTTTACAAATTACATGAGGCTAGAAAACCTGGGAAATTCTTATTCAAAAAGTCTTGAGTTTCCCATGTAGCCTCTTCCTCAGAATGTTGGTTCCATTGTATCTTGTAGAACTTAAGAGTTTTCCTCCGGGTAACTCTGTCCTTCTGATCCAAGACTAGAATAGGGTGCTCAGAGTATGTCAAGTCTGGTTCAAGGACAACATCTGTCACTTCAATGGTTCGATCTGGTACCCGAAGACATTTCTTCAATTGCGACACATGGAACACATTATGTACAGCAGACAATGTTTTAGGAAGTTGAAGTCGATATGCCACTGGTCCATATTGCTCAAGTATAGGAAATGGACCAATGTACCGGGGTGCCAGCTTCCCTTTTATCCCGAAACGCGATACACCCTTCATTGGTGAAACTTTCAAGTAGACATAATCGCCCACCAGAAAGCATAAGGGTTGTCGTCGTCGGTCTGCATAACTCTTTTGTCGAGTCTGAGCCTTCTTCATATTATGAATAATTTTCTGAACCTTTTCTTTGGCCTCCTTCACCATATCAGGCCTAAAGAAGTACCTTTCTCCAGGTTCAGACCAATTTAGCGGAGTACGACATCGTCGTCCATATAGCGCTTCGAAGGGTGCCATCTTGATACTTTCTTGATAGCTATTATTATATGAAAACTCCGCTAAGGGCAAACATTCATCCCATTTCTATGAGAAGTCCAGAACACATGCCCGCAGCATATCCTCAAGTATTTGATTGACCCTCTCAGTCTGTCCACTTGTTTGAGGATGATAAGCCGAACTGTGGAACAATTTGGTACCCAAGGATTTATGAAGTTCTTCCCAAAATTTGGATACGAACTGAGGTCCACGATCCGACACTATAGTTTTTGGAATACCATGCAAACTGAGAATACGGGCAATGTATAATGCGGCATAAGTGGCCACTGTATATTTGGCCCTGACGGGTAAGAAGTGGGCAATCTTTGTGAGTCGATCAACGATAACCCAAATAGAATCATACCCTTTGGCCGTCCTGGGCAGTCCCACAATAAAGTCCATACTTATGTCTTCCCATTTCCATGTTGGGATTGGCAAAGATTGTAATGGACCAGCAGTTTTCATGTGTATGGCCTTGACACGTCTGCAAGTGTCACACTTAGCCACATAGCGTGCAATTTCGATCTTCATCTTTGTCCACCAGTAATGTTGCTTCAAGTCTTGGTACATCTTAGTGCTTCCGGGATGAATAGAATAGCGACTAAGATGTGCTTCATCAAGAATTTGCTGGCGGAGTTCTTCATTCTTTGGCACTACTATGCGGTTTTTAAACCATATCACACCTTGATCGTCTTCCTTGAAACATTTGGCTGTTCCAGTCCTTATTTTCTCCCGTATGTGCTTCATACCCAAATTATCCTTTTGAGCATTAATTATCCTTTGCAAAATGATTGACTCAAGCTCTAGCTGATTCAGAGTCCCTTATTGGATTATCCCCATGTTTAACTTTTCCATCTCTTGACATAAAGTGTTGTCAGAGGTCTTCACCATAAGACAGTGGCAGGAAGCCTTACGGTTCAGTGCATCTGCCACAACATTGGCTTTGCCTGGGTGATAATGGATCTCCAGTTCATAGTCCTTAATAAGCTCAAGCCATCGTCTTTGCCTCATATTTAATTCTGACTGGGTGAAGATGTACTTCAAACTTTTATGATCTGTATAAATATGACAGACATTTCCCAGCAGATAATGACGCCAAATTTTCAGGGCATGAACCACAGCAGCTAGCTCCAGATCATGAGTTGGGTAATGCTCCTCATGTCGGCGCAACTGTCTTGAAGCATATGCAATTACTCGGCCCTCTTGCATTAATACACAGCCGAGTCCACTGCCAGACGCATCACAATATACATCAAAAGGCTTAGTGATGTCCGGTTGAGCCAATACCGGAGCAGTGGTTAATAATGTCTTCAATTGCTCAAAGGCTTCATTACACTTAGAAGACCAATTGAATTTAATGTCACTCTTCAATAAACTTGTGATTGGCTTCACAAGCTTAGAAAAATCTGGTATGAATCTGCGATAATATCCAGCTAGTCCAAGAAAACTCCGGACTTGGTGAACAGTGGTTGGGGGTTTCCACTCTAGAATATCTTTGACTTTGCTAGGATCTACCGCAATCCCCTTGGCAGATAACACGGGCCACAAAAATTGGATTTCCTCCAGCCAGAACGCGCACTTGCTGAACTTGGCATACAACTGATGTTCCCTCAGGCGCGTCAATACGATCCGTAGATGTTGAGCATGCTCCTCTTCATTTTTAGAGTATATCAAGATATCGTCGATGAAGACTACCACGAACTTGTCCAACTCGGGCATGAACACTGAGTTCATCAAGTAAGTGAAATGAGCAGGAGCATTGGTTAACCCGAAAGACATTACCAGATATTCGAACAATCCGTACCGCGTAGTAAACGCGGTCTTTGGTATATCCTCGGGCCGAATACGGATTTGGTGATAGCCCGACCTAAGATCAATTTTGGAAAATACCCTCGCCCCAGTCAGTTGATCAAATAAGATGTCGATCCTTGGAAGAGGGCACTTGTTCTTGATGGTGACCTCATTTAGGGGTCGATAATCCACGCACATACGTAAGGTTTGATCCTTCTTTTTAACAAAAATGGCGGGGCAACCCCATGGAGACGAGCTTGGCCGGATGAACCCTTTATTCAGTAGATCTTGTAATTGAATCTTTATTTCTGCCAACTCATTAGGGGGCATATGGTATGATCTTCGAGAAATGGGAGTCGTACCGGGCTTTAACTCAATTACAAATTCTACATCTCTCTCAGGTGGTAGTCCAGGCAAATCTTCCGGAAATACATCTGGAAACTCACATACTACCAGAATATCCTTGATCTCTGGTACAATGGCTTCATAGATTCTACCAGAAGCTTTGGCTGGATTGGTTACGGGGATGGACAAAAGAATCTCTTCTTGATTATAGCTCAACCTGACGGTTCTCAGTTCAGTGTTGAGAATTGCCTTATGTTGAGTTAACCAATTCATACCCAAAATTACATCTATATCCTGGCCTCTCAGAATAATCATGTTAGCAGGAAAGTTCCGTCCGGCCATTGTTACTGGCACTTGATAGGCCACTTCTCTAGTAAAAATGTGTCCCCCAGGTGAATGAATTTTAAATCCCTCTTTTGATTCATGGCATGCAATGTGATGTTGCTCCACAAATTTCTTGCTAATGAACGTATGCGAAGCACCAGAATCAAAAAAGAATAATTGCAGGGTGACTGGCCACGAGAAACGTACCCATCATCACCGGTTCACCTTCCGGTGTAGTGGCCACTTGAGTATAGTATACACGCCCCGTCTTCTTTGTATTCTTCCCCACAGTTTTTCCCTTGGGCTGAGCTGATTTCCCAGATCCTTGCGGAGCATTTGATTGATTCTGCTTGGGATATGGGCAATCTTTAATGAAATGTCCCGACTTGCCGCAATTGAAACACCTGGTTGAAGAGCTGGGCAAAGTAGGGAATCGAGTGCCCGGGGCACCCGACTGATTTGGGGTAGTGGGGGTATTGTTGGGACGGATAATGATTGGCTGCTTGAAAGGGAATGAGGGTGGATGAGAAAAAGTGCTATTTTGGCTAGAAGGCCGGATCACAAACCGTTGCCTCTTCGCCTGGCCCTGATTAGGCTTCTCACCACCGAATCCCTTGTTCTTCCCGGAACCTGCGTATTTTGCTTCAACATATAAGGCTATGCTGACAGCCTTTCCATACGTGAGATCTATGCATGTGGCCATTTTTCTCTGCAATCGGTCATTTAGATCCCTCATAAAGCAGTTCTTCTTCTTTAAATCAGTATTCACCTGGTCGATGGCATACTGCGACAGGTGATTAAACTTGTTGAGATACTGATTGACGGTATCTCCTCCTTGTTTTAGCTTCATGAACTCTTCCTGCTTCATATGCAGAACACCTTCGGGTATGTAGTGCTCGCGGAAGGCCACTTTAAACTCTTCCCAGGTGACTTGATGGTTGGCAGGTTGAATAGCCACAAAATTCCCCCACCAGGTACTGGCAGGGCCACGTAGTTGTTGTGCTGCGAATAACGGCTTCTGCGTCTCTGAACAGCGGAGAAGACCAAACTTTTGTTCAATAACCCGTATCCACTCATCAGCTTCCAACGGGTCCTCAGCCTTGACGAATAGTGGTGGACGGGTTTCAGAGAAATCCAGATAGGTGGTTTCACGGGGGCCTTGCTGATAACCCCTTCCACCCTGCTGCTGGAGCTATTGGCCCGCCATTTCTCTAAGAAAGCGGGTATTGTCCGCAGTCGCGTTCACCAAGGCGGCAATCGCCTCGGCCAATGTGGGAGGAACCAGAGGTGGATTTGGGGTAACATCCCTTCCCCTAGAAGTTCCTGCTGCATCCTGTCCTCGAGTCCTGGTAGGCATCTGAGGCAAAGAACATTTGAAATAAATATAATATGCCAGAGAAACCTTCCATTTTACATTACCATCAAAAGTAATGATACAGACTCGATGTTACATAACAGGATACATTACCCATTATACAAGAGTTCAACCTATCATACAACATACTACTTCTACTTCTACAAGCTACACTACTATTCCGGCTTCTGATTGTTCTTGGTAGCTTCATCGTCAGGTGTGGGAGACCATACGTCGACCAGCCTCAAAGAAGGAGGGGGCCTAAAAAGGTCTAACTCCCCACCAAGCGCTTCTCCCGCAGTATGCGAGGGTCCGGCTTCTGACCTGACGGGATTCGCAGGGACATTTGGGTGTAATTGCGAATACAGTACATGAACTTCCTCATGTAGAGTATTGTAATATACCTGCAAGTTGTCAATAGCAACGCTAAGTTCGTCGACTCGTGCTCGAGCCTTTGCTTCCTTAGCTAAAGCTACTGAGCGAGATTGTACCGCCCTATCAAGCGCCAAATCTCGGTCAGCTAGTTGATCTTGCAGGGTGTGGATGTAACTTCTCAAATCATTTATTCGGTCACCGTCCGCAACCCATAAATTGGTCCTGCGATGCAGTTCTGCTTGAAGTTGATTTACGCGAGCTTCGAGATCACCAATAGGATCGTTGCTCCCGCTACTGCTATCTTGCTCTTGCTCCCGTGGGGCAAGTTGGTGTCGAGGCACACCGATAGGTCCAGTATGCTTTTGTGCCGTTTTCCTTGTACGTGGCGGCATTTTCTAAGGGGGAAATTTATTAGTACAATTTTTAGCATGATGCATGAATAAGTACAGAATCAACCTTAGTCGATTCAACCTTCTATACATTGCACTTTTTGTATCTGGTCTTTGAAATAAACTCTTCAGAGATGCTTAGGTAAGAAGAGAAGAAATTTTCTAGATAAGTCTTAGAAAATTCTTTTGAAGATGCTACATAATATCTGTCAAGAAGGGCTACGCTCCGATACCAGGTGTGACAGAACCTCCCAAGTAACTAGGCCCACCTACAGTTGTCTTTGTCCAACAGACATCAGACAACCCTGTAAATGTTCCTGGATTACTCGACAAGTTCGGTATCTTCTTCTTACCTTACCAGGAACGTTTCACCCGTCTTGCAGACATTACAGAACATCAGAGATATAGATATGCGGAAGCGATTACATAAACTTACATTTATTAAAAAGTAAGATCAAGTTGTTTATTACAGACCAGAACTATATAACGAGTGCAGAATAATATTATTACACATACCAAGGAAGGCAAAAACTCCTCCCGACAGTTATCACACAAAAAGTCCTAATGGAGGATCCTTTCCTCCCGCACTTCACTCTTGCTTATCTTCATTAGGAACCACCTTGGAGCAAAAGCAACAATGGTTTGTCGCTTCCTCACCTAAAAACAACGGAGGGATAAACCCTGAGTATGGAATTACTCAGCAAGTCTTACCCGACTAAGGAAAAGACTTTCAAGGGTATGCTGGATAAATAGGAATCAAGGTGAGGCTTTAGCAAAAATCAACTTAGATACTTTTGCAGAAAAAAACTTACTAAAGTGAGTCCTTACTTTCAACATTTTAACGCCGAATTAAGTGTTAATAGACTCTGTTTGCCTCTAGTCTAATTTCATCATCTCTTCAATACAACATCATTTTTATCCATAATGTTCACATCCTGACTTAGGTTGTAGGGAAGTGACCAAGTCTTCATAACCGCGAAGGTACGGCGATCCGAATCGATTATACTCAGCTGAGGATCTCTAATCACACGACATATGTAGCACTTAACCCTTGCATATGTCAACCCGCCACCAGGGTTCTTAAGACCAGATCAGGTTCACGCAAACCGAGAGCACAGATACACCACCGTCCAGCCTCTTGCTACGGTGGGTACACGCTACTCTCGCCACCGCTCCACGTCCATTTCGTGTTATCTTATTCTGGCCTTAGTCTGCCCGAGGCAAGGCTTACCCATGACGAGGCATGTGACCAGTTAAAGGGTCCTCGATCAGCACGCCTACATACGCATTCAATCCTTAATCAACCTGGGTAGAACATCACCTGTTCCCAACCCAAGTCTCGATTTAAGTACTTCCATCCTTAGGATTGTTTCTGTTCCTTAGGATGAAAAGAGCATCACACGGAACTTTGCAGTAAGATCCCACCATTGCTCCAAAAGAAAATATTCTTGCGGGTAGAAGTCATCCTTTCTCGAGCTAGGCTAAGGACAACCTCTATCCACAAGATCTAAGCAGGTCTAAGCATTTTTGTAAATCATATTTTTGATACTTCATCAGAAGTATCTATAAAGGTATGGATATCAAGAAAGGCAATGCATCAAAGGGTTTCAAGCAACTCCGATAACCTAATGCACATTTCACTAGACTTAAAGTGTGCGAAACGTATTTAAAAACACAAGGAAGGGGTTGCATGCACCGGGGCTTGCCTTCGTTCACAGGTGAGTCTGGCTCGGATCCACAAATATCAAAGTAGAAGCAGTTGCCTGCTTGAGAATCCGAGGGTGGTGGTGTCCTTTCTTCGGTGACTTCCACTTCTTCTTCACGTTCTAACATAACCATTTCTATACATATATAAGAATGAATGCCATGTAATGCGCATGAGAGTGCGAAGATAATAAAGATTTAGTATCTAAGTCTTGAATATAACTTTCCTTCACGGAACTCCGAGAACTTAGGGTTTCCGGAGTCGGTAAAGGAGTTCATAGGGCAGGGGGGTGTTTTGGGTTCTAGTTATCAAACATGGTCCAAATCAATTCAAACTCTACCCAAGGCTTCTAAATATTATTTTAAGTTCCCATAACAAGTTTGGGCATTTTTGGACTTACCAATTATTTTCTAAAAATCCATAACTAATACTTTTAACTACTTTAAATGCCCTAAAATTTCTTATTTCCACTAAAAATCACAAAACTATTTTTATTAAATTCTAGGGAAAATAACAAGCATAGGAAAATTGGTTTCACAATTTTAGGATTTTTCTACAATTTTTAACATATTTCCAAAGCTCTGCTGAAAAAGAAAAAGGAAAAGGCTTCAACAGTAATGGGCTGGTTTCAGCCCAGGCGGCCCAGTTCAGAGGGAAAGGCGCCCGCGCCCCCGCGTGCGCTGGCGACTTTGCACAGGGACCCTCGCGTTTCTGTTTAACTGCGAACGGGTTCAGATACTATTCTCATGTGTCGCTGACAGATTACAGAAAGGCCCTTCGGTTTTCATTTCTTCACAGGGGAAAGTCCACGACGGCGGTGGGCGCAGGGAGGCTCCGGCGAGCACCTGTACCGGCCGATTTACCTAAGGACTGATGCCCTACTTCGGTCGAAACCGAATTCACGCCCCAACCATTGATTTCCCTAAGTTAATTGCACAAATGGTGAACTAATTTGGTCTGGCCACGGAGAGCGCGCGGATGAACCCAAGATCCATGCGTTCCCGACGGTCAGTGGACCCCTAGCCCAATTGGATGGGTCAGTAAGCATCGCAGACAAGTGAGGAAGCTTAAACGAGGGAGAGGGAGGGTTGGACTGACCTAGATAGGGCTGGCCGCGATGAGCTTGATTCTACGGTGGCGGAAACCCGATTTGGGGAGAATTGGAAATTCTCGAGCTCTGGTGAATGATTGTGGCTGATTAGTGGTGGCTGGTTAGCTGACGACCTCGCGGAGCTAGTCACGGGCTCAATTTATAGGGAGGACGGGCGGTGGCCATGAATTTTGAGCAAGACGCACGGCGGTCGGAGGTGGAGAAGAACACTGGGCGCGGTGAATACGTGTCCAGAGTCGTGGCGGTTGTTCCGGCGATCAACGGTGAGCAGGGGTAAGTCATGGCGATGCGGTGGAAAGGATAAACACGCGGCACAAGGACGGAGGGCGGCGGTCACCGGCATTTTCACGGCGGCACAGGCAGACCGCCCACGTCGCAGTGACTAGAATCACGGCGATAAGCTCTGATGTGTGATCCTATCCACTCCTCCCCGCGAGATCTTTACTTCACCGAAGTTATCTCCCCGCCAACGAACGCAAATCCCAACGACGGCGTGAATCACGGTGTGTGGGTCATCGGCGGCGAAGGGGAAAGAAGGGGTATCTTCTGCAGTTATTGTACCATGGTAAAAGCTGATTTAGTCGCCTGACAGATCATCTTAGAGCTCCATTTTCTCTAATTTTCAAATGGCAACACATCCAGTGACCTATAGCAAAGTTGTAGAGCTATATACCATCTACAATTTGACTATAGGGATTACACTTATTTGAGCACTGGATCAAGGTCAAACTGGCTCTCAAACTTGGGTCCAAGTCACTGCCTATCTGAAATTCAGACTGAATCAGCCTGACAGCTTGACTTCAGGCCTGCTTATCTCCAATATTTTCTTAACAACAATGCTTACACTCTTAAGCAAAGTTGTTCTCCTATAATTGGGCTACAATCTTGATGTGGTGACCTAGGGCAAAAACCCTATAGTTTGAAGGTTACAAAGGTTCAAAGTTGAAGGAAACACACTGATTTCAGACTTAGGCTCAATAGAGCTTAAGGGGTGATTTTTGCAAATTAGCCCAAAACTTTGGGTGTCACTTGCAATTTCACACATGAGTGTCCCAAATGACTTAAGATACTTATTTGACTTGGTTTTTGCACTTTAGTCCAAAAGTGGACTAATTTTGCACATAGGTCCCTAGGGTTGGGATTTAGGGTTTTCCAGGGTTCTAATTTAGATGTTTGGTATCCCAGGGGTATAAATGTGATTCAACTTGTTTTTGGGGACATTTTATGACTCTTCCCCTAAAGCCCTTAGGTTTTCTTCATTTGGGTTAAGTTTTGCCCCTTTGAGCCTGATTTAGGGTTAGGTTCCCTATCCAGGGTCCTATTTGTAAAACACCAAAAACAATACACTTGTTTGAAATTTTTACCTAGTGAATGCACTCTAGGTGTATCAAACATATGCAATGTCAATGCTTATGTTGCCATGCTCAAATTTTAGTTACAGTAACACCAGGGGTGTTACACGTGGGCCATCTCTGTCGGTGTCTACGTTGCCTCGGTTGTGTGCTCAGCTCGCTGACGTGTGGGACCACCTCGTCATCCCTATCCTCCAGCTGCTATCCGCCACACCCGTAGACGCTGTCCGCTCAGATTTGGATCCCAACAACCTACGTGGAAAGCGAGTGGATCTCGACTTTAACCTCTCAACCACCTGGCAGCTATCTCCTCTTTCTTCTCTCACTGGGCGCAGGGACCTACCTGTCGGATCTTCCCCCATCCTCGGGCGGCTGTTGAGGCGCTTTGAGGATGTTGTGATGAGTTCGTGAGAGGTCTAGGCCGTCGCCTCCCAGTCAACTTTGGGTTGCTGGACCGTTGTCTCCTTATAATGTAATTATTTATTTTGTATAGAATTCCTGTTAAGTAGTAAAGATGTGACATTCGATCCTGTGCCATGATTCATCATATGTGTGAGACTTGGTCCTAGCACACCTGGTGATTATGTTTGCGCCCGGGTCTTGGTGCCCCTGAAATCCGGGTGTGACAGAAGTGGTATCAAAGGAATGTTGACTGTAGGACGAAACCTAGATAGAACTGGACAACCATTGTCTACTTACCTTTGCTACTCTGATTCTTTCTGAACTTTTCTTAATCTTTTCTCATCTATTTCTGGTTTGCTCTGATTATTCTTACCTGATATTTCTAAAAGACAAATGTGGATTTCACACTTTGAAATCATGTACATAAAGTGACCTTTAGGAATAGGAGACCTACTCTTAGGAACAAAAACAAAATCATTTTTTATAGATATCTGTGAACTTCAATGTTTGTTCTTATGATACTTGTTTGATTTGGATGTTTGATTGAGTGTGATGAATTGTGGAGTAATGTCCACAATTATATCTGCATATGCATATAGGAAAAATGCTTATAAAAATGATAACTAGACAAACTAGATTATGCCCCATTAATGCAGCCAGCCTAACAATATCTATCTCATCTTAAAAGATTATATCCTACACTCATAGATCCATCTCCTCTCAAAAAGATCCTAACTTATCCTAATCAGCTTAATAGATTTACCTTATCTTAAGAGATACTCTACTGCCTTAATAGAATCATCCTATCTTGAAAAAGATTTCATGTCATCCTAATAGATCTAATTGACCTCAAAAGATTCTACGAGATTCATCTTGCCCTAATTAGCGTATTTATCACCCTCTAGAATAACAACCATGAGCTAACCCAACCAATAGAGTCATGATGGATTGCATAATCTGTCTATACCCACCCAACGTCAAACAAACTTTGACCTACACCATAGTCTATCTCATCCATACCTATCTTAACCTTATTTCCCAAATCCGATGATATACACTGACCCCAACTCAATGAGATCAAGACTGGAGAAGAAAAAGGCCAACATCGACAAGGAAGAATATAACAGTCAAAGCGAATTTCGAGATGAATCAAGACTTAACATATTGGATAAAATCTTTTCCTTGCCATAATCTTTCTTACCTCAACCTGTCCAGCCTATATCCTACGTAATAAATAGTTGGATACATATGCTATTCTAATCACCCACTATCGACTATAAAAAATGAGACTCTAGATTTTTGAACCAATTATAGACTAAAAGCTGAATTACAAACCAATTCTTCTGTATCCCTTTTCTTACAAATCTCGGGGACGAGATTTCTGTTAAGGGGGGTAGGATTTGTAACACCCTAAAACCCTATTTTTGGGATCTAGAAAAAAAATCATCTCAAGAACTAAATAAAAATGTTATCTAAGAAAAGATGGGAGAAAAGAATCATCGTAAGACTAGAGGTACTTTTTGAATAAACTACATATAAAATACATGTAAAGAAAAATATCTAACCAAGGGAATTCTTTATATTGGACCTTACTTTTCACAAAAGAAATATATACAATGAATATTTTTGTTCTTCTAAATTAAACTTTTTAACTTTGATCACACATTCAAAATTATTTGTGTATTGCATATGTGAACCAATACTTAGATAAATAAATTTGCAAATTTTATACTGGTGTTTTTGTTTGTGCATTAAAAACCTAAATTTAAAATCTCAACTGCAGATTTGAACTCAATTTTGAAATTGGATAGCAGATAAAAAATAATAATAAGAAAGGAAAGAAATGGGGAATAAAAGAAAAGGGGAGGGAACTTCACGTGATGGGCCGGCCAGCTAACCCACCTCGGCCCAATTCCTGCGTCGGCCATCTCCACTTTATCTCCCGCGCAGCCCACTTCTCCATTTGGCGCCGACACGCGTGCCATCTCTGCCGGTGTCTGCGTTGCCTCGGTTGTGTGCTCAGCTCACTAACGTGTGGGACCACCTCGTCATCCCTATCCTTTAGCTGCTATCCGCCACACCCGTAGACGCTGTCCGCTCGGATTTGGATCCCAACAACCTGCGTGGAAAGCGAGTGGATCTCGGCTTTAACCTCTCAACCACCTGGCAGCTATCTCCTCTTTCTTCTCTCACTGGGCGCAGGGACCTACCTGTCGGATCTTCCCCCATCCTCGGGCGGCCGTTGAGGCGCTTTGAGGATGTTGTGACGAGTTCGTGAGAGGTCTAGGCCATCGTCTCCCAGTCAACTTTGGGTTGCTGGACCGTTGTCTCCTTATAATGTAATTATTTATTTTGTATAGAATTCCTATTAAGTAGAAAGATGTGACATTCGATCATGTGCCATGATTCATCATATGTGTGAGACTTGGTCCCAGCACACCTGGTGATTATGTTCGCGCCCGGATCTTGGTGCCCCTGAAATCCAGGTGTGACAGTCTCTTGGTGCATTGGGCCATAAGTGATACACCTCCTAGCATGTAGTCGGTGCCTCAACCATGCATCCAACTAGGCTGACATAACTGCTACAAGGACCACTGCCTTTGCAATTAGCCGACGGCGTGCAATAGCAAAATTCATTGCTAGAGTAATAAAATAGAAAGAATGATATTAGAGGTCTAAGTTGGCTAAGATGTGTTGTGCTAGTTGCTAAAAAAGGAAATTCATAGAACATTGATATATAGCTCAGAGGCATATTAGCATCATAGAACATTGATCTATAGCTCAGAACATAACAGTTTTAACATAGTGATGTGCTAGTTGCAAATATATGATAACAAGTTCTTACACGAGCCACGGCTGTGCCATACAAGAGATGCGCCACCCAGAGGCATTAAAACATCACATACCATTGATCGATAGCTCAGAGAGTAAGTATGAATATATTCAAAAGTAACCATAGAACTCAGCTCAACATCATCGATACTAGATAATTAGGACTAAGAAAGATGCCATGTTGATCCTAGCTAATTAGGATCAAACAAATAGCCTAAACCATGGCTGCGACATACAAGAGATGCGCCACCAGAGGTATTGAAGAATCACATACCAGCTCAAAACTATTTCTTTATACAAATTAAAGCAGCAAATATATACCATATCATAATAGTATGATCCAACAGAACATAAAAAACCAAGAATGTTTTACTGATGATAGTATGAACAGAATTTGTTACAAATTTGTTATACCAGATCATACATATGAATGTTCAAAATAGTTCAATAGAATAACAAATCATGTTTAGACAGTAAAACTTGTTCTGTTCCCAAACATAATCATTGTAAAAACACCAGAAGCATGTTTAGACAGTAAAAACAATACCAGATCATACATATGAATGTTCAAAATAGTTCAATAGAATAACAAATCATGTTTAGACAGTAAAACTTGTTCTATTCCCAGACATAATCATTGTAAAAACACCAGAAGCAGTTTAGACAGTAAAACATAATCATTGTTTAGACAGTAAAACATAAATGTTCAGGTAATCATCATTGTAAAAACATAATCAGTAAAACCCTAAAACCCTAATTTTTACTGATGATCCTACAAATCATCTGATCCCAGACATGGAAGCGAAATGGGTGCATGCGACACCAGAAGCATGGTACTTTGCAGCAAAACCCTAAAACCCTAAAATCATCTGAGGAACACTGACAACATGGTACTTTGTAGCAAAATCCTACACCAGAAGCTATTTTTATATAACAAATTAGCAAACTATACCAGATCTGAGAGGGGTGAAATGGGTGCATGCAAGAGGGAGAGCTCAAATCAGACGAAGAATAGATCTCAGCCAACAACTACCAGATCTCAGAGGAGAGAAATTAGCAAACTATACCAGATCTGAGAGGAGAGAAATTAGCAAACTATACCAGATCAGACGAAGAACAGATCTTAGCCAAGAGCTATTTTTATGCATAAATACTAGATCTTAGCCAAGAACTACCAATACTATTACAAATCAGAAGAAGAACAGATTACCTGGAAGGAGTGTCACAACAGCGAGAGGGAGGAGACGCGAGAGCTCGAGCGCGAGGGAGAGGAGACGCGAGAGCTCGCACGCGGGGGGAGACGAGACGCGAAAGCTTGCTAGCGGGGGGGAGGGGGAGCTCGACGAAGAGCTCGAGGGGGAGAGGAGACGCGAGAGCTTGCTCGCGGGGGAGCTCGAGGGGGAGAAGAGACATGAGAGGGAGAGATGGGAGGGGAGAGGAGACGACGACGAAACCCTAGTGCGAGGAGAGCTCGAGCGCGAGTGGCCGAGCGCAGCCTGGCTCGCGTGGAACGCGCCTTTTGGTCATATCCCACGGGCCTGGCTGAGGCCAATATTTTGCACGAGTCTGGCCTGGCCCAGACTCACATCCAAGCAACCAAACACATGGAGTTGTCTGATTTTTGCATATGTAGAGTTTTGCACGGGCGCATGCACCCAACCAAACACATGGTATGAGTTCATGGTCATGCCGTTTGGCTTCACTAATGCGCCAGCCTACTTCATGAATCTGATGAATAAGGTGTTCATGGAATATATTGAAAAGTTTGTCACGGTATTTATCGATTACATTCTGATTTATTCCAAGGATGATGGAGAACATGTGGAGCATCTAAGGCTAGTATTGCAGAAACTAAGGGAAAACTAGCTCTACGCCAAATTCAGTAAGTGTGAGTTCTGGTTGGATAGGGTGCCTTTTCTTTGGCACATTATCATCAATGGAGCGATTGCTATAGACCCAGCCAACGTGAAAGAAAATTGGATTAGAAGATCTCAGTCGGTTATAGAAATTCAGAGCTTTCTAGGACTCGACAGATATTATTGATGCTTTATTGAGAGATTTTCAAAAATACTGAAGCTTATGACCTCGCTATTATAGAAGAGGATGGAATTTAATTAGACTCAGGCCTGCTAAGATAGTTTTAATCACTTAAAGTTGAGATTGATGTCACCCCCAGTGCCGGTTATGCCGGATCTACAGAAAGGTTTTGACATATATTGTGATGCGTCTCGTCAAGGATTGAGATGTGTCCTTATGCAGGAAGGACATATGATCGTCTACGCGTCTCGCTAGTTGATGAAGCATGAGTTGAACCACCCCACTCATGGCTTAGAACTTACCGCCATTGTGCATGCCCTTAAGATCTGGAGACACTATGTAATGGGAACTAAGTGTCAAATATATACAGACCACAAGAGCCTAAAGTATAACTTTACCTAGCAGGACCTTAACCTTAGGCAGCACCGTTGGTTGGAACTTATCAAGGATTATGACCTAGAGATTCATTATCACACTAGCAAGAAGAATCTGGTTGTAGATGCCTTATGTCCAAAAGGCCAGGCTCATACAATTATAGCTACCTAGATGTCTGACGAGTTGGCAGAGGAGATGGATAAGCTCATCCTAGGAATAGTTGCTCATATAGAAGGGGTTACCATATAAGTGGAACCCACTCTAGAGCAAGATATCTAGAAGGGTCGGATTGGAGATGCCAAGATACAAGAAATCCAAGACCTAATGGCAGAAGGTAGAGGTGTAGACTTTATGGAGGATAAGCATGGCACAATCTGGTTCAAAAACATGATATGTGTTCTCAAAACATAATGCATGGGCTTGCCACAAGTAAAACAACTTCCTTTTTTTCTTTTATTATTTTATTTAAAAAAGAGTGATGTTCTTTTATTTGAGCTCTTGCTTGAATTTTTTGTGAGAGCTTTGAGGATTTTTTTGCACCACATGGACACCAGAAATTCCCATAACAACTCTCTTGTTCTGAATATCTTTAGCTCTCACTATCTCTTAAACATCTAGAGATCCAATGAGGTCGGTATTACCAAACTCTTATCTCTTATGTCTTAGAGAAGTAGCAAAATCTGTCCAAGTCTGTTGTAGCTTAGCAATGACGCATCCCACTATAAACTTATCTCACAACAGACAACCAAAATTCTTGAGTTTTTCACCAGCTATGTATTTCATGGGCTTGTCCTACTACAGAACAACCATTGGTCTTTATATAGTCATGAAATTGCGCCAAGACATACAACTCAATATTAAGGTCAAAAACTCTATAATTGACCTCTAGTTCTTACCATATTTCTTTACCAATACACGTTGTCCTATATGTATCAACTATAAAATCTCCTAGCACATCAATTATTGTCCACTTGAACTTAGATTCAGCATCCTGGAACACATGCTCCTCTTCAACAGAGTAAGGCCTAAGTGTTTTAAAGTTTGGCAACAAATTAACAATACATAGCAGTTTTAACAATGGTATGCATCTTTGACGCCACTGTTTGTATTGAGTTCTCTCAAAACATTTGGTTTTAGCATACTTGCAAAGACAACTACCAAAAAAGCCCTATTTTATGTTGTGTGATGTCCTTCATCCGAGCAGGTGAACATAGGCGAGTTAGAAGACCAAAGTAGTCGCAGGATATCAGAAATCAAGCCTCGAGCTCACCTCACCCAGCCATGCCTCAATCCTTTTCCCAACCACTCAATATAGACAGACGTGATCAACTATATAGACTATATAAGTAACCCTTGAACTGCTCATACAATACTAAAAAATAATACGACCTTTTAAAACTATTAAATATTTGCATAGGCCAAGTATATAAAAAGCACGTGTCATCGTTGGACTCTAGTTGATCCCTCCCATGTCAATGCTAGGTTTGCCTAGGAGCTCGTCAAGGTGTATGCTTCTCCAGTTCTCCCCGGACGTTCAAGCCTCTTCATCCCACCAAATTGAGGGGATGAAATTGTCATTGAGAGCTGGTTTGGTGACAAAGGAATTGGAGGGGATCCATGGGAGAGGAAATCTCTTGCTATTCATTGAGAGCTAATCGATTTGGTGACAAGGGAATTGGAGGGGATCCATGGGAGAGAAAATCTCTTGCTATTCAAATTGGCTAGACATGAATTCAAGAAAAATATCTCTCCATTGACGATTCTATCCCTTTTGTCTCTTAGCTAGCTAAACAATAAGACTAAATATATATAATATCTCTCTCTCTCTCTTTGTTTGCTATCCTAGAACCAAAGGCACCTATGATTATTTGTCACATAGAACATCTGGATCCAACTAAGTCAGCCACACGCGTCCAAACGAGAACTGAGTCAGCGTGTCCAGCTGAGAACTAAGCACACCCTAGGCCAAATAAAATAGGTACAATCTAACTAGTGGTGAAGTTAGAACAAATTCGAGGAGGTCCACTTGCCTTGTGGATGCATAATCACTTATTATAGGGGTGAACATATGGTGAATTTTTAACTGAACCTATAGGTTTGAATATTTTGGGGTGCATTTGCACCCTTAGACATAAGGTAGCTTTGCCCCTAAATCTACCCCTACGACACCTAGTATGTTATTCAACATCGTATTAGCAGGAATGAATTAGATGCAACATATAATATCTTAAATATCATGAGTTAGAAGGAATGACTTGGATTCAACCATGCAACGACATGAATAACATAGTTGCAATATATAATATCTTAAATATTGTGAGTTAGAATGAATGATTTAGATTTAATCATATTATGCATGAATAACTTAGATGCAATATAAAAATATCTTAAAACTGTTATTTGAAAAGAATGACTTAGATTCAACCTTACAATAGCAGAAATAACTTAGATGCAAATAAAAATGTCTTGAATACTATGAGTTGGAAGGAATGACTAGATGGAACTTTTTATTGACAGGAATGGCTTATGAAAAAATTGAATAAAACAAAATGACTAAAAATATAGGGAATGAATTAAATAATTTGTAACTACAAATCACTTGGAAAACTAATTAAATGATTGAGTAAAAATAAAATGGATGAAAATTAGATGGAACGTTCTAACTAGATAAAATTAAGGACATAAATCAGTATTGAATGCCTTAAAGTGGTTAAAATGACTAAAATTAGAGTGGATTGTCTTAAACTATATAAAGAGAGTGAAATCAGGGTTGAATGTCTTAAATTGTTTAAAATGACTGAAATATGATAGAATTGTATTAAACTGGTTAAAACGAAATCAGAGTGGGGCATCTTAAAACTAGTTAAAAAGGACTAAAACCAGTTAATTGTCTTAAACTAGCTAAAATGACTGAAATCATAGTGTGATGTCTTAAATTAGTTAAAATGACTGAAATTAGAGTGCACTATCTTAAACTGGCTAAAAGGAATAAGATCAGGGATGAATGCTTTAACTATTTAAACCGACTAAAAAGAGTTGAGCATCTTAAAACTGGCATCTTAAACTTGGTTAAAACGATTGAAATCATAGTTGAATATATTAAACTATTTAAAGGTCTAAAATTTTAGTGGAATATCTCAGGGGTGTTTGGTTTCTAAGGACTAATTTTTAGTCCCTCCAATTTATTCTATAGTCTCTAAATTGCCAAATTTGGAAACTAAAATATATTTAATAATTTAGGGACTAAAATGGAATAAAATGGAGAGACTAAAAATTAGTCCATAGAAACGAAACACCCCTTAATCCGGTTAAAAATAACTAAAATCAAAGTAGGACGTCTCAAAACTAATTAGTCTGACTATACAGGTGGATACAGGTGATGGACGTCTATAATGATCAACACAAAGTCATGTACGACCCTTGCGTAACATACGTGCGTGAATCCATGTGGTTGCCTCTGGGATGTGGTATTTATGATCATAAAATCCTCAAGTTTGAGCATAAATAGTCATATAAAGCGTAAATGTTGTTACAATGGTCAACACGATGTCACGTATGACCCCTACATAACAGATGTTCGTGAATCTAGGTTGTCACCATAAATACTAAGACAACATTAGGGATGTGAATATCTCTAGAATGTGGTATTCATGATCACAAAAAATCATCAAGTATGAACTTAAATAGTGTCAGCCATAGCGTAAATGTTGTTACAATGGTGAGCCCGATGTCACGTATGACCCCTATGTAACAGACATGCATGAATTTAGGTGGTTACCGTAAATACCGAGCCAGCATGATAGACATGGATATCTTTGTGATGTGGTACTCATGATCGTAAAATTCTCAAGTTTGAGTGTAAATGGTGTTCGATATAACGTAATGTTGTTATAATGGTCAACATGATGTTACGTACGACCCGAGCATATTAGGTGTGCGGGAATTCAGGTGGTTACCATAAAAACCGAGCCAACTGGAGATACGTGGATATGTTTGGGACATCATATTCATGATCGTAAAGTTCTTAAGTTTGATTGTAAATAGTGTTAGATATAGCGTAAATATTGTTACAATAGTCAGCACGAACTCTAGCACTAGCACGCCTTTCGTCTCTTTAGCGGCGACGTTGTGTTGATGCTGGTGGTGGTGCGGGTACCTTCTACGTGACGTCGTCTCCCATGCAGGCACAACTACTGCATTTGCTTCCTTCGATGAATCGATAGTAGGGCAAGTAGATGTGTAGATTCATTGTACATGGTGCATGTTCTGGTGGCGAAGATGGTCCAGATCCTCGCATCCGGACAAACGATATGGAGAAGATGAAGCTCGGCCTGAGAACTCCGATGTGTGGGTGCACCGTGGTCCAACTCTTGTTCTTGACATCAAACACCTTGAGGGAGTGTCGGTTTCCGCCACCCTCTCCATCGATCGTGTTGTTGACCATCACCTTCTCCTTCACCGCTAACACAGACAACGTGGATCTTCCGTGAGAGGGCTAGAGGCGACACAACGATGGTGTAGACGCGAGACGGGGTGATGTGGAGGCCAGGAGGAATGAGGCGGATGTGGAGCGAGCGGACCATGGGGTCGCTAGGCGGTTGGGGAAAGGCGGTGAGCTCACCACAAAAAAATGGGCAGGAATAGGGATGATGGTGACATGGACTGACTGAACTCGAATATAGCCACCATAATGCGGTTTGGTTGGGAATGATTGAGGTGGTGTGGCTGAACAGGAAGGCACCATTGGACCAGGGCTTCCTCTAGTTGTTGCAAGTCTAGAGCTCATAATATACAATATATATACACTATATAGAGCACCAATCTCCACAGTTCCACGGTCGTCATGTGTCATCCTTTCCCTTCCGCTTTATGCAAAATAAGATAAAATTATACACAAGTGGATGTTCGAACTTTAGTTGTTGGCTCCACATTCACACCCACCTCACCAACAGAACACACATTTTTGTGTTTTATTAAAACAAAGTCTATCCCATGTAATATATAGAAATCATGGCAATGCACGATGTTGAACAACAAATTTGGTACATTGATGGTTGAACGGATAGGGCTTGTGGCCCAGATGGTTCGTGCCTCGGACAGTCCGCAGAAGTAGCCCAGACGGTCTACGATTAGATTAGTTCTTTGCGTGGTTATCCTAACAAACTCTCAGGAAACCATTAGATCTCGCTTGGGAACAGGTCCATATCTCCCCATACATTTATGAAGGGGTACGATCTCCGATTGAGAACACACAATCCAATCGAACCAATCTATCTACATTATCATGCCTAGGAGTACATGTAGCGTAGCTGTAGTTATAGTTTCTCAATCTCCACCTCTCTTCTATTCTACACCGTCTAGAGGCGCTTTAGGTGGCCTGTCAATCTTGAAGCAACCCTACGATATCTCCTCCCCAACGGGGTCCCTCTCGGAAGGCAAGATCTAGGTACAACGTGAAGCCCTCTACGTCAGTGAGGATGGTTTGTCGCCTACACGCGGATGGTCCACGTACCTGCAAAGAAGATCATAGTTATCTGCTTGACGGTGACCTACACGCGGACAGTCCGGTGACCTATTGTGGACCGTCTGACGCCTCGTAGAGAGGTCCCCAAGGTCTCGACTCCTCATGAGCAAGATCTAGAAATCAATAGTGGTTGGCCCCAAAAAGGCGCCAACACACGACATCTTACTAGTATCTACATCACTATATAATCCACCAGTTCAAACTTTGCAAAACCCATCCAACCAAATCAACCCCACATCCATAGCCTCCACTAAATCCATCAAAAAATTACATCCAGACTTAACACATCATAAAAACCAACCGTTCAGATTGCTAGATAACCCTCTCTCCCTTACTCAAATCTAATGAACAATATTATTTGGATCATCCCTCATCCCTTTCCATCCCCTCCTCTAACCTTGTAACACGTATAACCAGCAAAACGCATGCATGGCAACACACCAGTAGCCCACTGAGCACTGATAGACTAGCTAGGTGCGCTAAGCAGTGCAGGGATGATGATGACGCATCGTTACCTAGTAGCTGCAAGGCTTCCTATTTCCATCCGACCTCTTCTACTCTGCCTCTCGATCATGTGGGCGCTGGCTATAGATGGCCAAATGAGTCGTGCTAAATGGGCCAGCACTAAGCACGACATGCCCCGTAGTGCTTCGACACGACACGAGAACGATTCATATAGTGCAAGTGCCGTGCTTGGGCTGCCACCCCGACACGATAGGCTGGCACGAGCACGACACAATTAAGTGGTCGACACGGTTAGACACGACTTAGACCAACCGATGGTATATAGATGTGATTGTGATATGTGCATGTGATTGTAAATTGTTATTTTTATAATTTTAAACATAATGAATTCACTTTATAATGGTATAAATATTCATGTTCTAAAATCTCTACTACTTATTAAGGCTGCAAGAGTAGTCCGTCATTCCGTGTTCTGTCATCATTCCTGTTCTACCACCATTCCCATTCCTTGTTTTGCATTTCTCATTCCCATGTTCTGTCATCATTGAAAGTCACCTAGAGGGGGGGTGAATAGGCAAATCTGAAATTTACAAACTTAAGCACACACACTACAAGCCGGGGTTAGCGTTAGAAATATAAACAAGTCCGAAAGAGAGGGCGAAAACAAATCAACAAGGAAATAAAGCTGATGATCACGGTGATTTGTTTTACCGAGGTTCGGTTCTTGCAAACCTACTCCCCGTTGAGGTGGTCACAAAGACCGGGTCTCTTTCAACCCTTTCCCTCTCTCAAACGGTCACTTAGACTGAGTGAGCCTTTCTCTTCAATCAAATGGGACACTAAGTCCATTACAAGGACCACCACAACTTGGTGTCTCTTGTTTTGATTACAAGTGAGTTGAACACAAGAATAGAAGGAAGAAGAAAAGCAATCCAAGCGCAAGAGCTCAAATGAACACAACTATCTCTCTCTCACTAGTCACTATTTGATTGGAATTGTCTTTGGACTTGGGAGAGGATTTGATCTCTTGTTTGTGTCTTGTAATGAATGTTATAGCTCTTGTATGAGGTGTGAAGGCTGAAAACTTGGATGCAATGAAGTGTGGTGGTTGGGGGTATTTATAGCCCCAACCACCAAAAGAACCGTTGGTGAAGGCTGTTGTCGTATGGCGCACCGGACACTGTCCGGTGCGCCAGCCACGTCACCCGACCATTAGGGTTCGACCGTTGGAGCTTCTGTCTTCTGGGCCACCGGACAGTCCGGTGGTGCACCGGACAGTCACTGTTCACTGTCCAGTGCGCCTTCTGGCTCTGCTCTGACTTCTGCGCGCACTGTAGCACATTAACTGCTCGTTGCAGACGACCGTTGGTGCTGTGTAGCCGTTACTCCGCTGGCACACTGGACAGTCCGGTGCTACACCGGACAGTCCGGTGCTACACCGGACAGTCCAGTGAATTATAGCGGAGTGGCTCCTAGAATTCCCGAAGGTGGCAAGTTCAGACTGGAATTCCCTGGTGCACCGGACACTGTCCGGTGGCACACCGGACAGTCCGGTGCGCCAGACCAGGGCACACTTCGGTAGTCTTTTGCTCTCTTTATTTGAACCCTTTCTTGGTCTTTTTATTGGTTTGTTGTGAACCTTTGGCACCTATAAAACTTATAATCTAGAGCAAACTAGTTAGTCCAATTATTTGTGTTGGGCAACTCAACCACCAAAATCAATTGGGAAAAGGTGTAAGCCTATTTCCCTTTCAATCTCCCCCTTTTCGGTGATTGATGCCAACACAAACCAAAGCAAATATAAAAGTGCAGAATTGAACTAGTTTGCTTAATGTGAGTGCAAAGGTTTCTTGGAATGAAACCAATAAGTATTTCTACTTGTTGGGGACTTGTTCTCAAATGCTAAGAGTTAAGAACAAGGCAACATAAAAAGTGTTAAATATTAAAGTCCTTCGTCCTTCAAGACATTATGTCCCTTCGGATATAATGAATTCCGGACGAAGGTTATGAAGGAAAAAACCTTCGTAAGCACAATAGATGATAAGAAAGAATTCATATACGAAATACGAAGGATAATATAGATATTATCATCAACTTATTTTTATTTGCATTATCATATCCAGAATAACAAATTATAAATGTACCTTCGGTTTGACGGAAAGTAAAGGTACAGGCGTGATGCAAAAAGCGAATGCCAAGTCAGCGTGAACAATACGGGAGTACTGTTCATCTATTTATAGGCAAGGGACGCAGCCCGTGTAGAATTACATTAATGCTCTTTACATTTATCAATAACTCTATAGTAATTCTTCAGGGTCTAATTTGCCTTTTCATCTTTAAATCAGTTCCCCTTCTCTGCTATCATGCCGAAGCTTTTCTGCGCACAGCTTCGTGATCATCTTATCCTTCGTCATAATCGCCTTTCGTCTCGCTCAGTCTTCGTCCTGACCATACTCTTGTATACTCATAACCCAATTACGAAGATACCTGTTCACATATTTCACTTGGAAAACATTGTCAAAATCATGTTTTTGAGGACCTCCGGAAGCCGAAGGCCCCCAACAGTAGCCCCTCGCAATATTAATTTGCTAGAATGATAAATTCATATTGCGACATGGACGAAGGCCTTAAGCCGAAGGTCCGAAAAAACACCTTCCCTTTGCTAGAATAGCAACAGTCATTGACAAGCGGGACCCTCCAGTTTTCAACGCACTAGGTGTATAAATAAGAGCTCACCACGAGTTTATTTGGCACGCTTTCTTGCCATCTGCTCTTGCTCACTCGACTTTTAGCCTGTGCGCAACAACACTTGCTTGGCTTTTTAAATTTTTAAGCTTCGGTTTCGAGAGCACTTTCTCAGCATTTGCGAAGATGTCTGAAGATAAGAAAGTTGTTGCTGAATCGAAGCTGAGCCTTTCTGAAGAGATGCATCTCGGCTTTCTTCAATCAATAGCAAAGACCAATACAGAGAAGATCACTAGGGAGATTTTGGAGGGTTTATCTGAAGACACTGGTGACAGTGACAGTTATGATGTGGATAGTGGTGGTGAAGATTCCGAAGATCGACCTTGGCGACCAAGCCATGCGGTTTTTGGTAAATCAAGTATTAAACAAAGCCATCTTGTCAATATGAGGGGTAGATATTTTCGGGACTTGTCTATTGTGAGGGCTAACGAAGGAGAGAAAACTTGTCTGACTCCCGAGGAGAATGAAGTCGTGATATTCCGAAGCTTCTTAAAGGCTGGACTGCGGTTTCCCTTGAGCAGTTTTGTCGTGGAAGTACTGAAGATATTTGAAATCTGCCTTCATCAACTTACTCCCGAAGCAATCATAAGGATGGGCATCTTCGTCTGGGCCGTGAGGAGCCAAGGTTTAGAACCAAATACAAAAAGTTTCTGCAACACACATGAGCTATTGTATGAGAAAAAACCCTGGGGTAAAGAGCAGTATCACAACAATTTTGGCTGCTACAGCTTCGGCGCCCGGTCTGGGTCAAGCTGTCCCGTGCCAACTTTTCGAAAGAGGTGGCCCGGCGACTGGATGACGGAATGGTTTTATATGAAGAATGACTTGAAAACACGGGAAGATATTAAAGATATCATTATGCGCCCTATCTGGCAACGCTTCGGCCTCCGGAGGCCGAAGGTGGAAATGAATGAAGCAGCCGAAGAATGCCAGAGAGCCTTTGGCGTGGTTTGCCCTTTTATTGGGACAAGGGATTTGGTCCAAGAACACATTGCCTTCAGAATATGGCCACTTGTAAAAAAGTGGGAAATGCCGAAGGAGACCGTTAGAGAAACTGACGAAGGTGGATTAGTTAGGCTAAAATACACATTCCAATATGGAGATAAATTCGTCGAGCCAGATGATGACTGGCTAAAAAGTATTGAGGCCAAAAGTGATGAATTGCTTGGATTATACTCGAAGGCCGAAGACACTACACTATCAGCGGCCTTCGGAGGCCGAAAGAAGAAGAGACTCAACCGAGTATTTGATGCAATTGGGTTTGTCTACCCCGACTACCGTTATCCAACGCGGGGTCAAAAAAGAAAGAATACATCTTCTGCGAAGGAAGTTGCTTCAGCCGCTCCTAGCGAGTCGGCGCCGAAAAGGAAAAGGGTAAAGGTTCTCACACACCGGCCACGTTATATTGAACCGGCCACAGTGCCTGAGTTTGTCGGTGATACCTCTTCGGCCACCGAAGCTAAAGAACCAACTCCCCTGCCGAATATTGAAGGGCTGGCCGAAGTGCCGGCGACGAAAAAAATAGAAGAACCGAGGGCTGAAGAAAAAAGACATCGGAAATTCTAAGTCCTTCAGCAAAAATTGAGGTGCCAATGCCAATGATGACCCCGAAGAGAAAAAAAATGGTTAATGTACTGGATGTATTGGAGACAATAAAGTCTTCAAGCACTACTCCGAAGAAATTTGACGAGACTTCCGAAGTGCAAATCGAAACCTTGGGTGCCGAAGCTTCAAAGCATCAAGTTGAAACTGAAGCTGGGCCTTCAGAGTCCGCTAAGGTGAAATCCTTGGAAGCCGAAGAAATAAAAACAACAGAACAAATTTTGGCTGAAGAAACTGGCACTGTCGCCCCCGAAGCATTTTCCGAAGCTTTTGATTATATTTTACGACATGCTTCGGGGAAAGAATTGACTGCAAAAGAAAAGCGAGAGGCTCAGTTTTATGCCCAAAAACTGAAATATCCAAAGGGGGCATTGATATTCAACGGCAGCGGAGAAGAAGACTTCTTGTATTGTCTCCCCGACAATAAGGAGATTTCTGTCTGTCGGGAGATGAGCAAGAGCTTCGGATTCCCAACATTAGAAGATGGGCTCTCGGTGTTATCAAAAGACGAGCTAGTCAACAGCCTGGCGTATAATAGCTTAAAGGTGCGAAAATGAGGTCTTTGTATTATTTCTTGAAATTAAAATTTTTCATTTGCTTAAACTTGTTGACGCACACACGATTTTTTGCAGGGTCTTATACTAAGCAACGCCCTCAGGGCTCAAAAAGATGCTGAAGACGAAGGGTGTGTTATGGCCCTGAGCAACCTTCGTTCTGAAGTAATTGAACTAAGGAACGAAGGTCTCGAAAAAGATAAAATATTACATTCATTGATAAATAGAATAAAAGAAGACGAAGCTACTTTTAAAGCTCAAGCTGAGGCTCAGAAGCGTGAAATTGAAGATCTTCGAAAACAACTAGCCAGAGTTAAAGAGGAACGCACACTTGAAGAAACAAAACGAGAAATCAGTGAACAATGGGCAAATCATTTGGAAAAAAACGTTGAAGAGCTTCGTGCATCTAAGAAAAGATGCTATGAAAAATCTATAGACTATGCTAAGAAAGTAAGAACCAGCTTCGCCAGCGTTGGCGCTTTCTCAAGTGAAGAGACATTCATAAGGGGTGACCCCGAAGGCCCAATTGAATGGATCAGCAACGAAGCTGAAGCCTTTGAAGAAATTTTGAATAGTCGTGGAGACATATGTGCCTTTTCGGGTGCCAGGGGGATTGCTACCATTTTGGAGAGGAAAGACTGTGACCACGTGAAATTCTTGGCACAATCCGAAGCCGCCTTATCCTCTGAAGATATAAAAGACCCCTCGACCGAAGCGAGCCTGGTCGGTGGAAAATTTTTCACTGACATCTGGGACAATGGTGGCTGGGAAATGGCCCAAGAAATTATACAAAAAAAGCGAAAAAGGCATTCATGACGCTAGAAAAGTAGCAGAGGCCGCTGAGAAAAGTGCAGAGCCCGAAGGGCAAATAGGTATTGACTAGTGGTTTTTGACTCTTTGTTGTAATTTTTTGATTTCGAACTTGTTCACGGTTTGTAATAGTAATATAGCCGTATCTTCTCCTCCCTTAGAACCTGCCGAGCCATCTGCGGACCCCCACGCGAAGGGGGACGACGAAATTAAGAAAATGGCCGAAGCCATCATGGATAAAGTTGTTGATCAGCTACTAAACGAAGCTGCAGAAATAGTTCTAAGGGAAGATTAGCTGTTATTGTAAAAAACATTTGGAATGTAACATTTGTTGAGAAACATGTGTAATATTTTGTAACTTTGAATGTAATATATTAGTTGTTTATAGTTCTATTCTTTACGATGCATGAAACTTCATATACATACCGTTTTTGAGCCTTCGGCGAAAAAACACCTTCCCTTCTTTTCATGCTTCGTAAATAATATCCGTGTTCTCATAAAATCAATAACCAATCCTCGTAAAATCAATAATCAATAGATCTTTTCATTTCAGAATTTGACGAAGGTATAATTCCTTGATAGTTATTTTTGTGCCCTGTCACTGTTTCTTCGAAACATTCTTCGAATATCAATACTGAGACCCCCTTCTTGTGTTGTTGATGCAATATGATGTATGATGTTATGCTGTGAAAATGATGTAATGATGTAATGTTGTGCAAAATGATATTTACCGAAGATCGATGTTTTTTCACTGCAAGCCTCCCTTAGGAGCTTCTTCGCCTTTTACTTCAGCGGAATCAGCGTTTATTTTTCGTTGTAAGCCTCCCTTAGGAGCTTCTTCGCCTTTTACTTTCAGTGGAATCAGCGTTTATTTTTCACTGTAAGCCTCCCTTAGGAGCTTCTTCGCCTTTTACTTTCAGCGGAATCAGCGTTTATTTTTCGCTGTAAGCTCTGCATTCCCTTCGGAACGACTTTTGAGTAGAAAACTTACATTGCGCTCCCTTAGGAACGACTTTTTGCTGCTTCGAAGAAATTACGCTGCGTTCCTTAGAACAAAATTTTTGATAATTCGAAGGTCCTTCTTGCCACCATAAATTCTTATGCTTCGGCAACTTAAGCCTATGGAGAAGATATATTTTCATTATGGTAAAAAGCGAAACTGTTACAAGAGATTAAAAACGACAAAAAGCACTTAAGCCTCCCATAATTGTTCCTTATTAAAAAGAAAATAATACTGAATGTGAAAAACTGCTGTCGGGGTAGGATATTTGTCAGTAAATATGCTTCGACTCTGGCACAGTGCTATTGACTGTGCGAGCTTCGGACTCTTCTCTGAAGTCCCGTTGAAGGTGAGTGTGCTGACTCCCTTCTGGCTGCTGGCCTCGTTGCGTTGGTGGTGGAGGTGGAGGCTGTTGCCAAGATGCTTGAGGTTGGCTTGCCGAAGCAACAGAAGCTGCAGGGTGGTTGCCTACATATTCTGGAATGTAAGGCGAATGGTACGAAGCAGTATGCATGACTTGCTTCGGCTGACTCTGTTGTGCTGCAGCTTCTGCTATCTCCTTTTGCTTCTGGATGGTAACATGGCATATCCTGGTGGTATGGCCCTTGTCCTCACCACAGAATAGACAATAAATTTTCCTTGGCTGATCCCCAAATCTTCCTCCGAAGCCCCCGGCGCCTCTGCCCCTTGGAGCTGGTGGCCAGAAAGAGCTTTGCTGCTGCCCCGAAGCTTGCGAGGAGTACTGTGGCCTTTGCTGTTGATTCCCTCTATCATCACTCTGAGTAGAGTTGTGAATTGACCTAACGTGCCTTAGAAGGAATCTTCCTCCGAAGCCCCTGGTCATTTCAGAGAAACTGTATGCTTCCTCCCTTCTTTGGCGGAAGTCATTGTCAGCTCGAATATACTCGTCCATCTTCTAGAGCAGCTTCTCCAAAGTTTGAGGAGGCTTCCTGGCAAAGTATTGAGCTGAAGGTCCTGGCCGAAGCCCCTTAATCATGGCCTCAATGACAATTTCATTGGGCACTTTTGGTGCCTGTGCCCTCAGACGCAGGAACCTTCGGACATACGCCTAAAGGTATTCTTCGTGGTCCTGGGTGCACTGGAATAAAGCTTGAGCAGTGACCGGCTTCGTTTGAAACCCTTGGAAGCTGGTTATCAGCATGTCCTTCAGCTTTTGCCATGAGGTGATTGTTCCTGACCGAAGAGAGGAGTACCAGGTTTGTGCAACACTCTTGACAGCCATGACGAAAGATTTTGCCATGACTGCAGTATTGCCACCATACGAAGATATGGTTGCTTCATAACTCATCAAGAATTGCTTCGGGTCTGAATGACCGTCGTACATGGGGAGCTGGGGTGGCTTGTAAGACTGGGGCCAAGGTGTAGCCTGCAGTTCTGTTGACAGAGCAGAAGTATCATCAAAAGCAAAATTTCCATGATGGAAATCTTCATACCAGTCGTCCTCGTTGTAGAAGCCCTCCTGATGAAGCTCTCTGTGCGGAGGCCTTCGGTTCTGGTCATCTTGAGCAAGATGACGAACTTCTTCGGAGGCTTCGTCTATCTGCCTTTGCAGGTCAGCTAGATGAGCCATCTTTTCCTTCTTCCGTTGGACCAGTTGATGGAGCATCTCCAAGTTTTGGATTTCTTGATCCAAGTCGTCCTCCGGAGGCGTTGGACTGGTGGCCTTCCTCTTCTGGCTTCGGGCCTCCCTAAGAGAAAGGACATCCTGATTGGGATCCAGCGACTGCAGAGCGGCAGCCCCTGTTGCTGAAGCTTTCTTCAGCGGCATGACGAAGGTGATGCTTGCCGAAGGTGTTCAAAACTCAAAAAATGGAAGTGAGTTCACCGGAGGTGGGCGCCAATGTTGGGGACTTGTTCTCAAATGCTAAGAGTTAAGAACAAGGCAACATAAAAAGTGTTAAATATTAAAGTCCTTCGTCCTTCAAGACATTATGTCCCTTCGGATATAATGAATTTCGGACGAAGGTTATGAAGGAAAAAACCTTCGTAAGCACAATAGATGATAAGGAAGAATTCATATACGAAATACGAAGGATAATATAGATATTATCATCAACTTATTTTTATTTGCATTATCATATCCAGAATAACAAATTATAAATGTACCTTCGGTTTGACGGAAAGTAAAGGTACAGGCGTGATGCAAAAAACGAATGCCAAGTCAGCGTGAACAGTACGGGAGTACTGTTCATCTATTTATAGGCAAGGGACGTAGCCCGTGTAGAATTACATTAATGCCCTTTACATTTATCAATAACTCTATAGTAATTCTTCAGGGTCTAATTTGCCTTTTCATCTTTAAGTCGGTTCCCCTTCTCTGCTATCATGCCGAAGCTTTTCTGCGCACAACTTCGTTATCATCTTATCCTTCGTCATAATCGCCTTTCGTCTCACTCAGGCTTCGTCCTGACCATACTCTTGTATACTCATAACCCGATTCCGAAGATACCTGTTCACATATTTTACTTGGAAAACATTGTCAAATCATGTTTTTGAGGACCTTCGGAAGCCGAAGGCCCCCAACACTACTAGATATGCATGGATGGCTTTCTTCTAATTTAAAATTTTGGACCACGCTTGCACCACTTGTTTTGTTTTGCAATGTTTTGGAAATTCTTTTTCAAAAATCTTTTTGCAAATAGTCAAAGATATATGAATAAGATTTTGAGAAGTATTTTCAAGAAAATTGAAAGTTTCTCCCCCTGTTTCAAATGCTTTTCCTTTGACTAAACAAAACTACCCCTTAATGAAATCATCCTCTTAGTGTTCAAGAGGGTTTTAGATATTAATTTTGAAGAGGGTATACCAATTTGAAATTGTACCAAAAATAAGATACCAATAGAAAAATCTTTTCTTAACATAAATTTGAAAGACTATATTTTTTGAAATTGGTGGTGGTGCTGTCCTTTTGCTTTGGGCTAATACTTTCTCCCCCTTTGGCATGAATTGCCAAAAACGGATACTTGTGAGTGAAATATAAGCCCTTTTTAACTACTTTCTCCCCCTATGGTAAATAAAATATGAGTGAAGATTATACCAAATTGGAGAGCGGTGTGGAGCGACGGCGAAGGATAAATAAACGATGGAGTGGAGTGGAAGTCTTGTCTTCGCCGAAGACTCCAATTCCCTTTCAATCTATGACTTAGCATGAGATGCACTTGAAACCACATTAGTCATAGCACAAGAAAGAGATATGATTAAAGGTATATAAAGGATCTATGTGTGCAAAAATCAATCAAAATTCCTAGAATCAAGAATATTTAGCTCATGCCTAAGTTTGGTAAAAGTTTTCTCATCTAATGGTTTGGTAAAGATATCGGCTAATTGATCTTTGGTGTTAATGTAAGCAATCTCGATATCTCCCCGTTGTTGGTGATCCCTCAAAAAGTGATACCGAATGGCTATGTGTTTAGTGCGGCTATGCTCAACGGGATTATCCGCCATGCGGATTGCACTCTCATTATCACATAGAAGAGGAACTTTGGTTAATTTGTAACCATAGTCCCTAAGGGTTTGCCTCATCCAAAGCAATTGCGCGCAACAGTGTCCTGTGGCAATGTACTCGGCTTCAGCGGTAGAAAGAGCTACAGAATTTTGCTTCTTTGAAGCCCAAGACACCAGAGATCTTCCTAAGAACTGGCAAGTCCCTGATGTGCTCTTTCTATTAATTTTACACCCTGCCCAATCAGCATCGGAATAACCAATTAAATCAAATGTGGATCCCCTGGGGTACCAAAGGCCAAACTTAGGAGTATAAACTAAATATCTCAAGATTTGTTTTATGACCCTAAGGTGAAGTTCCTTAGGATCGGCTCGGAATCTTGCACACATGCATACGGAAAGCATAATATCCGGTCGAGATGCACACAAATAGAGTAAAGATCCTATCATCGACCGGTATACCTTTTGATCTATGGATTTACCTCCCGTGTCGAGGTCGAGATGCCCATTGGTTCCCATGGGTGTCTTGATGGGCTTGGCATCCTTCATCCCAAACTTGGTCAGTATGTCTTGAATATACTTCATTTGGCTAATGAAGGTGCCCTCTTGGAGTTGCTTCACTTGAAATCCTAAGAAGTACTTCAACTCCCCCATCATAGACATCTCGAATTTTTGAGTCATGATCCTACTAAACTCTTCACATGTAGATTCGTTAGTAGACCCAAATATGATATCATCAACATAAATTTAGCATACAAACAAATCATTTGCAAGTGTTTTTGTAAAGAGAGTAGGGTCGGCTTTTCCGACTTTGAAGCCATTAGAGATAAGAAAATCTCTTAGGCATTCATACCATGCTCTTGGGGCTTGCTTGAGCCCATAAAGCGCCTTAGAGAGTTTATATACATGGTTAGGATACTCATTATCTTCAAAGCCGGGAGGTTGCTCAACATAGACCTCCTTGATTGGTCCATTGAGGAAGGCACTTTTCACGTCCATTTGATAAAGCTTAAAGCCATGGTAAGTAGCATAGGAAAGTAAAATGCAAATTGACTCAAGCATAGCTACAGGTGCATAGGTTTCACCGAAATCCAAACCTTCGACTTGTGAATATCCCTTGGCCACAAGTCGGGCTTTGTTCCTTGTCACCACACCATGCTCATCTTGCTTGTTGCGGAAGACCCACTTGGTTCCTACAACATTTTGGTTAGGACGTGGAACTAAATGCCATACCTCATTCCTCGTGAAGTTGTTGAGCTCCTCTTGCATCGCCAACACCCAATCCGAATCTTGAAGTGCTTCCTCTACCCTGTGTGGCTCAATAGAGGAAACAAAAGAGTAATGTTCACAAAAATGAGCAACACGAGATCGAGTGGTTACCCCCTAATGAATATCGCTGAGGATGGTGTTCACGGGGTGATCTCGTTGGATTGCTTGGTGGACTCTTGGGTGTGGCGGTCATGGATCCTCATCATCTTCCTTGTCTTGATCATTAGCATCTCCCCCTTGATCATTGCCCTCCTCTTGAGGTGGCTCATCTTCTTGATCTTCATCTTCATCATCTTGAGCTTGATCTTCTTCTTGAGTTGGTGGAGATGCTTGCATGGAGGAAGATGGTTGATCTTGTGCATGTGGAGGCTCTTCGGATTCTTTAGGACACACATCCCCAATAGACATGTTCCTTAGTGCGGCGCATGGAGCCTCTTCATCATCTAGCTCATCAAGATCAACTTGCTCTACTTGAGAGCCGTGAGTCTCATCAAACACAATGTTACAAGAAACTTCAACTAGTCCAGTGGACTTGTTAAAGACTCTATATGCCCTTGTGTTTGAATCATAACCAAGTAAAAAAGCCTTCTACAGCCTTAGGAGCAAATTTAGATTTTCTACCTCTTTTAACAAGAAAAAAACATTTGCTACCAAAGACTCTAAAATATGAAACATTGGGTTTTTTACCGGTTAGGAGTTCATACGATGTCTTCTTGAGGATTCGGTGAAGATAGAGATGGTTGATGGCGTAGCAAGCGGTGTTGATTGCTTCCGCCCAAAACTGGTCCGAAGTCTGGTACTCATCAAGCATGGTCCTTGCCATGTCCAATAGAGTTATATTCTTCCTCTCCACTACACCATTTTGTGGTGGCGTGTAGGGAGAAGAGAACTTATGCTTGATGCCCTCCTCCTCAAGGAAGCCTTCTATTTGAGAGTTCTTGAACTTCGTCCCGTTGTCGCTTCTAATCTTTTTGATCCTTAAGCCGAATTCATTTTGAGCCCGTCTCAAGAATCCCCTTAATGTCTCTTGGGTTTGTGATTTTTCCTGCAAAAAGAACACCCATGTGAAGCGAGAATAATCATCCACAATAACTAGACAGTACTTACTCCCGCCGATGCTTATGTAAGTTATCGGGCCGAATAGGTCCATGTGGAGCAGTTCAAGCGGCCTGTCGGTCGTCATGATGTTCTTGTGTGGATGATGAACACCAACTTGCTTCCCTGCTTGACATGCGCTACAAACCCTGTCTTTCTCAAAATGAACATTTGTCAGTCCCAAAATGTGCTCTCCCTTTAGAAGCTTATGAAGATTCTTCATCCCAACATGGGCTAGTCGACGATGCCAGAGCCAACCCATGTTAGTCTTAGCAATTAAGCAAGTGTCGAGTTCAGCTCTATCAAAATCTACTAAGTATAGCTGACCCTCTAACACTCCCTTAAATGCTACTGAATCATCACTTCTTCTAAAGACAGTAACACCTGTATCCGTAAAAAGACAGTTGTAACCTATTTTGCATAATTGAGAAACAGAAAGCAAGTTGTAATCTAATGAATCTACAAGAAAAACATTGGAAATAGAATGGTCAGGTGATATAGCAATTTTACCCAATCCTTTGACCAAACCTTGATTTCCATCCCCAAATGTGATAGCTCGTCGGGGATCTTGGTTTTTCTCATAGGAGGAAAACATCCTTTTCTCCCCTGTCATGTGGTTTGTGCACCCGCTATCGATGATCCAACTTGAGCCCCCGGATGCATAAACCTACAAAACAAATTTAGGCCTTGTTCTTAGGTACCCAAACGGTCTTGGGTCCTTTCACATTAGAAACAAGCACCTTGGGTACCCAAACACAAGTCTTTGACCCCTCGTGTTTGCCCCCAACATATTTGGCAAATACTTTGCCTGATTTGTTAGTTAACACATAAGATGCATCAAAAGTCTTAAATGAAATATTATGTTTATTTGATGCAATAGGAGTTTTCTTCTTAGGCAATTTAGCATGGGTTGATTGCCTAGAACTAGATGCCTCACTCTTATACATAAAAGCATGATGGGATCCAGAGTGAGACTTCCTAGAGTGAATTCTCCTAATTTTGTGCTCGGGATAACCGGCAGGGTACAAAATGTAGCCCTCGTTATCCTGAGCCATGGGAGTTTTGCCCTTAACAAAGTTAGACAATCTTTTAGGAGGGGCATTAAGCTTGACATTGTCTCCCTTTTGGAAGCCAATGCCATCCTTAATGCCTGGGCGTCTCCCACTATAAAGCATACTACGAGCAAATTTAAAATTTTCATTTTCTAATTCATGCTCAGCAATTTTAGCATCTAATTTTGCTATATGATCATTTTGTTGTTTAATCATAGCCATGTGATCATGAATAGCATCAATGTTAACATCTCTACATCTAGTGCAAATAGTAACATGCTCAACGGTAGATGTAGAGGGTTTGTAAGTTTTTAACTCAACAATCTTAGCATGTAAAATATTATTTTCATCTCTAAGATTGGAAATGGAAACATTGCAAACATCTAAGTCTTTAGCCTTGGTAATTAATTTTTCATTCTCAATCTTAAGGCTAGCAAGAGAGGCATTCAATTTATCAATCTTAGCAATTATGCTAACATTATCATTTCTAAGATTGGTAATTGAATCATCACATACATTTGAACTCTCAACCTTAGCAATTAATCTAGCATTTTCATTTCTAAGGTTTGAGATAACATCATGGCAAGTGCTTAGCTCATTAGTTAAAAATTCACATTTTTCAACTTCTAGAGCATAAGCATTTTTAACTTTAACATGCTTTTTTGTTTTCTTTAATTAGGAAGTACTCTTGGCTATCCAAGAGTTCATCCTTCTCATGAATAGCACTAATCAATTCATTTAATTTTTCCTTTTGTTGCATGTTTAAGTTGGCAAAAAGGGTGAGCAAATTATCCTCATCATCACTAGAATTATCCTCATCACTAGAAGTTGCATACTTAGTGGAGGATTTTGATTTTACCTTCTTCCTTTTCCCGTCCCTTGCCATGAGGCACTTGTGGCCGATGTTGGGGAAGAGGAGGCCTTTGGTGACGGCGATGTTGGCGGCGTCCTCGTCGGAGGAGGAGTCGGTGGAGCTCTCATCGGAGTCCCATTCCCGGCAAACATGGGCATCGCCGCCCCTCTTCTTGTAGTACCTCTTCTTCTCTCTCCTCTTGCCCTTCTTGTCGTTACCCCTGTCACTATCACTAGACAAAGGGCATTTAGCGATAAAATGACCGGGCTTACCACATTTGTAGCAAACTTTCTTGGAGCGGGGCTTGTAGTCCTTCCCCTCCTTTGCTTGAGGATTTGGCGGAAGCTCTTGATGATAAGTGCCATCTCCTCATTGTCGAGCTTGGAGGCATCGATGGGAATCCTACTTGGTGTAGAATCCTTCTTTTCCTCTTCCGTCGCCTTGAATGCGACGGGTTGTACCTTGGGTGTTGAGGTGGTGCCTTGCTCGATGATTTTCTTAGAGCCTTTGATCATCAATTCAAAGCTCACAAATTTTCCTATCACTTCCTCGGGAGACATTAGTTTATATCTTGGATCACCACGAATTAATTGAACTTGAGTAGGGTTAAGAAATACGAGTGATCTAAGAATAACCTTGACCATTTCTTGGTCATCCCATTTGGTGCTCCTGAGGTTGCGCACTTGGTTCACCAAGGTCTTGAGCCGGTTGTACATCGTTTGTGGCTCCTCCCCTTGGTGAAGCATGAATCGACCGAGCTCCCCCTCGATTGTCTCCCTTTTGGTGATCTTGGTCACCTCGTCTCCTTCGTGTGCGGTCTTGAGCACGTCCCAAATCTCCTTGGCGCTCTTCAACCCTTGCACCTTGTTATACTCCTCTTGACTTAGAGAGGCGAGGAGTATAGTGGTGGCTTAGGAGTTGAAGTGCCGGATTTGGGCAACTTCGTCCGAGTCATAGTCTTCATCCCCCGGTGATGGCACCTGTACTCCAATCTCAACAACATCCCAAATACTAGTGTGGAGTGAGGTTAGATGGTGCCTCATTTTGTCACTCCACATATTATAATCTTCACCATCAAACATGGGTGGTTTGCCTAATGGGACGGAAAGTAGAGGAGTACGTTTGGAAATGCGAGGATAGCGTACGGGAATCTTACTAAACTTCTTGCGCTCATGGCGTTAGAAGTGACGGACGGCGTGTCGGAGCCGGAGGTGGATGGCGATGAAGAGTCGGTCTCGTAGTAGACCACTTTCTTCATCTTCTTCTTCTTCTCGCCGCTCCGACGCGACTTATCGTGTGAAGGGGATCCCTTCACCTTGTTGCCGAACTCCCCGGATGGAGCCTTCCCATGGCTTTTGACGGGCTTCTCACTAGTCACTATTTCCTTCTTGGCGTGATCTCCCGACATTACTTCGAGCGGTTAGGCTCTAATGAAGTACTGGGCTCTGATACCAAATGAAAGTCGCCTAGAGGGGGTGAATAGGCAAATCTGAAATTTACAAACTTAAGCACACACACTACAAGCCGGGGTTAGCGTTAGAAATATAAACGAGTCCGAAAGAGAGGGCAAAAACAAATCAACAAGGAAATAAAGCTGATGAACACGGTGATTTGTTTGACCGAGGTTCGGTTCTTGCAAACCTACTCCCCGTTGAGGTGGTCACAAAGATCGGGTCTCTTTCAACCCTTTCCCTCTCTCAAACGATCACTTAGACCGAGTGAGCCTTTCTCTTCAATCAAATGGGACACTAAGTCCACTACAAGGACCACCACAACTTGGTGTCTCTTGTTTTGATTACAAGTGAGTTGAACATAAGAATAGAAGGAAGAAGAAAAGCAATCCAAGCGCAAGAGCTCAAATGAACACAACTATCTCTCTCTCACTAGTCACTATTTGATCGGAATTGTCTTTGGACTTGGGAGAGGATTTGATCTCTTGTTTGTGTCTTGTATTGAATGTTATAGCTCTTGTATGAGGTGTGAAGGCTGAAAACTTGGATGCAATGAAGAGTGGTGGTTGGGGGGTATTTATAGCCCCAACCACCAAAAGAACCGTTGGTGAAGGCTGTTGTTGTATGGCGCACCGGACAGTCTGGTGTGCCACCGGACACTGTCCGGTGCGCCAGTCACGTCACCCGACCGTTAGGGTTCGACCATTGGAGCTTCTGTCTTCTAGGCCATCGGACAGTCTGGTGGTGCACCGGACAGTCACTGTTCACTGTCCGGTGCGCCTTCTGGCTCTGCTCTGACTTCTGCGCGCACTGTAGCGCATTAACTGCTCGTTGCAGACGACCGTTGGCGCTGTGTAGTCGTTACTGCGCTGGTGCACCGGACAGTCCGGTGCTACACCGGACAGTCCAATGAATTATAGCGGAGTGGCTCCCAGAATTCCCGAAGGTGGCAAGTTCAGACTGGAATTCCCTGGTGCACCGGACACTGTCCGGTGCGCCAGACCAGGGCACACTTCGGTAGTCTTTTGCTCTCTTTATTTGAACCCTTTCTTGGTCTTTTTATTGGTTTGTTGTGAATCTTTGGCACCTGTAAAACTTATAATCTAGAGCAAACTAGTTAGTCCAATTATTTGTGTTGGGCAACTCAACCACCAAAATCAATTGGGAAAAGGTGTAAGCCTATTTCCCTTTCAATCATTCTATGTTCTCTCATTCCCATACTTTGTTCTGTCTTTCTCATCTCCCTCCCCACAAAGCCCATTCCCATTCCCCATACAGCCCATGTCTAGCTAAAATTAAAAAAACACACATGCCATCAAGGAGATTTGAACCCATGACCTCTCAAGCAAAGGCCAAGAGTAGCTACCGCTACACCACATGTGTGTTTATGTCTACATCTATGACAGGAAACACATCTACTACATCTCTCATCAAGCTCACTTGCTACCCTTGCACAATGCGTAGTAGTAGATAAGTATCACCGAGATTCTTGAATTATATTTTTGGATGGAGATAATATTATTTAAAGAAGAGCTTTGCATGCAATTTCTTTTGTTTGAATAATGTATTATACTTAAATTCCCTTTTTTGCATGCATGACATTTTTTCTTCGTAATATTTTTTCCATGGATCAGACTTGTGAGTCATTTTCATAAACCAACGCCAAGCATGAATCCATGTTTCTTACTTGAAACCCTGAACAAACACCATGAGCAGGAGGCACTTGCGTTGGCGTCGCTCATCGATGACGAGAAGAAGCTTGGCGACTGTTAGTCGACCTCTAGAAGCAGTCCTACGTGGTTGCATGCGCCGCTGTGTACGACAAGCTCCCGCGAAGCCGCCGCTTGGACGCGGTCCAGAGCAGCTGCACCGCGCTGTCTATCGTTAAGCAGGGGGGGCCTCATGGTTGTCGCCAACGTCGACGACTCTCGGGTTGTTGTGGACACCGCATCCGACGACAACGCCATCACGCCGTCCAGCTCATTGTCCACCTGAAGCCCAACCTGCCACATAAGTCGCTACTGATCGGACATGAATTTTTGTGCGCTGGGACGATGGACGTTGCTGACTGTTGGGGACTTGTTCTCAAATGCTAAGAGTTAAGAACAAGGCAACATAAAAAGTATTAAATGTTAAAGTCCTTCGTCCTTAAAGACATTATGTCCCTTCGGATATAATGAATTCCGGACGAAGGTTATGAAGGAAAAGACCTTCGTAAGCTCGATGGATGATGGAGAAGAATACAAATATGAAATACGAATAATAATACAGATATTATCATCAACTTATTTTTATTTTGCATTATCAAGTTCATAGTAACAAATTATAAATGTACCTTCGGATTGACGAAAAGTAAAGGTACAGGCGTGATGCAAAAAGCGAATGCCAAGTCAACGTGAACAGTACGGGAGTACTGTTCATCTATTTATAGGCACGGGACGCAGCTCGTGTAGAATTGCATTAATGCCCTTTACATTTATCAATAACTCTATAGTAATTCTTCGAGGTCTAATTTGGCTTTTCATCTTTAAGTCGGTTCCCCTTTTCTGCTGTCATGCCGAAGCTTTTCTGCGCATAGCTTCGTGATCATCTTATCCTTGGTCATGATCGCCTTCAGTCCTACTCAAGCTTCGTCTTGACCATACTCTTGTATACTCGTGACCCGATTCCGAAGATACCTGTTCACACATTTCACTTGGAAAACATTGTCAAATCATATTTTTGAGGACCTTCGGAAGCCGAAGGCCCCCAACAGTAGCCCCTCGCAATATTAATTTGCTGGAATGATAAATTCATATTGCGACATGGACGAAGGCTTTAAGCCGAAGGTCCGAAAAAACACCTTCCCTTTGCTAGAATAGCAACAGTCTTTGACAAGCGGGACCCTCCAGTTTTCAACGCACTAGGTGTATAAATAAGAGCTCACCACGAGTTTATTTGGCACGCTCTCTTGCCATCTGCTTTTACTCACCCAACTTTTAGCCTGCGTGCAACAACACTTGCTTGGCTTTTTAAATTTTTAAGCTTCGGTTTCAAGAGCACTTTCTCAGCATTTGCAAAGATGTCTGAAGATAAGAAAGTTGTTGGTGATTCGAAGCTAAGCCTTTCTGAGGAGATGCATCTGGGCTTTCTTCAATCAATATCAAAGACTAATACAGAGAAGATTACTAGGGAGATTTTGAAGGGTTTATCTGAAGATACTGGTGACAGTGACAGTTATGATGTGGATAGTGGTGGTGAAGACTTCGAAGATCGACCTTGGCGACCAAGCCATGCGGTTTTTGGTAAATCCAGTATTAAAGAAAATCATCTTGTCAATATGAGGGGCAAATATTTTTGGGACTTGTCTGTTGTGAGGGCTGACGAAGGAGAGAAGACTTGTTCGACTCCTGAGGAAAATGAAGTCGATATTCCGAAGCTTCTTGAAGGCTGGGCTGCGATTTCCCATGAGCAGTTTTGTCATAGAAATACTGAAGATATTTGAAATCTACCTTCACCAACTTACCCCCGAAGCAATCATAAGGATGAGCATCTTTGTGTGGGCCGTGAGGAGCCAAGGTTTGGAACCTAATGCAAAAAGTTTCTGCAACATACATGAGCTATTGTATGAGACAAAACCCTGGGGTAAAGAGCAGTATCACAACAATTTTGGCTGCTACAGCTTCGGCGCCCGGTCTGGGTCAAGCTGCCCCGTGCCAACTTTTCGAAAGAGGTGGCCCGGCGACTGGATGACGGAATGGTTTTATGTGAAGAATGACTTGAAACCACGGGAAGATATTAAAGGTATCGTTATGCGCCCTATCTGGCAACGCTTCGGCCTCCGGAGGCCAAAGGTGGAAATGAATGAAGCAGCCGAAGAATGCTAGAGAGCCTTCGGTGTTGTTTGCTCTTTTATTGGGACAAGGGATTTGGTTCAAGAACACATTGCCTTCAGAGTATGGCCACTTGTGGAAAAATGGGAAATACCAAAGGAGACCATTAAAGAAACTGACGAAGGTGGACTAGTCAGGCTAAAATACACATTCAAATACGGAGATAAGTTCGTTGAGCCAGATGATGACTGGTTGAAAAGTATTGAGGCCATTAGTGATGAATTGCTTGGGGTATACTCAAAGGCCGAAGATACTGCATTATCAGCGGCCTTCGGAGGCCGAAAGAAGAAGAGACCCAACCGAGTATTTGATGCAATTGGGTTTGTCTACCCCGACTACCGTTATCCAACACGGGGTCAAAAAAGAAAGAATACATCTTCTGCGAAGGAAACTGCTTCAGCCGCTCCTAGCGAGCCGGCGCCGAAGAGGAAAAGGGTAAAGGTTCTCACACACCGGCCACGTTATATTGAACCAGCCACAGTGCCTGAATTTGTCGGTGAGACCTCTTCGGCCACCGAAGCTAAAGAACCAACTCCGCTGCCAAAAATCGAAGAGCTGGCCGAAGTGCCAGCAACAGAAAAAACAGAAGAACCGAGGACTGAAGAAACAAAGACATCAGAAGTTTTAAGTCCTTCAGCAAAAATTGAGGCAGCAAAAAAACAAAAGGGTCCAGCAGTGACCCCGAAAAGAAAAAGGATGGTTAATGTGCTGGATGTTTTGGAGACAATTAAGTCTTCAAGCACAACTCCGAAGAAAATTGTTGAAACTTCCGAAGTGCATACTGAAGCCTTCGCTGCCGAAGCTTCAAAGCAACAATCTGAAACTGAAGCTGGGCCTTCAGAGCCCACCAAGGTAAAATCCTTGGAAACCGAAGAAACAAAAATGGCAGAGCCAATTTTGGTTGAAGAAACTGGCACTGCTGCCCCCGAAGCATCCTCCAAAGCCCTCGACTATATTGTACGACATGCTTCGGGAAAAAGATTATCTGAAGAAGAGATTTTTGAAGCTAATCACTATGCCCGAGAACTGAAGTATCCAAAAGGGGCCTTAGTATTTAATGGCACAGACGAAGATGACTTCTTATACTGCCTCCCAGACAATAAAGAATTATATATCTGCCGGGAGATGGCTAGAAGTATGGGGTTCCCGAAGCTTGAAGCTGGCCTCTGCGCTATGACAAAGGACGATCTTGCAGATAGCCTCGCATATAATAGTCTGAAGGTATGAAAATTGTATATTTGGAAATTTATAATTTTTGAATTATTCTTTTATTCTTATACTAATTCTTTTCATATAGGGTTTAATACTTAGCAACGCTTTGAGAGCGCAAAAGAATGCTGAAGACGAGAGCTATAATATTGCTTTCAACAACCTACGAACAGAGGTTATTAAGCTGAGGAACGAAGCTTTGGAAAAAGATAAAATTTTGCTTACATTGGTGGATAAGATAAAGGAAGACGAAGCTACTTCTAAAGCTCAAGCTGAGGCTCAGAAGCACGAAATCGAGGATCTTCGGAAACAGTTGGTCAGAGCTAAAGAAGAACGCATACTTGAAGAGACGAAACAAGAACTTAGCGATTAGTGGGCACATCATTTAGAAAGAAACGTTGAAGAGCTTCGTGCATCCAAGAAAAGGTGCTATGACAAGTCTATAGAATGCGCTAAGAAAATAAAAACTAGCTTCGCCAGCGTTGGCGCATTCTCGAGCGAGGAAAACTTCACAAGGGGTAACCCCGAAGGCCCGATTGAATGGATCAGTCACGAAGCTGAGGCTTTTGAGGAAATTTTGAATAGCCGCGGAGACATATGTGCCTTTTCGGGTGCCAGGGGGATTGCTACTATTTTAGAGAGGAAGGGCTGTGAGCATGTGAAATCTTTGGCACAATCCGAAACTGCCTTATCCTCCGAAGATATAAAAGACCCCTCGGCCGAAGCAAGCCTGGTCGGTGGAAAATTTTTCACCAACATCTGGGACAATGGTGGCCGGGAAATGGCCCAAGAAATTATTCAAAAAAGCGAAAAAGGCATCCATGATGCTAGAAAAGTAGCAGAGGCCGCTGAGAAAAGCGCAGAGCCCGAAGGGTAAATAGGTATTAACTAGTGGTTTTTTACTCTTTGTTGTAATTTTTTGATTTCGAACTTGTTCACGGTTTGTAATAGTAATAAATCTGTATCTACTCTTCCCTCAGAACCTGCTGAGCCATCTCCGGGGCCCCACACGAAGGGGGATGACGAAATTAGACAAATGGCCGAAGCCATCATGGATAAAGTTGTTGATCAGCTTCTAAACGAAGCTACAGAAGTAGTCCTAAGGGAAGATTAAATGCTGTTGTAAAAACATTTAGAATGTAATGTTTGTTGAGAATCATGTGTAATATTGTGTAACTTTGGATGTAATATATTAGCTGTTTATAGTTCTATTCTTTACGATGCATGAAACATCATATACATACCGTTTTTGAGCCTTCGGCGAAAAAACACCTTCCCTTCTTTTCATGCTTCGTAAATAATATCCGTGTTCTCATAAAATCAGTAACCAATCCTCGTAAAATCAATAATCAATAGATCTTTCCATTTCAGAGTTTGACGAAGATATAACTCTTCAATGGCTATTGTTTGTGCCGTGTCACTATTTCTTCAAAACGATCTTCGAATATCAATATTGAGACCCCCCTTCTTGCGTTGTTGATGCACTATGATGTATGATGTTATGCTATGCAAATGATGTAATGATGTGATGTTATGCAAAATGATATTTGTCGAAGGTCGACATTTATTTTTCACTGTAAGCCTCCCTTAGGAGCTTCTTCGCCTTTTACTTCAGCGGAATCAGCGTTTATTTTTCGCTGTAAGCCTCCCTTAGGAGCTTCTTCGCCTTTTACTTTCAGCGGAATCAGCGTTTATTTTTCGCTGTAAGCCTCCCTTAGGAGCTTCTTCGCCTTTTACTTTCAGCGGAATCAGTGTTTATTTTTTGCTGTAAGCTCTGCATTCCCTTCTGAACGACTTTTGAGCAGAAAACTTACACTGCGCTCCCTTAGGAATGACTTTTTGCTGCTTCGAAGAAATTGCACTGCGTTCGTTAGAACAAATTTTTGATAATTTGAAGGTCCTCCTTGCCACCATAAATTCTTATGCTTCAGCAACTTAAGCCTATGGAGAAGATATATTTTCATTATGGTAAAAAGCGAAACTGTTACAAGAGATTAAAAAACGATAAAAAGCACGTAAACTTCCCATAATTGTTCCTTATTAAAAAGAAAGTAAGACTGAAATGCGAAAATGCGAAAAGCTGCTGTCGAGGTGGGATATTTGTCAGTAAATATGCTTCGACTCTGGCACAGTGCTATTGACTGTGCGAGCTTCGGACTCCTCTCTGAAGTCCCGCTGAAGGTGAGTGTGCTGACTCCCTTCTGGCTGCTGACCTCGTTGCGTTGGTGGTGGCGGTGGAGGCTGTTGCCAAGATGCTTGGGGTTGACTTGCTGAAGCAACAGAAGCTGCAGGGTGATTGCCTACATATTCTGGAATGTAAGGCGAATGGTACGAAGCAGTATGCATGACTTGCTTCGGCTGACTCTGTTGCGCTGCAGCCTCTGCTATCTCCTTTTGCTTCTGGATGGTAACATGGCACATCCTGGTGGTATGGCCCTTGTCTTCACCACAGAATAGGCAGTAAATTTTTCTTGGCTGATCCCCAAATCTTCCCCCGAAGCCCCTGGCGCCTCTACCCCTTGGCGCTGGCGGCCGGAAAGAGCTTTGCTGCTGCCCCGAAGCTTGCGAGGAGTACTATGGCCTTTGTTGTTAACTCCCTCTATCATCACTTTGAGTAGAGTTGTGAATTGACCTGACGTGCCTCGGATGGAATCTTCCTCCGAAGCCCCTGGTCATTTCAGAGAACCTGAATGCTTCCTCCCTTCTTTGGCGAAAATCATTGTCAGCTCGAATATACTCGTCCATCTTCTGGAGCAGCTTCTCCAAAGTTTGAGGAGGCTTTCTGGCAAAGTACTGAGCTGAAGGTCCCGGCCGAAGCCCCTTGATCATGGCCTCAATGACAATTTCATTGGGCACTGTTGGTGCCTGTGCCCTCAGACGCAGGAACCTTCGGACATACGCCTGAAGGTATTCTTCGTGGTCCTGGGTGCACTAGAATAAAGCTTGAGTAGTGACTGGCTTCGTTTGAAACCCTTGGAAGCTGGTTATCAACATGTCCTTCAGCTTTTGCCATGAAGTGATTGTCCCTGGCCGAAGAGAGGAGTACCAGGTTTGTGCAACACTCTTGACAGCCATGACGAAAGACTTTGCCATGACCGTCGTATTGCCACCATACGAAGATATGGTTGCTTCATAGCTCATCAAGAATTGCTTCGGGTCTGAATGACCGTCATACATGGGGAGCTGGGGTGGCTTGTAAGACTAGGGCCAAGGTGTAGCCTGCAGTTCTGTTGACAGAGGAGAAGTATCATCAAAAGCAAAATTTCCATGATGGAAATCTTCATACCAGTCGTCCTCGTTGTAGAAGCCCTCCTGATGAAGCTCTCTGCGTGGAGGCCTTCGGTTCTGGTCATCTTGAGCAAGATGACGAACTTCTTCAGAGGCTTCATCTATCTGCCTTTGTAGGTCAGCTAGACGGGCCATCTTTTCCTTCTTCCGTTGGACCTGTTGATGGAGCATCTCCAAGTTTTGGATTTTTTGATCCAAGTCGTCCTCCGGAGGCGTTGGACTGGTGGCCTTCCTCTTCTGGCTTCGGGCCTCCCTAAGAGAAAGGACATCCTGATTGGGATCCAGTGGCTCCAGAGTGGCAACCCCTGTGGCTGCAGCTTTCTTCGGCGGCATGACGAAGGTGATGCTTGCCGAAGATGTTCAAAGCTCAAAAAATGGACGTGAGTGTGGTCGTGGGTTCGAGCCCCACGATGGGCGCCAATGTTGGGGACTTGTTCTCAAATGCTAAGAGTTAAGAACAAGGCAACATAAAAAGTATTAAATGTTAAAGTCCTTCGTCCTTAAAGACATTATGTCCCTTCGGATATAATGAATTCCGGACGAAGGTTATGAAGGAAAAGACCTTCGTAAGTTCGATGGATGATGGAGAAGAATACATATATGAAATACGAATAATAATACAGATATTATCATCAACTTATTTTTATTTTGCATTATCAAATTTATAGTAACAAATTATAAATGTACCTTCGGATTGACGAAAAGTAAAGGTACAGGCGTGATGCGAAAAGCGAATGCCAAGTCAACGTGAACAGTACGGGAGTACTGTTCATCTATTTATAGGCACGGGACGCAGCTCGTGTAGAATTACATTAATGCCCTTTACATTTATCAATAACTCTATAGTAATTCTTCGAGGTCTAATTTGGCTTTTCATCTTTAAGTCGGTTCCCCTTTTCTGGTGTCATGCCGAAGCTTTTCTGCGCATAGCTTCGTGATCATCTTATCCTTCGTCATGATCGCCTTCCGTCCTACTCAAGCTTCGTCTTGACCATACTCTTGTATACTCGTGACCCGATTCCGAAGATACTTGTTCACACATTTCACTTGGAAAACATTGTCAAATCATATTTTTGAGGACCTTCGGAAGCCGAAGGCCCCCAACACTGACGTTGTGTGAGTGTCCTCGAACATGATGTATGTAGTGGAGTAGCGCATCCGGTGGTGCAACGGCCAGGGGTACTACCTCGCTGATGAGCCCGAGGTGCACTTCTTTTGGTAGCCCAACCAAGAGTTATCGATACTCGTCATGTCGCGCGCGTTCGACGACTACTATATCGAGGATTGTGGCGTCATCTTGGCGCCAGAGGTGACGTAGAGGAGGATCGACAACAGTGACCAGTTCGTCATCCTCGCCACCGTTAGAGTAGCTTTTGTGCCGACCTGCCTTTAATTCTCTTCGCAAACACACACTTAACTTTTTGTTTAAGCAAGAGCGTATGGTGGTGCGTGTCTGATGACTAACGATGTACGAGGAAATTTCTTCCGGCATGTATGAAATGTGCTCTCTAACGATGAGACCATACAAATCGTGGTATATATCGAAGTCTGTATGATACTTATGGTTGCAATGTAATGGTGAAACAACTAGATTAAAATAACAAAATTTATGTATGGCTAGGATCACAAATTGATTATTAAACATTTTCTCATAACAATATAACACACATTTTGTATACAAGTTATCGTAGTATACTGGTATTATATATTCCCGTTGCAACGCACGGGCACTTAGCTAGTTATATATATAATCTTAAAGATCTTCTGTATTTTAAGCTCTTAAAATGAAATAGTGCCTGGGCTGTCACGAGCACTATTAGGTGTTAGTGTTGTATAATGTCGGCACGACACGATTAGACACTATAGTGTAGTGCCTAGGCCGCTGGTTAGGTATTAGTGCCGGCATGACATGACACGACACAATTACTAATAGTGCCTAATAGTACCGTGCCGGAAGATCTATTTGGCCATCTATAGCGCTGGCCGCTGGTGATGCTATGCCGGCCAGGCTGCTAGTCGAGGTGCGCTGACGTCGACATTCTCTACCCGTTCAGTATCATGCCGCCATCTACCACTCACACTCTCCTATTAGCGTCTGACCGTTCGTATAGGCTATATGCTAGTACATATAAAGGACACGGATTAATAACACAAATGAATTATTTACCATAAGCCGATCCCATTAGAACCGGACAGGGTCCAAGAAAAAACATTTTTTTCATTACCGCACCTCGTTAGATATTCATGATTCATCAAGTCGATAATTCACGTGCAAGTGAGACGATCCTGGCCGTCGAAATTACTTTAGGAGCGGACGGCCACCCCAGAGCCACCACCGTGACTTGAAACTGTAACTGACGCGGTGTGAGTGTGTGACGGCGTAAGAAACAGCTGCTCGCCAACGTCACGCGGTGTGTACCGTTCCACATGGAAAGAGAGAGGCCTTGTATGTATTCGGTGAGGAAAACGCAAGAGAAACCCACCATGGAACGTTCGCGGGCCGGCACGGCAGGCTCGAACAGAAAAGAAGGCTAGCAGCAGCAAGTCCACGTGGACGAAATATGACCGGGCCCACCTGTCAGTTAACCCCATCGACTCATCGAGGAGAAAACCCGACCAGTACGAGGAAAGAGGGAGAAAGACCCCCGATCCGGCCGGCGGCGCACGAGATATAAAAACAGACGGCCAGGGTCGGCTCCTTCGGTGGGAAGGGCAGACGAAGCCATTCAATCCGGGACCGGGGAGCATCACGCTCGCACACCAGTGACAGTGACAGAGGGTCGGTTTTCTGGAGGCACTCGCTGGGCTGCGCGACTCCCGGCGATCGACGACGGAGCAGAATTCTTCTCCGATCGGCTGCCCGGGCGGGGGGGTCCCTCTGTTCGGCGATCTACGGGTAAGTGTTGCGCGCTTTTGATTTCGTCGTGGTTATGCTCTGATCCCGTGCGGCGTGGTGGGGATGGAATGGGATGGGATGCCATGGGATCGTCCCCGGGCTCTCTCTCTCTCCCGTTCCTCTTTCCCTACGGGGCGCGTGCTCGAATTCTGTCCCGATCTCAATGGAACAGTGCGGTGCAGTGCAGTGCAGTACGCCATGGAATTCTCGCAACGGGTTGGGGGAGTTTTGCGATCCTATAGTGCACATCCCTTTGTCCTGTCATGGTTTACTTGAACCTGACAGGACAGGATTAGCCGCCAGGCGTCTGTTTCGCTGCTCCGCACCTGGAAATTTCTGCCTGTTTCACCGTGTGTTACTTGCGGCCGGAGTTCCCATCTTTCACGTGGCCGTGGACCATGCGAGCTCAGACTGATGAGCTTCAGCGGGGAGCTTGCCTTTGAAGCGCTTCTGCCGAGTGGCGACAGGCCAACGTTGGGAGTGGGGACGGCGGCTCAGACTGAACTTCGCTCTCTTCCCTCCCTTTTTTTTCCTCGGCTCGTTTTCCTTTCTCTCTTTGTCCTCCAGCTGTAATGAACAGAAAAGATTGCTCCTTCAACGCGGGTGGAGATCCGTGTCTGCCGCGCCGGCGGCGCAGGCTTTAAATGCACGCCCGCGGCCGACCTGCCCCGCCGCGCCCGCGCGCGGCCGTAGTCGTATACAGCCGGTCAGCCGGCGGCGAGGGGCAGCGCACGGCAGGGCAGAGTGCCAAACTGGTCACTGCTACGCCGCCACACGCCTGCTGCTGTCACCTCGCTGTCGGCCTCTGTCTACTACAGCTATTGGAAAAGGAGGGCAGCTGTCTTTTCTACCGTGCTCCTGGTGCAAGCGCGCAGGCAGACCGGCAGGGCAGCTGGGTTGCTACAGCATCTGCTTCGACTTCGCTGTCGGGCTCTGTCTACTACGCCTGCCTTGTCTTGGGATCCCACTTTGGCGCTGCTCCGCGCCTCCGCTGCTGGTGTCGAGCTCATTCGGATTTGGTGGTCTCATATGCTGATAGCCTGATAGAACAACTTGTAGAGGAGAACAAAATGTTTTGAGCAACACCAATGCAGACCAACACGAAGCTGCAGGTTTTAGGAAAAATCTTCTGCTGTATTAGGCTTTGCACAACTCAAACATATACCGCCTGTCGGCGGGAGCCTGGCTCCAGAGATGCGAACAATTTGCTCGCGTCTGCAGAGCCTGGCCCAGAGTGCTTTAAGTATCGTGCGAGTCTAACTCCACATCTGTACGCAGGTAACCAAACACACACCTCGCACGCGTAGATCCTGGTTGACAACAACCAAACACCAACTCATTGCATCCTGCGATGCAAGCACCAGCAAATACAGGCAACCAAACACATGGATAATGCTCCAACGCCTGTAGTAGGAGTGCTGCTTTACCTCAGCTCAACAACAGACTATGGGCCTGTTTGGTTGATGACCTGGTCTGAGAGTGCTGATAGATCCAACTACTAGACACTCAAAATCAATGGCCTAGTTACCTGTTTGGCCCAAGCAAGTTTGCCAAGGTCCCAACCAAACAAGCCCTATAAGTGGGATGAGGTGGACTGGGGGTAAAGACCTGTTTAGATCAATGGTGCTAAAGTTTAGCACTATATTTTTAGCTAAATTTTAGTATATTGAGATTTAAACAGGAGTATTGAAAGGTACATGTTAAACGTGATGTGCTAAATTTTAGTATTCAATAGCAGTTTATCTCTTAAAAGTATGTCCTAACTAAGTTGATTAGGTGGTCTAAGTAAAACTTAGGTTCTAAGTACGACTTCCCATGGAAACGAATTTTAGGCTAATATTAAAAAATCACTTCGACTGTCCTACACCACCTTTTCTCTTTCCTCAAACTTTTACCTTTTTTGACCAAGTCACCTAGATACATTACCAAACCATATCCTCCACTCTCTCACCCTTCCACTTGGTGTTCAAGCTTACATAGCCCTAGCAAATTAACAAATAAGTTGGGTTGTTAGACTGGCTAAGTCAAAGTGCGTAGGAACAAAAGAGTTTACAGGTTTAACGAAAGCTAAGCTAGCTAAGTCAAAGTTGAGCTAGCTAAGAGGGAGGAGGGATGAACAAAAGGTGAAAGAGGATATATTTTACCAAAAGAGTATTTTATGTTAATCCATTCTATTTCTTCTATATCTGCATGGTGGCGGTTTTTAGTTGAAGCCAATAATATTATTAGCTTGCACTAGGGAACTCCTTAGCTGCCTCAAACATCATTTATATTGTAAATATGTGGACTATATGGCTTAAAGGCTTACCCAATTATCGATTAAGAAGGATAGGGATGGGGTACATGTGTTTTAGACCAACACCAACGTAGACTAACACAAGCTGGAGGTTTGAGTAAAATGTTGTTGCCATATAATGAATAGCTATTATTTCAATGCATGTAGTAGAGGGGTTGTTCGTTCATCTAAGACATGTGGCGCTGCAACATGACTATGAGCCTTAGTTTTTCAAACACACCTTCTTTTCTCTCCTCAATTTCATTTGCACTAACCAAGCCACCCTGACATACTACCAAACCACTTTCCCCTGCCCTCTCCTCCATGTAGTGTTCAAGCCTACGTGACCCTAAGAGGTTAACGATGGGAATGGTGCATTAGGGTTGGTATTATCTAAAAGTTTGATGTTACACAAAAATTATATATACTTCATAGAGTGTTTTTGGGGCAAAAGATCCTTACTAGTTTGACAAATGATGACCTAGGCGAGAGGGATGAGCAAAAGGTTAAAGGACCATTTTTTACCACAAGATAGTTTGTACCAGTCTATTCCATTTATTCAATGGCTATGTGGATGGCGGTTTTCAGTTGAAGCTAACAATGTTATTAGCTTGCGTTGGGAAAGCCATTATTTGTTGCCTCAAACATCATTTATTTTCTGAATAGAGGGACTATATGGCTCTAAGCCATACCAATCAATTATCAATTAAGAAGAATAGGCATGGAGGACAAATGATTTAGATCAACACCAATATAGGCCAACATGAGTTGGAAGTTTGAGTAAACAATTGCTGCCATATAGGCTTTGAGCAACTGAAACAACTATTGTTTCAATGCTTGTAGTACAAGGGGTGTTGCTTCATATGGGAAATGTGGCACGACAACATGACTAGAAACCTCCCCTTTTCTCACACACCTTTTGTCGGTGTTTTGAACCTGCTCTGATAATTAAATTTGTATGTGCACATTTCGTGGTCCAGATGGTGTGCTCGGTGCGCGCAAGATTTATACTGGTCCGAGCAGAACGTCCCTGCATCCAGTCTTCGGTGGCTCACGCTACCGGCACCTTTGTTGCTCAATGCTTGTAGTAGGGGTTACAAGCAGGCGAGAGAGGGAGAAGCTCCCAAGTCTCTTGTGTGTGGCTGGACCCAAAGACTACGGGACTAGAGTTCTATACTAAGCCTTAGACGCCATGGTGGCTCTCACCTTAGCTCCGGCCTTCGGGTCTTCTGGCCTTGTAGTCCGTATGCGAGTGTGTATGCTCGACTTTAGTCCTTCTCGTCTCCTGGTCGTCCTCCTCTTTTATAGGCCAACATGGGGGCCGATCACCGGTAGCTTCCTTGAGAAGGAGCTACTGGGTTGTGGTAAAATGAAGCGTTCTACCCTGGTAAGGTTGCGTTTGTCCGTATATGCCTCGATCATCTAGGTTTCCCTGATCGTGCTCTTTATGGCGGGCGACGTGGCCGACGAAGAGCTCTGACACCATCATTGTCGTCTCTGTGCAGCGTCGACCCCTGGCCGTCGTAGACTAGGTCTCGACACGGCTCGTCGGGTTGCGGGGCCTATAGGCGGTCAGTGCACTCAGGCCTAAGCTCGATAGGTCATCAGTGGGCCGTAGGCCTAAGAGCCCGTAGGTTATGAGTGGAAAGTGGACCGACTCACCCTCTATGGCTCGGCCCCAGGAGCAGTTATTGTGGCACAACGAGTTAGTCCTGGTCAGGCTTGGAATTCACTCGAGTGGCTTCCTCTCGATCCGCTCGACCCCCTTACGTCTCCGCCTCGCCCGATCCTTGGCTCGGTGCCTCGGGTTTATCCGGGGATAGGTCCTTCCGGGGTGGACCTTTCCCACGTCCTTCTACTGATTAGTGGGGCCCAGGTGCCCGGGGATCATTTCCCTGACACCTTCTCTCCTTAAATCTTTACTTCTTTTCTAACCAAGCCACCCTACATGCTACCAAACAACCTCTGTTCGTCCTCTCTCCTTCATGTGGTGTCTGAGCGTATGTGGTCCTATGAGGTTAATAAACCATATTGGTGTGTGAAAGGAAAATGGGTCTTAATCCATTTTTATATTTGTTTTGGTGCTTGATGACTATCACAACCATTTGGACTAACTAGTTTGCTGAGTTTATGACTCACAGGTTCATAAAATCAACTCCTAGGATTCTAAGTCCAAAATAGCTCAATTCAAGCCAAAAAGGGTAACCTTTGGAGAAGATGAAATTTCAGCATTTCAACACCTTGGATAAGTTCTAAACACCCCTTAGCATGTATTTGAACCAACCAAAGCAAATGTAAAGATTAGATTTTAAGTTTCACACTTTTTGTAGCTAAGTTGAGCTAAAATCGGAATACGAGTTAGAGAATTCAAATCGACCAAGTTTTATGACTTAGACTAGTTGGATAGTCTCTAGATATATTTGCCTAAGTCATGGGAACACCCTCAAGTGCAGCCAAATCAAGTTGAAGAAGAATTGAATAAATTTGCAAGAATTGGGTTCTAATGCGTTGCACCGGACCGTTTATGCAAAGAGCCTAGAAACTTGACTTTTGGCGACTGGCGCACCGGATCGGTCCGGTGGCTATCCATACCAGTTTTCCAGAGAGGGCTGAAAAATGGTTTCTTTGACCTGACGCAAACATCATTATGTTTTGAATAGAGGGAGTATATTGCTTAAAGTTATACCAATCAATTATTAATTAAGAAGGATAGGGGTGTGTAGTTATCAATTACGAAGGATGGATTGACCGGATGGGCACAACATAGTTGCAATACTAGCCAAATAATCTAGTGGTGGTCCCCGTCATTTGTGCTGTTTAATATCCCATCTGCCTGAAATATAAGGACTTATAAAAAGTTATCATAAATTAAACAATATAAGGGGAAAACCCATCACATATTTCATTAAACATCTTGGGTAGCTCAGGATTGGTTTAATTTATGGCGGACGAGCTCCTAATTAGTCAGCGTACATTAGTTAACTTGTCATATGGGGATCCTATGGATTCTATTGTAAGTGATTCAATGAGATTATATCGTTGTAGTGGTCTCTTAATTTTTTTGGCTCCGTCCCTGAAGGAAGCTAGGGTTGAGAAAGCGCAAGAGGATGGGCTAGACCCTTGCCCATGGCCGAACAAAAGGGAAGAGTCTTTCTTCTTAATTATTATTTTATTAGATTGATACATCTCATCTCCTTATATAGAGAGACATACTTGGCCCCTAAGAAAATATCCTAACCAAATGAATCTAACTTTTCTTTCCTTATCCTAACCAACCAAATCAATCTAACTTATCTATTTTCTTATTCTAACCAAACCAATATATCTGTTTGACACTATTCACACTTGCCATAACACTGCTCAACCATTCTAAGGCATCTCGTCCTCGAGCTATGCTAGTGATTATGACCATAGATGTCAATGTTCCTATAGAGATGCTTGGCTTAGAAAGGCACCATCCAACCAATGAAGTTGCATGTGTACAACCAACTGAATCCCATGGCGTCGTCCGAAGGGTGTCGACACATATGTTTCCGAAATTGGCGTTTTTTTATTTAATTTATATCATTTTATAGTGGACCAGATGCCTAAGCCAAGAGGTTATAGTGGAGACTAGGGTTGATGGGGCACAAGGGGACGACTATGGGCCTTGTCTACAACCGAGCAAGAGGGAAGTGTTTTTTCCTTCTTAATTGTTGCCTTATTAGATTGATGCATCTCCTCTCCTTATATAGAGAGGCTTATTTGACCCTTAAAAATATCGTAACCAAATCAATCTAACTTATCTCTTTTCTTATCTTAACTAACCAAATCTTTTCTTGTCCTAACTAATCGAATCAAACTTATCTCTTTCCTTGTCCTGATCAAATCAATCTATCAGTATGGTACTGTTCACACTTGCCATAACAATGTGGTTTAGAAAAAGCATGTTTCATATGGAGTTGCTAAAACTCTAAAAACACTATAGCTTTAGCAATGCGGTGGTTTAGAGAAGTTAAAGGGCTGTTGCATCCAAACACATGACAACATTCAAAAACCAAACTAGTTTGCAGTAGCACAATATTTATCCAATATATTACTCTAATAATAATTTGCATCCAAATATAGCCTTTGTAATGCAACTTGTTTAGTGTTTGGGAAGAGCAGCTGTTCTCCACGATTATGTAGGATTCGCTGATTGTAAAACTATTTCCTGTCTCTAATATGATGATGCATATTTTTCTGCGTCTTTTGAGAAGAAGTGCCTTCTTGTAGGATATGGCAGCCTCTGCTATGTTCCTCCAGGATTTTGTGGTTTTGCCACACTTGCGTTTTGGTTTGAGTTAGCAGTAGGGTATAAATCTGTGCGTGTGTGGGGCAAGTTTTAGTACCATCTGCTCTCACTGTGTTGATCTACTCGTTGCATCTGTGTTGTGATGTCCTATAACCTCTTTCTTTAGTCATCTCGTATTCTCGTCTGATGTTTAATTGCGTTCATTTTTTTACTGATCAATTAGGTGCTGTGCAATTTGTTCTAATTTTTGAATACCTAGTACTTTCTGTGATACCGTATCTGTCGTCCTTATTGCTAACCTTTGTAAATCATGATTACTCCTATAGCCACATGATGTGGACCTGACGCTCTACATTTTGTCATGTTTTTTTGGCAGTTCTACCACCATCGATTTATACTGTGGCTATGTGGAGGTGTCATCCTACACGGTGATAGGTTTTCTTAGTACATAGCAGCTTGAGGAAAATGTCCGATTTCGATGAACAGGATGACATATTCTTGGAGACATCTGATGATACAAGAAGTTCGGCATATTTTTCAGCTAGGTGCAGCACAAGTGACCAATTATCAGCATCATGGGGACCTGAGGATGAGCTCTGGACAAGTGAATTGCTGAGTGTCAATGAAAGGCGGCATAGATTTCTGGTTCGGATGGGCTTTGCTAAACCTATTCCTACTGGAATCACCTTTTCACAGTGGCAGGGAGAAGTTTTGGCTGATCGTGCATTTCGCGACCTGGAGGACAGAATTAACAGCATCTGTTCTTCATATCGGCCGTCTTTTTCTCATGGTGCATCTGCACCAGATAGTACTAGGAACAGCGTCGTGCTTGAGCTTGATGAAATCGAGCACCATGAACTGACCGGAATACTTGATGAGGTTGGAACAGACAGAACCATGAATACAAACCACTCAGATGGTTTTCCTAGTTTCCCTCAACTTGTTCATTTGTTTTTGCAGAAGGGCAGTGGTCGTAGTCCGGCAAGGGGAATGGAAATAGAATTTAGTGAGAAGCAAAATGATCCCAAGAGCTTTTGTGGAAGGTTCAAAAGAAAGGAGGAGGAAGATATAATCTGTATGCACGACACACGTATGAAAAGCCTGAAGAGTGGAACATTGTTTGCAACAAAAGTTGATCAGCAAAACAAAAAGTGGATGGACTTCTCTGCTCTATACATGTGCCAAGAAATCCATGCCCACGGCGGTTCAATCAGCGTCATGAAGTTCAGTACATCTGGGTGGTATTTAGCGAGTGTGGGCGAAGACTGCGTTGTGCGCATTTGGAGGATACAAGAAGTTGAATCCTCCCCTGATCTGTACATCAGAGAGACGCCTGTCAAATCCATGGACAGAAATATGGGCCTGAAAATGAAGGTGGGAAAAGGCCGGGGACGTGCCCTTGCCATAATACCCAGGAAAGTTTTCAACATCGCTGAGACACCACTGCATGAGTTTCATGGCCACACAAGTGATATCTTGGATATGACATGGTCAAAATCAAATGTAAGCTCTTCTTTATCCTGTATGCTTTGATGGCTCATGTCATGTCACATGTGAGAATTAAGTGGAAGTAATACATGCATGTGAAGTTATGTTGACAACTTTACATTTATATTAGTCAAATCATATAGCTGAGTTCTTGTCCCTATATAGAATTTTCTGTGCAAACTGACTATTTAACATTTTCTGCAGTTTCTCTTGACTTCATCCAAAGACAAGACTGTACGCATGTGGAAAGTTGGCTGTGATGACTGTCTAGCAGTATTCAAGCACAGAGATTATGGTATGCACAAACATTAAAAACAGAAACCTTATGTAGCATTTGACATCATACAGTAAAACTCTTTGTATTTGTATAGCCAAAAGTTTCTTTTTCTGCAACCTAAGCTCTGTACCCAGGCACGAATCCAACAGTGGAGCGGGTGGGGCTCCAGCCCCCTACCGCTCCTAATTCCATAGAGTCCCACTATGTCCCTCCTAAAATTTTAAACATATATAATATAATCTTATTATGTATTTACTATTATATATGTCTATTGTGAGTGATTTAAAAAGGTTATATGGTTGTAGCGGTTTAATTCAGTGCCTTTAAATTTTTTTTTCTGGCTCCATCCGTCCCTGTCTGTACCAGGCTTGGTCAACGGCTCTAGTCTAAAACATTTCATAATTTGGAACTGATGTTTTCTTATTTATGATGAACCCGCCAACAGTAACATGCATTCAGTTCAATCCTGTTGACGAAGGATACTTTGTTAGCGGCTCAATAGACGGTAAAGTCCGTGTCTGGGATGTTTCAGAGAGGCGAGTAGTTGACTGGGCTGATGCAAAGGATATCATAACTGCCGTGGGTTACCAGCCAGATGGACAGGTTGAATGAAACCTGATCAAAATGCCACTGATGTTTTACCGTTAAACACTAGCTCTAGCTGGGTGCTAACTCTGCCATTTCTTCCCACCTCAGGGTCTTATCGTTGGCATCGCTGCAGGGAGGTGCCGGTTCTATAACCATGCAGGTGTGACAGCCGTTTCTAATGTTCAGTACGAGTGTGTTCATCGAGAAAGTACTGAATTCAGGTGAAAACGTGGATTATTTTGTCCTAAAAAGGAAAGTTGAATTGAATGTAGGTGAAAACGTGGAACTGGAGAAAGTACTGAAGGTAACGAAGAAGAAATCTGCTGGTAGACAGATCACCAGCCTGCAGGTTAGCTGTTCTGGTTCAGTCAGTGTGTTTTTCTTCCTCCTCATAAGAAACATTTTGCTCAACCTGTTCCGCGTCGCAGTTTTCGTGCGGCGATCCTGCTCGGATCCTGATCGCATCAGCGGGTTCTAAGATACGAGTATCTGATGGAGGAGCTAAGATCAACCGAAAGTTTGAAGGTCAGATTTCCTGCCAGTGCCAGAGCCAGACTCCCTTGGTTAAAACAGTCGAGCCGGCTGTTGTCTGCTAGTACGAATTCACATTGTTATTTGGTCCCCGGCCGTTGCAGGACGTCGAGGCTCCAAGGTCCTGGTGCCGCCGTCTCTGACCTCCGACGGGCAGTACCTCGTGTCCGCAGGTGCCGACTCCAACGTCTACATCTGGGACTTGGACAGACCAGCAAGGGGCAAAAGCCGCACCAGAGGACCAAGAAGGGTCCGTTCCTGCGAGCACTTCTTCTCGGAGGGCGTCACGTCCGTGGCGACATGGCCGGGTCTGGCACACCAACAAGAAGACCTCCAGTCGCCGGAGAAGGGGGCCGCCCCCACGCTCTGCCGCGACCGCGAGTTCTGCTCGTTCGGGACGTGGTTCTCGGCAGACGGCGCGAGGGGCGCCGCGACGTGGCCCGAGGAAAAGCTGCTGCCGTCCCTCAGGTACGTCAACTGCGCCGGGATGGACGACTGCCGCGCCAAGGTGTCGGCCGCCTGGAACAAGGTCGTCGTCACCGGCGGCAGCGACGGGGTCATCCGGTGCTTTCACAACTATGGACTGCCAGTGAAGCTATAGGCTTGCGAGATCAGAGCTGTATTACTGTTCCTTACTTTCTTGTACTGTACAGTTCATGAAAGTTCTAGGACGAGGAGGGGTGTACATTGGTTTGCTTGCTGACTTGCTGTGGTGCTACAGAACGAGCCGTTAATTAACAGGGATCTTGGTACATTGAGCTGATCGAGCATGGAGTTTCCAAATGGTTTCCGTGTAGCCGGAAGCGTAGTCGATGTTCAAGCCGTTATAGTTTTTGTAACCATCTCTCTCACTGTTTTTATTCAAAATCTTAATTTGAGGTTTTTGAATTAAAACTTTGCATAACATGCTGTGACCAACTTATAGTTTTAAATGGTTAAAGAGAGGTCAATAGATAATTGTTTAAAATCTAATCGTTATTGACTTAGGGGAAAAATTTATATTTGTACTTTAAGGTGTCTGTGGTCTGCTGAGCGTGCATATAGACGTGTAAAACACTATTTTACTTTATAGATTGTACTATTTATATAGTAAATTTTGAAATTACTTTATAGATTGTACTATTTATATAGTAAATTTTGAAATAAAGAGTGATGTAGGGGTGAGATAGAGAGACGAGGTGAACTAGCCCATGGGCGCCAAACCACAGGCGTCCACGTGACTTCAGTAATCGCCGTACGTCGCATCGATATTTTGAGTTCAATATGATATGTATTACTTCCTCCATCCACAAATGTTGGTTGTTCTCGGTTCTCTAAGTTAATTATTTTTAACTTTGACTACGTTTATATAAAAAATACTAATATTTATAGTACATAATTAGTATCATTGATATATCTTTGAATTTGTTTTTATAGTAAAATTATTTCAAGATATAAATGTTGATAATATATTTTATAAATCTAGTCAAACGATCGTCATGAATATTATAGTGACAAATATAAGTGGACGGAGGAAGTATAGCGATTAGGATATCTATTTATTAAAAAAGTTGTCGCGAGCGATCGGTGAGTCAGAGACATCTTTGGATGGTCGATACCAACCAAAGGTGTGCGACGGGCGGCGCCGTGCGAGCGCCAAACGCCTCCGGCGCCGTCGGCTGACCAGGCGGACTCGCTCTCTGCTGTCTTGCGCGCGCGTGTACTCATCGACAGATCGACGGCAAGTCACAGAGCCGATCTCTCGCGCCATTGAAAAAAAAAGTCAAAGCTCGCTGACGTCGAGCTGGTTCGGGCACTAATTAATTCCATATTATGGTCATGAAATGAAATCATAAAACATTTTCTTCGCCGCAGCGTGAGACCAAGTCCCGGGATCCAGGGTTATCAAACTATGGTACGGAATATATGCATACAATCAGTCATCACCACCTTCGCTTGCAAGTAACATATATTATCACCTAATACTACTGGTAATAATAATGAAAAAACGATAGAAATAAAAAGAGGCACAAAACATTAGCAGCCTCCTACCTACCCACCTACATTTGACGAATGCAAACGGAGAAATGTTTGTTTAAAAGAAGGAAAATTCATACTCTAACCAATCAATTAATTAATGAATCAGTAGCTACCAGCCTACCAGTGGCGGATGCCAATTTGTTTGCCCTCTCGCAACTGACCCACAAGCCAGCACGAATGACGAAACACGACGCGGAAAAAAAAAAAACTCTAATAATACACTACGATTTGTTATTTAAAAAAACAACTGACCCACAAGCGATGAGATTGCAGTAAAACTTAACCGGGTGTTGCTCGGTGAGGCACGGATGATTTCTCGAGTTGCTTGCACGCACAGCACTGCACGTCCGGACGGCAACGGCGAAGTGTCGTAATGGAATGGAACCGATCAGTAGAATTGAATTGTTGTGAGGTCAATAATCTAGAGATTTACAGGTCCGGGAAGTTGGGGCTGCTGAAGAACTCGAGCACGGAGAAGGTGGCCGGCGACGGCATGGTGGGCGTGGACAGCAGCAGGCTGCTGCGCGGGCTGGGGGCGAACGGCGCCTGGTCCAGCAGCCCGGCCGCGGCGGCGCGGGTGCCGGCGGAGGGGAGGAACGGGCTCAGCTCGCTCAGCCACGACAGGCAGCTCGGGTCGAACGGCATCGGCGAGAACAGCCCCGTGGAGGCCGCCGGAGGGAGCGCCGCGGGCGAGAGGATGCCGGGGCGGCCGGCGGGCGGGCCGAGGGCCGCGGAGAGGCTGTCCATGTCCGCCGAACCGGGGAGGAAGAAGCCGTCGTCGTTGGTGGCGCCGAAGTAGGGAGGAACGGCCGCCGGCGCGTGGTGCGGCGGCAGCGGGCGGACGGACCTCTCGATGGCGGCCAGCCGCGCGGCAGGGGACAGCGCGGCGGTGGGCGAGAGGAGGAACTCCCGCGGCTCGAACTCCATCGCCGCCGGGTGCGAGGGCCCCGCGGACGGCCCCGCCGCGGCGGCGGCGGCGGCGGCGTCGAATTGGGCCTGCGAGGTGGAGCCCGGGCCGGTGAGGCGCTGGACCAGCGCCATGAAGTCCCCCGGCTTGGTGTGGATCACCTTGGGCGAGGCGTCGTAGATGATGACCGGCTGCCGCGCCTGCTGCTGCTGCTGCTGGTGGTGGTACTGGTGCTGCTGCTGCAGCTGCGCGGCCGGCTGCTGCTGCTGGTGCCGCTGCGGCGCGACGGGCGGCTTCCTGACCTTGTGCGAGTCCTTGCTGACGGCGAGCCGCGGCGGGCGCGGGCCCTGGAGCTGCCGGCTCCGCGGCGACGAGCGATCGCCCGAGGACGCATCCATGTGCGGGGTTTGCAGCAGGCGGGCGGCAGCTGAGGGGAGCGGGAGGAGACGGCGAGCCGGAGCTAGAGGACGCAAGCTGTACGGGCTTTGTAGCTGCGGCCCGGCGGAGGAGGGGAGAGAGGCGGGTGGAATGGTTCAACGCGAGGAGGAAGAGAGCGAGGAGCCGGTCTCCATGTGTGCTGTTGACGACGGCCGACGGGTACCGAAAAGTCGACGGGCTAGGCTGGCTAGCCCAGCCCAGCCCAACCCAACCCAACCGTCTCGCTCTAAATGCTGGCCACTGCTCTATGATTGAGAGGGTCGCTCGCTTTGGAAAGGATGATTAGTTTAATTAACCGATGGATTACGGTGGTGCGTAGCTGAGCAAACCTAAAGCAGCTCGTCATTGATTTCATCCTTGACGACTTTCTTGTACTCGTCTTTGCGGCAGGCGCACCTCGGTCGGCTGAACCTGAACTGAACACGGCAGCGACCTGGATTTGGCTTGATGCACTTTTAGTGCTGCTACTAGCGCTGCCCCCATAGGTAATGAGACAAACCAAGAGAATGACATTCTCGGTGGCCATTTTATGAGTGTATCATTTTTATTAAATGACATGCTACATAGACAAACAGAATAATACGACATACAATTTAACAATAAGAGATATGAGAGTTTTATAAGGACGAAACTCGGTATAAACCATTTTCTAGACAAATATTGACATGACATTTTAAAAACAGTATGATAAAACTGTGTATTGAGAATGGTCTAATAAGGTAGTCATAATTTAAAGTATTTTTATGTATGATATCATTATCTAAGACTCTAAATATAAATATTATAAACAATGTATTCCATGACAAACCATAAGGCCCACACCAAGGCGATCGCTCTGAGCCTCTGACCATATCTATTTCTATTGCTTGCTGATAGTTTATCCAAAATGATACCTGTCAAGGAAACATGGATGATTCTCTGTTTTCTTTAGGGCTACTGTTGGAAAGGTACAAGACATTAAGACAATGCTGATGGTTTTTGAAAAGGGCTCTGGGCAACTGATCAACAAGGAAAATTGCTTCGTTCTTTTCTAGAATAATGCATACTTTGAGATGAAAGGTATGCTCAAGGAAATTCTACCAACTACTGAAGGCAGCTTTCGAACAACGATATCTTCAACTCTCGTTACAAGAAGGAACAATCAAAAGAGAAGCCTTCCAATCAAATGAGTACCAAGCGACATGGCGTGACTGGGTCACGCCAGGGCTGGTGGCCTTCCTCCAAGATTGCTAGCACAACAACAACATTAATCGTGCCACATACAGTGGCATGACCATATTGTCGAGTTGCACAATGGTTTTTGATGTGACCAAAGCCTTGTTCGGTTATTTTACACCATATGAATTGGAGACAATTGGAAAAAAATAATGGCGTTGAGCATCATATTTGGCACATGGGCTGACCATGTGGATCGGATGATCCACGAAACCCATGATCAGATTAACTCGAGCGATCATATTTATCCCGCACATTCTTATCGATCTAATCACATGAGATCTGTTGGATCTCGCCTAGGAATAGGTCCAGACCTCCTATTTCTATAAATATGAAGGGGTACGGCCGATTGAGAACCCTGAATACATTCCAATCGAATAAATCTATTTACTTTCTTTATCATTTATGTCTTAGGAGTAGATGCAACCTAGCCTTAGTTGCCACAACCATCTCTCTTCTACTCTATGACGATCAGAGACACCCGGGGTGGCCTGTCGATCCCAAGATATGCATTGGAACTCTCCTCGACGGAATCTCTCCCAGGGGCGAGCTCTAGTTTTCTTCGCGAGGAAGAAGACCCCTAAGAGCACCTAGAGACAGGGCCCTGCCTGAGATTTTAGGGGGCCCGCGGAAGCTTACATGGAGGCCCTTTTGCGTGTCCCAGCGTTTGCAGTTATATCTAGCTAAAACATGGTGGAAGCATCGTGGCAGGAATTAGGCTTTCTGGATGTATTCTATTCTAACTTGGGAACTGTCGTACGTGATCGTAGCAGGTCAGCAGTCGCTTTACGGCTTGCATTACATGAGCATGATTCTAGGATAGGAGAGGTTAGGCTACCCGCTTAGAGCAGCATCAATAGTTATGTAAATTTTAGCTTTTTAAATCTTAGATTTAGGGAGTTACTAAATAACTTTGAGAGTTAAAAATTATGATTCTTCAATATCTATCTAAACATAGGTTTAGTTTTTTTAATCTATCCAGGTCAAAAATAAATAAATTACAAATGTCAAAGGCCACCTTCATTACCTACATAATGCAACCAATTATTTTAGAAAGTTGGTAAATGGTTGCCATATGTAGAGAAGAAATGTAACACCTGAAAATCATCATAGGATGGGCATTTAGTAAAATTCTCCACAAATTGAGCTAGAATATGTTTTAAAGAATTTCTTCACCATTGAAGTTATTTTCTCCTAAAATAAGTAAGTAGTAATTGAGAGCACTTAGAGGGGGTCAATAGGTGATCCTGCAAAACTTAGCTCAAACCACACAAGCTTGAGCTAAAATGTGAGTTGGAGAGAATTAAAACCAAGTTTGTAAGTAGAGACAAGTTCCTTTCACTTGATTGCTCTATCAATATTTAATTTAGACTTAGAGCAATATCAAGTGAAGAATTGGAACGAGGAAGAGGTAAAAATTGTAATAATGTAAATGGTACAAGAGATGCAACAATTTTTATCCCATGGTTCGGTCAAGCGTAATATGCTTGCCTACTCCATGTTGTGGCGTCCCAATGGACTAGGGTTGCACTCAACCCCACTCATGTGATCCAAAGATCAAACATGAGTACCACAGTTCTTCCTTATGTTTCACAATATCCCAGTTATGAGGAATCTCCACTATTTGGAGTCTCTCAAGCCTTACACAAGTGATCATAATCAAAACAAGAGTAAGAGAGGGAATAGAATACGCACAAAAGAGCACAACACAGCAACAACACACACAAATGTGAAGAAGAGAGTGCAATAACAAAACGACAGAGTAACGATTCAAGAAATGCGCTCAAATCTCTCTAGAACACTTTGGAGGCGTGGTAGCGGAGTCTCGGAGTTGTAGTGTGCTCAATGCTTGGGTACTTACTCCATGCGACTAGGGGTTCCTTTTTATAGCCCCAAGGAGCTTAGGAGCCGTTGGTTCTTAATTTGGCAATTCTAGATTTCCTTCTATCAGCAGGTGCACCGGACTGTCCGGTGCACATGGACACTGAACAGTCAATGATTGTTTCATTCCACGGTTGAGTCGACCGTTGTGTGCCTTCGATTGCTTAGCACACCGGACAGTCCGGTGCAACCTGGCAATTGTTACCAAGCTAAAGTGGTCGGCGCTGATCGCGCGGCGGACCGTTGTACGGTGTGTAGCCGTTGGTGGCCTGGCACAACATACACTGTCTGGTGCACATTGAACATCCCGTGATTTTTAGCTAGGGCGACACAATGATTTCTTGAGAACAGTCTTTTTAGCCATCGTCCAGCCTAGTCACTGGACACTGCCCGGTACACACCTGACAGTCCAGTGAGGCCCATACTGACCCAAGTTTGGCCAGACTTAGCCAAACTCCTTTACTCCAATTTGTCTCGACTTGAAGAGTTTCCTGTCACTTAGATGAAAGTCCAGATAGAAAGAGAGACCTTCTAATTAACTAGTGCCAAGCCAGATGGCATGACAGGGTCACGCCACGCCAGGGCTACTAGCCTTCCTCCAAGATTGCTAGCACAACAACATTAATCATGCCACATGTCGGCGTTCCGGGACCGGGGGGTCCCCGAGCCGACGAGTGAGTGTGCCGCGTGCCCCAGCCCAGATGGGTCGAGCGCGTGGGCGAGCGCGAAGGGGGGAGAGAGCGAGAGCGAGGTGGCCGGAGCCGGGTCGTGAGGGAGTCGGAGATCCCGTGGCCTTCGTGTTCGTCCCGCGCCCAGGTCGGGTGCGCTTGCAGTAGGGGGTTACAAGCGTCCGCGCGGGTGAGGGGAGCGAGCGGCCCCGAGAGAGCGCCTGCCACTGCCCTTCGTTCCCGCGAGGCCAACCTTCTCTAAGAAGGCCCTGGTCCTTCCTTTTATAGGCGTAAGGAGAGGATCCAGGTGTACAAATAGGGGTGTAGCAAGGTGCTACGTGTCTAGCGGGGGAGAGCTAGTGCCCTAAGTACATGCCAAGGTGGCAGCCGGAGAGATCTTGGCACCCAGCTAGTGTGGCGTCGTGGCTGTCGGAGAAGCAATGGAGCCGGGCGGAGGGACAGCTGTCGGAGTGGTTGGGCCCTTGCTGACGTCCCCCTGCTTTCGTAAGGGAGCTGAGAACCGCCGTCGTCATGGGTCCAGCGGGGCGCCATCATTGCCTATCTGGCGGAGCTAGCCAGATGGGACGTCGGTCCTGTTCTCTGCGGCCCGAGTCGTCTCGGGGTAGGGTGATGATGGCGCTTCCTGTCGATGTGGCGGACTCGTGCCCTAGGTCGGGCGACGTGGGGGCTCCTCCGAAGCCGAGGTCGAGTCTGTCCTGCATGGCCGAGGCCGAGGCCGAGGCCGAGCCCGAGCCCCTGGGTCGAGCGAGGCGGAGGTCGTTCGGCAGAGGTCGGGGTGGAGTCCGAGCCCTGGGTCGGGCGAAGCGGAGTTCATCGTCTTCCGGGGCCTTAGCCCGAGTCCGAGCCCTGGGTCGGGCGGAGCAGAGTTCGCCGTCTTCCGGGGCCTTAGCCCGAGTCCGAGCCCTGGGTCGGGCGGAGCGGAGTTCGCCGTCTTCCGGGGCCTTAGCCCAAGTCTGAGCCCTGGGTCGGGCGGAACGGAGTTCGCCGTCTTCCGGGGCCTTAGCCCGAGTCCGAGCCCTGGGTCGGGCGGAGCGGAGTTCGCCGTCTTCCGGGGCCTTAGCCCGAGTCCGAGCCCTGGGTCGGGCGGAGCGGAGTTCGCCGTCTTCCGGGGCCTTAGCCCGAGTCCGAGCCCTGGGTCGGGCGGAGCTTCCTCTGGCGCTTTTGGCCAAGCCTGGCCGCCCGTCAGTCTTACTCTTTGCGTTAAAGGCCCCAGTGACTTGGTCGGTCGGTGCGGTGATTTAGTCAGGGTTGCTTCTTAACGAAGGCAAGGCCTCGGGCGAGCCGGAGATGCGTCTGCCGTGAAAGAGGAGGCCTCGGGCGAGACGGAAACATCTCAGGGTCGGCTGCCCCAAGCCCGAGGCTAGGCTCGGGCGTGGCGTGATCGAGTCGCTCGTATGGACTGATCCCTGACTTAATCAAACCCATCAGGCCTCTGCAGCTTTATGCTGATGGGGGTTACCAGCTGAGAATTAGGCGTCTTGAGGGTACCCCTAATTATGGTCCCCGACAGTAGCCCCCGAGCCTCGAAGGGAGTGTTAACACTCGCTTGGAGGCTTTCGTCGCACTTTTTTGCATGGGGACCAGCCTTTCTCGGTTGCACTTTGTTCCGGTGGGTGCGCGCGAGCGCACCCGCCGGGTGTAGCCCCCGAGGCCTCGGAGGAGTGGTTTCACTCCTTCGAGGTCTTAATGCCTTGCGTAATGCTTCGGCTGGTCTGGCGGTTCCCTCATGCGAACAGGCCGTAGCCCGGGTGCACTGTCGGGGCCCATGTTCTCGGGCTGGTATGTTGACGCTGTCAACGGTTCGGCCGGAGCCGGGTTTGCGAGAGCAGCCCCCGAGCCTCCGCACAGAGCGAGAGGACGATCAGGGACAAACTCGGCTTTTTTACATACGCCCCTACGTCGCCTTTCTGCAAGGAGGAGGGGGGGAGAGCGCCATGTTACCCTCGATGGGCACCGAACATGGTGTCTCCGGTGAGCTGCAATCGGGTAATCCGAGTGGACGTCCGTGCCCCGTTCGTTGGGGGTCGGCTAGGGGCCCGGAGGCACGCCCAAAAGTACCTGCGGGTGATCTGTCGGACCCGGTCCCCTGGCGACGGGGTCCGAGGGCTCGTTGCCTCCCTCCGATGGGATTCCGTTACAGAGTCGTTCCCGCTGGTCTCGGAAATGTCCTAGGGTACCTCGGGAGCATAGCCCGAGCCTTGGTTATGTATCGAACGTACCCCTGGTCATCCCTCGCTCGGTGTCTGAGGCGACTGTGAACCCTTCGGGGGGCCAGCCTTCGAACCCCTGATCAGTAATGGGCGCGGAGCCCGAGTAGCCTGAGGCGGTCGTGGAACCTTTCGGGGGGCCGACCTTCGAACCCCTGACCAGTAGTGGGTGTCGGGCCCACGCGATCTGAGGCGGCTGTTGAACCCTTCGGGGGGCCAGCCTTCGAACCCCTGATCAGTAAGGAGGCTCGGAGCCTAGTTCCTTCACGGGGAAGGATCCCTTTGGGGGTATCCCCTTTCCTGGTCCCTGTTGCAAGAGATAGAGAAAGAAGGAAAAGGGAAAAAGGATTCGAAATTGAACGTCGTGGCGTACCTTTTTTGGTGTGGTCGTTTTGGCGAAGGCGAAACGTTGCTAGCTGCTCCCGCCAGTAGCGCTGCCCGTCGAGCCGCGGAGTTAATGCGCCGGGGCGAGTAGTTGGCGAGGCTGCCGTTGCGCGTGCGCGAGCCGTTCGAGGAACGGGTCACGGGCGTGTCGTCTTCACACCGTGAGAGAGGGGGTTCTCTTGCTGCCTCCGGATGGGACGTGAGCTTGGCTGATGGCGTGACCGCTGCTCTTGCGCGCCTGCCACTGTCATTACTGCCGGCCCACTTTTGACCGCGTTTGACCGCTGCGTCAGGCTGGCGCAGCTGGGCCGCGCGCTGGGCCGCCTCGGGTCGCGGTATTGGTTCCGCAACCGAGGAGGTGCGGTGGTGGCGCAAGTGGCATAGTGGCTTACATGCAGCATCCGGCGCGCCGGTTGCGCGACGCGTGGGCTTGAGCCTCCGTGCTGGCCTGTCAGGAGTCGGAGAGGCGCGTCCACTTGGCGCGGTTGCATGCCGCCCGCATGGCTGCCCGCCCCTTTCGCCCGTTGGTCTGGGCAAAAGTGGAGGGTCACTTGTAACTGCTGGGTGGTTGCGCGCGCGCCGCGCGCGGCGGTTCGGCTTCTTCTGCTCGGAGCCGGTCTGCATGACAGGTGGGTCCCAGCCCCCGCGCCGCAGGGGAGGGCTTTGGAGGCGTGTTGGAGAAGACTCAGCCCGTGACGGTTGGGGGCGCAAGCACGGATAGTTGCCTTTAAAAGGAGGGCGACCCCTTTCGTAAGGCGACCATGTCTTCTTCCTCCCTTATGCATCGTGTCTTTCCACCTTTCAAGCCCTCGGATGGGGGAAACCGCCGTCTCCGTGCCTCATTGTCGGAGGACACTACTTCGTGGGAGTGGGTATCTTTCAGCCATCGTTCGGCTTCAAGGATTTTCATCAGGCAGCCTGGTGGCTCCCCTCCGCTGGGGGTCACTCGAGACGGTGACCACCAGCTCCTGGGTGGGGAGGAGCAAACCGGGCTGTGACCTTGGTCCCACCCTCAGCTTCAAGGATGTTCATCATCCTCGCTGGGGTGGGTGCCGGGCTGAGCCGGCGCTCTACCTCCCGCACGGGTTCGTGGGTCATCCTCTCCCGCAGTATTCGAGGGAGAAGGCGCTCACTGGCCCTGCGGGCGGCCCGGACTTCGACAACGCGGGGCGGGTCGACGGCAGGCGTCGTCACCTCCAGCGTGTCGGGTTCGTCGGCTTGGCTCGCGGCGGCCCCTTCTGTAGGGGGCGGCTGTCGCGCCGTGTACACGGGAGGACCACCCTGGGTGCCGCGCGCTGCTAGGGCGGCGTTCGTGTTCTGGGGTGGTCCTGCCTTTGCACCGGGGCGGCGCCTTTACGCGGAGGCCGGTGCCCCACTCATCTGGGAGGACTTGAGTGGGGATCTGCCGGAGGGCTGAGGCTCCTGTCGCCGGTGCCGAGGCGGAGGCAGCTCGAGAAGTCCCCGTCACCGACGGGATCACCGCCACCATCCGCGCTTCGGGCCTCCGGCTCTTTGTACTTGTCCTCGCCCCTCGAGCGTCGGTGTGGGCGAGGGCAAGGCTGCAGCGGCGCCTACCCCGAGGCCTGCGCTGCGGGTCGTCCGGAGTGGGGGCCGTCATCGTCGTGGCCAGTGCGGGCGGCGGCGAGCCGCCCGTCAGTCTTCTGCAGCCCCACAGGCCCGCCCCTGTCGAGTGGGGTTGTTCGTACCTGCGGGGGGGGGGGGGGGGAACCGGAGTTCCGTTTGTAATGGCACTTCGAGTGCCGGGTTTTTTGTTCATTTTGGCTTTCGAGGCCTGAACATGTATGTAATTACGGCACGGAGCCATGTTTTTTCCTCATTTCGGAGCACTAAGACTCGTCTGCTGATTGTCTGAACCGCTTTACCAAGCATGAGTCGCCCCGTGTCAAGGTGACGAGTGAGGTATCCGTATCCCGGGGGCGTAGGAGTCCCTCGACTCGGTCGGCCCTTTTGTCCGAGGCTCCTCTAGCTTAGTTAAAGAGACCCCTCGGCCGCTCTCCGACGAGCCGAGGCCGGGGGTAGCGATATCAGTATGAGCAGAGGCGGAGTTGGATGGGAAATGAAACCTGGTTGGCCGGAGCCTAGCCGAGCTGTCCGTTGGCTGGGTCGACGCCAGAGTTGGTCAGCCGAGGCTTCGGACCGGGCTGGTGCCCTCGGAAGGTGGTCGGCCGAGGCCCCGGAGGTGGCCGGCCGAGCCGCCTGCTCGGGCCGGATTCCTGGAGAAGTCCCTGACAACGATCGCCCGGGCGCGGTGATGACGCCGTCCTTCGGAGCGGAGGCCCTCGGACCGTGTCGCCGTTCGAGGCTAGGTCGGGCCTTGCCGAAGGTGCCGTTGATGCCGAGGGTGTCGCTGCCCCCTTCCCGAGTCGGGACCCGAGCCTGCAGGATCAGCTTGTCTTGTAGTGTGTGCTTTGTGCGGCCGTCGAGGCCAGAACACACACCCTTGCTGTGTTGTAAAGCTGCGTCCCTTTTCCTCTTGTTCCAAGCATCTGGACTTTTTGTCGGTAACAGGGGTGTTTGTGCGAGCGAAAGTTGCTTCTCGTGGAAGGTGAGGAGTGAGGTATCCATATCCCGGAGGCGTGGGAGTCCCTCGGCTCGGTCGGCCTTGCCGCTTACGCGCACTTTTACTCGTCCATGAGGCCCTATCACCGACTTAGTCGAGAAAACTCGAAGAATCGCTTCGACAGAAGAGCTTCCGAACGTAGAGACTTGTTCGATCCGCGGAGTCACCTTATCCGAACACGAGTTACTTATCGCAGAAGGTGATGAGTGAGGTATCCGTATCCCGGAGGCGTAGGAGTCCCTCGGCTCGATCAGCCTTGACTGCTTACGTGTACCCTGTCGTTTCCATGACCCACTTTTCGAAGTAGTCAAAAAGCACGAAAGATATTCTGGTAAAAGAGATTTTCTGTTCGAGGAAAATTTTGACGCAGAGGGGGTTTCCCCCCTTTTAGCCCCCGAGGGAGGGTCGGGCTTTGCCGAGGCGAGGCCGACCCTTCCTTGTTGACTAAACTTTGCGTGGGTGCGAGGTATATGAACAATTTGGAAACATCTCAAGGGTAGAAGCGACGTAGCTGTTGGATGTTCCAAGCGTTGCCGTAGACCTCGCCTTGACTGTTGGCCAGCTTGTACGTTCCGGGCTTCAGAACTTTGGCGATGACGAACGGCCCCTCCCAAGGGGGCGTGAGCTTGTGCCTCCCTCGGGTGTCTTGCCGCAGCCGAAGCACCAGATCGCCCACCTGGAGGTCTCGGGGTCGGACCCCTCGGGCGTGGTAGCGTCGCAGGGACTGCTGATACCGCGCCGAGTGTAGTAAGGCCCTGTCCCGAGCCTCATCCAGCTGGTCCAGCGAGTCTTCTCGGCTAGCTTGGTTGCTTTCTTCGTTGTAGGCCCTCGTCCTCGGGGAGCCGTATTCCAGGTCAGTGGGCAGGATGGCCTCGGCCCCGTAGACCAGGAAGAACGGCGTGAAACCTGTGGCTCGGCTTGGCGTCGTCCTCAGGCTCCAGACCACTGAGGGGAGTTCCTTCATCCATCGCTTGCCGAACTTGTTGAGATCATTGTAAATCCGGGGCTTGAGCCCTTGTAGAATCATGCCGTTGGCACGTTCCACTTGCCCATTCGACATGGGATGAGCTACGGCGGCCCAGTCTACCCGGATGTTGTGATCCTCGCAAAAATCCAAGAATTTTTTGCCGGTGAACTGGGTGCCGTTGTCGGTGATGATGGAGTTCGGGACCCCGAAGCGATGGATGATGTTGGTGAAGAACGCCACCGCCTGCTCGGATCTGATGCTGTTCAGGGGTCGGACCTCGATCCACTTGGAGAATTTGTCGACAGCGACCAGCAGGTGCGTGTAGCCCCCGGGCGCCTTCTGCAGAGGGCCGACGAGGTCCAGACCCCACACAGCGAAGGGCCAGGTGATGGGTATCGTCTGCAGAGCCTGAGCGGGCAGGTGGGTCTGCTTCGCATAGAATTGGCACCCTTCGCAGGCGCGGACAATTCTAGTGGCGTCAGTCACCGCCGTCGGCCAGTAGAAGCCTTGGCGGAAAGCATTCCCGACGAGGGTTCGAGGTGCTGCATGATGGCCGCAAGCCCCCGAGTGTATTTCCTGCAGGAGTTCCTGACCCTCGGCGATGGAGATGCATCGCTGGAGGATGCCCAAGGGGCTACGGTGGTAGAGCTCCTTCTCATCGCCCAGCAAGACGAACGACTTGGCGCGTCGCGCTACCCGCCGAGCCTTGGCTCGGCCGAGGGGCAGTTCTCCTTGGCGGAGATATTGCAGGTACGGGGTCTGCCAATCTTGTTCCGGCGTGACCCCGCTCTGCTCCTCCTCGATGCGCAGTGCTTCGCCCTCAGGGGCCGAGGGTTCCTCGGGCTGAGCCGAGGATGGCTCGGGCTGGGCCGAGGCTGCCTCGGACGGGGCCGAGGGCACCTCGGGCTCGGGCGTGTCGCCGATCTTGACGGAGGGTTGGTGCAGATCCCGGGAGAAGACGTCCGGGGGAACCGTCGTTTGCCCCGAGGCTATCTTCGCCAGCTCGTCCGCAGTCTCGTTGTAGCGCCGGGCGATGTGGTTAAGCTCGAGCCCGTAGAACTTGTCTTCCAGGCGTCGAACCTCATCACAGTAGGCCTCCATCTTCGGGTCGCGACAGTGGGAGTTCTTCATGACTTGGTCGATGACGAGCTGCGAGTCGCCGCGCGCATCGAGGCGTCGGACCCCTAGCTCGATGGCGATTCGCAATCCGTTTATCAGAGCCTCGTACTCAGCCACATTGTTGGACGCCGGGAAATGGAGGCGGAGCACGTAGCGCAGGTGTTTCCCGAGGGGCGAGACGAAGAGCAGGCCCGCGCCGGCTCCCGTCTTCATCAGCAACCCGTCGAAAAACATGGTCCAGAGCTCCGGTTGGATCGGAGCCGTCGGCAACTGGGTGTCGACCCATTCAGCTACGAAGTCCGCCAGTACCTGGGACTTGATGGCCTTCCGAGGGGCGAACGAGATTGTCTCGCCCATGATTTCCACCGCCCACTTTGCGATCCGTCCCGAGGCTTCTCGGCACTAGATGTTCTCCCCCAGGGGGAAGGATGACACCACAGTCACCGGATGAGACTCGAAGTAATGTCGCAGCTTTCGCCTCGTCAGGATCACTGCATACAGCAGCTTCTGGACTTGTGGGTAGCGGATCTTGGTCTCGGACAGCACCTCGCTGACGAAGTAAACTGGCCTCTGAATGGGCAAGGCATGCCCCTCTTCCCGCCTTTCGACCACGATCGCGGCGCTGACCACCTGAGTGGTAGCGGCGACGTAGACCAGGAGGGCTTCTCCATCAGCTGGGGGTACCAAGACGGGCGCCTGGGTGAGGAGCGCCTTCAGGTTCCCGAGAGCTTCCTCGGCCTCGGGAGTCCAGGTGAAGCACTCGTCCTTCCTTAAGAGACGGCACAGGGGCAGGCCTCTTTCGCCGAGGCGCGAGATGAAACGGCTCAAGGCCGCGAGACATCCCATGACCCTCTGTACGCCTTTTAAGTCCTTGATGGGCCCCATGTTTGTGATGGCTGCGATCTTCTCCGGGTTGGCTTCGATGCCCCGCTCGGAGACGATGAATCCCAAAAGCATGCCTCGGGGCACCCCGAAGACGCACTTCTCGGGATTGAGCTTGACGCCCTTCGCCTTGAGACACCGGAATGTCAGTTCGAGGTCGGAGAGAAGGTCGGAGGCTTTCCTCGTCTTGACTACGATGTCATCGACGTAGGCCTCGACCGTGCGACCGATGTGTTCGCCGAACACATGGTTCATGCACCGCTGGTACGTTGCACCCGCGTTCCTCAAACCGAACGGCATGGTGACATAACAGTACATGCCGAAGGGCGTGATGAAAGAAGTCGCGAGCTGGTCGGACTCTTTCACCTTGATTTGATGATACCCTGAGTAGGCATCGAGGAAAGACAGGGTTTCGCACCTTGCAGTGGAGTCCACGATTTGATCGATGCGAGGTAGAGGGTAGGGGACCTTCGGACATGCTTTGTTGAGACCAGTGTAGTCTACACACATCCGCCATTTCCCCCCTTTCTTCCTCACAAGTACAGGGTTGGCAAGCCATTCGGGATGGAATACCTCTTTGATGAACCCTGCTGCCATCAGTTTGTGGATCTCCTCGCCTATCACCCTGCGCCTTTCCTCGTCGAATCGGCGCAGAGGCTGTCTGACCGGTCGGGCTCCGGCCCGAATATCCAGCGAGTGCTCGGCGACATCCCTCGGTATGCCGGGCATGTCCGAGGGACTCCACCTAGAGACGTCGGCGTTTGCGCGGAGAAAGTCGACGAGCACTGCTTCCTATTTGGGGTCGAGCCCGGAACCGATCCGAATCTGCTTGGAGGTGTCTCCACTGGGGTCGAGAGGGACGGCCTTAACCGTCTCCGCTGGCTCGAAGTTGCCGGCATGTCGCTTCACGTCTGGCACCTCCCGGGAGAGGTTTTCCAGGTCGGCGATGAGGGCCTCGGACTCGGCGAGGGCCTCGGCGTACTCCATGCACTCCACATCGCATTCGAACGCGTGTTTGTACGTGGGGCCGACGGTGATGACCCCGTTGGGGCCCGGCATCTTGAGCTTCAGGTAGGCGTAGTTGGGGATGGCCATGAACTTCGCGTAGCATGGCCTTCCCAACACCGCGTGGTAGGTTCCTCGGAACCCGACCACCTCAAACGTCAAAGTCTCCCTTCGGAAGTTGGAGGGTGTTCCGAAGCAGACAGGAAGGTCGAGCTGTCCGAGGGGCTGGACGCGCTTCCCAGGGATGATCCCGTGGAAGGGCGCAGCGCCTGCTTGGACAGATGACAGATCGACGCGCAGGAGCCTGAGGGTCTCGGCGTAGATGATATTGAGGCAGCTGCCCCCATCCATTAGGACCTTGGTGAGCCTGACGTTGCCGATGATGGGATCGACGACGAGCGGGTACTTCCCCGGGCTCGGCACGTGGTCGGGGTGGTCGTCCTGGTCGAAGGTGATGGGCTTGTCGGACCAGTCTAGGTAGACTGGCGCCGCCACCTTCACCGAGCAGACCTCCCGACGCTCTTGCTTACGATGCCGAGCCGAGGCATTCGCCGCATGCCCTCCGTAGATCATGAAGCAGTCGCGGACCTCGGGGAACTCTCCTGCTTGGTGATCTTCCTTTTTGTCGTCGTCGCGGGCCCTGCCACCCTCCGCGGGTGGCCCGGCCCGGTGGAAGTGGCGCCGAAGCATGACGCACTCCTCGAGGGTGTGCTTGACGGGCCCCTGATGGTAGGGGCACGTCTCCTTGAGTGCCTTGTCGAAGAGGTTGGCGCCTCCGGGGGGCTTCCGAGGGTTCTTGTATTCGGCAGCGGCGACAAGGTCGGTGCTGGCGGCGTCGCGTTTCGCTTGCGACTTCCTCCTGCCTTTCTTCTTGGCGCCGAGCGGAGTAGACGCCTCGGGAGCATCTTCCGACGGGCGGCCCTGGGGCTGCTTGTCCTTTCGGAAGATGGCCTCGACCGCCTCCTGACCAGAGGCGAACTTGGTGGCGATGTCCATCAGCTCGCTCGCCCTGGTGGGGGTCTTGCGACCCAACTTGCTCACCAAGTCACGGCAGGTGGTGCCGGCGAGGAATGCGCCGATGACATCGGAGTCGGTGATGTTGGGCAGCTCGGTGCGCTGCTTCGAGAATCGTCGGATGTAGTCCCGAAGGGACTCTCCCGGCTGTTGCCGGCAGCTTCGGAGGTCCCAGGAATTCCCGGGGCGCACGTACGTGCCCTGGAAGTTGCTGGCGAAGGCTTGGACCAGATCCTCCCAGTTGGAAATCTGCCCCGGAGGCAGGTGCTCCAACCAAGCGCGAGCAGTGTCGGAGAGGAACAGGGGGAGGTTGCGGATGATGAGGTTGTCGTCGTCCGTCCCACCTAGTTGACAGGCCAGGCGGTAGTCCGCGAGCCACAATTCCGGTCTCGTTTCCCCCGAGTACTTTGCGATGGTAGTCGGGGGTCGGAATCGGGGCGGAAACGGCGCCCGCCGAATGGCCCGGCTGAATACCTGCGGACCGGGTGGTTCGGGCGAGGGACTCCGATCCTCCCCGCTGTCGTAGCGTCCCCCACGCCTGGGGTGATAACCTCGGCGCACCCTTTCGTCGAGGCGGGCCCGACGGTCGCGATGAGGGTGCTCGTCACCGAGGTGGCCCGGGGCCGCAGGCGCGGTATTGCGCGTGCGCCCGGTGTAGACCGAGGCTTCCCGCGTGAGTCGGGAAGTCGCGGCACGAGGTTCCGAGGGGTACCCCTGCCTTCGGGAGGCAGAGCTCTCGGCCCGCCGGGCCGCAGCGCCTTCCAGGAGATGCTTGAGCTCTCCCTGGATTCGCCGACCCTCGGTGGTTGATGACTCCGGCATCTCGCGGAGGAGCATCGCTGCGGCGGCCAGGTCCTGACTGGTCCCGCCGGATGCGGGTGGCGGTCTGTCCCTGGCATCGTTAGCGATGCGGTGCTGGAGACCTTGGGGCAGGTGACGTATTTCTCCGGCCGGGGGCTGGCCCGCCCATACCTGCCCGACGTCCCGGCGGATTGCCTCGAGCGCTCCTGCTCCCTCATCGAGCCCGGCCCGCGCCCCGCGGACTTGCTCGAGCTGTGGGTCGTGACCCCCCGCCGGAACGGGGACCACAGCTAGCTCCCGCGGGATGTCGGCGCGAGGCGCTGGCCTAGGGGGATCACCATCCTCCGGCATGCCGAGACAGCTGCCTCCGGAGGGATCCCCTAGCTCGACGTGGAAACATTCGCGGCTCGGGCCGCAGTCCTTGTCGTCAAGGCTGCGGCTGCCGTCAGAACAGTCGGAGAGGCAGTAGTTGCATGCGGTCATGAAATCCCGCATGGCACTGGGGTTGCCAGATCCAGAGAAATCCCAATAGATGCTGGGATCGTCATCTTCCTCGGACCCAGAGGGCCCGTAGGTCGAGACGTCCGTCAATCGGTCCCAAGGCGACCACACACGAAACCCCAGAGAGGTTGCATTCGCCTCAATGTGAGCGCCCGCCAAAGCGAGGCCGCTAGGCGGGTTGAGGCCGAGTCGAAATGACAAAGGATGGGAATCAGTCGGTACCTTTTGGTCGACGAGGATCGACGAAGTCGCATCGGGGGCTGATCGTGCTGTCGTCCTGGGTGCGAGGGCGACGTCCTGCAGGCCCTCCGTGAGCGCGCTGGCGTCGTCCACTTGCTCGGGGTCGGCGTGTCGCGGGGGGACGGCGCTCGCCTTTGCCTCAAACGCGTGGGTGATGCCCGACGCGTCCTCCGTTGGGGCGCTGGGGATGTCGATTTGCTCGACAGCCGACTGAGCGTAGCCTCCCGCTTGGCCCCGGTCGCCCCGCCTCCTCCTTCGATGGCGAGGGAGAGGATGGGGCGAGCTCGAAAGTTGTCCTTCCCCCACGCGGGAAAGACGTCGTTGATTCCGCCGCCGGCGGGCGGGCTGTCCGCCACCATTGTCGCTGTCGCGCGGCGGTGGAAGGAGTATCATGTCGTAGCTGCCGTCGAAAGACATGAACTCGAGGCTCCCGAAACGGAGCACCGTCCCGGGCTGAAGAGGTCGTTGGAGACTGCCCATCTGGAGCTTGACGGGAAACTACTCGTCAACACGCAGCAGGCCCCTACCTGGCGCGCCAACTGTTGGCGTTCCGGGACCGGGGGGTCCCCGAGCCGACGAGTGAGTGTGCCGCGTGCCCCAGCCCAGATGGGTCGAGCGCGTGGGCGAGCGCGAAGGGGGGAGAGAGCGAGAGCGAGGTGGCCGGAGCCGGGTCGTGAGGGAGTCGGAGATCCCGCGGCCTTCGTGTTCGTCCCGCGCCCAGGTCGGGTGCGCTTGCAGTAGGGGGTTACAAGCGTCCGCGCGGGTGAGGGGAGCGAGCGGCCCCGAGAGAGCGCCTGCCACTGCCCTTCGTTCCCGCGAGGCCAACCTTCTCTAAGAAGGCCCTGGTCCTTCCTTTTATAGGCGTAAGGAGAGGATCCAGGTGTACAAATGGGGGTGTAGCAAGGTGCTACGTGTCTAGCGGGGGAGAGCTAGTGCCCTAAGTACATGCCAAGGTGGCAGCCGGAGAGATCTTGGCACCCAGCTAGTGTGGCGTCGTGGCTGTCGGAGAAGCAATGGAGCCGGGCGGAGGGACAGCTGTCGGAGTGGTTGGGCCCTTGCTGATGTCCCCCTGCTTTCGTAAGGGAGCTGAGAACCGCCGTCGTCATGGGTCCAGCGGGGCGCCATCATTGCCTATCTGGCGGAGCTAGCCAGATGGGACGTCGGTCCTGTTCTCTGCGGCCCGAGTCGTCTCGGGGTAGGGTGATGATGGCGCTTCCTGTCGACGTGGCGGACTCGTGCCCTAGGTCGGGCGACGTGGGGGCTCCTCCGAAGCCGAGGTCGAGTATGTCCTGCATGGCCGAGGCTGAGGCCGAGGCCGAGCCCGAGCCCCTGGGTCGAGCGAGGCGGAGGTCGTTCGGCAGAGGTCGGGGTGGAGTCCGAGCCCTGGGTCGGGCGAAGCGGAGTTCATCGTCTTCCGGGGCCTTAGCCCGAGTCCGAGCCCTGGGTCGGGCGGAGCAGAGTTCACCGTCTTCCGGGGCCTTAGCCCGAGTCCGAGCCCTGGGTCGGGCGGAGCGGAGTTTGCCGTCTTCCGGGGCCTTAGCCCAAGTCCGAGCCCTGGGTCGGGCGGAACGGAGTTCGCCGTCTTCTGGGGCCTTAGCCCGAGTCCGAGCCCTGGGTCGGGCGGAGCGGAGTTCGCCGTCTTCCGGGGCCTTAGCCCGAGTCCGAGCCCTGGGTCGGGCGGAGCGGAGTTCGCCGTCTTCCGGGGCCTTAGCCCGAGTCCGAGCCCTGGGTCGGGCGGAGCTTCCTCTGGCGCTTTTGGCCAAGCCTGGCCGCCCGTCAGTCTTACTCTTTGCGTTAAAGGCCCCAGTGACTTGGTCGGTCGGTGCGGTGATTTAGTCAGGGTTGCTTCTTAACGAAGGCAAGGCCTCGGGCGAGCCAGAGATGCGTCTGCCGTGAAAGAGGAGGCCTCGGGCGAGACGGAAACATCTCAGGGTCGGCTGCCCCACGCCCGAGGCTAGGCTCGGGCGTGGCGTGATCGAGTCGCTCGTATGGACTGATCCCTGACTTAATCAAACCCATCAGGCCTCTGCAGCTTTATGCTGATGGGGGTTACCAGCTGAGAATTAGGCGTCTTGAGGGTACCCTAATTATGGTCCCCGACACCACATACTTCTCCTATTTTTGTTACCATATTTTCTTACCGAAAACGAGCGCGGAAGCGGTATAGCTGGAAATTGAAATGGAAGTTATTTGCATGCTGTCTTTCACACTACCATACAGTTAGAGTACAGTTCTTTTGTGTCACGCCTAATGCAATAGCCACAGCCACAACGTGAAGTTGACAAGAAGCCCAATAGCTTGACGGTTGTGGGATATATGATTACAGGGAAACGAATTAAAATGAACAGGTATGCAACGAAAACGAACGGTAAACGAAAATTTTGCCAAAATATGCAATATAGTATTATTACTTAACAAACTACAATATTATAAGTTTAGGACACCATAAATCACAACTTCACAAGTTTAAAAGTCAGCACAAGCACAAAAGTTTTTTTAAAGATCAATAGCTTGCACGAAGACAATACATTTTCTGTCAACATTCATCGATCATTAACCCCTCTATGGTTGTACGTAACAGGATATCATGGTAACATCAAAGATTATACAAGCATGCCCTAATTCATTAGGCCATCACAAGCATCATAGTTTATAGGCTTCAGTTTTAAATGAATCACAGTTCATAGGCAAAAACAAAGGATAGTAGAATTATCCACCACAAGTTGCACAAAATAATCCTATAAAGTTCAAACCACAACAGAATTATCCATTAAAGCTAGTTCATACCATTATATTACCCAGTAAACAAGAATAGAAAATCACAAATTAAGTAAGCATGCCATAGAGGATAGGGCTAAGGCGATACTTTCATTTTTGCATACCTCGTTTATGCAACTAAAATGGGAAAACGGGAATATCCTGATAAAAATCGGGATTTCAGAAATACGGACGGAAAAACAATGAACTGTTTTCTGTTTTTGTTCATGTTCCTGCAATATACCATCACGTTACCATTTTTCTCGCAAATACAAAAACGGTTCTGGTCAAAACGGGATATGGTACTGGAAGAACGACTCGAACAAAGATGGCAAGGCGAAGTTTTTAGAGCCATCTTGAGACCTCATGTACATCTTTAGGGGATTGGACTCTTACAGATCCAAGAGTAAGTAGAAGCTTATAGAGAGAAAGTGTTCATCGTGGAACTAGGAACCGCAAAGTACTTGCAGTGGTCCAAAGTGCTAATTACTTTCGAGCAATCTGATCACCTAGACTATGTACCACACTCAGGCGCTACTCACTCATCCTGGATCTAATGGTGGGTGATGCAAGGTTGCGTCAAGTCCTCATCAATGGTGGCAATAGTTTGAACATTCTTTTTGCCAAGACTTTCAAAAAGATGAAACTCCATGAGTTAGGACTGAGGCAAGTCTGGCACCCTTCTATGTCATTATTCTATGAAGATTCATAGTCCCTTTTAACCAGATCAAATTACCTATCATTTTTTATACTGAAGATAACTTTTACATTATGTACCTTCATTTCGAGGTGGCAAACATTGACATGACATGCCATGCTATTATCGAAAGACTAGGACTCATCGGGTCCTAAAGGAGTCATCACTGTGAAAGGCAACTTGAAGCAATCCTATACTTGTGATAAGGAGCGTTACAACCTTGTGAAGCCTAGATAATGGAATTAGAGTGAGACAACTTCAAGAGGAACTCAAACAAGGACAAAGAGAAGAAATGAGAGATGACGATCATGATCCCCCACAAAGAAAAACTTTGCCAATAACTCTACAAACCAAGTTCAAGCTCAATAAGGTAGTCCAATTAGACCTAGTAACTCTTCTAAGCTCTCCAACATGCCCAAGGATGCATAAAAGGAAAATGGGCTTAACCATTTTCTATAATTGATTTTGGTGCTTGACGACCATCACAAACTTATGGACTAACTAGTTTGTCTAGTTGATTGATTCATAGATGCAAAAGTCCATTCATTCCAAACAAGAGAACTTTTTTAAAGTCTTTACTGTGCCTCGGACCGTCTGGGCCCTTCCGATGGACCGTCCGTGATGCCTCGAAGCACCTCGGACAAGAACTATGTTGAAAACCACACTTCTACTACAGACTGTCGAAAGGAAAGAAGAGCACCGTCCGGGACCAAGCTTGGACTGTATGGCCTCAGGCGTGGACTGTCTGCCCATTGAAAACCAGAGAAACCCGAAAGTGACGAGTTCTATAAAATTCATTTTTAGCGTCCTCATGAATCGTCTGAGGTGCACGGTCGGACCATCCGCGACTGCTTTATCTGATATCTGATGACACATTTAATGCACTTATAGCTGTTACTATTGATCGTTGCGATTTCAGTCGTTGATGTGCAGGGGCAGACTGTCCGGACCAGGAGCGCGGACCGTCTGTGGTTGGCAGAAAGTGGGCAACGACTAGAAAGGGGTTGGCGTCTATAAATACAACCCCAACCACCTCTATTTAGATCATCCAAGCATCCCATTCATTCTCATTTAATACAAGAGCAAGCACTTCATCCAAAGACGCATTTAAAGCTTCCAAACTCCTCCAAGTGCCATAATTGTGACTAGTGACCATTAGTGATTAGTGCCTTGGAAATTCTAGTGAGAGTGTGATCTTTTGATTTTTTTTATTGCTCTTATTGCTTGGCTTTCTTGATCATGCTTTCTTCATCACCTTCTAAAATCAAGTGACTTGTATTGCGATTTGATTCTTCCTCTCTTCTCCTCTATCTCGAAAGTTCTCTTGCTTGAAATCTCTTTGAGTTAGTTCCCCAAATTATCCACATTGATTGAGCAACTCATAGCAAGAAGAACTCACTTTCGCACTCGGATTTCATTATTACTCATTCTAACTCTAACCCTGGGAAAAGTTCGTGTTCAAAGTTTATAAATTTTAGGTTTCGCCTATCCACCCCCTCTAGGGGGTTTCAATTGGTATCAGAGCCTGCTACTTCATTAGAGTCTAACAACTCGAAGTGATGTCGATTGAACACACCAAAAAAGAGTTGGTCACCGAGGAAAAGCCCGGATCTTTGGGAAAGAAGAATGAAGACAAGACTCTATTAAAGGAGGTGAAGATATCCGGCGACAAGCACAAGAAGGACAAGGAAGAATCCACTGGCTCCGTCAAATCACATAAGAAGAAGGGCGACAGGAAGAAAAAGAAGATGAAGAAGGTGGTTTACTACAAGATTGACTCATCCATGCCCTCAACCTCCAACGCCGAGTCAACATCTTTAAAGCGCCAAGAGCGTAAGAAGTATAGTAAGATTCCTCTTTGTTATCCTCGCATTCCTAAACGTGATCCTTTACTTTTCGTTCCCTTAAACAAACCACCATATTTTGATGGTGAAGACAATCCTATGTGGAGTGATAAAATCAGGGCCGGCCCTGAGAATTTGGTGGCCCGATGCGAGACAAAAATTGAGGCCCCATTGACAACAAATACCAAACATTTATGAATATTGCGATACATTGAACTCCTTCATATGTTCCTTTTTTTGCCTTTTTCACTACTAGATGCATGCTTTCTAGTGGACGACATGTGGAATGTGGTGACCAGTACACAATAACCTATACTCAGAAATAAAAGAACATTTAACAAGTAAAGATTGTTTTGTGGCAAAAACTAATCAGCGAAAGTAGAGTAGCAGACCTATACGAAGTTACGGAGGGTCGAGACAGGGCATGTTCAGCGTTCCCTGTCGCTACCGCTAGGCACGGCGCGCAGCAAGCCTGGTCTAGGCGGACGACAGAGTAGCGAACATGGCGATACCTCCTGCCTGTCGCTGCTAGCTGCTGATGGTGTCGGGCAATTGTTGTAGCCTGCACAATGTGAGCGGAGGCTTCCACGAGAAGGCAAGAGGATTGCAGCTCAAGTGTCCACGAGAAGCCAAGTGATCGAGCTTAAATTGGCTTGCATACTGCACATTGATGGGCTTTGGCCTTTATCGACCTTTGTGCTGTAATCTACATAAACATTTCCTATATATACACATATATACGGGGAGGGCCCCTGGTTCTTGGAGGCCCGGTGTGGCCGCACCGCCGGCACCTGTCCAGGGCCGGCCCTGGATAAAATGAGGCACCATCTAACCTCACTCCACGACAGCATTTGGGATATTGTTGAGTTTGGAGCGCAGGCACCACAAGTGGGCGATGAGGACTACGACTCTGATGAGGTCACCCAAGTGAGGCACTTCAACTCACAATCCACCTCCATACTCCTCGCTTCCTTGTGTAGAGAGGAGTACAACAAGGTACAAGGGTTGAAAAGTGCCCAAGAAATTTGGGACGTCCTCAAGACGACACACGAATGGGACAATGTCACCAAGATCACCAAGCGGGAAACAATTGAGGGAGAACTCGGTCGGTTCATCCTCAACAAAGGAGAAGAGCAACAAGCCATGTACAACCGGCTCAAGACCAAGGTGAACCAAGTCTGCAGCCTCGGGAGCACCAAGTGGGATGACCATGAAATGGTCAATGTTATTCTAAGATCTCTTGTTTTTCATAATCCTACTCAAGTGCAATTAATCCGTGAGAATCCTAGGTATGAGCAAATGTCTCCCGAGGAGGTGATTGGCAAGTTTGTGAGCTTTGAACTTATGGTCAAAGACTCCAAACAAATCGTCAACTTGGAGCAAGGAGGCACCTTCACACCCGAGGTCTAACTCGTTGCATTCAAGGCAATGGAAGAAAAGAAGGAGGAGCCCACGCCAACCAAAAGGCTCCCAATTGATGCCTCCAAGCTTGACAATGAGGAGATGGCTCTTATCATTAAGAGCTTCCGGCAAATCCTCAAGCAAAGGAAAGGAAAGGAGTACAATCCCCGCTCTAAGAGGGTTTGCTACCGGTGTGGTAAGTCTGGTCATTATATTGTTAAATATCCATATGCAAGTGATAGTGACAGGGACGACGACAAGAAATGGAAGAAGAAGATGGAGAATAAGAAGTACTATGTCACACCCGGTTTTAAGGAACAAAGCCGGGTGCATCTCATACATGCGCCAAAGAAGACAACATATATAATAACAGAGTGTATAGAGATAAATATCACAATATAATCAGAGAATTTATTACATAGCGGAAGACTTACAAAAATAAAAGATTAATATAACAGGATCTAAAATCTATCCTTGGTGCCAGAAAGTCAACTGGGAGACGCCACCTAGATCGAATCGAACTCCTCGATGTGGCTCCTCTTGAACCACCTGTACTTCTCCTATGGGGGGGTGTGAGACAGCAAGGGTGAGCTCACACTTGTTCATCGCTCAACACAAGTTGTGGGGAATAATGTGGCATGAACTCACCAAAGGTGGGAGTTCATGTGATGTGTGAGGCTGATCAATAAAATAAAGGTTGAAGCTGAGCATTGCTTTTATAGGTTGGTCAAAGTTTTATTAGCAGTTACTAAGTGTAAGTAAATACCAAACCATAATACATAATAGAACAAAATTAATAACAAATCCCATGCAATGCATATGACAAATTGAATTTAAGTTCCATAAATTAATCATGTGAGGGTACGAGCTGCTCATGACCGTGAGCACGGCTAGTATACCAGTTTTACACTCTACAGAGGTTGCGCATCTTTACCCACAAGCCATGTTACCCATCTGCCAAGGGGTCATGAATCCCATACACCTCTACCAAGGAGGCGAGGCAGGGTAACACTATGAGGCCTTTACAAAGTTCCACTAGCTTAAGAAAACCCGCTACAGTTTATAGGAAGCTCAAGTGTAGGAATCCCTCGCCTGACCGCCATCACAGCAAAATCAACACAAGGACCTCACTACACTGACCACTCCCCTACTGCCCTTGCCCCTTTCGGGTAAGGTAGTCATCCACTAGCTTTCCTAATTAATCAGCCAAGGGCGTCCCATTAAACCCTTATGGTAGCACTGTTTTCCCGGGTGGTCGCTCCATGTTCCAATTAACATAATGATCTTATCATGAACATAAATAACATAACAGAATAATTGGAACATGGATATAATGAAATATTATCCCAAAACCATATAAAGCAATAGCATAACTATCCAAATGATTCAAGGATAAACAGGATAAACAGACTAGGGTGACCTATTGGGTCCCATCAAAATTAAACCTATGCATTGAATAAATGATTATAAGAAACATTATTGGGTAACAAAAGTGAATCAAGGGCACAACTTGCCTGGCACTTGAGATTCCAGTTACCAGGGTGATTCTTCAGATCCTCGTGACCGCACTGCTAGTCGTAGCAATACAAACAAACATGGTATAGACAAAATTAACATCACACCAAACATAAGAACATACTGCATAATAATGATCTACGCGTGCTACGAGATCGTGGGTTCGAGAACCACTAAAATCGGAGTTACGATTAAGGAGTTATGATTTTATAGAAGATTTGTGTGATTAAAATATTAAACTATATTATAAATTGGTTAGTATAGATCATATGAGAAATTATTCTATAAATAATTATCTCAACTTTAATCTAAGTCATTATTTGATTAAAGATTATCTAGTTAAATTATAACCATAAAATTAGAACACTATATATTAATATTAAATAAGTTAATCCAATAGACATAGATTAACCCGATTATAAAAGTATGGGACATCATATAATAAATGTTGCTATTGTGTAGTAGATATTTATACGAAGCTACCGCAACTGGAATGAGTCAAATCGGATTTAAAACGGACGAGATACGAATTTCCTAAGGTTTTGTGTATTTGATACGAGATTAATTAAGAAATAAATTTTAATAACATTTTCATGTTAAAACAGAGACAATAGGTGATAAACAACATTATTACAGAATTATAGAAATTGGAATGGGCTCATTTGGACTTAATATGAATTTCATATGGATTTAACAAGATTCTGAATTGTTTTTATATAAGAAATTCATTTTATAAATCAAATTCTCTGATTTTCTATTTCCCTGGATTGCGTCTCAAATGCAGGAAAGAACAGGCGCTGGACTGTAAAACTTTAGCAGACTCAGACTACCACCGAGTTGGACGGCGGGTTTATTAACAGATTTTCCAGGGGCTCTTTAGCAAAATACTACGACAGAAGGGGTACGGGGCCATTAGGGTCGTCCGATTTCAAATCAATGGATACGAGCAGTCCAAGACCCACGTGATGCTGGCCCTTGGATCGAGATCCATCATCCCAGATTTTAAACAAGCTAGATCGATGGAGATCCGTTCGATCACAGATCGATGGCAACACCTAAGACCGAGCCTCACAGCTGGATCCAATCCGAACCATCCCTCACTCATCCTACGGTTTCTAGCACCCATTCCTCCCCACCGCTAATCAGGTCAGCAACGGCTAGGATTGTCTCTTCACCACCCGCCAGCGCATAGGCACAGGGCGGCGTCGCTACCCACGAGCTCGGCGACCCACGCCGGAGATGGCCATCCGACGACCTGAGCCCCAAGCGCTCAACGGAAATCCCCGCGATGCAACATGTTCTAAGAACCGAAGCAAAACACATGAGGGAAAACTCACCAGTGGGGAAGACATGGCGAAACCTGGTTATGGAGTGGCGCGGCCGGTGGTTCCCTTGAGATTCTAGCGAGTAGTTCCATCCACGGGACCCATGATTCCCATGTCCAATAGCCCCGAGCACGAGCTACGCACCCTGTCGAATCCGCTAGACCACCCAGGGATGGTTGAACTACGGTGTTCGTGCGAAGTGGACGCGGCGGCTTGAGTTCCCCTGATGAGAGATCCCGACCGGTGCTGACCGAGTCGGAACTAGTGGTGGCTAGAGATGGGAGCTGGGACGACGAGGACCAAAGCGCGGATAGTAAGGCAAAGTGGCGATACGGCGCCGAACTCTCCGTGGCGCGGATCAATCCGGCGGCGGCGGCACCGTCCTCCATCTACTATTGCTCATGGCGACTAGCCAGGCTCGCGACTTGGGACGAGAGGGGGAAAATGGCTGGAGGGGGCAGCGGAGTCACCGGATTTGGGCCCCATGGAGGAGCAGTGCGGCGAGCAGGGAGCTGCTGCCCCGGGGAAGGGCTCGGTCATGGCAAGAGGAATGGAGAGGAGAGGGAGGGTCACAGTGCCTCTGTGTTTATCCTCGAAGCAAGGCCGAATCGCAAGAAACATCGCGCAGATCATAACGAACACCAGCGGGCATTGGCTTCAACTGACTCCATAGATCGCCGCACGCCCTGCTCCATTTTCGTCGGTCTGGCCGCACGCATGAGGAAAAGGGGAGGCACTGGTATCTCTGGCCCACGTGGAGGTGGCTTGCAGTGTAACACCCGGTTTTAAAGGACAAAGCCGGGTGCATCTCATACATGCGCCAAGAAGACAACATATATAATAACAGAGTGTATAGAGATAAATGTCATAAAAAATCAGAGTACTTATTACATAGCGGAAGTCTTATTACAAAATAAAGATAAATATAAAACGAACTAAGGATCGTCGGCGCCAATGTCGACTGAGAAACGCCACCTAGATCAGATCGAACTCCTCAGTGTTAGGCGGCTCCTCCCGAACCACCTGCTCTTCTCCTGTGGGGGGGGTGTGAGACAGCAAGAGTGAGCTCACATACGTTCATAGCTCAACAAGTCGTGGGGAATAATGTGGCATAAACTCACCAAAGGTGGGAGTTCATGTAGTGTAAGGCTGATCAATGAAATAAAGGCTGAAGCTGAGCATTGCTTTTATAAGTTGGTCAAAATTTTATTAGCAATTACTAGGTGTAAGTAAATACCAAACCTTAATAATAATAAAGAAAAGTAATAGTAAAATAATCCCAAATGCGATGCAAATGTCAAATTAAATTTAAGTTCCATAATTAATCATGTGAGGGTCCGAGCCGCTCATGACCGTGAGCACGACTAGTATACTAGTTTTACACTCTGCAGAGGTTGCGCATCTTTACCCACAAGTCGTGTTACCCATCTGCCAAGAGACGGCCAATCCCATACACCTCTACCGAGGAGGCGAGGCAGGGTAACACTACGAGGCCTTTACAAAGTTCCACTAGCTTCAGACTACCCGCTACAGTTTATAGGAAGCTCCAGTGCAGGGTTCCTGGCTGACCGCCATCGCAGCAAAATCAACCAGGGACCTCCCTACACTGACCACTCCCCTACTGCCCTTGCCCCTTTCGGGTAAGGTAGCCCTCCCCTAGCTTTCCTAGTTAATCAGCCAAGGGCGTCCCATTAAACCCTTGTGGTAGCACTGTTTTCCCGGGTGGTCGCTCCATGTTCCCATTAACATAATGATCTTAACATGAACAAGGAATAATAAAACAGATAACAATAAATAGTATAACAATAAGTGATGAATATCTCTATACCCAAATCCACATAAAGCAATAGCATGTACTACCCAAAACTTTAGTAGTAAACCAGTGGTGAAGCAAGGTATAAAGATAGTCAAAATCTAGGGCATCCTATTGGGTCCCAGCAAAATTATCCTATGCAGATCATTATGAATAATAAGAACATGAATGGGTAAAAGAAGTGATCAAGGGCACAACTTGCCTGGCACTTGAGATTCCAGTTACCAGGGTGAACTTCAGGTGACTTGAAACCTCGCGCTAAACGTAGCAATACAAACATGGTATAGATAAAATTAACATCACACCAAACATGTAAATAAAATATACAGTAAAAATCTACACATTAAAATGAAATCATCGGAACTGGAATCACTAAATTTGGAGTTATAGTATTCAAGTTATGAATTTCCTAATGTTTAATGTGATTAAAATAGGATTAGATGAGAAATTAATTTTCTAACTGAGTTCATGTCAAAACAGTGATACTAAATGATAAAGAATATTATTACAAAATTTTAGAAACTGGAATGAAGTGATTTGGACTAAAAATGGATTTCCTATGCATTTTACAATTTCTAGATTTGTTTTTTGTGTTAAAAATGAATTTCTAATATTATTTCTCTGTTTTTAAACGTCTCTGGACTGGGCCTCATTTTGCAGAAAGGTCAGGGGCTAGCGCAGAAGATTCCCTAGACTCAGTAAATAGTAAATGAGGATGGCGGGTTTATTCTAAAGTAACAGAGGGTCTTTTCTGTGAAATGTGTATGGCGAAGGGGTATTGTCTATTCCTGGCCGTGCGATCGCAAGTGGGCGCTGCAGATTAGATCTGCGCCAAGGTGAACCGGTACACCATGATATTCGTCCGATCGACGGTCGACGGTCCAGATTTAAAATAGCCTAATCTAATGCTGTCCGTCCATTTTCCGATCTCTGGCTCAGATTGAATAGGTGAAGAGATCACTCAAAACCTAATCCTCACCGTTCCTGGACAGATCAACGACCACGACGCCTATCTTCTTTCTCCCCTCATTTCTCTCTCTACGGCGCTAGACCGGCGGCGTATGTGATGGCACGGCGGCGCCATTGCTGACCACAAGCGCGAGCGGCGTTCGATGCACGAAACTCGAAACTAACTGGTTCTACACGGAGCAGCGATGGTGGTAAGGAACAGAGGGTGCGTCTCACCAGAGATGGTGCCCAATAGAGCTCCATCGACGAGGGGGCATGGCCACGGCGGAAGCCCAAGCTCCGGCGACGAATTCCGAGAGCTCCAGCCACCAATCCACAACGGGGAGGACACCGGTTCAATCCCCGATGCATGGCGAGACACACAGGCCCGAATTCGTGGACGCGACGGCGGTGAACACGAAACCGGGCCGGCGGCGGCGGAATTACGAAGGCGGCTTGTCCGGCGGAGATCTCTCGCTCTCGAATCCTAGTTTCCTTCGGCGAAAATCGAGGCAAGTAGCGGAGCAGGCGATAGGAGGGGTTCCTATATACCCCCATGTGGGCGACGTGAAGCTTTAGGCTGGTCTGTTACATGCTCGGAGTTTGCGGAGGGGAGAGAGGGGCGTTCTGTTGAGCGCGCGCATCGTGCGGGGAAGGGAAGACGTTGGAGCTGACCCCATGGGCCCACATGCCAGCTAGTAGTCGACCCCCCGTTTCAGTTGCGCGGAGTGCCGACCGCATGGCCCCACTAATCAGCCTGATGCGGGAGTAAGTACTCGCGTTGGGTGAGACTGACAGTGGGCCCTGCATGTCAGCGCATAAACTCAACCAGACAAGCGTGTGGGTCGTGTGGGCGGTTTCTTGAGGTGGGCCGAAATGAGTTTTGCAGCCCAGGTAAGGTTGTTTTCTCCTTTTTCTTTTATTTTCTGTTTTATTTCATTTTTGTTTTCAATTTCCAATTCTGAATTTTGAATCCTTTTAGGAGTTTCACCTTTGGGTAAAATTTACAAACTCAAATCCCATTATAGAAGTAATATATTTTATTATATATATTTTTATTATTCATTTCACTCACATAGTATTGTTTCCTTCTTCTCTTTTTCTTAAATTCTAAAATTTCTTTTAACTCTTAAATTCCACTTTGGGCTTTAATATATTTCTAGTCACATTATTTTTATGTTGTCACAAGTAATGCACTCACAATAAAAATTCCAGCATGATGCACAATTTATTTGGGTGTCTCTTGTTAATGGTTTGTTTGTGTAAGTAATGTGTTCACATGAACTCATAGATAGAGATGATACACTCATGTATACAAAGGAGTATAATTTTCTCCTCTTAGGTTATCCTCCACAAATTACAAGTTAAGTATTACAAATCCTACCCCCCTTAAAAAGAATCTCGTCCTCGAGATTTAGGAGGATCTAGGGAAAAGGTGGGAAAAATCTATGTGAAGCTCTTCTTTTTCCCATGTTGCTTCATCTTCGCCATGGTGACTCCATTGCACTTTGCACATCTTTATAACCTTATTCCTCGTGACTCGAGTCAAAGTATCCAATATCTTGATGGGGTACTCAGCATAAGTCAGGTCATCTTGAACATTAAGGTCCTCCATTGGTAATTGCTCCTCAGGTACACGGAGACACTTCTTAAGTTGAGATACATGGAATACATTATGCACATCAGATAGATCATCAGGTAGCTCGAGTTGATAGGCCATCTCTCCAACTTGCCTAAAAACTCAGAATGATCCAATAAAGTGAGGGGACAATTTACTCTCGACTTTAAAACTCCTCATTCCACGAAGTGGTGACACCTTGAAGTACTCATGATCTCCCTCCTCAAGTTCAAGTGGTCTTCTTCTATTATCTGCGTAGCTCTTTTGCCTGGTTTGAGCTACCCTCAGGTTCTCCCTGATTATACGGACTTGTTCTTCTACCTCTTGAATAAGTTCAGGTCCAAAGAACCGTCTTCCTCTAGTCTGGTCCAAAAATAGAGGAGTTCTGCATTTCCTATCATACAGAGCCTTGAACGGTGACATCTTCAGACTGGCCTGTTAACTAGTATATGAGAACTTAGCATAAGGTAGACTCTTGTTCCAACTATTACCATGCTGAAGGGCACAAGCTCTCAACATGTCTTCCAATACTTAATTAGTCCTTTCAGTCTGTCCATCAGTCTGAGGTAGGCCGAACAATTCAACTTCGTATCCATATTCTCATGAAAACTTTTCCAAAATTTGGAGGTAAACTGTGATTCTCTATCCAAAATGATCTTCTTCGGTATACCGTGTTGAGACACAATCCGAGTCATATATGCTCTAACAATTAAGATCCCTTATAAGTACCCTTGACCGGAATGAAATGAGCCACTTTGGTCAGTCTATCCACAATAACCCATATAGAATCGTATCCTTTTGAGGTGCAAGGCAATCCAGTAATGAAATCCATACCAATCTCTTCCTACTTCCATTCGGTATCTTTAATGGGTACAGTAGTCCAGCTGGTCTCTGTGTTCAGCCTTAACTCTTTGACACGCACCGCACATAGCCACATGTGCAGCCACAACTCTCTTCAATCCATACCACCAATACTTCCGCTTCAAATCCTGATACATCTTGGTACTACCAGGATGAATAGAATAATCCAAGTCATGGGCTTCATTTAAAATAGTCTCACGAAGGCTTTCAATCTCGGGGACACATATCTTGTCCTTGAACCATATGGCACCTTGCTCATCTTCCGTAAATTCCGGAACTCGATCTTCAGTAATCAGATCCTTAATCTCTTGTATCTTAGCATCACCAATTTGTCCTTTGCGGATCTCTTGCTCCAAAGTAGTTTCCACATAAATAATAACTCCTTTAGTGTGAGTAACTATCCCCAGGTTAAGTCTCCTGAAATTCTCAACAATCTCATCGAGTAGCTGGGCAACAACAGCTAAATGAACATGCTCCTTTCGACTCAAGGCATCTGTAACCAAATTTGCCTTGCCCGGGTGATAGTGAATTTCCAAATCATAATCCTTAATAAGCTCCAACCAACGGCGTTGCCTAAGGTTGAGATCCTTTTGAGTGAATATATACTTCAAACTCTTATGATCCGTATATACTTGGCACTTAGTTCCCATAATGTAGTGTCTCCAAATCTTAAGTGCATGCACAACTGCTGCCAGTTCCAAGTCATGAGTGGGGTAGTTCAACTCATGTTTCCGCAACTGGCGAGACGCATAGGCGATCACGTGTCCTTCTTGCATGAGCACACATCCCAAGCCTTGGCCACATGCATCGCAATAGATGTCAAATCCCTTCTGTAGATCTGGCATAACCAACATTGGTGGTGACATCAATCTCTTCTTCAATTGATCAAAGCTGTCTTAGCACTTCTCGTCCCACTTGAATTCTCTTTCCTTCACCAAAAGCGAGGTCATAAGCTTAGCAATCTTAGAAAATCCTTCAATAAATCTCCAATAATATCCTGCAAGTCCCAAGAAACTTCGGTCCTCCGTAACCGTAGTGGGTATGCTCCACACCACTATCTCCTTGACTTTAGCAGGATCCACTGATATCCCTCCATTAGAAACGATATGTCCAAGAAATGGCACCTCGCCAATCCAAAACTCGCATTTACTGTACTTGGCATAGAGTTGATTATCTCGTAGCTTCTATAGCACCAATCTCAGATGTTCCTCATGATCACTATCACTCTTGAAATAAAAATATATCGTCGATGAAACCACGACGAATCTGTCCAGATCATGGACACCTTATTCTTCAGATCCATAAAATAGGCTGGTGCCTTAGTTATCCAAATTACATAACGGTGAACTCATATAATCCATATCGAGTCGAGAAATCCGTCTTGGGGATATCTGATGGCCTAATCCTCATCTGATGGTAACCCGATCCGAGGTCAATCTTCGAGAATACTCTAGCACCTCTCATCTGATCAAATAAATCCTCAATACGGGGCAACGGATACTTGTTCTTCATAGTAACATCTTTGAGAGATCTATAATCCACACACATCCGTTGCGATCCATCCTTCTTCTGTATAAACAGAACCGGTGCTCCCCAAGGTGAGGAACTCGGACGAACGTACCCAGCCTCTTGTAACTCAGTTAACTGCTTCTTAAGTTCCTTCAACTCCTCTACGGACATCCTATATGGCCGTTTAGAAATAGGGGCGGTTCCAGGTAAGAGATCAATAACAAACTCAACTTCTCTATCAGGTGGCATCCCTGGTAACTCCTCTGGAAAGACTTCCGGAAAAATCTCTAACTGCGTGGATGTTGCCACCCACAAACTTCTCATCTACTAAGAATGCCACTAGTCTGATGGTGGTAGTTACTGCAACTTCAACTTCAAATCTTTGTCCTTTGGAATTGACGAGTTCTACGATTCCCTTAGCACAGTGTATATACTGTCTTTGCCCTTCTTAACAATGACATACCAAGGATCACGTCTATACTGCTTCTCTTATAACAATATAGGGGTAGCCCATCTGGGTTAGGAATATAGGGTGAGAAAGAAAGAGTTGTAGACAAGGCGAGTAATTACGAGGAATGTTACTGCGGAGGATTTATTAGCTAAGTAGATTAGTGTGTCACCCACTAAAGCTAATGCATTACCTTATAGTGGTACATGCTAAGTTTCTCGTCTATACTATTTCAATCAATCAAAGAAGCAAATCAGACATTGATCATCAGAACAATCAATCAACGTTTTTAAATAGAGAAAATAGTTTTAATTTCGTCTTAGGTTCCCTATCTCTGAAAAAGTTCATAGTTGTAGGATTCCAAAGTGTGAAATCCATCTTGTCTTGAAGTAGAAAAGATAAGAATAATCAGAGTAGAACAGTAGAAGGTGAGACATGATCAAGATAAGTATAGAGAGAATCAGAGTAAGGTAAGTCTAGAATGAATCAGAAGAAGGTAAGTAGGGAAGGGTTTTGTCCATTTCTATCTAGGTTTCGTCCTACAGTCAACATTTCCTCTGATACCACTTCTGTAACACCCGGTTTTAAAGGACAAAGCCGGGTGCATCTCATACATGCGCCAAGAAGACAACATATATAATAACAGAGTGTATAGAGATAAATGTCATAAAAAATCAGAGTACTTATTACATAGCGGAAGTCTTATTACAAAATAAAGATAAATATAAAACGAACTAAGGATCGTCGGCGCCAATGTCGACTGAGAAACGCCACCTAGATCAGATCGAACTCCTCAGTGTTAGGCGGCTCCTCCCGAACCACTGTAACACCCAAATTCTGAATTGGGAATTAGTAGAAGAAATTTGAACAAAATATCATAATGTTTTGGAAATTAGGAAATAAGAAAAAGATGGGAAAAGAAATTTTCTTTTTCTTTTAAGAGAAACCATTTATACATCTCATGAAATAAATAAAAAGGAGAATAAAAACTTAAGTTAGTAATATTAAAATAAGTATGGTTTATATTCACCTTTGGGTTTCAATTGATACATTTGAAAAATCTGAAAACTAAAATAAAAGTATAAATTTGGATTTGAACTAAAAATAGAAAAGAAAAGGAAAGGCTATATACTTATTAAAAATAAATAAGTAATCCAAACAGTAAAGTTTAAATTTCCTTCAGGATTATATTTGATTTTAGGAATCTGAAATTCAAAGTAAAATGTGAATTTGATTTTGGAATAGTTAAAATTGAATTTGAATTTGAAAACAAAAGCAGAAAACATAAAAGAAAAAGAAAGTAAAAAGGAAAAACGTACCTGGGCCGAATTCTTCGTGGCCGGCCCATTCTCTCATCCGCGCGCAGCCCAACCTGGAACCGGCGCCGACATGTGGGCCCCATCGGGCAGCCTCTCACCGCGCGGGGTCTTTCGCTCAGCACGCACGCGCGCTCTCGTTGCTTCACTGACATGCGGGGTCCTCTGCTCAGTTTCTCTCGTCCCGCGCTCGTCTGCTCTCTGTCTCTGGTTCGCGGGGCCCGCTTGTCGGGTCCGTCTTCAACAGCTACGCCGATCGCGCCGCGCGGACTCCGCAAGGCTCGCCGGGAATCTCGTTCCTCGCTCGGACTCCGCTTTCCATGGCTTTGGGGTATAAAGCCGAAGCTCCGCGACCCCCTTTCCCATCCTCACCTTCGTCCGCAACCTTTCGCCAGCCATCGTCGCGATTCTCGCGGGCCAGGTTCGCCGCCGTGACCGAAGTGCGTCGTCGTCGACGTCGGGGCCCCGGTGATCGGCCTTGGAGCGTCTCCAAGTCCATTCGAAGGTTGTCGAGTCGTTCGCGGGCGAAGTAGGCCACTGAGCACAGCGCAATCGCTCGTCGCACTTCGTCATCCGCCGCGGATCCGCCGATCGCCGTGGCCAGGGTCTTCTGCTTCGTATCGCGGGGTAAGTCCACGTCTATCGTATTCAGTGCACTTAGGGCAAGGTGTAGCAGGCTTTAATTGAGTTTCCGTGCACTGTATCACCGGATTGCGCGCTCGCCGTCGTGCTCCGCCGTGTGGGGTGGGCGGCGCCGCCGCCGTCGGGGTCGTTTTGGGGGGAAACACCTGGGCCGTTGGATCCCTGCTGGGCGCTCGGGATTAGATCTCGGGCGTAATGGCTCGTCGTCCGGTCTGGACCGTTGATCTCCCATCGGGCGGTCAGCGTGTATCACTCATCTCATTAAACCTGGGCCGTAGATGCAAGATCTGGCGGCTGGGATCGCATACCGCTTCGCGGGAGATCAGATCTAATCACAGTCGTCTGTGTGTGATCCAACGGCTCAGATCTATCGATACCCTTTCGCTGTGGCGATTTTGTTAAAAAGACCCTCTGTTTATTTGAAAACAACCCGCCGTCCCTCGGGCCCTGTTGACTGAGTCTGGGACGACTTACACCGAGCCCCTTGCGTTTTCCATTAAATGAGGCCCAGTCCAGTGAATAGGAAAATCATAGAAAATGATTTAGAAAATGATTTTTAGTGTTAAAATAAATCCAGAAACTTAATTAATTCATAACTAATTCATTTTAGCTCCAAAATTGAGTCATTCCAATTCCTAAAATTTTGTAATAATATTCTCTACCATTTAGAATCACTGTTTTGACATGAACTCTGTCAGAAAATTTATTTATCATTTAATCATATTTTAATCACATAAAACCTTTGAAAATCCATAACTTAAAATCTATAACTCCAAAATTAATAATTCTTTTTCCTGTGATCTTATTTTAATATGTAGATTATTGATATGTATTTTGCATATATGTTTGGTGTAATGTTAATTTTGCCTATACACTGTTTGTTTGTATTGCTACGACTAGCAGTGAGGTCACGAGTCATCTGAAGATCATCCTGGTACCTGGATTCTCAAGGCCCAGGCAAGTTGTGCCCTTGATCACTTCTTTTTACCCACTCATGTTCTAATTAATCATAATGATCTGCATAGGTTAATTTTGATGGGACCCAATAGGTTACCCTAGTTTGTCTATCTTTATACCTTGTTTACCACTGAACTTTCTGGGTAGTACTTGCTAGTGCTATATGTGGTTTTGGGTATGAAGATTACACTATTCATGATTATACTTTTGTTATCAGTTGTTATTTATTGTTCATGATAAGATCATTATGTTAATTGGAACATGGAGAACCACCCGGGAAAACAGTGCTACCACGAGGGTGGAATGGGACGCCCTTGGCTGATTAATTAGGAAAGCTAGTGGAAGACTACCTTACCCGAAAGGGGCAAGGGCAGTAGGGGAGAGGTCAGTGTAGGGAGGCCCTCGGGAGGATTTTGCTGCGATGGCGGTCCTGCAAGGGATTCCTGCACTGGATCTTCCTATAAACTGTAGCGGGTTTTCGGAAGCTAGTGGAACTTTGTAAAGGCCTCGTAGTGGATCCCTAGCCATTCACCTCGGAAGTGTCTAAGGGCCTTGCAAACCCTGGCGACATGGGATACACGACTTGTGGGTAAAGATGCGCAACCTCTGCAGAGTGTAAAACTGGTATACTAGCCGTGCTCACGGTCATGAGCGGCTCGGACACTCACATGATTAAATTATGGAACTAAATTCAATTTGTCATATGCATTGCATCGCAGGTGATGTTGTTACTTTTGTTCTACTACTTAATTGGGTTTGGTATTTACTTATACTTAGTAACTACTAATAAAATTTTGACCAACTTTAAAAGCAATGCTCAGCTCTAACCATCTTCTTTGGTAAGCCTTACACTTCACGTGAGCTCCCACCTTTGGCGAGTTCATGCACATTATTCCCCACAACTTGTTGAGCGATGAACGTATGTGAGCTCACTCTTGCTGTCTCACATACACCACAGGTCAAGACCAGGTACTACAGGATGATGCTCATGGAGGATGCTGTGATGAGTTCGTGAGAGGTCTAGGTCGTCGTCTCCCAGTCAACTTTTGGGTTGCTGGACCGTTGTCTCCCTATAATGTAATTATTTATTTTGTATAGAACTCCTGTTATATATAAAGTTGTGACATTCGATCCTGTGCCACTATACATCATATGTATGAGACTTGGTCCCAGCATACCTGGTGTTTATGTTAACCCCGGGTTTTGGATCCCTAAAATCCGGGTGTTACAGAAGTGGTATCAGAGGAATGTTGACTGTAAGACGAAACCTAGATAGAACTGGACAACCAATACTTACTTACCTTACTCTGATTCTTTGCTAAACTTCTCTTAATCTATTCTTATCTATTTCCGCTTTACTCTGATTATTCTTACCTTTTCCTTCTAAAGACAAATGTGGATTTTACACTTTGAAATCCTGTGACTGAAGTGACCTTTAGGAATAGGAGACCTAATCTCAGGGACAAAAACAAAACTATTTTTTTTTATGGTTATCTATGCACTTGAATGTTTGTTCCTATGATATTTGTCTGATTTGGATTTTTGATTGAGTGTGATGGGTTGTGGAGTAATGTCCACAATTACATCTGCATATACACATAGGTATAAAAATATATTTATAAAATAACTAGACAGCCTAGATTATCCCCTTGGAACATATCTAGCTTAAGAGATTTAACTTATCCTAAAAGATCCCATTCTAACCAATTCATCTTATCTTAAAAGATTCTCCCTTATCTTAATAGATCCATCTCATCTTAAAAGATACTCATCTTATCTTGAAAAGATTCTATCCTATCCTAATAAAATCTAACTGACCTCAAAAGATTCTACCTTATCCCTATGGATTCATCTTATCCTAATGAGCATACTTATCCACCCTAGATTAAACAACCATGATCTAGTGCAATTTAATTAGATCTTATTAGTCAAACTAGTCATACCAATCTAACCTAGATTCAATCTTGTGTAATAGATCCATCTTATCTTAAAGGATATTCTATTACCTTAATAGATTTATCTTACCTTAAAAAGATTTTATCTGGTCCTAATAAATCTAAAGATTCTAACATATCCTAATAATATTTATCCTACCCTAGTAGATCTATCTAACCTAAACTAGTCTAATCTAGTCATATCCAATTTAATCTAGATCTTATCTTACCTAATGTGACCTGACCCAGTGTGGTCTAATGTTATCTAACTTAATGTGGTTCACTTAAACAGATTAATGACACTAGTAGAAGAGATTAGACCCCACTAGCCATGTATTAACTTATCTTAGCACATTGGATCAATTCAACCATAAGCCAACCCAACCCATAGAGCCATGATGAATGGTATAACCTTTCTATTCCCACCTAACAACAAACAAACTTTTCACCTACATCTTGTAGTCTATCTCACCCATATATATCTCTTATCTTGACTGATTCTATCTTACCCTTGGATATTCACCTTATACGATTGGTTACCCCAATCTGAACATAAAACAAAGATTTAGCCCTACCAAAGAACCTTTAGAGTATAACCAGCTACTAAGCTTATTCATTCCGCTTATTGAATAAATTTCCTTTGCAAAACTATTACCATATGCTTCTAACTTTCATGGTCAATACCAGGAAAGGAAAGATTATCACATAACAACAAACAGAAAATGAATCCTCCAAATCCTCCACCTGTTGACATCAATCAAGTGGTTGCTACCCAAAGACTGGTAATACAACAGTTAACAGACCTGGTGACCGAGATGCAAAATCAGATAAGACAACAACGCGAAGAAATACGTCAAGCCCGTCAAGAAATAAGGCAAGCACGGTTGGAGAGACAACAACAACAACAACCTCCACCACCACCACCAGCTTCACCAAGCTACATAAATATAGATTATGATGATTTGTAAGATCTAGGTGTTACTTTAGTTAGTAGATGATATGATAATATTTTAGAAGAAATAATAAGGTCTATTGACCCTATGTTTTGTTGAAGAATTATACCTCATGCTGAGATTTCTTTGTTTGTGCATATGTTCCGAGAACAATATGAGTATACATCCCTTTTCTTACAAATCTCGAGGACGAGATTATTTTTAAGGGGGGTAGGATTTGTAACACCCAAATTCTGAATTGGGAATTAGTAGAAGAAATTTGAACAAAATATCATAATGTTTTGGAAATTAGGAAATAAGAAAAAGATGGGAAAAGAATTTTTCTTTTTCTTTTAAGAGAAACCATTTATACATCTCATGAAATAAATAAAAAGGAGAATAAAAACTTAAGTTAGTAATATTAAAATAAGTATGGTTTATATTCACCTTTGGGTTTCAATTGATACATTTGAAAAATCTGAAAACTAAAATAAAAGTATAAATTTGGATTTGAACTAAAAATAGAAAAGAAAAGGAAAGGCTATATACTTATTAAAAATAAATAAGTAATCCAAACAGTAAAGTTTAAATTTCCTTCAGGATTATATTTGATTTTAGGAATCTGAAATTCAAAGTAAAATGTGAATTTGATTTTGGAATAGTTAAAATTGAATTTGAATTTGAAAACAAAAGCAGAAAACATAAAAGAAAAAGAAAGTAAAAAGGAAAAACGTACCTGGGCCGAATTCTTCGTGGCCGGCCCATTCTCTCATCCGCGCGCAGCCCAACCTGGAACCGGCGCCGACATGTGGGCCCCATCGGGCAGCCTCTCACCGCGCGGGGTCTTTCGCTCAGCACGCACGCGCGCTCTCGTTGCTTCACTGACATGCGGGGTCCTCTGCTCAGTTTCTCTCGTCCCGCGCTCGTCTGCTCTCTGTCTCTGGTTCGCGGGGCCCGCTTGTCGGGTCCGTCTTCAACAGCTACGCCGATCGCGCCGCGCGGACTCCGCAAGGCTCGCCGGGAATCTCGTTCCTCGCTCGGACTCCGCTTTCCATGGCTTTGGGGTATAAAGCCGAAGCTCCGCGACCCCCTTTCCCATCCTCACCTTCGTCCGCAACCTTTCGCCAGCCATCGTCGCGATTCTCGCGGGCCAGGTTCGCCGCCGTGACCGAAGTGCGTCGTCGTCGACGTCGGGGCCCCGGTGATCGGCCTTGGAGCGTCTCCAAGTCCATTCGAAGGTTGTCGAGTCGTTCGCGGGCGAAGTAGGCCACTGAGCACAGCGCAATCGCTCGTCGCACTTCGTCATCCGCCGCGGATCCGCCGATCGCCGTGGCCAGGGTCTTCTGCTTCGTATCGCGGGGTAAGTCCACGTCTATCGTATTCAGTGCACTTAGGGCAAGGTGTAGCAGGCTTTAATTGAGTTTCCGTGCACTGTATCACCGGATTGCGCGCTCGCCGTCGTGCTCCGCCGTGTGGGGTGGGCGGTGCCGCCGCCGTCGGGGTCGTTTTGGGGGGAAACACCTGGGCCGTTGGATCCCTGCTGGGCGCTCGGGATTAGATCTCGGGCGTAATGGCTCGTCGTCCGGTCTGGACCGTTGATCTCCCATCGGGCGGTCAGCGTGTATCACTCATCTCATTAAACCTGGGCCGTAGATGCAAGATCTGGCGGCTGGGATCGCATACCGCTTCGCGGGAGATCAGATCTAATCACAGTCGTCTGTGTGTGATCCAACGGCTCAGATCTATCGATACCCTTTCGCTGTGGCGATTTTGTTAAAAAGACCCTCTGTTTATTTGAAAACAACCCGCCGTCCCTCGGGCCCTGTTGACTGAGTCTGGGACGACTTACACCGAGCCCCTTGCGTTTTCCATTAAATGAGGCCCAGTCCAGTGAATAGGAAAATCATAGAAAATGATTTAGAAAATGATTTTTAGTGTTAAAATAAATCCAGAAACTTAATTAATTCATAACTAATTCATTTTAGCTCCAAAATTGAGTCATTCCAATTCCTAAAATTTTGTAATAATATTCTCTACCATTTAGAATCACTGTTTTGACATGAACTCTGTCAGAAAATTTATTTATCATTTAATCATATTTTAATCACATAAAACCTTTGAAAATCCATAACTTAAAATCTATAACTCCAAAATTAATAATTCTTTTTCCTGTGATCTTATTTTAATATGTAGATTATTGATATGTATTTTGCATATATGTTTGGTGTAATGTTAATTTTGCCTATACACTGTTTGTTTGTATTGCTACGACTAGCAGTGAGGTCACGAGTCATCTGAAGATCATCCTGGTACCTGGATTCTCAAGGCCCAGGCAAGTTGTGCCCTTGATCACTTCTTTTTACCCACTCATGTTCTAATTAATCATAATGATCTGCATAGGTTAATTTTGATGGGACCCAATAGGTTACCCTAGTTTGTCTATCTTTATACCTTGTTTACCACTGAACTTTCTGGGTAGTACTTGCTAGTGCTATATGTGGTTTTGGGTATGAAGATTACACTATTCATGATTATACTTTTGTTATCAGTTGTTATTTATTGTTCATGATAAGATCATTATGTTAATTGGAACATGGAGAACCACCCGGGAAAACAGTGCTACCACGAGGGTGGAATGGGACGCCCTTGGCTGATTAATTAGGAAAGCTAGTGGAAGACTACCTTACCCGAAAGGGGCAAGGGCAGTAGGGGAGAGGTCAGTGTAGGGAGGCCCTCGGGAGGATTTTGCTGCGATGGCGGTCCTGCAAGGGATTCCTGCACTGGATCTTCCTATAAACTGTAGCGGGTTTTCGGAAGCTAGTGGAACTTTGTAAAGGCCTCGTAGTGGATCCCTAGCCATTCACCTCGGAAGTGTCTAAGGGCCTTGCAAACCCTGGCGACATGGGATACACGACTTGTGGGTAAAGATGCGCAACCTCTGCAGAGTGTAAAACTGGTATACTAGCCGTGCTCACGGTCATGAGCGGCTCGGACACTCACATGATTAAATTATGGAACTAAATTCAATTTGTCATATGCATTGCATCGCAGGTAATGTTGTTACTTTTGTTCTACTACTTAATTGGGTTTGGTATTTACTTATACTTAGTAACTACTAATAAAATTTTGACCAACTTTAAAAGCAATGCTCAGCTCTAACCATCTTCTTTGGTAAGCCTTACACTTCACGTGAGCTCCCACCTTTGGCGAGTTCATGCACATTATTCCGCACAACTTGTTGAGCGATGAACGTATGTGAGCTCACTCTTGCTGTCTCACATACACCACAGGTCAAGACCAGGTACTACAGGATGATGCTCATGGAGGATGCTGTGATGAGTTCGTGAGAGGTCTAGGTCGTCGTCTCCCAGTCAACTTTTGGGTTGCTGGACCGTTGTCTCCCTATAATGTAATTATTTATTTTGTATAGAACTCCTGTTATATATAAAGTTGTGACATTCGATCCTGTGCCACTATACATCATATGTATGAGACTTGGTCCCAGCATACCTGGTGTTTATGTTAACCCCGGGTTTTGGATCCCTAAAATCCGGGTGTTACAACCACCTGCTCTTCTCCTGTGGGGGGGGGGTGTGAGACAGCAAGAGTGAGCTCACATACGTTCATAGCTCAACAAGTCGTGGGGAATAATGTGGCATAAACTCACCAAAGGTGGGAGTTCATGTAGTGTAAGGCTGATCAATGAAATAAAGGCTGAAGCTGAGCATTGCTTTTATAAGTTGGTCAAAATTTTATTAGCAATTACTAGGTGTAAGTAAATACCAAACCTTAATAATAATAAAGAAAAGTAATAGTAAAATAATCCCAAATGCGATGCAAATGTCAAATTAAATTTAAGTTCCATAATTAATCATGTGAGGGTCCGAGCCGCTCATGACCGTGAGCACGACTAGTATACTAGTTTTACACTCTGCAGAGGTTGCGCATCTTTACCCACAAGTCGTGTTACCCATCTGCCAAGAGACGGCCAATCCCATACACCTCTACCGAGGAGGCGAGGCAGGGTAACACTACGAGGCCTTTACAAAGTTCCACTAGCTTCAGACTACCCGCTACAGTTTATAGGAAGCTCCAGTGCAGGGTTCCTGGCTGACCGCCATCGCAGCAAAATCAACCAGGGACCTCCCTACACTGACCACTCCCCTACTGCCCTTGCCCCTTTCGGGTAAGGTAGCCCTCCCCTAGCTTTCCTAGTTAATCAGCCAAGGGCGTCCCATTAAACCCTTGTGGTAGCTCTGTTTTCCCGGGTGGTCGCTCCATGTTCCCATTAACATAATGATCTTAACATGAACAAGGAATAATAAAACAGATAACAATAAATAGTATAACAATAAGTGATGAATATCTCTATACCCAAATCCACATAAAGCAATAGCATGTACTACCCAAAACTTTAGTAGTAAACCAGTGGTGAAGCAAGGTATAAAGATAGTCAAAATCTAGGGCATCCTATTGGGTCCCAGCAAAATTATCCTATGCAGATCATTATGAATAATAAGAACATGAATGGGTAAAAGAAGTGATCAAGGGCACAACTTGCCTGGCACTTGAGATTCCAGTTACCAGGGTGAACTTCAGGTGACTTGAAACCTCGCGCTAAACGTAGCAATACAAACATGGTATAGATAAAATTAACATCACACCAAACATGTAAATAAAATATACAGTAAAAATCTACACATTAAAATGAAATCATCGGAACTGGAATCACTAAATTTGGAGTTATAGTATTCAAGTTATGAATTTCCTAATGTTTAATGTGATTAAAATAGGATTAGATGAGAAATTAATTTTCTAACTGAGTTCATGTCAAAACAGTGATACTAAATGATAAAGAATATTATTACAAAATTTTAGAAACTGGAATGAAGTGATTTGGACTAAAAATGGATTTCCTATGCATTTTACAATTTCTAGATTTGTTTTTTGTGTTAAAAATGAATTTCTAATATTATTTCTCTGTTTTTAAACGTCTCTGGACTGGGCCTCATTTTGCAGAAAGGTCAGGGGCTAGCGCAGAAGATTCCCTAGACTCAGTAAATAGTAAATGAGGATGGCGGGTTTATTCTAAAGTAACAGAGGGTCTTTTCTGTGAAATGTGTATGGCGAAGGGGTATTGTCTATTCCTGGCCGTGCGATCGCAAGTGGGCGCTGCAGATTAGATCTGCGCCAAGGTGAACCGGTACACCATGATATTCGTCCGATCGACGGTCGACGGTCCAGATTTAAAATAGCCTAATCTAATGCTGTCCGTCCATTTTCCGATCTCTGGCTCAGATTGAATAGGTGAAGAGATCACTCAAAACCTAATCCTCACCGTTCCTGGACAGATCAACGACCACGACGCCTATCTTCTTTCTCCCCTCATTTCTCTCTCTACGGCGCTAGACCGGCGGCGTACGTGATGGCACGGCGGCGCCATTGCTGACCACAAGCGCGAGCGGCGTTCGATGCACGAAACTCGAAACTAACTGGTTCTACACGGAGCAGCGATGGTGGTAAGGAACAGAGGGTGCGTCTCACCAGAGATGGTGCCCAATAGAGCTCCATCGACGAGGGGGCATGGCCACGGCGGAAGCCCAAGCTCCGGCGACGAATTCCGAGAGCTCCAGCCACCAATCCACAACGGGGAGGACACCGGTTCAATCCCCGATGCATGGCGAGACACACAGGCCCGAATTCGTGGACGCGACGGCGGTGAACACGAAACCGGGCCGGCGGCGGCGGAATTACGAAGGCGGCTTGTCCGGCGGAGATCTCTCGCTCTCGAATCCTAGTTTCCTTCGGCGAAAATCGAGGCAAGTAGCGGAGCAGGCGATAGGAGGGGTTCCTATATACCCCCATGTGGGCGACGTGAAGCTTTAGGCTGGTCTGTTACATGCTCGGAGTTTGCGGAGGGGAGAGAGGGGCGTTCTGTTGAGCGCGCGCATCGTGCGGGGAAGGGAAGACGTTGGAGCTGACCCCATGGGCCCACATGCCAGCTAGTAGTCGACCCCCCGTTTCAGTTGCGCGGAGTGCCGACCGCATGGCCCCACTAATCAGCCTGATGCGGGAGTAAGTACTCGCGTTGGGTGAGACTGACAGTGGGCCCTGCATGTCAGCGCATAAACTCAACCAGACAAGCGTGTGGGTCGTGTGGGCGGTTTCTTGAGGTGGGCCGAAATGAGTTTTGCAGCCCAGGTAAGGTTGTTTTCTCCTTTTTCTTTTATTTTCTGTTTTATTTCATTTTTGTTTTCAATTTCCAATTCTGAATTTTGAATCCTTTTAGGAGTTTCACCTTTGGGTAAAATTTACAAACTCAAATCCCATTATAGAAGTAATATATTTTATTATATATATTTTTATTATTCATTTCACTCACATAGTATTGTTTCCTTCTTCTCTTTTTCTTAAATTCTAAAATTTCTTTTAACTCTTAAATTCCACTTTGGGCTTTAATATATTTCTAGTCACATTATTTTTATGTTGTCACAAGTAATGCACTCACAATAAAAATTCCAGCATGATGCACAATTTATTTGGGTGTCTCTTGTTAATGGTTTGTTTGTGTAAGTAATGTGTTCACATGAACTCATAGATAGAGATGATACACTCATGTATACAAAGGAGTATAATTTTCTCCTCTTAGGTTATCCTCCACAAATTACAGGTTAAGTATTACATGCAGCGCGCATACGGGCTAGCTTGCGGTTCGCCCGGGCGCACGAACTCCGACGGGGATTGGCGCAGTTCGTTGCCATGATTCGCGCGGCCATTGACTATCCCAGTCGAGCGAGGAAGATAATGCTGACATCACGGGTCCCGCGAGTCACAGAGAGAGGCACCGCAAGCACAAGAGCACCGCAGAAGGGAAAGACGCTGGCGAGCAGGCCCCGGCCGGCAGCGGCGCAAATGCGTGTGGTGCAGTTACTGGGCTGGCAAGCTGAGGTGGGCCAGCTGAGCAGAATCGGCCCCCAAGTAGCCTTCTGTCGGAGAGGAAATCTCTGGCCGGGTGGTGGAATGCACCCGCCCTAAATCCTAAGATGAGGAGGGGTCTAAGCGTTTTGCCTGTTAGGTGGACACGGGAAGAACACAAGAACACACAAGGGTTTAGAGTGGTTCGAGCCGCCGGAGCGTAATACCCTACTCCACTGTGTGATGTCTTGAGCTTGAGAGCTTGTATGAACTTGTGAGCCTGAGCTGGGTCTAAGTGTGTCTGTCTAAGTGAGCCCCCCTTGTAACGTTGCGTGTCTCCCCTTTTATAGCTCAAAGGGGGGGGCACGTATAAGAGTGCTGAGCCTCGACATGCGGGCCCAGGAACATAACAGATGTATTACTTAGAGCGACTAATGCCAGTGCAATCTCCATGCACCCTGATATCCGTGGTCTGCGTAGCCTTGGCGTGCAGCGGAAGCTTCCCTGGCAACATATGAGAGATGATGAGCATAGTGTATGCCGCAGCACGGTCGTACTGCCTGCCACCGGAACAGACAGGCACGCCGCCTGCAGGATGGCCTGGTTACTGCCCGTCTATGGAGTGGACATGGATCATTTAATGCTGAGGCAGCACATCACCTGCTAGCGGAGTGGACAGGGCTCATTTAATGCTGAGGCGGCACATCGCCTGCCAGTGGAGTGGTCAGGCGGCGTGCCTTATCTGCATTAAATGCAGAGGCCGCGCGGCCCAGAGGCCTTACGTCAGGCTCCGCTCGTTGGCTTACGTCATGGGCAGCTGGGCACGTGGCAGCATCGGGTCTCCGCCTGAGTGGGGAGCAGAGGCGTATGCGATATGGTCTGGACACGTGTCAGCACCGGACCCCCGCCCGACCTTGATTAAGGCCTAGGTATTCTTTGCCTTAGAATACCCAGGCCTTAATCAAGGGTCCCGGGATTCCAAGGCAAAGAATACCCAGGCCGTGACGTAAGCCAACGGGTGGAGCCTAACGTAAGGCCTCTGGGCCGCGCGACCTGTGTATTTAATGCGGATAAGGCACGCCGCCTGACCACTCCACTGGCAGGCGATGTGCCGCCTCAGCATTAAATGAGCCCTGTCCACTCCGCTAGCAGGTGATGTGCCGCCTCAGCATTAAATGAGCCATGTCCACTCCACAGACGGGCAGTAACCAGGCCATCCTGCAGGCGGCGTGCCTGTCCATTCCGGTGGCAGGCAGTACGACCGTGCTGCGGCATACACTGTGCTCATCATCTCTCATACGTTGCCAGGGAAGCTTCCGTTGCACGCCAAGGCTACACAGACCGTGGATATCAGGGTGCAAGGAGATTGCACTGGCATTAGTCGCTCCAAGTATTACATCTGTTATGTTCCTGGGCCCGCATGCCGGGGCTCAGCACTCTTGTACGTGCCCCCCTTTGAGATATAAAAGGGGAGGCACGCAACGTTACAAGGGGAGCTCACTTTGACAGACACACTTAGACCCAGCTCAGGCTCACAAGTTCATACAAGCTCTCAAGCTCAATACATCACACAGTGGAGTAGGGTATTACGCTCCGGCGACCCGAACCACTCTAAACCCTTGTGTGTTCTTGTGTTCTTCCCGTTTCCACCTAACAGGAAAAACGCTTAGGCCCCTCCTCATCTTAGGATTTAGGGCGGGTGCATTTCGCCACCTGGCCGGAGATTTCCTCTCCGACATTTGGCGCGCCAGGTAGGGGCTAGGCTTTAGGTTTTTGCTTGTTTTCTTGCTCAGCATGATGGTGCAAATCGTTGAGCATCGCGCCGAGACTTTGGACGATTTCCTGGTGGAGGAGGAAGCTGCTTCTTCCACACCACGGGTTCCCAACCGCCCAGTGCCGGGCACTGCTACTGTGCACGCTGTGCAGCAGCATACAACTGCGTAGACATCCCGGACTCCGTCGAGGGCAGCTCCGGGGGTGTTGTCTGTGGTCAGAGAGTTGCTGCGCCACCCTCCAAGCTCCACGGCCTCACCAGGGGCCATGAAGCAGTGACATGACGACGTCGACCGACTGCTCGGCAGGGCGCACTCTGGCTTGACCAGATCTAGGCCGCGGTCATCCCGGCACCAACATGAGGCGACGGCGTCTGTGCGCTCACCCTCGGTGAGGGGTGCACAGACCAACGACCTCCGGGCAGAACTCAACCGCAGGCGTGCGGGAGAGGTTGCCTAGATCTCTCTGGAGAGGGCGCGGGAGCGCCGACAAAACTTCAAGGGTCGTGAAGACGCTCGAGTCTCTCTAGAGAGGGCGCGTGAGCGCTGGCTAAACATCGAGGGTCGCAACCTCGATCAAGACTTTGTTGCGGTAGCACCGCAAACCCCGATAGGCGCCCGGTTCCAGGCGGGTGTCCCTTTGGCCGGTGTGGGTTGCGCCGCACTCGCGGATCATCTCCGCGCGATGACCTGGCCATCCAAGTTCCGACCGTACCAGCCGGAAAAGTACGACAGTACGTCCAACCCGTCAGAATTCTTGCAGGTGTACGTCACCGCCATTACGGCAGCAGGTGGAGACACCGCCATAATGGCAACATATTTTCATGTTGCCTTGTCTGGGCCTGCCCGGACTTGGCTCATGAACCTTACCCCAGGATCAATCTACTCCTGGGAAGAGCTCTGTGCGCGGTTTGTAGCGAACTTCGCCAATGCTTATCAGCGGCATGGCGTGGAGGCTCACCCCCATGCAGTGAGGCAGGAGCCCGGGAAACTCTCTGGACCTTCATCTCCTGCTTCACCAGGGTACGAGGAACTATACCCCGTATCTCTGACGCTTCCATCATCACCGCTTTCCGCCAAGGGGTGCGTGATGAAAAGATGCTGGAGAAGTTGGCCACGCATGACGTGGAAACTGTCACCACGCTCTTCGCTCTGGCCGACAAGTGCGCCAGGGCTGCCGAGGGCCGTGCATGGCACTCGGCACCACAGACCGGGGTTGCCCAGATGGGTGGCTCAGGTGTCGTCTCTCAGGACGGCAAAAAGAAAAAGAAGAAGAATCGCGGCTCCGAGAGGCCGCCGTCTGCTGCTCCGGTCGTTGCAGCTGCGACTGGGGGCCGAAACGAGCGCAACAAGCGCCCACGGCCATAGAGGGGTAACAGCGGCTCATGCCCTGTACACCCCAACAGTCATCATAGCGTCATGGAGTGTCGCGAGATCATCAAACTCGCGAAGCGCGTCAGCGAACGGCGCGAGCAGACCTCCAACGATGGCTCCCCTCCTCGTCGCCAGCCTGGCAAGGAAAGGGTCGACAGCGTCGAGGTGGCTGCGGGAGAACCGGACCTCGGGTACCAGTCACCCGAGGGAGTCCTGAAGGATGTTATCACTGGAGACTCCGACTCCGGCGATGACAACTAGTCGGGCCACCGGGGAGACCCCGTCCTTCCTGGTCTACGGGGCTAAAGCCTGCCTTCCCCCGGAAACCTTTATGGACTCCTCACGGGTCCAGTATTCTAACGAGCCTATGCAGGAATAGATGAGGCATTAGGACGTGGACTTCACCAACGAACGCAGATGGCAAGCGGCGACCTGAAATGCACGATACAACCAAGCGCTCGGGCGCCACAGCCAGCGGATCGTGCATAGTAAGGGACCCCGGGGTCCGGGACCTAGTCCTACGGCGAGTACTGAACCGAGAAGGGCTCCGCAAACTCTCCCCTAGTTGGGAAGGACCCTTCAAGGTGACGGAAGCATGCCGACCCGGGAATGCCCGCCTCGCCATAACTGAAGGGGCGCCTCTTCCCAATCCCTGGAGCATAGAGCATTCCTGTAAGTCCTACCCATAGAAGCAAGTTCGAGGGGTTATGATTCCTTCTTGTAACTAGGTTGTGCATACGTATACGCTAGCCCGGTGAGGTCCGCCCTCATAAGCCCGGTCTGTTGGTCTGCACTCATGCATGTCAAGTTATAAGGAAATTTTTTTACCCCCTCAGATGTGCCCCTGTGATGGTTTTATTCTGCTACAGATTCCAGATATTATCATTTTGTATCTAATCCTCCCATACGGTTCCCATCCCTGCTGACATGATGACATCCAAATTAAGTAGCCAGGCTTGCAGTTTAGGACCCCTCTGTGAAAGCAGGAGGGTCCGGCAGCCTAGGGGTCAGCTCTGAGAACGAGAACTCGTTCCATGGAGAGGTCCGGAGCTGTGTAGCCGCTTAGCCCGGTTCCGTACCCTAGGCCTGCACACTCCACCACTCTGTGATGGGTACCCTAGTATTTGGAGCTATAGTCTTGTGGGTCCGGTAACCTAAGGTCTGGTTCTAGAGAATGGACACTTGTCCCCTGGGGTGGTCCGGAGCCGTGTAGCCGCTTAGCCTGGTCCCATACCGTAAGCCTACACACTCCACCACTCTACGACGGGTGTCCTAGTATCTGGAACCGCGGTCTAGGGGGTCCGGACACACAACTTGGCTTCCTAGACTAAATCCTTCAGGTCCCGTGCCTGTATCAAAGGATGGCTAGTATCAGGCGATGGGTCCTATGGGTGTGATACTAACGCTCCCTAGACGAAGCTGTGTTCAGGTCAAGGTCCCAGTCAAGGCTGCCTCCTGGGGGTCGTTGCCAACTCTTTTAGGTATGCTGGTATCCAGCCTCGACACGTCGAGCCTACATCCTAGGGGGGCCAGGTACCAGGGAGGAGTCAGCAGCGCCACACACAATAGGGGCAAATAGTATGCAGATAAGTGCTAATACTGCTCGATAAGTAGTACTCAAAAGTACCTTACAAAAGCAAAGTTATTACATCCCCCTTCAAGCGGGGCCCTAGCCTTATGTCTATAGGTATGACCTACTCGACATCAGTAGGGTCGCGCTGGAAGCGCGCGGCCGCCATCTCCGCGACATCTTGTACGACCTCCCGGGCGGCGTCTTCAGCAGCCGGGCCAGTGGTCACCATGGGAGGTGGCACCGAAGCCATCAAAGCCAAAGAGGTGGAGGCACGAAAGATGGAGCCGCAGCTCAGCTCGCTTTCCGCCTTCACAAGGCTGGTGAACATCCTTTCCTCCGAATGCTGGAGGAAGAAGCAGGAAGGAGCGTCGCCCCCACAGACATCTTGCAGAGGTAGGCAATGATGGTCGCCTGAAGGATGAAGCAGGGCATGAAGCGCTGAGGTTGGAGGCCAAGCTCCTCCTACAGCAGCACGAAGAAAGACGAGATCGGCAGCGCCATCCTGCTAGGGAGGTTGGAGACGAAGAGCACGAACTCTCTGGTGGCGAGGTCGCCGTGAGGAGAGGCGCCGACACGGATCCTTCCGGTGAACGCTGGCACACCCCACCCGAGCAGGTTGCGCACCAAGTTGAGTGCCACCTCGGGCTGGAGGCGCTCGGGAGGGTCTAGCAAGGCCATGGCGGCTACGACGGCAGAAGAGCGCGGAGAACCCAAGGGCGAAAGGGCGCTGCAAGTGATGAGAATGGCTACCGCACTCGGGGGAATCCCCTTTTTAAATAAAGATTCCCCCACTAACGCCCCGAAGCGCCGCAGAAGATCTCGCCCGATGCGCGCCAAGGTGACCCGGCTTCTGGCACGGGGGCTCGGGCCCACAAGTCATCCACCTTGGGCGTCGGCCTCCGTGTGCGAAGAAGGCAAACAACCACGCGAGGAGCGAACCGTCGCGCCTCTCCATCTTCGCCGAAAACAGCGGACTAGCCTCTGGCACGAGGGCCCGGGCCCACGAGTCATCCACCTTGGGCGTCGGCCTCCGTGTGCAAAGAAGGCGAACCGCCACGCGAGGAGCGAACCGTCGCGCCTCTTCATCTCCACCGAAAGCAGCGGGCCAACCTCTGGCACGGGGGCCTAGGCCCACGAGTCATACTCCTTGGGTGTCGGTCTCCATGTGCGAAGAAGGCGAATCGCCACGCGAGGAGCGAACCGCCACGCCTCTTCATCTCCTCTGAAGGCAGCGAACCAGTCTCTGATGCGGGGGCCCGGGCCCACGGGTCAGCCTCCTTGGGCGCTGGTTCCTGGGTGCAGAGAAGTCGAAACGCCGCTCGCGCTAATACAGCGCCCCCTCAGGGCCGCTACAAAGGACACAAAAGGTGAACTTTCAAAACCAATGCAGCGGTATCGAGGCACCCCGCGCGTGGTCCAGCAAAACCATCAAGTGCGGAGACCACGGGTCAGTCAGCCGCGGGGACAGGCGTGACAGTTGGCGTGGCCGAAGGCGGACTGGCAGTGATTACGACAGCAAGCGCACGGAAGTAGTGCACCAATCTCCGACCAAGCTTTGGCCCCACCTGCAGGCTCGTATCCTCCCCTGAGGCGGGCCCGGGGGCCACTGTCGGTACCCTGAGTCAGGGGTACCCCTTACTACAGTATGAAGACACGGTGCCCGTGCGGCTATCTCTAGTCACGCGGTGAACAGCACCCGACCCCTCCACGTGGGCGTCTCTAGGGCCGCCACGTGGCCAGAGGAGACGATATACTCCAAGGTGGCAACAGTGGGTCCGGACCCCCACGAGAAAGTGCCGGACCCCTGGATGCACAGCCCAGATCTCTGGGCGAGGATCAGGACCTCCATAGGTACAAACCAGACCCCTGGGACAGGTCCCGGGCCCCTCAGGGAGGGGGGTCTGGGCCACTCACATTAGGGTCCCGAGATTCCAAGGCAAAGAATACCCAGGCCTTAATCAAGGCCGGGCGGGGGTCCGGTGCTGACACGTGTCCGGACCATATCACATAAGCCTCTGCTCCCCGCTCAGGCGGAGACCCGATGCTGCCACGTGCCCAGCTGCCCGTGACGTAAGCCAACCGGTGGAGCCTGACATAAGGCCTCTGGGCCGCGCAGCCTCTGCATTTAATGCAGATAATGCATGCCGCCTGACCACTCCACTGGCAGGCGATGTGCCGCCTCAGCATTAAATGAGCCCTGTCCACTCCGCTAGCTGGTGATGTGCCGCCTCAGCATTAAATGAGCCCTGTCCACTCCATAGACGGGCAATAACCAAGCCATCCTGCAGGCGGCGTGCCTGTCCATTCCGGTGGCAGGCAGTACGACCGTGCTGCGGCATACACTGTGCTCATCATCTCTCATACGTTGCCAGTGAAGTTTCCGCTGCACGCCAAGGCTACGCAGACCGCGGATATCAGGGCGCAAGGAGATTGCACTGGCATTAGTCGCTCCAAGTATTACATCCGTTATGTTCCTGGGCCCGTATGTCGGGGCTCAGCACTCTTGTACGTGCCCCCTTTGAGCTATAAAAGGGGAGGCACGCAACGTTACAAGGGGGAGCTCACTTAGACAGACACACTTAGACCCAACTCAGGCTCACAAGTTCATGCAAGCTCTCAAGCTCAAGACATTACACAGTGGAGTAGGGTATTACGCTTCGGCGGCCCGAACCATTCTAAACCCTTGTGTGTTCTTGTGTTCTTCCTGTTTCCACCTAATAGGCAAAACACTTAGGCCCCTTCTCATTTTAGGATTTAGGGCGGGTGCATTTCGCCACCCGGCCGGAGATTTCCTCTCTGACACCTTCTTTCTTTCTTTTTTTTTGTTTTCCTTCTCTTCTCTTTTCAATTCAATTTTGAATTCAAATCTGTTCTAAATTTAAGTTCAAGTTTAGTGCACCAATAGAACTCCAATATGATGTTCAACAATTATATTAATATATTTAGTTACTTTATTTATTCATTATTATTTTATTTTAGATAATGCTTTTAACATGAAATACACATCACATTTATTTCAATTGCATATTATTTCGGATGTGTAGTCAAGGCAAAGGTATATTTCGAAGTTCTTATCCCTTTGTTCTGATAGAAAATATCTTTCTATTGTCTAATCTTCATTAGGATATGATTAGCTAATCTTATTTTATTATGAGTGTTTACTTCATAGTGGGTGAATTCTAAAGTTCAATTTTTTTTCAAGAGCACATATTTTGATGATTATATTTATTATTATTATTTCTCTCTAAAGGATTCCCTCAAATCTCAAGTCAAGATTTTTGAGTGTTACATACTACCACAAGAAGAATAGTGGCGAGGCACACATGGGAAGGCAGTGGGACTCCGACGAGAGCTCCACCGACTCCTCCTCCGACGAGGACGCCGACAACATCACCATCAACAAGGGTCTTCTCTTCCCCAACGTTAGCCACAAGTGTCTCATGGCCAAGGAGGGCAAAAAGAAGGTATACTCTAGAGACACCCCCAAATATACTACTTCCAATGATGAGGGTAGCTCTAGTGAAAAGAATGATGATTTGTCTTCTCTCTTTGCAAACCTTACCATAGAACAAAAGGAGAAAATCAATGAATTGATAAAATCCATTAACGAGAAGGATGGCACTTTTAATTGATGTTTTTGCTTAGTGCAAAGTTATTCGAAGAATTTGAGAACATGTGGAAGTTCTTTATTAGAGAGATTTTCATCATCATTATTACTATCTATCACTACAGTATGAGTCTTCGATGTTATCTTGATCCATAAGGCACTTGTGAGAAGAAAGTGACGATGAACAATTGTGGTGTATCTCTTGTGTTGGGCTTCATCTTCACTTGACGAATCATCCTAAGTCTTGAATGTTGTAAGAGTTTTGTCCTTGCACCTATTTTTCTTGTCCTTGGATGTGGGCTTATTTAGACAATTTTCCATGGAGTGACTCTTCTTATCGCATTGATAACATCCTTTCTTTCTTTATTCTTTTCTATCAATGTTGAATAGGATATCTTCAACTTGGATGGACACACCCATTAGGTTCATCTTGCGAATCATCCTCACCACCATTTTGACTCTTTTGATTGTATCTTCATCAACTTTAGAGGATGAAGTGGAGGCTTGATAACCACCACCACCACCATCAACGTTGCCATCATCATCATCATCATCATCATCATCGTCATCATCATCATCATCATCAGCAGCAGCAGCAGCAGTAGCAGCAGCAACAACAACATCATCATCATCATCTTCACTTGAGCAACTTAAGCTTTCAATTTGCTTCTTGTACTTCATCTTCTGATGTCCTTTACATGTGAGGTTTATGCCTTTGTTTCTTCTTGACATATCTTCAGTGACATATCAAACACCACTAGCTTGCCAATGACAAGGGCTGGAGTCATTGTGGTCACTTCCTCTGTATTGTGAAGGATGGTCATCATGCATGCTTGCATACTTGTTATGTGGTAGGACTAGATACCTACACCGGATAGGAGCACCAAACATGTTTGGTTCTTCAATAGATGTCACTATAATGTTCTATGTGCACCAGATAGGAGCACCAAACATGTCTAATGTTGTTTTTTCAACACAACTCACTTTTGTATTCTAGGCATAATATTTAGATCTAAAATCTAATTTTGATGATCTTGGACATTTTAGAAAGCTAATAAAAGTCTCCATAGCTTGGAGTTGAAGTATTGTTAATTTGATAAGATCCAAAATCATGAGATGCTTCTAATGCAGCCATCTCTTTGTCTCAACTTTGGTGGCTTTACTTTTGTTTGTGTCTTTGCATCTAAGCTTCTACTTCTTGGTGTCTTATAATCTCCATATGTCTTTTAGGTCTTCAACATGGCTTCTAATACCTTGCTTTAGGTGTTGATCATTAGTACCATCACTTTGTCTAAGTCCAAGTCCACCTTCTATTCATTTGAACTACACCTTATGTACTAACAAACATTAGTTGAAATGGTCATGTTGTTCATCAAACACAAGAATCCAACATATTGACCATAGGATCTATTTTCCTTACTGTGCTCGTGGCCTTATTAGGGCATGCGACGGTGGTCTCTTGCTTGTGGTGACTTGCTACGATTAGTTACCTTTGAGTCATTCTCACATGACGCAAGCTCGTGTTGCAACGTTGGTCAACGTCATGCTTTGAAGTTGGGAACATGTGGGATTTTCGTGTGTAAGCCCTAATGAGCTACACATCGAGACCGGCAATGGAGACACCTTTGGTGCCTCATCTTTTGTTGGAGGTGTTGTCGTGAGGTCTCGTACTTCCTATGATTTCAATTGAAAAACCTTTGATCCTTTGGTCTATGTTGGTGGCATCTATAGATTTTCCTTCTCAAAGGCATCGACGTGAAGACCGCCGCATATATACACAAAGTTCTTTGTTTGTTTGTTTGTTCCTTGTCGAGGGCGTCTGTTTCTTGATGTTTCGATGGCTTGTTGTGCGGTGTATTGTCATGGTGGTATTTGTTGTCACTTTTATTATGAGGATGGTCCTTTTTTTGGTTATGTGTTGTGTGATTAGTTGTTTCTTCTTTGTTAATACATTATCCAGCAAATTTCTTACTTGTGGGCTTGTGGCCATTTGAGGGAGAAAGTTTCCCATTTCTCTAAACAAAACTAGGAATCTAAGATGCCAAAGCCAGACTTGTTGGTTGACATTTGACAGTAGTATAATGTTCGTTCAACGAACAAGAACATGAATTGACTAGCTTGTTCAGTTGGCTAGACTAGATATCGAAACGTGGCCTAAAAGGCAGTGCAGACGATCCTCTTATTTTCTTTTAAATGTAACTTCACTGTCGCTGATTTGGTCTTATGTTGTTGTTTGGACCCTCGTGATATATATATGAGCCAAATTAAGGTTGTTGATTAGTGGATCTATCCGCTCAGTGGCTGGTAGGGAGGCGCCGAACGATCGGAAGCTAGCTCCAAGCAAGGAGTCGTTTAGCACAGCGGCAATCTGCTGCATGCCCTGGCTACCACGGCTAGCTCTCGATCCATCGACACGTGCGAAAGCGATCGATCTCGCATCAAGCGAGACGTACGTGCCTGTGTCAGCGTCTAGATCTCTGTGTGTTGGAGTACTCCATATAGTCTCGTATCAGTCAACACCGGGTGGCTGACAAGCTATATATATATATATATAATCATTCATTCAGCGCTAGGCATCGCTGTCTCGTTATCCACCTTGCAGTTCTTAGGTCAAAGCTATTGGCACGAGATAAGCAACAGCATTCAAGGCTGAAAACCTAGCATCAACGCCCGTGACGGAGGAACGTATGATTACTTGGGTACTAGCAAATAGGTTCATGTGTTGCAACCAGGAAAAAAAAAGCTACTGATATTCATGGAAAACGATAGGATGAATATGACATCCGTTAAATATCAGCGATATAATATAGCAATGCCGCCCTATAAAGTTTGTATCAGATTTAAAATACTATCTCGGTCGAATTTTTCTCCGGTTGTAAAGCACACAGCAGATATTTAATCATAAATATATCACAGATTTTTCAATTCATAGTTATGTATGCATAGAAACATTTAAATATTGAGTAAATATATCATAAAGTCGTAATTCGTAGTATTTATGCATTGATACAGTTAAATATTGACTTAATGTATTTCTTTGTGGACCTGTAAAAACATTGAGTAGATGTATCATAAAGTCGTAATTTCATAGTATATATGCATTTGACTTTTAAATCTATTAATAAAATAAAGAATAAAAAGGGAAAAACAAGAGAAGGGCAATAAAGATAGAAATATAAATTGATGAAAGGAAGGAAAAAAAAAGAGACACAACGCGGCCTGACAGTGTATGGTTTCACTTATAATCTGTTTATATGGATGAAATAAGGGAGAATTGCACTAAATGTCCAGATTATTTCTTTGTTTCTCGTATAATTGACAGTCCACAGTTAAACTAGATAAGTGAAAATCGAATATTCACAATAATCGTTATGTTTTTTTTAGAATCTAATAAAGATGGTAGAGAGAAGCAAAACCAAACCGCGCCTACATCAGGCATGGGAACGTGAGCGGACTGCTCTGGCTCCCGTATGGGCCACCACCGCTCTCACTCCCTCAAGGCCCAATAGCAAAGACGCCCCCACAACAAATCAGAAGCAATGGAAAGTAGTCGCCGAGATGCCCGGGTTCGATCGGTTGGACCCGATGGTTCGCACCTTGCCCTCGCACAGCCTGCCTGACCCCTACCCGTCGCCCGTCGCTTGGCCGAGTCTCCTCATCCACTGTGTCGCCATCGAGATGGCACCAACCGAAGACGCGCCGCTCCATTCACGGTTGATGGAGCCACCACCACAAATCCTTGGCTCCTTGCTCTGTCGTCTCAACCACAAGCCGTGGGTCATGGATGTCATGGTCTCATGGACATCATCCATTGTTAAGAAAATTAGCTCCTCTTCTTCCTCTAGTAATGGAGCTGTTAGCTAGTCACAGTCTCCGTTTCAGTTCTGATAACCGATGTCCAGATCCATAGCTTCCACTTTTTTTTTATGTTAGTGGTATCAACTAGCAAGATGTGTGCATGACAATTGACATACTTGGATTGAAGCAGTTTGGAATGACAGGACAAGGTGCTTTGTGTTATAAAAACAGTAGGCCGGTTGTTTGTACCGTTGCAACTACAATTTATATAGACAAAAATACTTCATAGAAGCAAAAACACTATAAAAACAATAAAAGTCAGTACTGATTAAAACTAAGTGAACAAGCATGAGATTCTTCTAACTTATTGCAAGAATTATTCAGTTTGGGATGACAGGATAAGGTGCTTTGTGCAGGCAGCCGCGCGCCAGCCAACTTCTAAAACTTCTAGGAATATGCTGTTAGTAGGCCAGCGTTACTACATTCTCAGCTCTCTCCTTTCAAATTTGCACTTAATTTCAGTTTTGATTGAAGTCATATTTTTCTAAGTTTAACTAAGTTTAGAAAAAAATATTTCAACATCCATAAGTTTAAATAAATACATACTTTATGGAGAAACTAATGGAATTAATTCGATATTGTATATATATTTTTATAAGTTTAATTAAAGTTAGATAATTTTCACTTTAAAGTAAAAGTGAAGTATAACGTAGAACTCATATGAAGTAGAACGTGGAAAATTATGTGGTGCAAACCTCACGTTAAAAAATGTACTTCAGCCATCCACAAAAACTCCTAAATTTGGGATATTCATAGTTTATCCGTAACTAGTTTGGCGGGCGGTGTAGCCCAAGAGAGTTGGATCCAGTCTAACATTTAGGCCCCGTTTGGGAGAGCTCTAGCTCCTCTAAAAATGGCTCTGGCTCCAGCTTTTTCAAAGAAGCAGCTCTTCCACGAAAGCAAATATCTTCTATAAATCGTTTAACAAAATGTCTTCTTTAGAAATGGCTCCTCTGAAACCTGATGCTGAAACTGCATTCAAGTCACCAAACGTCGACCACTGTTCCACCACACCTCTGAAACTGCACAGAGTGAGGAGATGTGTGGCGGCGTTGGGGAAATGTGGAGAGATGGTTGAGGGAGAGATGCACGCCCGTACGCGGAGCGGTGCGTAGAGCCAAAAATTTGGCTCCGACTCTCAACCGTTTTTTGGCTCCTACTCCTGCGCAAGAGCTAGTTTGAGAGGTGGCGTTTGGGAGGGCTTCAGTGAGTCTATCTCCAACAGGTCCTGTAAACCGTCCTCTACGGTAAAATTTAGCGCACATGAGCCTCCTTCACGCCTCCAGCAACACCCGCCAAAGCAGCCGGTAAAATACCGGACGCTGCCTGCGCATGCTACATTTAGCGTTTCACTGTGTGTTCGCTACGCAGCCAGCTAACAGGAGCATAGTGCTGATACGACGAGGATGGCCCACATGCAGCTCATGGGACTAGGAGCTCATAGGAGGAGGCAACAACATTGGAGCATGGGTCGGACCCACAGTTGTTGGGAAAATATAGAATATGTGATATAGAGGACGAAATTTAGGAAACGTTACTGGAGATGGTAGAGATATAGAAGATGAAATCTTTTAGAGTATACTATGAAGGACGAAGAATATTCTTTTAGAGGATGAAATTTAGAGTACGTTGCTAAAGACAGTCTGAGAAGCCGGTGCTGGAGCTGTCTGGGAGCCCTCCCAAATGGCCCCTTAGTTCGTTGCCGCTAAGCAGTGTTCGTTGCACACTGACAAAACGATAGCACGAGGGGGATGCTTCAATCATCTTTGAATTCTCCCCAAACGATAGGGTCCTGCGAAAGCAGACAAGGAACATGACTACACCACCCCATTTTGCGACTTGCGCACCAAATCGAAGGATTCGGCATATCATCTAATACAATTCTTAATCAAATAAGGTAGTATTAATTTCCAGTGGGTTGAATCGACTGCATGATGGTTCAAGATTCAACTGAAAAACCTCTCTTCTATATCATCGGCTGATATTTTTTTAGTGAGTAAATTACATTTATCATGCAACGACTTGGCAGTTGTGTGCAGATTAGTCTAAGTGTCTAACAACTCGTGAACTGCTCAAAATAGTATAATAGCTTAGCAAATCGGTATATTTATGATACAAACACGTTGGAAGTATGATAAAAGATATGCTCGCGTACTAGATGCTATGGTTGATGGCATGTTACGGCGCGTGTATTATGCGTGAGGTTAGCGTGGAATAGTTTAAATTGATTGTTGCAATTATAAGATAGACATTACGGAGCAGGTGTTCCACAATATGGATCGAGAAGTTGGTGCCGTTCCTCGTGAATAATACACAGTTATTGCTTATCTTAGAACTCTAATCCTCTGTTCTAATAATATCAATGTAGAGTTTCACAAGAGGATGATATCTGGTTTACGACATTAATCTAGTTTACTAACATCTATTCATAAATTTTATGGCTGGAGCTATGGTGTACCTCTACTTTTGTACCAATTACTTTGCATTGGACCAGTATTATGATTGTACAAGATTGTATTTTTCACGGAAAGGTGGTCACTAATTCTCAATATGCCACTGCAATTTTACCCGGTACATAATTTGCCATAGTAAATGTTCTAATCTCTTCTATACCGCTTGAGTTCAATTCCTTACCTTTCTATGTTATCGCTAGTGGCATAGAAGGGGTTAAAACATACAATTTTCTTACCTTTCTATGTCATTGACGATGGTATGGAAGTGTAAGAAATTGCATCAGAATAACATAGAATGGAATAGGACACAATTATTAGCCTTTTACATAGTTTTCTATATAGTTTGATTGATCCATATAGATTATTTATAATAAAAACAAGAGCATATTATAGAAAAACAAAAAAAATATCAACAAAGTTTTAAAATAACTTCAATCTAGGTGCCATAAGATATAGCATGCTTTTAGAAAAATATGTAAGTAGCTTATTAATTTTTGGAGTTAAACAATCTTTTCATGATTTTTCTGAAAATCATTATATTTTAGGGTTTTTGTTTGCATGAGTTGTCTGGAAGAAATATTTGATAATTTTGGGAAAATATTTATAGCCTGATTTATCCCCTAAACTATCCACAATCTGATTTACCCTCTTACGCTAATGTGACGGCATGACATCACATAAATAATTGTTTAAAACCTCTTAGAGTAACAAATAAATAAATAATTTTAATAGTTAAGAGAGACTAAAAGTTTGATTTTATAAATAGAGTATCGGTCTGTTGCAAAATTGAGGGGTGATAAATGAGCTTTTTTCATCAACAACGTGTTGCAAAATTGATTTTATAAAGGTTCGATAAATGAGGGATGATAAAAGTCACATCGAAGATTGTGGTTTCTTGGTACAATATTTGGGCACATAAACTTTACTGATGGTTTTTATGTAATATAATTCTTTATTTGACACTAGCAAAGTTTCTAATTCATTTTTCCCTATAAAATAGATCTTCTATATTTTGACATTAGGGGTAAATTTGGTTCCCTATATAACACTGTGGTTAGCTCTCACTTCTAATTGTGTTAACTTTTATATGGAAAATGAATTTATCCCTATGAAATAGTTACTTTTGTATAAGTACTTATAATAATTATTACACATATTTATACATAAGTAATTAAAATATTGTGGAACTTTTTATTGCAAGTATTAATATATATATATATAATTATTTAGATAGTTATTTAATAGGAGTCAAATCATATTTTTACATAAAAGTTAACATGTAATACCTAAATTATAAAGCTTATAAAAGAAATGATCTCCTATGTGACTTGTCATCTACTTCTAGGACATGTGCTTAATCATAGTTAAGAGGGAATAAACCCTTAATAAAAAATCCAAATAAGCCATCATCATATTGGAATTTTGTTTGGTTGTGCACTTAATAAAAAAACAATATTATGAATAAAAATGCAATGAGGAGGATTTGAAGTAAAACCTAAATGGAAATTTGATTTGAAAATAGAAAAGAAAGAGAGAAATATTATAAAATATAAAACAAAATTTATAAAAATATAAACCCAACCATATTGGTATGATTAAAGTCTACCTTTAATTTGAGTACAAAATTCTCATTCATATTTGAAGTTCAAATTGGGTATGGAAAATAAAAGGGAAAAAGAAAGGCAGAAAAAAAAGAAAAGAAAACCAGAGGTGGGCCGCTCCTCTCCAATTCGACCCACACTACCGGAATCGCGTTCTTTGCCGAGTGTCTAAGACACTCGGCAAAGGCTATTTTACACTCGGCAAAGCCTTTGCCGAGTGTAACACTCGGCAAATATTTCATCGGCAAAGGGTTCTTTGCCGAGTGTTTTTTTTCGGACACTCGGCAAAGACTTTGCCGAGTGTCAAAAAGCACTTGGCAAAGAAAAACACTCGGCAAATTAAGAATCGAAAAAATTAAAAAAAACAGCAAAATATTTTTTAAATTCTAGGAACAACTCTCCAACCCTACTTGTTACCTTGCCCTATCATTTTTCACTATTATTTTGAATCAAACTTATATGTTTTGTAAATGGTGAGATTCGAACTCGCAACCTCTCTCTCGCGCATACACTCCTATACCACTACACTACTACACCAATTATGTCTATATTACGTTTTCATTCCCTATGTACTATAACAAATTGAGAGTAATTTTATTATTTAAGGCACTAAATGAGTTCATTTGAAAATGTGACCAACTATAAAGTTGCATAACTTTTTGAGATCTACAAGTTTTATTTTAATAGTTTCTACATCCGAGACCGTTTACAAAATTTGAATTTTAAATTTGAAAACTTCACACGAATTTTTCAATGATAAGATGATTTAAAATCAAAAAATTGACAACTACAAAGTTTCATTACATTTCAAGATCTACAACTTTTATTTTGGTGGTTTTTTCCATCCGAGACAGTTTGAAAAATTCAAATTTCAAAATTCAAACATAGTTTTGCATAACAAGATGATTTCAAACCAAAACATTATCAACTACAAAGTTTCATAACTCTTCAATATCTACAACTTTCATGTTGGTGGTTTTTTCTTTCGAAGTTGTTTTCAAAATTCAAATTTTAAATTTTTTAAATTCAGACGTAGTTTTTGTTGACAATATGACTTCAAATGAAAAAGTTGTCAACTATAAACTTTTCTCAAGATCTACAAAGTTTATTTTGGTTGCATGGTCATTTGTTTATCTCACATGATGGTTCTAACAATATACACAAATTCTATACGTCTCTTTCGTAGTTTCATAAACTACGAGAGAGATATAGGTTTTATGAACAAATTTATTTTTATTTTATTATATGAAAAAATGTTCAATATATAAATTGTACATCATGATGAGTTATACAAATTTGTAGTTGAAAACTTTTTCATTTGAATTAATTTACTACTTTAAAATGTGATTTTTAAATTGTCTTTGCCTAGTATTGGAGAAAAAACACTCGGCAAAGAGCTCTTTGCCGAGTGTTGTATTTGTGACACTCGGCAAAGAGCCCTTTGCCGAGTGTCAGAAAAAGACACTCGGCAAAGAAACTCTTTGCCGAGTGTCAAAAATAAAACACTCGGCAAAGAGCTTCTTTGCCGAGTGTTTTATTTTACCGAGGGTTTTTTGTGTGGCACTCGGCAAAAAGCTTCTTTGCCGAGTGCCCGAAATAAAACACTCGGCAAAGAATATAGCACTCGGCAAAGAGCCAAATTCCGGTAGTGCCATCTGAACAGTTCCTCGCGTTGGCCCAACCAGACCCACTCGGCCGTGCCGCTTGACCCTGACATCTAGGGCCCATGGATCAGTCGCTCGCGGCGCGCGGACGTGAGTAACCGGGTGGCTGATGACTGTGGCCCGCTCTGTCAGCCTCACATCGCTCTTACACGCGCGGGTTTCATCTCAGTGACTCCTGGGCCAACCTCGTCAGTTTTCCCCTCCCAACTGAAACACCGCGCATGGCGGACATGCGCCGGGTCCGCCGAGGTCTGTTCAATTCGGTGGGTCCGTGCTGGGAGGGATTGACCGAGGGCGCGAAATCTTCCGCACGCATAAAGGACGAACCCATCCCCTCTAATTGGGACCCTATCCTGTTCCCGTGACCCACGTTGTCGTGAGCACCGTGCGGAGAGCTAAAAGAAAATCACCGCGCACCACGGTACATCCTCTACACCGTCGTCCAGTGTGCCGGCATTGGACGTGGCATTTCGCAAAGTCCGCGGGCGGGAATCGGAGCCTCGCCAGAGAAGATTGGGAGGTGTGGTTGCGGAATCACTCTCGGAGTTAAGAACTGCGGCCGATTCAGTCGATTCTTAGGCTATCAACGTCGCTGCTTCCTTCACCGTTGAGGTACCCTCCATCGTATCCGTTCTCGTCTCCGCAATCTCGAGTGCCTATTAGGACACGCGATTAGGTGCCGATGGGAACTGAATTGCTCACCGGTGGTGGGCTGTGTCGCCGTGCCGCCTTGCTCGGGCGCAGTGGAGTCTTAGCGAGCTGATTCATACGGATTGACTGGCGATTTCTTGGCGGTCGGTCCTTGGTCGTGCCCGTTAGAACCGTATGGCGCATAAGATGACGTTGCCAGCTCCGGCGGGGCTTACTCCGTTGAGGTGACAGAGGCGTCGCTCGGTGTGCTGTGCGAAGGTAGAAGAAACACCGTGGCCGTAGGATGCGAAATGAACGGTGTAGATCGACCAACTGTAGCTGATTCCATCATGGATACATGCGGACCGTTGATTCGCAATTGGGCGAGTACGGTTATATGCTATAGCTTAGAAATTATGTCCGTGGATCACGGATTGGGCGGTCAGGATGTAACATGTGGGTACCGGTTCGCCTGGACCAAAGGATAATCGTTGATCACCGATCGTAGGGTTATGTGAGGATCGCGCTTCATTAAATCCGATCCATCGGATCGAATCCAACGGCCAAAATCAAGAGATACCTCTCCGCCATGCACGTTTTGTAGAAGAGCCCTTAGATTTTTAGAAAACTAACCCGCAGTCTTTTCTTGGGAGGAACTGAGTCTTGGACATTTTTTACGCGCTATCCCCCCGAGTTCCTTTGTTTTTATGCGCGCAGTCCAGAATCATAGGAAAATTCAGAAATTCAATTAGAAAATGATTTTTAGTGTTAAAATAGTTCCAGAAACTTATTTAATTCATAGAAAATCCATTCTAGCTCTAAATTAATTCATTCCAGTTCCTATAATTTTGTAATATTATTGTTTATTAATTAGTGCCACTGTTTTGACATGAAAGCCACATTAAAATTAATATCCTAATTAATCTTTTATCCAACACTTAAAACTTTGTAAATCCATAACTTCTTCATTTTAATTCCGATTTGGTCAGTTCAAGTCACGTTAGCTTCATATGAATATTTATTACGCAATAACAATATTTATTATACCATGTCCCATTCTTTTATAATTAGATCTTTATTTAACTTACGTTGGTTAGTCTTGTTAATTTTCTTATCATTATAATCTACTAAAATATGATCTATGGTCAATTTATAATTTATATTTAAAGCTGAATTTATTTACTACTTTAGGTTATCTTTCCTCTGGAATTATAAAATAAACATAGAACCTAGTTTTAATTATTTAATCATATCATAACTTGATGACCGTAACTCCGATTTTAGTGGTTTTCGAACCCACGATCTCGTACCGACGTGTAGATCATTATTATGCAGTATATTCTTATGTTTGGTGTGATGTTAATTTTGTCTATACCATGTTTGTTTGTATTTGAAAGGGAAATCAGGTTAACCATTTCCTATAGTTAATTTTGGTGGTTGATAATCAACACCAACACATGAACTAACTATTTTGTTCTAGAAATCGTCTATTACAGGTGCATAAGGTTCAACACAAACCAAGAAAAGAATCAAGTTAGGGACACAATTTTATTGAAGCAAAAGGACTTGAGTGTGCTGAAAATTGGCGCACCGGATAGTGTTCGGTGCACCAGGGCCGTACGCTCCGAACCAGCCACTCTCGGGAATTCTAGGGCGCCCTTCGCTATAATTTAGCGAACTGTTCGGTGAGCCAGCGGAGCAACGGCTATCTGCTCCAATGGTCGACTCTGCAAAGTAAACAGTGTCACGGTAGAAGTCAGAGCAGGAAGTCAGAGGGGCACCGAACTGTCCGGTGCCGCAAGAAGACAAAGCTCCAACGGCCGACCCAGCTCTGAACCCTAACGGTTGGGTGACGTGGCAGCGCACCGGACAAGGAACAGTGTCTGTCCAGGTGGCGCACCGGACTGTCCGGTGCGCCCATCGCCAGCAGCCTCCCCAACGGCTACGGAAGTGGTTGGGGGCTATAAATACCCCCAACCACCTCATTTATATTCATCCAAGCATTCCAAACATCTCATTCAATACAAGAGCAAAAGACTCCACTCCAAGACACATCAAATAGATTGAATCCTCTCTAAGCCTCCAAATTCACTCAATTCCATTAGGGACTTGAGTGAAGTTCAAATTGGGTATGGAAAATAAAAGGGAAAAAGAAAGGCAGAAAAAAAAGAAAAGAAAACCAGAGGTGGGCCGCTCCTCTCCAATTCGACCCACACTACCGGAATCGCGTTCTTTGCCGAGTGTCTAAGACACTCGGCAAAGGCTATTTTACACTCGGCAAAGCCTTTGCCGAGTGTAACACTCGGCAAATATTTCATCGGCAAAGGGTTCTTTGCCGAGTGTTTTTTTTCGGACACTCGGCAAAGACTTTGCCGAGTGTCAAAAAGCACTTGGCAAAGAAAAACACTCGGCAAATTAAGAATCGAAAAAATTAAAAAAAACAGCAAAATATTTTTTAAATTCTAGGAACAACTCTCCAACCCTACTTGTTACCTTGCCCTATCATTTTTCACTATTATTTTGAATCAAACTTATATGTTTTGTAAATGGTGAGATTCGAACTCGCAACCTCTCTCTCGCGCATACACTCCTATACCACTACACTACTACACCAATTATGTCTATATTACGTTTTCATTCCCTATGTACTATAACAAATTGAGAGTAATTTTATTATTTAAGGCACTAAATGAGTTCATTTGAAAATGTGACCAACTATAAAGTTGCATAACTTTTTGAGATCTACAAGTTTTATTTTAATAGTTTCTACATCCGAGACCGTTTACAAAATTTGAATTTTAAATTTGAAAACTTCACACGAATTTTTCAATGATAAGATGATTTAAAATCAAAAAATTGACAACTACAAAGTTTCATTACATTTCAAGATCTACAACTTTTATTTTGGTGGTTTTTCCATCCGAGACAGTTTGAAAAATTCAAATTTCAAAATTCAAACATAGTTTTGCATAACAAGATGATTTCAAACCAAAACATTATCAACTACAAAGTTTTATAACTCTTCAATATCTACAACTTTCATGTTGGTGGTTTTTTCTTTCGAAGTTGTTTTCAAAATTCAAATTTTAAATTTTTTAAATTCAGACGTAGTTTTTGTTGACAATATGACTTCAAATGAAAAAGTTGTCAACTATAAACTTTTCTCAAGATCTACAAAGTTTATTTTGGTTGCATGGTCATTTGTTTATCTCACATGATGGTTCTAACAATATACACAAATTCTATACGTCTCTTTCGTAGTTTCATAAACTACGAGAGAGATATAGGTTTTATGAACAAATTTATTTTTATTTTATTATATGAAAAAATGTTCAATATATAAATTGTACATCATGATGAGTTATACAAATTTGTAGTTGAAAACTTTTTCATTTGAATTAATTTACTACTTTAAAATGTGATTTTTAAATTGTCTTTGCCTAGTATTGGAGAAAAAACACTCGGCAAAGAGCTCTTTGCCGAGTGTTGTATTTGTGACACTCGGCAAAGAGCCCTTTGCCGAGTGTCAGAAAAAGACACTCGGCAAAGAAACTCTTTGCCGAGTGTCAAAAATAAAACACTCGGCAAAGAGCTTCTTTGCCGAGTGTTTTATTTTACCGAGGGTTTTTTGTGTGGCACTCGGCAAAAAGCTTCTTTGCCGAGTGCCCGAAATAAAACACTCGGCAAAGAATATAGCACTCGGCAAAGAGCCAAATTCCGGTAGTGCCATCTGAACAGTTCCTCGCGTTGGCCCAACCAGACCCACTCGGCCGTGCCGCTTGACCCTGACATCTAGGGCCCATGGATCAGTCGCTCGCGGCGCGCGGACGTGAGTAACCGGGTGGCTGATGACTGTGGCCCGCTCTGTCAGCCTCACATCGCTCTTACACGCGCGGGTTTCATCTCAGTGACTCCTGGGCCAACCTCGTCAGTTTTCCCCTCCCAACTGAAACACCGCGCATGGCGGACATGCGCCGGGTCCGCCGAGGTCTGTTCAATTCGGTGGGTCCGTGCTGGGAGGGATTGACCGAGGGCGCGAAATCTTCCGCACGCATAAAGGACGAACCCATCCCCTCTAATTGGGACCCTATCCTGTTCCCGTGACCCACGTTGTCGTGAGCACCGTGCGGAGAGCTAAAAGAAAATCACCGCGCACCACGGTACATCCTCTACACCGTCGTCCAGTGTGCCGGCATTGGACGTGGCATTTCGCAAAGTCCGCGGGCGGGAATCGGAGCCTCGCCAGAGAAGATTGGGAGGTGTGGTTGCGGAATCACTCTCGGAGTTAAGAACTGCGGCCGATTCAGTCGATTCTTAGGCTATCAACGTCGCTGCTTCCTTCACCGTTGAGGTACCCTCCATCGTATCCGTTCTCGTCTCCGCAATCTCGAGTGCCTATTAGGACACGCGATTAGGTGCCGATGGGAACTGAATTGCTCACCGGTGGTGGGCTGTGTCGCCGTGCCGCCTTGCTCGGGCGCAGTGGAGTCTTAGCGAGCTGATTCATACGGATTGACTGGCGATTTCTTGGCGGTCGGTCCTTGGTCGTGCCCGTTAGAACCGTATGGCGCATAAGATGACGTTGCCAGCTCCGGCGGGGCTTACTCCGTTGAGGTGACAGAGGCGTCGCTCGGTGTGCTGTGCGAAGGTAGAAGAAACACCGTGGCCGTAGGATGCGAAATGAACGGTGTAGATCGACCAACTGTAGCTGATTCCATCATGGATACATGCGGACCGTTGATTCGCAATTGGGCGAGTACGGTTATATGCTATAGCTTAGAAATTATGTCCGTGGATCACGGATTGGGCGGTCAGGATGTAACATGTGGGTACCGGTTCGCCTGGACCAAAGGATAATCGTTGATCACCGATCGTAGGGTTATGTGAGGATCGCGCTTCATTAAATCCGATCCATCGGATCGAATCCAACGGCCAAAATCAAGAGATACCTCTCCGCCATGCACGTTTTGTAGAAGAGCCCTTAGATTTTTAGAAAACTAACCCGCAGTCTTTTCTTGGGAGGAACTGAGTCTTGGACATTTTTTACGCGCTATCCCCCCGAGTTCCTTTGTTTTTATGCGCGCAGTCCAGAATCATAGGAAAATTCAGAAATTCAATTAGAAAATGATTTTTAGTGTTAAAATAGTTCCAGAAACTTATTTAATTCATAGAAAATCCATTCTAGCTCTAAATTAATTCATTCCAGTTCCTATAATTTTGTAATATTATTGTTTATTAATTAGTGCCACTGTTTTGACATGAAAGCCACATTAAAATTAATATCCTAATTAATCTTTTATCCAACACTTAAAACTTTGTAAATCCATAACTTCTTCATTTTAATTCCGATTTGGTCAGTTCAAGTCACGTTAGCTTCATATGAATATTTATTACGCAATAACAATATTTATTATACCATGTCCCATTCTTTTATAATTAGATCTTTATTTAACTTACGTTGGTTAGTCTTGTTAATTTTCTTATCATTATAATCTACTAAAATATGATCTATGGTCAATTTATAATTTATATTTAAAGCTGAATTTATTTACTACTTTAGGTTATCTTTCCTCTGGAATTATAAAATAAACATAGAACCTAGTTTTAATTATTTAATCATATCATAACTTGATGACCGTAACTCCGATTTTAGTGGTTTTCGAACCCACGATCTCGTACCGACGTGTAGATCATTATTATGCAGTATATTCTTATGTTTGGTGTGATGTTAATTTTGTCTATACCATGTTTGTTTGTATTTGAAAGGGAAATCAGGTTAACCATTTCCTATAGTTAATTTTGGTGGTTGATAATCAACACCAACACATGAACTAACTATTTTGTTCTAGAAATCGTCTATTACAGGTGCATAAGGTTCAACACAAACCAAGAAAAGAATCAAGTTAGGGACACAATTTTATTGAAGCAAAAGGACTTGAGTGTGCTGAAAATTGGCGCACCGGATAGTGTTCGGTGCACCAGGGCCGTACGCTCCGAACCAGCCACTCTCGGGAATTCTAGGGCGCCCTTCGCTATAATTTAGCGAACTGTTCGGTGAGCCAGCGGAGCAACGGCTATCTGCTCCAATGGTCGACTCTGCAAAGTAAACAGTGTCACGGTAGAAGTCAGAGCAGGAAGTCAGAGGGGCACCGAACTGTCCGGTGCCGCAAGAAGACAAAGCTCCAACGGCCGACCCAGCTCTGAACCCTAACGGTTGGGTGACGTGGCAGCGCACCGGACAAGGAACAGTGTCTGTCCAGGTGGCGCACCGGACTGTCCGGTGCGCCCATCGCCAGCAGCCTCCCCAACGGCTACGGAAGTGGTTGGGGGCTATAAATACCCCCAACCACCTCATTTATATTCATCCAAGCATTCCAAACATCTCATTCAATACAAGAGCAAAAGACTCCACTCCAAGACACATCAAATAGATTGAATCCTCTCTAAGCCTCCAAATTCACTCAATTCCATTAGGGACTTGAGAGAGGGTGTATTTGTGTTCTTTGTTGCTCTTATTGCTTGGCTTGGCCTCTTTCTTTTCCCATTCTTATTCTCAAGTGCTTTGTAAGCGAAGCAAGAGACACCAAGTGTGTGGTGGTCCTTGCGGGGTCTTAGTGACCCGTCAGATTAAGGAAGAAGGCTCATTCGGTTTAAGTGACCGTTTGAGAGAGGGAAAGGGTTGAAATAGACCCGGTCTTTGTGACCTCCTCAACGGGGACTAAGTTCTTTGGAACCGAACCTCGATAAAATAAATCATCGTGTTCACTCGTCTGGATTCTTGTTTGATTTGTTTTTCCTTCTCTTTTGGACTTGAATTTAATTCTAACACTAACCCCCAACCTTAGTGTGTGCTTAAGTTTATAAATTTTAGGTTTCGCCTATTCACCCCCCCCCTCTAGGCAACTTTCAGTATTGCTACGACTAGCAGTGTGGACACGAGGATCTGAAGAATCACCCTGGTATCTAGAATCTCAAGTGCCAGGAAAGTTGTGCCCTTGACCACTTTTATTACTGTCGAGGACCATAATTATGGGTACCCCCAAGACTCTTAATCTCAGCTGGTAACCCCCATCAGCACAATGTTGCAAAGGCCTGATGGGTGCGATTAAGCCAAGGCTCGGTCCACTCAAGGGACACGACCTCGCCTCGCCCGAGCCCAGCCTCGGGCAAGGGCAGCCGACCTTGGAAGATTCACGTCTCGCCCGAGGACCCCCTCAAGCGACGGACACACCTTCGGCTCACCCGAGACCCAGTCTTCGCCAAGAAGCAACCTTGGCTAGATCGCCACACCGATCGATCGAATCGCAGGAGCATTTAATGCAAGGATGGCCTGACACCTTATCCTGTCACGCGCCCTTCAGTCGACAGAGCCAAAAGTGACCGCAGTCACTTTGCCGCTCCACTGACCGACCTGACAAGAAGACAGCGCCGCCTGCGTCGCTCCGACTGCTGTGCCACTCGACAGAGTGAGGCTGACAGCAGCCAAGTCCGGCCTCGGGCGCCATAGGAAACTCCGCCTCGCCCGACCCTAGGGCTTGGACTCAGGCTTGGCCCCGGAAGACGACTAACTCCGCCTCGCTCGACCCAGGGCTCGGACACGACCTCGACCTCGGAAGACCGACTCGACCTCGACCTCGGAGGAGCCTCCGCCTCGCCCGACCCAGGGCTCGGACGACCACGTCACAGGAGGGGCCATCATTACCCTATCCCTAGCTAGCTCAGGCTACGGGTAACAGGACCGGCGTCCCATCTGGCTCGCCCCGGTAAACAGATAATGATGGCGCCCCACGTGCTCCATGACGACGGTGACTCTCAGCCCCTTACGGAAGCAAGGAGACGTCAGCAAGGACTCGATAGCCCCGACAGCTGTCCTTCCGCAAGGCTCCAACACTCCTCTGACGGCCACGACATCACATGAACAGGGTGCCAAAACCTCTCTGGCTACCACGGCGGCATGTACTTAGGGCACTAGCTCCTCTCTGCTAGACACGATGGCGCACTACTACAGCTCCTATTGTACACCTGGACCCTCTCCTTACGCCTATAAAAGGAAGGTCCAGGGCTCTCTTACGAGGAGGTTGGACGCACAGGAGGACGAGACGGCGCGTAGGGTCCCTCGCTCTCCCCCCCCACGCGGACGCTTGTAACCCCCTACTGCAAGCGCACCCGACCTGGGCGCAGGACAACACGGAGGCCGCGAGTTTCCCCTTTTCTCCCTCTCCTCTACCCCCCTTCATGCTCCGTCTCGCGCCGACCCATCTGGGCTGGGACACGCGGCGACAATTTACTCGTCGGTCCAGGGACCCCCCAGGGTCGAAACGCTGACAGTTGGCGCGCCAGGTAGGGGCCTGCTGCGTGTTGACGAACAGCTCCCCGTCAAGCTCCAGATGGGTAGTCTCCAGCAACCTTTCCAACCCGGGACGGTGCTCCGTTTCGGGAGTCTTGAGTTCACGTCCCTCGACGGCAGCTACAATATGATACTCCTTCCTCCGCCGCGCGACAGTGACAATGGCGGCCGACAACCCGCCCGCCGGCGGCGGAATCGACAACATCTTCCCCACGAGGCGGAAGAACAACATCCGAGTTTGTCCCGTCACCTCCCCCGCCAACGGAGGAGGAGGCGGGGCAACCGTGGCCAAGCAGGAGGCGGCACCTCATCAGCTGTCGAGCGAGTCGATGGCGCCGGCGCCCCGACGGGGGACACGTCGGGCGTCGACCTCGCGTCTGAGACGAAGACGAGCGCCGTTTCCCCGCGACATGCCAACTCCAAGCGAACGGACGACGCCAGCACGCTCGCGAAGGACTTGCTGGGCGTCACCCTCGTACCTGATACGACGGTGCAGTCCGCCCCTGACGTGACAACGTCACCACCTGTCGACCAAGAGGTACCGACCGATTCCCGTCTCATGCCTTTTGGATTCGGCCTCGACCCACCAAGCGACCCCGCTTTGGTGGAAGCCTTCATAGAGGCATGCACCAACCCTCCGGGGTATCATATGCGGTCACCCTGGGACCGGCTGGCGGCCGTCTCGACCTACGGACCCTCGGGTTCCGAGGAAGATGACGAGCCCGACTTTGGTTGGGATTTCTCCGGGCTCGGTAACCCCAGTGCCATGCGGGACTTCATGACCGCATGCGACTACTGCCTTTCCGATTGTTCCGACGGTAGCCGCAGCTTTGGCGACGGAGACTGCGGCCCAAGTCGTGAATGTTTCTGAAAGGGAATTAGGCTTACACCTAGTCCCTAAATAATTTTGGTGGTTGAATTGCTCAACACAAATATTGGACTAACTAGTTTGCTCTAGTGTATAAGTTATACAGGTGCAAAAGGTTCACACTTAGCCAATAAAGTGACCATGTGTTGGGTTCAACAAAAGGGCAAAGGAGCAACCAAAGGCTCCTCTGGTCTGGCGCACCGGACTGTCCGGTGTGCCACCGGACAGTGTCCGGTGCACCAGAGGACTTCAGCTCAAACTCGTCGCCCTCGGGAAATTTCCAGAGCCAGCGCACTAAAATTCACCGGACTGTCCGGTGTACACCGGACAGTGTCCGGTGCTCATTTGAGACGCGGCTCAGGAACTCGCCAGTCTCGGGAATTCGCGGAGGCGGCTCCGCTATAATTCACCGGACATGTCCGGTGTACACCGGACTGTCCGGTGCAACCTCGGGGCAACGGCTACTTCGCGCCAACGGTCACCTGCAGGCGCATTTAATGCGCGCCAGAAGCGCGCAGTCGTCAGGCACGCGGGAGCAGGCGCACCGGACACTCTACAGTGCATGTCCGGTGCGCCACCGGACATCAAGGCGGGCCCAGGGACAGAGCTCCAACGGTTGACCCAACGGCTATTTGGTGACGTGGCTGTCGCACCGGACATGTCCGGTGTGCACCGGACTGTCCGGTGCACCATACGACAGACAGCCTCCACCAACGGTCAAGTTTGGTGGTTGGGGCTATAAATACCCCCAACCACCCCACCATTCATTGCATCCAAGTTTTCCAACTTCCAACCACTATACAAGAGCTAGCATTCATTGCAAAGCACACCAAAAGAGATCAAATCCTCTCCCAACTCCATACAAAGCCCTAGTGACTAGAGAGAGTGATTTGTAGTGTTCATTTGAGCTCTTGCGCTTGGATCGCTTCTTTTTCTTTGGCATTCTTTCTTGTGATCAAACACTCACTTGTAATTGAGGCAAGAGACACCAATTGTGTGGTGGTCCTTGCGGGAAGTTTGATTCCCAAGTGATTTGAGAAAGAGAAGCTCACTCGGTCTGAGGGACCGTTTGAGAGAGGGAAGGGTTGAAAGAGACCCGGCCTTTGTGGCCTCCTCAACGGGGAGTAGGTTTGAGAGAACCGAACCTCGGTAAAACAAATCTGCGTGTCTCACTTCATTATTCGCTTGCGATTTGTTTTGCGCCCTCTCTCGCGGACTCTATTATATTTCTAACGCTAACCCGGCTTGTAGTTGTGATTATTTTTGAGATTTTCAGTTTCGCCCTATTCACCCCCCCCCTCTAGGCAACTTTCAATTGGTATCAGAGCCCGGTGCTTCATTAGAGCCTAACCGCTCGAAGTGATGTCGGGAGATCACACCAAGAGGGAGATGGAGACCGGCGACAAGCCCACTACAAGCCAAGGGAGCACTTCATCGGAAGAGTCCCGCACCAAGAGGAGGGAGAAGAAGAATGACTCCTCCAAACGGAAGGAGAAAAGATCTTCCTCTTCTCACCACAAAGAGAAGAAGGAAAAATCTTCTTCTCACAAGTCGCATCGGAAAGGCGACAAGCACAAGAAGATGAGGAAGGTGGTCTACTACGAGACCGACACTTCATCAACATCCACCTCCAACTCCGATGCACCGTCCGTAACTTCTAAGCGCCAAGAGCGCAAGAAGTTTAGTAAGATCCCCTTACACTATCCCCGTACATCTAGACATACTCCATTACTTTCTGTTCCATTAGGCAAACCGCCAACTTTTGATGGCGAAGATCATGCTAGGTGGAGTGATTTAATGAAATTTCATCTAACCTCACTCCACAAAAGTATATGGAATGTTGTTGAGTTTGGAGCACAGGTACCTTCTATAGGGGATGAGGATTATGATACGGACGAAGTAGCCCAAATCGAGCACTTCAACTCCCAAGCCACAACCATTCTCCTCGCCTCTCTAAGCAAGGAGGAATACAACAAAGTGCAAGGGTTGAAGAATGCAAAGGAGATTTGGGACCTACTCAAGACGGCGCACGAGGGTGATGAACTCACCAAGATCACCAAGCGGGAAACGATCGAGGGGGAGCTCGGTCGCTTTCGTCTTCGCTAAGGGGAGGAGCCACAAGATATGTACAATCGGCTCAAGACCTTGGTGAACCAAGTGCGCAACCTCGGGAGCAAAAAGTGGGATGACCACGAGGTGGTTAAGGTTATTTTAAGAGCTCTTATTTTCCTTAACCCCACTCAAGTTCAATTAATTCGTGGTAATCCTAGATATCCACTAATGACCCCCGAGGAAGTTATCGGGAATTTTGTGAGCTTTGAATGCATGATTAAGGGCTCAAAGAAGATCAACGAGCTTGACGAACCTTCCACATCCGAGGCGCAACCGGTGGCCTTCAAGGCAACGGAGGAGAAGAAGGAGGAGTCTACACCAAGTAGACAACCAATTGACGCCTCCAAGCTCGACAATGAGGAGATGGCCTTAATCATCAAAAGCTTTCGGCAAATCCTCAAGCAACGGAAGGGGAAGGATTACAAATCCCGTTCCAAGAAGGTTTGCTACAAATGTGGTAAGCCCGGTCATTTTATTGCAAAATGTCCTATATCTAGTGACAGTGACAGGGGCGACGACAAGAAGGGAAAGAGGAGAGAAAAGAAGAAGTACTACAAGAAGAAGGGCGGCGATGCCCATGTTTGCCGGGAGTGGGACTCCGACGAGAGCTCCACCGAGTCCTCCTCCGACGAGGACGCCGCCAATATCGCCGTCACCAAGGGACTCCTCTTCCCCAACGTCGGCCACAAGTGCCTCATGGCAAAGGACGACAAAAGGAAGAAGGTTAAATCTAAATCCTCCACTAAATATGAATCTTCTAGTGATGATAATGCTAGTGGTGAGGAAGACAATTTGCATAACCTTTTTGCCAACCTTAACATGGAACAAAAAGAAAAATTAAATGAGCTAATTAGTGCTATCCATGAAAAGGATGATCTCTTGGACTCCCAAGAGGATTTCCTAATCAAGGAAAACAAGAAACATGTTAAGGTTAAAAACGCTTATGCTCTAGAGGTAGAAAAATGTGAAAAATTGTCTAGTGAGCTAAGCACTTGCCATGAGACCATTAACAACCTTAGAAATGAAAATGCTAGATTAATTGCTAAGGTTGATTCTCATGTTTGTATTGATTCAATTCCCAATCTTAGAAATGATAATGATGATTTGCTTGCTAAGATTAAGGAATTGAATGAGTCTCTTGCTAGCCTTAGAGTAGAAAATGAAAATTTGATTGCTAAGGCTAAAAATTTTGATGTTTGCAATACTATTATTTCCGACCTTAGAACTAAGAATGATATGTTACATGCTAAGGTTGTAGAACTAAAATCTTGCAAACCCTCTACATCTAATGTTGAGCATGTTTCTATTTGTACTAGATGTAGAGATATTGATATCAATGCTATTCATGATCACATGGCTTTAATTAAACAACAAAATGATCATATAGCATTATTAGATGCAAAAATTGCCGAGCATAACTTGGAAAATGAAAAGTTTAAATTTGCTAGAAGTATGCTCTATAATGGGAGACGCCCGGGCATTAAGGATGGCATTGGCTTCCAAAGGGGAGACAATGTCAAACTTAATGCCCCTCCTAAAAATTTGTCTAACTTTGTTAAGGGCAAGGCTCCCATGCCTCAGGATAACGAGGGTTACATTTTGTACCCTGCCGGTTATCCCGAGAGCAAAATTAGGAGAGTTCACTCTAGGAAGTCTCACTCTGGCCCTAATCATGCTTTTATGTATAAGGGTGAGACATCTAGCTCTAGGCAACCAACCCGTGCTAAGTTGCCTAAGAAGAAAACTCCTAATGCATCAAATGATCATGCTATTTCATTCAAAACTTTTGATGCATCATATGTGCTTACTAACAAATCCGGCAAGGTAGTTGCCAAGTTTGTTGGGGGCAAACACAAGGGCTCCAAGACTTGTGTTTGGGTACCCAAAGTTCTTGTTTCTAATGCTAAAGGACCCAAAACCGTTTGGGTACCTAAAGTCAAGAACTAAAATTGTTTTGTAGGTTTATGCATCCGGGGGCTCAAGTTGGATACTCGACAGCGGGTGCACAAACCACATGACAGGGGAGAAAAAGATGTTCTCCTCATATGAGAAAAACCAAGATCCCCAACGAGCTATCACATTCGGGGATGGAAATCAAGGTTTGGTCAAAGGATTGGGTAAAATTGCTATATCACCTGACCATACTATTTCCAATGTTTTTCTTGTAGATTCTTTAGATTACAATTTGCTTTCTGTATCTCAATTATGTCAAATGGGCTACAACTGTCTATTTACTAATGTAGGTGTCACTGTCTTTAGAAGAAGTGATGATTCAATAGCATTTAAGGGAGTGTTAGAGGGTCAGCTATACTTGGTAGATTTTGATAGAGCTGAACTCGACACTTGCTTGGTTGCTAAGACTAACTTGGGTTGGCTCTGGCACCGCTGACTAGCCCATGTTGGAATGAAGAATCTTCATAAGCTTCTAAAGGGAGAACACATTTTAGGGCTAACAAATGTTCATTTTGAGAAAGACAGGATTTGTAGCGCATGCCAAGCCGGGAAGCAAGTTGGCACTCATCATCCACACAAGAACATCATAACTAGTGACAGGCCACTGGAGCTCCTACACATGGACCTATTCGGCCCGATCGCTTACATAAGCATCGGCGGGAGTAAGTACTGTCTAGTTATTGTGGATGATTATTCTCGCTTCACTTGGGTGTTCTTTTTGGAGGACAAATCTCATACCCAAGAGACCTTAAAGGGATTCTTGAGACGGGCTCAAAATGAGTTCGGCTTAAGGATCAAGAAAATTAGAAGCGACAATGGGACGGAGTTCAAGAACTCTCAAATTGAAGGCTTCCTTGAGGAGGAGGGCATCAAGCATGAGTTCTCTTCTCCCTACACTCCACAACAAAATGGTGTAGTGGAGAGGAAGAATCGAACTCTATTGGACATGGCAAGAACCATGCTTGATGAGTACAAGACACCGGATCGGTTTTGGGCCGAAGCGGTCAACACCGCTTGCTACGCCATCAACCGGTTATATCTTCACCAAATCCTCAAGAAGACATCCTATGAACTCCTAACCGGTAAAAAGCCAAATATTTCATATTTTAGAGTTTTTGGTAGCAAATGTTTTATACTTGTTAAAAGAGGTAGAAAATCTAAATTTGCTCCTAAAACTGTAGAAGGCTTTTTACTAGGATATGACTCAAACACAAGGGCATATAGAGTCTTTAACAAGTCCTCAGGACTTGTTGAAGTTTCTTGTGACGTTGTGTTTGATGAGACTAACGGCTCTCAAGTAGAGCAAGTTGATCTTGATGAGATAGGTGAAGAACAGGCTCCATGCATAGCGCTAAGGAACATGTCCATTGGGGATGTGTGTCCTAAGGAATTCGAAGAGCCTCCACATGTACAAGATCAACCATCCTCCTCCATGCAAGCATCTCCACCAACTCAAATTGAGGATGAGGCTCAAGATGTTGAACAAGAAGATCAAGAAGATGAGCCACCTCAAAATGACGGCAATGATCAAGGGGGAGATGCAAATGATGAAGTCAAGGAGGACGAACAACCAAGGCCGCCACACCCAAGAGTCCACCAAGCAATACAACGAGATCACCCCGTCGACACCATCCTCGGCGACATTCATAAGGGGGTAACTACTCGATCTCGTGTTGCACACTTTTGTGAACATTACTCTTTTGTTTCCTCTATTGAGCCACACAGGGTAGAGGAAGCACTTCAAGATTTGGATTGGGTGATGGCGATGCAAGAGGAGCTCAACAATTTCACAAGGAATGAGGTATGGCATTTAGTTCCACGTCCTAATCAAAATGTTGTAGGAACCAAGTGGGTCTTCCGCAACAAGCAAGACGAGCATGGTGTGGTGACAAGGAACAAAGCTCGACTCGTGGCCAAGGGGTATTCACAAGTCGAAGGTTTGGATTTTGGTGAAACCTATGCACCCGTAGCTAGGCTTGAGTCAATTCGCATATTATTGGCCTATGCTACTTACCATGGCTTCAAGCTTTATCAAATGGACGTGAAGAGTGCCTTCCTCAATGGACCAATCAAGGAGGAGGTCTATGTTGAGCAACCTCCCGGCTTTGAAGACAGTGAGTACCCTAACCATGTTTATAGGCTCTCTAAGGCGCTTTATGGGCTCAAGCAAGCCCCAAGAGCATGGTATGAATGCCTTAGAGATTTCCTTATTGCAAATGGCTTCAAAGTCGGCAAGGCCGATCCTACTTTATTCACCAAAACACTTGACAATGATTTGTTTGTATGCCAAATTTATGTTGATGATATTATATTTGGGTCTACTAACAAATCTACATGTGAAGAATTTAGTAGGATCATGACACAGAAATTCAAGATGTCAATGATGGGGGAGTTGAAGTATTTTCTAGGATTCCAAGTCAAGCAACTCCAAGAGGGCACCTTCATTAGCCAAACGAAGTATACTCAAGACATTCTAAGCAAGTTTGGAATGAAGGATGCCAAGCCCATCAAGACACCCATGGGAACCAATGGGCATCTCGACCTCGACACGGGAGGTAAGTCCGTGGATCAAAAGGTATACCGGTCGATGATTGGTTCATTGCTTTATTTATGTGCATCTCGACCGGACATTATGCTTTCCGTTTGCATGTGTGCAAGATTCCAAGCCGACCCTAAGGAATCACACCTTACGGCCGTAAAACGAATCTTGAGATATTTGGCTTATACTCCTAAGTTTGGGCTTTGGTACCCTCGGGGATCCACTTTTGATTTGATTGGTTATTCGGATGCCGATTGGGCAGGGTGTAAGATTAATAGGAAGAGCACATCGGGGACTTGCCAGTTCTTGGGAAGATCCTTGGTGTCATGGGCTTCAAAGAAGCAAAATTCGGTCGCTCTTTCTACCGCCGAAGCCGAGTATATTGCCGCAGGCCATTGTTGCGCGCAATTGCTTTGGATGAGGCAAACCCTGCGGGACTACGGTTACAAATTAACCAAAGTTCCTCTTCTATGTGATAATGAGAGTGCAATCCGCATGGCGGATAATCCCGTTGAGCATAGCCGCACTAAACACATAGCCATTCGGTATCATTTTCTTCGGGATCACCAACAAAAGGGGGATATCGAGATTTCATACATTAACACTAAAGATCAACTAGCCGATATCTTTACCAAACCACTTGATGAACAATCTTTTACCAGACTTAGGCATGAGCTTAATATTCTTGATTCTAGGAATTTCTTTTGCTAATTTGCACACATAGCACACAAGTATACCTTTGATCATATCTCTTTTATATATGCTATGACTAATGTGTTTTCAAGTGTATTTCAAACCAAGTCATAGGTATATTGAAAGGGAATTGGAGTCTTCGGCGAAGACAAAGGCTTCCACTCCGCTCTACTACTCCTCTTTCGCCGTCGCTCCGCACCACTCTCCAACGTTGGTATAATCTTCACTCATTTATTTTATGACCAAAGGAGGAGAAAGTACTTCTAAGGGCTTATATCTCACTCAAAGTATCCGTTTTTGGCGATTCATGCCAAAGGGGGAGAAAGTATGAGCCCAAAGCAATTGGACCACACCACCACCCTAATTTTAAAATTGATGATTTTCAATTGGTAAATTTCAAAATTGGTATCTCTTTGTGTTCTAAAGGGGGGCAAGTAGTATTTTCAAAATTTGATGTCCTAAAACCCTCTTGAACACTAAGAGGAGAATTTATTTGAGGGGGAGTTTTGTTTAGTCAAAGGAAAAGCATCTCAAACAAAAGGAGAAAATTTCAAATCTTGAAAATGCTTTTCAAAATCCTATTCATTCACCTTTGACTATCTTGCAAAAGGACTTTGAAAAGAATTTACAAAAGAATTTGCAAAAACAAAACATGTGGTGCAAATATGGTCCAATATGTCAAAAACAAAGAAAACAATCCATGCGCATCATGTAAGTATTTATATTGGCTCAATTCCAAGCAACCTTTGCACTTACATTATGCAAACTAGTTCAATTATGCACTTCTATATTTGCTTTGGTTTGTGTTGGCATCAATCACCAAAAAGGGGGAGATTGAAAGGGAATTAGGCTTACACCTAGTCCCTAAATAATTTTGGTGGTTGAATTGCTCAACACAAATATTGGACTAACTAGTTTGCTCTAGTGTATAAGTTATACAGGTGCAAAAGGTTCACACTTAGCCAATAAAGTGACCATGTGTTGGGTTCAACAAAAGGGCAAAGGAGCAACCAAAGGCTCCTCTGGTCTGGCGCACCGGACTGTCCGGTGTGCCACCGGACAGTGTCCGGTGCACCAGAGGACTTCAGCTCAAACTCGTCGCCCTCGGGAAATTTCCAGAGCCAGCGCACTAAAATTCACCGGACTGTCCGGTGTACACCGGACAGTGTCCGGTGCTCATTTGAGACGCGGCTCAGGAACTCGCCAGTCTCGGGAATTCGCGGAGGCGGCTCCGCTATAATTCACCGGACATGTCCGGTGTACACCGGACTGTCCGGTGCAACCTCGGGGCAACGGCTACTTCGCGCCAACGGTCACCTGCAGGCGCATTTAATGCGCGCCAGAAGCGCGCAGTCGTCAGGCACGCGGGAGCAGGCGCACCAGACACTCTACAGTGCATGTCCGGTGCGCCACCGGACATCAAGGCGGGCCCAGGGACAGAGCTCCAACGGTTGACCCAACGGCTATTTGGTGACGTGGCTGTCGCACCGGACATGTCCGGTGTGCACCGGACTGTCCGGTGCACCATACGACAGACAGCCTCCACCAACGGTCAAGTTTGGTGGTTGGGGCTATAAATACCCCCAACCACCCCACCATTCATTGCATCCAAGTTTTCCAACTTCCAACCACTATACAAGAGCTAGCATTCATTGCAAAGCACACCAAAAGAGATCAAATCCTCTCCCAACTCCATACAAAGCCCTAGTGACTAGAGAGAGTGATTTGTAGTGTTCATTTGAGCTCTTGCGCTTGGATCGCTTCTTTTTCTTTAGCATTCTTTCTTGTGATCAAACACTCACTTGTAATTGAGGCAAGAGACACCAATTGTGTGGTGGTCCTTGCGGGAAGTTTGATTCCCAAGTGATTTGAGAAAGAGAAGCTCACTCGGTCTGAGGGACCGTTTGAGAGAGGGAAGGGTTGAAAGAGACCCGGCCTTTGTGGCCTCCTCAACGGGGAGTAGGTTTGAGAGAACCGAACCTCGGTAAAACAAATCCGCGTGTCTCACTTCATTATTCGCTTGCGATTTGTTTTGCGCCCTCTCTCGCGGACTCTATTATATTTCTAACGCTAACTCGGCTTGTAGTTGTGATTATTTTTGAGATTTTCAGTTTCGCCCTATTCACCCCCCCTCTAGGCGACTTTCAGTTTCCACGTCGATCTAGGGGGTCCCGACGAAGGCAACCATCTTGGTATACCGGAAAACGGTGATCCCCCTAGGCCTGTGCCTCGCGTTGACATCCTTCGGGAGCTAGTTGTGGTCCCAGTCCCTGCGGGGGGTCAGGACGCACAGCTCGAGCAAATCCGTGAAATGCAGGCCAGGCTCGATGAGGGGCAGGAACACTTGAGCCGCACCGCCAGAACATCGGGCAGGAATGGGTAAACCAAGCTCCGGCCGAAGAAGCGCGTCATCTGCCCCAGGGCATCCAGCTCCGCATCGCCGACGACGTCAGGGCAAGGCCACCACCGGCTTCCAGTGGGGTCGGCTAGAACCTGGCTGCGGTAGCGATACTTCTCCGCGCAATGCCGGAACCATCAACCACCGAAGGGCGGCAGATCCGGGGAGAGCTCAAGAATCTCCTCGAGGATGCCGCGGTCCGACGGGCCGAGAGCTCTGCCTCCCGAAGGCAGGGATACCCCTCGGAGCACCGTGCCGCGACTTCCCGATTCGTGCGGGAAGCCTCGGTCCACACCGGGCGCACGTGCAACACAACGCCTGCAGCCTCGGGACGCCTCGGCAATGAGCACCACCACCGCAACCTTCGAGCCCGCCTCGACGAGACGGTGCACCGAGGCTACCACCCCAGGCGTGGGGGACGCTACGACAGTGGGGAGGATCAGAGTCCATCGCCCGAACCACCCGGCCCGTAGGCTTTCAGCCGAGCCATACGACGGGCGCCGTTCCCGACCCGGTTCTGAACCCCGACTACCATCACAAAGTACTCGGGGGAGACAAGGCCGGAACTGTGGCTCGCGGACTACCGGCTGGCCTGCCAACTGGGTGGAACGGACGATGACAACCTCGTCATCCGCAACCTCCCCCTGTTCCTCTCCGACTCCGCTCGGGCCTGGCTGGAGCATTTGCCTCCGGGGCAGATCTCCAACTGGGACGACCTGGTCCAAGCCTTCGTCGGTAATTTCCAGGGCACGTACGTGCGCCCTAGGAACTCCTGGGATCTCCGAAGCTGCCGCCAGCAGCCGGGAGAGTCTCTCCAGGACTACATTCGGCGATTCTCAAAGCAGCGCACCGAGCTGCCCAACGTCACCGATTCGGATGTCATCGGCGCGTTCCTCGCCGGCACCACATGCCGCGACCTGGTGAGCAAGCTGGGTCACAAGACCCCCACCAGGGTGAGCGAGCTGATGGACATCGCCACCAAGTTCGCCTCTGGCCAGGAGGTAGTTGAGGCCATCTTCCGGAAGGACAAGCAGCCCCAGGGCCGCCAGCCGGAAGATGTTCCCGAGGCGTCCGCTCAGCGCGGCACCAAGAAGAAAGGCAAGAAGAAGTCGCAAGCGAAACGCGACGCCGTCGATGCGGACCTTGTCGCCGCCGCTGAGTATAAGAACCCTCGGAAACCTCCCAGAGGCGCCAATCTATTCGACAAGATGCTCAAGGAGCCGTGCCCCTATCATCAGGGACCCGTCAAGCACACCCTTGAGGAATGCGCCATGCTTCGGCGCCACTTTCACAGGGCCAGGCCACCTGCGGAGGGTGGCAGGGCTCACCACGATGACAAGAAGGAGGATCACAAGGTAGAGGAGTTCCCCGAGGTCCGTGACTGCTTCATGATCTACGGTGGGCCAATGGCGAATGCCTCGGCTCGGCACCGCAAGCAAGAGCGTCAGGAGGTCTGCTCGGTAAAGGTGGCGGCACCAGTCTACCTAGACTGGTCTGACAAGCCCATCACCTTCGACCAGGGCGATCACCCTAACCGCGTGCCGAGCCCGGGGAAATATCCGCTCGTTGTCGACCCCGTCATCGGCAATGTCAGGCTCACCAAGGTCCTCATGGATGGAGCAGCAGCCTCAACATCATCTACGCCGAGACCCTCGAGCTCCTGCAGATCGATCTGTCCTCAGTCCGGGCCAGTGCGGCGCCTTTTCACGGGATCATCCCCGAGAAACGTGTCCAACCCCTCGGACGACTCGATTTGCCCGTCTGCTTCGGGACTCCCTCCAACTTCAGAAGGGAAACCCTCACGTTCGAGGTGGTCGGGTTCCGAGGAACCTACCACGCAGTACTGGGGAGGCCATGCTACGCCAAGTTCATGGCCGTCCCCAACTACACCTACCTCAAGCTCAAGATGCCGGGCCTCAACGGGGTCATCACCATCGGCCCCACGTACCGACACGCGTACGAATGCGAAGTAGAGTGCGTGGAGTACGAATGCGAAGTTTGAGCTAGCGGAGACGGTTAAGTCCGTCCCACTCGACCCCAGCAACGACGCCTCCAAGCAGATCCGGATCGGCTCCGAGCTTGACCCCAAATAGGAAGCAGTGCTCGTCGACTTTCTCCGTGCAAACGCCGAAGTTTTCGCGTGGAGTCCCTCGGACATGCCTGGCATACCGAGGGATGTCGCCGAGCACTCGCTGGATATCCGAGCTGGAGCCCGACCCATGAAGCAACCTCTGCGCCGATTCGATGAAGAAAAGCGCAAAGCCATAGGCGAGGAGATCCACAAGCTGATGGCCGCAGGGTCATCAAAGAGGTATTCCATCCCGAATGGCTTGCCAACCCCGTGCTTGTGAGAAAAAAAGGAGGGAAATGGCGGATGTGTGTAGACTACACTGGTCTAAACAAAGCATGCCCAAAAGTTCCCTATCCTCTGCCTCACATCGATCAAATCGTGGATTCCACTGCGGGATGCGAAACCCTGTATTTCCTTGATGCCTACTCAGGGTATCACCAAATCAGGATGAAAGAGTCCGACCAGCTCGCGACTTCTTTCATCACACCTTTTGGCATGTACTGCTATGTTACTATGCCATTTGGTTTGAGGAATGCGGGTGCGACGTACCAAAGGTGCATGAACCACGTGTTCGACGAACACATTGGTCGAACGGTCGAGGCTTATGTCGATGACATCATAGTCAAGACGAGGAAAGCCTCCGACCTCCTTTCCGACCTTGAAACGACATTCTGGTGTCTCAAGGCGAAAGACGTAAAACTCAATCCCGAGAAGTGTGTCTTCGGAGTCCCCTGAGGCATGCTCTTGGGGTTCATCGTCTCCGAGCGGGGCATTGAGGCCAACCCGGAGAAAATCGCGGCCATCACCAACATGGGGCCCATCAAGGACTTGAAAGGCATACAAAGGGTCATGGGATGCCTTGCGGCTCTGAGCCGTTTCATCTCGCGCCTCGGCGAAAGAGGCCTACCTCTGTACCGCCTCTTAAGAAAGACCGAATGCTTCACTTGGACCTCTGAGGCCGAGGAAGCCCTCGGGAACCTGAAGGCGCTCCTTACGAACGCGCCCATCTTGGTGCCCCCCGCCGCCGAAGAAGCCCTCTTGATCTACGTCGCCGCTACCACTCAGGTGGTCAGCGCCGCGATCGTGGTTGAGAGACAAGAAGAAGGGCATGCATTGCCCGTCCAGAGGCCGGTTTACTTCATCAGTGAGGTACTATCCGAGACCAAGATCCGCTACCCGCAAATTCAGAAGCTGCTGTACGCGGTGATCCTGACGCGGCGGAAGTTGCGACACTACTTCGAGTCTCATCCGGTGACTGTGGTGTCATCCTTCTGTAATACTCAAAATTGTATACAAAGAATAATAGAGAGAGAGAGCTCCTCATTTTTGTGTGCCTTATCTGCATCATAAAAAGAGCATCCAAGTAATTAAGAGTGATTAAATTACAAATGATAAAAAAAATACATCATGTTGAAGTTTTATATGTTTGTGCATTAAATAAAACCATGAGGATAAAAATAATAAGGTAATAATTATTTGAAGCTTGATTAAACCCTAAATTTGAAAATAGGGTTTTGAAAATGAGAAGAAAAGAAAGGGGTATAAAAATATAAATAATATAATTATATTTTTAAAACTGGTATTTTTAACTTCACAAATGTAAAGGAAATTAATGTAGCACAAGCTTGAATTTATGTTTGAATTCAAATTGGAATATAGATTGAACTTGGAAGTAAGAAAAAAAGAAACAGGAAAAGAAATAAGAAGTCGGCGCTGGCAGGATTCGGCCTCCTCGGCCCATGGGCGTTTTCCCCTAGCGGCCCAATTATCCACTCCCGCGCTGCCGCCCTTCGCTTACACTGACACGCGGGACCGAAGTGTTTGACTCGCTGCCGTGTGGGCCCGCTCGCTCAGAGGCGTCAACCACCTCGCGAGCTTTGCGCGGGCGGGCGTCAACCAGCCGAGTCCGTGGGCACGGCCGAGCCTTATCCTTACCTAGTACATAAATCTCCGCTCGGCCCCGTCTCGGCGTCTCCTCTTCAGCCGCATCCGCGCTGCCGCGATATCCTGGGCGCGTTGGGGACCAACTGTGCCGCCGTCACCTCGTGTTTGGGCCGCCGTCGTCGACCGGACGACTCCCCGGCGATTAGGCCTCTGGTTGGGGTGCGGGAGCTTCACCTGGTCGGGCGGGTCACGTCCGGGACTTCCCCTTGGCGGAGCGCACGGCGGACGGCTGGGAATTTCTCGCCGCGTATAGGCTCCGCCGCGGATCCGCACCTCTCCGTGGACAGCTCGTTTGTGCCAGCAGTTCCCAGTAAGAAACCCTCGCCTGAACCCGTCTTCATACCCGCATCATGTAGCAGCAGTTAATTTAGGTTTGGTGCTCCCGAATCGGGGAATTGGACCACCGATGGCGATCCTCGCCGCCGTCGGGCATTTGGGGGGGGGGGGGGAATTGGTCGGAGGTGGACGAGGGGTTGTGGACGGTTGATCAGGGGATCAACGGTCCTGATCATATTGCTGGTTGGGTGAAGTCTGGACCGCAGGATCGGCCGCGGGCGGTTTAGATTAGAATTGGCTTACCTTTTCAGTGCATTAAAACCTAGCCGTAGATTTGTGATCGAACGGATCCGAGCGACGCCGGCTGCATTAAATCTGGACCGGTGATCTTTAATCCGATGGTCCTCATAGCGTACCGGTTCAGTAATAAGTCGTGGCCGTCGATCTCGCGATCTGCGGCTCTGGTAGAATACCGGTTGGATTCTAGCGTGCGATCTGATCTGGCGCGTCCGTTTCTAATCGGACGGCTCTGGCCTGCCGATACCCCTTCGCGGTGGTTTCTTTGCGAATGAGCCCCCGCGAAAGATATAAATTAACCCGCCATCCACACCAGGGGTTTTCTGAGTCTTGGAAACACTTGCACCGAGACCCCTGACCTTTCTGGAAATTGAGGCCCAGTCCAGGGAGTATTAAAAACAGAGAATTGATATTAGAAATTCGTTTTTAATACAAAAACAATTCTAGAAACTTGTATAAATCATAGAAAATCCATTTTTGGTCCAAATTGAGTCATTCCAATTCCTAAAATTTTGTAATATTATTCTATATCATTTAGTATCTCTGTTTTGACATGAAAACATTTAGAAAATTAATTTCTCATCTAATCCTATTTTAATCACATTAAACCTTAGGAAATTCATAACTTGAATTCTATAACTCCAAATTCAGTGATTCCAGTTCCTATGATTTCATTTTAATGTGTAGATTTTTACTGTATATTTTATTTACATGTTTGGTGCAATGTTAATTTTTGCTATGCTATGTATGTATTGTGTTGATGCGAGTAGACGAGCAAGCCACTGTGGAAACTGAGGTTCAACAAGTAGAGATAGCTGAGCAGGAGCTCATTGAAGGCAAGTTGTGCCCTTGATCACTTACTTTTCCCAGCCATGTTCTTATTAATTTTAATGATCTGCATAGGTTAATTTTGATGGGATCCTTTATGTACCCCAGTTTTGATTACCTCCATACCTTGTTCACCCCTGGAATATTTTTGGGTAGTACTTGCTATTGCTTTATGTGGATTGGGTATGGAGATTCATTATTCATGATTATTCTGTTATTATCTTGTTATTATTACTGTTCATGTTAAGATCATTAAATTAATGGGAACATGGAGCGACCACCCGGGAAAACAGTGCTACCACAAGGGTTTAATGGGACGCCCTTGGCTGATTAACTAGGAAAGCTAGGGGAGGGCTACCTTACCCGAAAGGGGCAAGGGCAGTAGGGGAGTGGTCAGTGTAGGGAGGTCCTTGTTTGATTTTGCTGCGATGGCGGCCGGCAAGAACCCTGCACTGGAGCTTCCTATAAACTATAGCGGGTAGTCTGAAGCTAGTGGAACTTTGTAAAGGCCTCGTAGTGTTACCGTGCCTCGCTTCCTTGGTAGAGGTGTATGGGATTCATGACCCCTTGGCAGATGGGTAACACGGCTTGTGGGTAAAGATGCGCAACCTCTGCAGAGTGTAAAACTAGTATACTAGCCGTGCTCACGGTCAAGAGCGGCTCGGACCCTCACATGATTAATGATGGAACTTAAATTTAATTTGACATTTGCATCGCATTTGGGATTATTTTACTATTACTGTTCTTTATTATTATTAAGGTTTGGTATTTACTTACACCTAGTAATTGCTAATAAAATTTTGACCAACTTATAAAAGCAATGCTCAGCTTCAGCCTTTATTTCATTGATCAGCCTTACACTACATGAACTCCCACCTTTGGTGAGTTCATGCCACATTATTCCCCACGACTTGTTGAGCTATGAACGTATGTGAGCTCACTCTTGCTGTCTCACACCCCCCCACAGGAGAAGAGCAGGTGGTCAAAGAGGAGCCGCCTAACACTGAGGAGTTCGATCTGATCTAGGTGGCGTTTCTCAGTCGACATTGGCGCCGACGATCCTTAGTTCGTTTTATATTTATCTTTATTTTGTAATAAGACTTCCGCTATGTAATAAGTACTCTGATGTTTTATGACATTTATCTTTATACACTCTGTTATTATATATGTTGTCTTCTTGGCGCATGTATGAGATGCACCCGGCTTTGTCCTTTAAAACCAGGTGTTACAGAAGTGGTATCAGAGCAAATGTTGACTGTAGGACGAAACCTAGATAGAATGGACAAACCCTTACCTACTTACCTTACTCTGATTCTCTCTATACTTATCTTGATCCAGTCTCACCTTCTACTGTTCTACTCTGATTACTCTTATCTTTTCTACTCTTAGACAAGATGGATTTCACACCTTGGAATCCCTACCCCTATGACAATTTTAAGAGATAGGAAGCCTAAGACAAAAGTAAAATTTATTTTCTCTATCAAAGATATTGGTTGATTGTTCTGATGATCAATGCCTGATTTGCTTCTTTGATTGATTGAGATATTATATATGGACATCTTAGCATGTGCCAGCGTAAGGTAATAAATTAGCTATGGTAGGTAAAACATTAAACTGCTTAGCTAATAAATCCCCCAAAGTAACATGATTGTAATTACTGCCTTGTCTACTGCTCTTTCTTACCATATGTATCTAACTCAGATGGTCAATACCAGGAGGGGTGGTGGAATTTATTTGCCTCCTAACCGACACACTCGAAGGATATATAGACAACCTCAGCCACAGCCTGCAGAGATGAATCCTCCTAATCCTCCACCAGGCGGAGTCGACCCACTGGTTGCTGCTCAGATGGCGGTGATGCAGCAAATGGCGGACACTATGGCTGATATGCGTGCCCAGATGCAGCAAGAACGCCAAGAAATGCGTCAGGAAAGAGAAGATATACGCCAGGAGTTGCGCCAGGAGAGAGATGAGATACGCCAAGAAAGGAGGGCGCAACAACAGCAGCTGCAACAACAACTTCAACAACAGCAACAACAGCAACAAGTGCCATTGCCTCCACCACCACCACCAGTTCCACCTCGTGATAAGCACCGGGAGTTTATGAGTCATAAGCCACCTACATTCGCTAGCTCACCGGATCCACTGGACGCGGATGATTGGCTGAAGTCCGTTGAGAAGATGTTGAATATTGCACAATGCACTGATCGGGAGAAGGTTTTATATGCTTCTGGACGTCTGACAGGTCCTGCTGCTGACTGGTGGGATTCTTATACTGCTGCCCATGATGCTGCGGATACTATTACTTGGGCAGAGTTCAGTACACAATTCAGGAACTACCATATTCCAGCTGGTATGATAAAGATCAAGAAGAAGGAATTTCTGTCGCTGAAGCAAGGAAGTATGTCGGTCAGCGAGTACAGAGACAAATTTATTCAGCTGTCGAGATATGCTCCGGAGGAAGTTGCTGAGGATGAAAGGAAGCAGGAGCACTTTATTGAAGGACTTAATGGACCCTTGCAGTATGCACTGGTTGCACACACCTTTCCATCATTTCAGAGGCTACTGGATAAGGCTCTTGCTATTGAACACAAGCGTGTTCAACTGGGTGATTTGAAGAGGAAGGCTATCTCACAAGGACAGGGTAGCAGCAGTGTTCGTCCTCGCTACAGTTCACCACAGGGTACACCGACTCGACCGGGAGGACCACGCCCAGTTCAGCAATCACCACTGAGGACTCCACCTCCTCGACAGGCTACCCCCACTGGCACCCCGACGAAGTTTTCAGGACAGAGTCCAGGCACTAATTGTTTCAAGTGTGGGAAGACTGGTCATTATGCAAATGTCTGCCCACAGAGGATTGCTACTACTCCAGCTCAGAACAAGCAACAGACCCCTGGCAAGGGATATTCTATTGCCAGGGTGAATCAAGTCAGCGTTGATGATACTCCTGATGGTGGGGACCTCGTAATTGGTATGTTTTATGTTAATACAATTCCTGCAACCATATTATTTGATTCTGGTGCTACACATTCATTCATGTCTGCTAGATATGCCAACACAAATGAAATACCACTGCTAAATATGAGAAAACCCATGATAGTAATTACACCTAAAGGGCCTGTTGAGGCGAATCAAATGACACGTAGATTGACATTAACCATTATGGGTAGAGAATTTGGAGCTACTGCTATAATATTAGAGTCAAGCAGTATAGATCTGATCCTTGGTATGTCATGGCTAAGAAAGGCAAAGGCTGTTATAGCTTGTGGTAGAGGTACCGTGGAGCTCACTACCACTAAAGGAGAAAGATTTCAAGTTAATATTGCAGTAACCTCCTCATCCATGCGTGCAATGTTCTTTATGCCTGAGGAGTTTGTTGGTGACAACATCCGGGTGGTTAGAGATTTTCCGGATGTCTTTCCAGAGGAGTTACCAGGGATGCCACCTGATAGAGAAGTTGAGTTTGTTATTGATCTCTTACCTGGAACCGCCCCTATTTCTAAACGGCCATATAGAATGTCCGTAGAGGAGTTGAAGGAACTGAAGAAGCAGTTGACGGAGTTACAAGAGGCTGGGTACATTCGTCCGAGTTCCTCACCTTGGGGAGCACTAAGATGTATCAGGATTTGAAGCAAAAGTATTGGTGGTATGGTTTGAAGAGAGATGTGGCTGCACATGTGGCTATGTGCGATGTATGCCAAAGAGTTAAGGCTGAACACCAGAGGCCAGCCGGACTACTGCATCCACTGAAGATACCTGAGTGGAAATGGGAAGAGATTGGCATGGACTTCATTGTTGGATTACCCCGCACGTCTGCTGGATATGATTCTATATGGGTGATTGTGGACAGGCTAACTAAAGTAGCCCACTTTATTCCAGTGAAGACCACGTATTCAGGAGCCAAGTTGGCAGAGTTGTACATGGCACGGATTGTGTGCCTGCATGGTGTACCAAAGAAGATTGTGTCAGACCGGGGATCACAGTTTACCTCTCGATATTGGAAGAAGTTGCACGAGTCATTGGATACAAGATTGAATTTTAGTTCGGCTTACCATCCCAGACTGATGGGCAGACTGAGAGGACTAACCAAGTACTGGAAGATATGTTAAGAGCTTGTGCTCTTAAACATGGTGGAAGTTGGGATAAGAGTTTGCCGTATGCGGAGTTCTCTTATAATAATAGCTATCAGGCCAGTTTGAAGATGTCACCGTTTGAGGCTTTGTATGGCAGAAAGTGCAGGACTCCCTTGTATTGGAACCAAACTGGTGAAAGACAGTTGTTTGGGCCTGAGATTATACAAGAAGCAGAGGAACAAGTTCAGCAAATAAGGGAGAATTTGAGAACTGCACAGTCCAGGCAGAAAAGTTATGCTGACACCCGGAGAAGACTACTTGAGTTTAAGGAGGGTGATTATGTCTATTTGAAGGTGTCACCACTCCGGGGTATGAGAAGATTCAAAGTCAAAGGAAAGTTGTCCCCTCGCTTTATTGGACCTTTCTTAATCTTAAAGCGAGTGGGAGAGGTTGCATATCAATTGGAGTTACCGGATCATCTTGCGGATGTTCATGATGTTTTTCATGTATCTCAGCTGAAGAAATGTCTTAGGGTACCGGAGGAGCAATTACCAATGGAGGACCTTAGTGTTCAAGAGGATTTGACTTATGCTGAGTACCCCATCAAGATTTTGGATACTTTGACTCGAGTTACGAGGAATAAGGTTATAAAGATGTGCAAAGTTCAATGGAGCCACCACGGTGAAGATGAAGCAACTTGGGAAAGAGAAGAAGAGCTTCGTATAGATTTTCCCCACCTTTTCCCTAGATCTTCTTAAATCTCGAGGACGAGATTATTTTTAAGGGGGGTAGGATTTGTAATACTCAAAATTGTATACAAAGAATAATAGAGAGAGAGAGCTCCTCATTTTTGTCTGCCTTATCTGCATCATAAAAAGAGCATCCAAGTAATTAAGAGTGATTAAATTACAAATGATAAAAAAATACATCATGTTGAAGTTTTATATGTTTGTGCATTAAATAAAACCATGAGGATAAAAATAATAAGGTAATAATTATTTGAAGCTTGATTAAACCCTAAATTTGAAAATAGGGTTTTGAAAATGAGAAGAAAAGAAAGGGGTATAAAAATATAAATAATATAATTATATTTTTAAAACTGGTATTTTTAACTTCACAAATGTAAAGGAAATTAATGTAGCACAAGCTTGAATTTATGTTTGAATTCAAATTGGAATATAGATTGAACTTGGAAGTAAGAAAAAAAAGAAAAAGGAAAAGAAATAAGAAGTCGGCGCTGGCAGGATTCGGCCTCCTCGGCCCATGGGCGTTTTCCCCTAGCGGCCCAATTATCCACTCCCGCGCTGCCGCCCTTCGCTTACACCGACACGCGGGACCGAAGTGTTTGACTCGCTGCCGTGTGGGCCCGCTCGCTCAGAGGCGTCAACCACCTCGCGAGCTTTGCGCGGGCGGGCGTCAACCAGCCGAGTCCGTGGGCACGGCCGAGCCTTATCCTTACCTAGTACATAAATCTCCGCTCGGCCCCGTCTCGGCGTCTCCTCTTCAGCCGCATCCGCGCTGCCGCGATATCCTGGGCGCGTTGGGGACCAACTGTGCCGCCGTCACCTCGTGTTTGGGCCGCCGTCGTCGACCGGACGACTCCCCGGCGATTAGGCCTCTGGTTGGGGTGCGGGAGCTTCACCTGGTCGGGCGGGTCACGTCCGGGACTTCCCCTTGGTGGAGCGCACGGCGGACGGCTGGGAATTTCTCGCCGCGTATAGGCTCCGCCGCGGATCCGCACCTCTCCGTGGACAGCTCGTTTATGCCAGCAGTTCCCAGTAAGAAACCCTCGCCTGAACCCGTCTTCATACCCGCATCATGTAGCAGCAGTTAATTTAGGTTTGGTGCTCCCGAATCGGGGAATTGGACCACCGATGGCGATCCTCGCCGCCGTCGGGCATTTGGGGGGGGGGGGAATTGGTCGGAGGTGGACGAGGGGTTGTGGACGGTTGATCAGGGGATCAACGGTCCTGATCATATTGCTGGTTGGGTGAAGTCTGGACCGCAGGATCGGCCGCGGGCGGTTTAGATTAGAATTGGCTTACCTTTTCAGTGCATTAAAACCTAGCCGTAGATTTGTGATCGAACGGATCCGAGCGACGCCGGCTGCATTAAATCTGGACCGGCGATCTTTAATCCGATGGTCCTCATAGCGTACCGGTTCAGTAATAAGTCGTGGCCGTCGATCTCGCGATCTGCGGCTCTGGTAGAATACCGGTTGGATTCTAGCGTGCGATCTGATCTGGCGCGTCCGTTTCTAATCGGACGGCTCTGGCCTGCCGATACCCCTTCGCGGTGGTTTCTTTGCGAATGAGCCCCCGCGAAAGATATAAATTAACCCGCCATCCACACCAGGGGTTTTCTGAGTCTTGGAAACACTTGCACCGAGACCCCTGACCTTTCTGGAAATTGAGGCCCAGTCCAGGGAGTATTAAAAACAGAGAATTGATATTAGAAATTCGTTTTTAATACAAAAACAATTCTAGAAACTTGTATAAATCATAGAAAATCCATTTTTGGTCCAAATTGAGTCATTCCAATTCCTAAAATTTTGTAATATTATTCTATATCATTTAGTATCTCTGTTTTGACATGAAAACATTTAGAAAATTAATTTCTCATCTAATCCTATTTTAATCACATTAAACCTTAGGAAATTCATAACTTGAATTCTATAACTCCAAATTCAGTGATTCCAGTTCCTATGATTTCATTTTAATGTGTAGATTTTTACTGTATATTTTATTTATATGTTTGGTGCAATGTTAATTTTTGCTATGCTATGTATGTATTGTGTTGATGCGAGTAGACGAGCAAGCCACTGTGGAAACTGAGGTTCAACAAGTAGAGATAGCTGAGCAGGAGCTCATTGAAGGCAAGTTGTGCCCTTGATCACTTACTTTTCCCAGCCATGTTCTTATTAATTTTAATGATCTGCATAGGTTAATTTTGATGGGATCCTTTATGTACCCCAGTTTTGATTACCTCCATACCTTGTTCACCCCTGGAATATTTTTGGGTAGTACTTGCTATTGCTTTATGTGGATTGGGTATGGAGATTCATTATTCATGATTATTCTGTTATTATCTTGTTATTATTACTGTTCATGTTAAGATCATTAAATTAATGGGAACATGGAGCGACCACCCGGGAAAACAGTGCTACCACAAGGGTTTAATGGGACGCCCTTGGCTGATTAACTAGGAAAGCTAGGGGAGGGCTACCTTACCCGAAAGGGGCAAGGGCAGTAGGGGAGTGGTCAGTGTAGGGAGGTCCTTGTTTGATTTTGCTGCGATGGCGGTCGGCAAGAACCCTGCACTGGAGCTTCCTATAAACTGTAGCGGGTAGTCTGAAGCTAGTGGAACTTTGTAAAGGCCTCGTAGTGTTACCCTGCCTCGCTTCCTTGGTAGAGGTGTATGGGATTCATGACCCCTTGGCAGATGGGTAACACGGCTTGTGGGTAAAGATGCGCAACCTCTGCAGAGTGTAAAACTAGTATACTAGTCGTGCTCACGGTCAAGAGCGGCTCGGACCCTCACATGATTAATGATGGAACTTAAATTTAATTTGACATTTGCATCGCATTTGGGATTATTTTACTATTACTGTTCTTTATTATTATTAAGGTTTGGTATTTACTTACACCTAGTAATTGCTAATAAAATTTTGACCAACTTATAAAAGCAATGCTCAGCTTCAGCCTTTATTTCATTGATCAGCCTTACACTACATGAACTCCCACCTTTGGTGAGTTCATGCCACATTATTCCCCACGACTTGTTGAGCTATGAACGTATGTGAGCTCACTCTTGCTGTCTCACACCCCCCCACAGGAGAAGAGCAGGTGGTCGAAGAGGAGCCGCCTAACACTGAGGAGTTCGATCTGATCTAGGTGGCGTTTCTCAGTCGACATTGGCGCCGACGATCCTTAGTTCGTTTTATATTTATCTTTATTTTGTAATAAGACTTCCGCTATGTAATAAGTACTCTGATGTTTTATGACATTTATCTCTATACACTCTATTATTATATATGTTGTCTTCTTGGCGCATGTATGAGATGCACCCGGCTTTGTCCTTTAAAACCGGGTGTTACACCTTCCCCCTGGGGGAGATCATCCAGTGCCGAGAGGCCTCGGGTAGGATTGCAAAGTGGGCGGTGGAAATCATGGGCGAGACGGTCTCGTTCGCCCCTCGGAGGGCCATCAAGTCCCAAGTCCTGGCGGACTTTGTGGCGGAATGGGTCGACACCCAGCTCCCGGCGCCTCCGATCTAGTCGGAACTCTGGACCATGTTTTTCGATGGGTCGCTAATGAAAACAGGGGCAGGCGCGGGCCTGCTCTTCATCTCGCCCCTCGGGAAACACCTACGCTACGTACTGTGCCTCCATTTCCCGGCGTCCAACAACGTGGCTGAGTACGAAGCTCTGGTCAACGGGTTGCGCATCGCCATTGAGCTAGGGGTCTGACGCCTCGACGCTCGCGGCGACTCGCAGCTCGTCATCGACCAAGTTATGAAGAACTCCCACTGCCGCGACTCGAAGATGGAAGCCTACTGCGATGAGGTTCGGCGCCTGGAGGACAAGTTCTACGGGCTCGAGCTCAACCACATCGCCCGACGACACAACGAGACTGCGGACGAGCTGGCTAAGATAGCCTTGGGGCGGATAACGGTTCCCCCGGATGTCTTCTCCCGAGACCTACATCAACCCTCAGTCAAGATCGACGACACGCCCGAGCCCGAGAAGGCCTCGGCCCAGCCCGAGGCACCCTCGGCACAGCCCGAGGCGCCCTCGGCTCGGCCCGAAGCACCCTCGGCCCCCGAGAGTGAGGCACTGCGCGTCGAGGAAGGGCGGAGTGGGGACCAGCCTAATTGAAACTGGCAGACCCCGTACCTGTAATATCTCCACCAAGGAGAGCTGCCCCTCGACCGAGCCGAGGCTCGGCGACTGGCGCAGCGCACCAAGTCGTTCGTCTTACTGGGTGACGGGAAGGAGCTCTACCATCGCAGCCCATCCGGCATCCTCCAGCGGTGCATATCCATCGCCGAAGGCTAGGAGCTCTTACAAGAAATACACTCGGGGGCTTGCGGTCATCACGCAGCGCCCCGAGCCCTTGTTGGAAACGCCTTCCGACAAGGTTTCTACTGGCGACCGCGGTGGCCGACGCCACTAGAATTGTCCGTGCCTGCCAAGGGTGTCAATTCTACGCAAAGCAGACCCACCTGCCCGCTCAGGCTCTGCAGACAATACCCATCACCTGGCCGTTTGTTGTGTGGGGACTGGACCTCGTCGGTCCCTTGCAGAAGGCACCCGGGGGCTACACGCACCTGCTGGTCGCCATCGACAAATTCTCCAAGTGGATCGAGGTCCGACCCCTGAACAGCATCAGGTCCGAACAGGCGGTGGCATTCTTCACCAACATCATCCATCGCTTTGGGGTCCCGAACTCCATCATCACCGACAACAGCACCCAGTTCACCTGCAGAAAGTTCCTGGACTTCTGCGAGGATCACCATATCCGGGTGGACTGGGCTGCCGTGGCTCACCCCATGACGAATGGGCAGGTGGAACGTGCCAACGGCATGATTCTGCAAGGACTCAAGCCGAGGATCTACAGCGACCTCCACAAGTTCGGCAGGCGATGGATGAAGGAACTCCCCTCGGTGGTCTAGAGTCTGAGGACAACGTCGAGTCGAGCCACGAGCTTCACACCATTCTTTCTAGTCTATGGGGCCGAGGCCGTCTTGCCCACGGACTTAGAATACGGTTCCCCGAGGATGAGGGCATACGACGACCGAAGAAACCAGACCGACCGAGAAGACTCACTGGACCAGCTCGAAGAGGCTTGGGACATGGCCTTACTACACTCGGCGCGGTACCAGCAGTCCCTGCGACGCTACCACGCCCGAGGGGTTCGGTCCCGAGACGTCCAAGTGGGCGACCTGGTGCTTCGGCTGCGACAAGACGCCCGAGGGCGGCACAAGCTCACGCCTCCCTGGGAAGGGCCGTTCGTCATCGCCAAGGTTCTGAAGCCCGGGACATACAAGCTGGCCAACAGCCAAGGCGAGGTCTACAGCAACACTTGGAACATCCGACAGCTACGTCGCTTCTACCCTTAAAATGCTTTCAAGTCGTTCGTACACCTCGTTCACACACAAAGTCTAACCATCAAGGAAGGGTCAGCCTTGCCTCGGCAAAGCCCGACCCTCCCTCGGGGGCTAGAAGGGGGAACCCCCCTCTGCGTCAAAATTTTCCTCGGAAAAAGTCTTTCTGCCAGAATGTGTTTCGTGCTTTTCGACTACTTCAAAAGTGGGGTCCCGAAAACGACGGAGTACACGTAAGCAGCCAAGGACGACCGAGCCGAGGGACTCCTACGCCTCCGGCATACGGATACCTCACTCATCACCTTCTACGATAAGTAACTCACGCTCGGATAAGCGATTCCGCTGACCGAACAGGTCTTAATGCTCGGAGACCTTTTTGCCAAAACGATTTTTCGGGCCTTCTCGACTACATCGTTAGCACAATCCTACGGACGAGTAAGAGTACACGTAAGCGGCAAGGCCGATCGAGCCGAGGGACTCCTACGCCTCTGGGATACGGATACCTCACTCATCACCTTCCGTGAAAAGTAACTCTTGCTCGAACAAACAATTCTGTTACCGACGAATAAGTCTTGATACTCGAAACAAAGGGAAAAAGAAACGCAGCTTTACAACACAACGAGAATATGTTTGGGCCTCGGCGGCTGCAGAAAACATACGCACACTACAAGGTAAACCGATCCTGCAGGTTCGGACCTCGATAGAGGGGTAGCAGCAGCACCCTCGACGTCAACACCACCTTCGGCGAAGTCCGACCGAGCCTCGAACGGCAACAAAGTCGGAGGATCTCCGCTTCGAAGGACGACGTCAGCACCACGCCCGGGCCATCGCCGCTAGGGTCTCCTCCAGGAGTCCGGCTCGAGCAGACGGCTCGGCCGGTCGCCTCAAAGCCTCAGCCGGCTGTCCCCCGAGGGCATCAGTCTGGCCCATGGCCTCGGCAACTCGACTCCGGCGCCGGTCCCGCCAGCGGACGACCCGGTCAGGCTCCGGCCGACGAAGTCTTCTTTTCGAGCCAACTCTGCCTCTGTCCACGCTGATACCGCTGCCTCCAGCTCCGGCTCATCGAAGAGCGGCCGAGGGTTTCCTTTAACTAAGCAAGAGAAGCCTCGGGCGGCAAGGCCGACTGAGCCGAGGGACTCCTACGCCTCCGGGATATGGATACCTCACTCATCACCTTCGCACGAGGCAACTCACACTTGGTGAAGCGGTTCAGTCAGCTGACAGGCGAGTCCTAGTGCTCGGAATGAGGGAAAACACGGCTTCACGCTAAAAGATACATACATGTTCAGGCCCCGACAGCCACAATAAACAAACACCGGCACTCAAAGTGCCATTAAAAACGGAACTTCGGTTCCACCCCCGCAGGTACGAACAACCCCCCACGTTGGAGGGCCTGCGGGGCGACAAAACCCCTGGTGGCTCGCCGACGCCCGCTCCGAAGTGGCCAAACAGCAGCAGCGATGACCTCAGGGCAGACGCTGCTGCGACGAGCTCCTCGCCCACGCCCCCACTCGAGGGGCGAGGACAAGCTATCAAAGCCAAAGAGCCGGAGGCCTGGAGCACGCATGGTGGCGGTGACCTCGTCGGCGACGAGGACTTCTTCAGCCGCCGCCACCTCAGCGCCGACGACAGAAGCCATCTACCCGCCGGCAGATTCCCACTCGGATCCTCCCAGACGAGCGAAGCACCGACCTCCGCGCAGAGGCGCCGTACCGGGGCAAAGACAGGACAGTCCCAGAACACGAACGCCGCCCTAGCAACCCGCGACGTCTTGGGCGGTCCCCTGGTGTGCGCGGCGCGACAACTGCTCTCACGGTGGGAGGAGACACCGGGAGCCGAACCAGGCCAGCTGAGTCAGCGAGCCCAACGCACTGAAGCTGACAACGCTCGCCGCCGACCAGCCCCGCGTTGTCGAAGTTCGGCCCTCCCGCTAGGCCGGTGAGCGCCCTCTCCCTTGAATGCTGAGGGAGAAGGTGACCCGTCGACCCGTGCAGGAGGCAGAGCTCCGGCTCAGCCCGGCCTCTGCCCTAGCCAGGATGACGAAGATCCTTGAAGCTGAGGGCGGGACCAAGATCGTAGCCTGGCTCGCTTCTCCCCACCACCGAACTGGTGGTCACCATCTTGGGTGATCACCGGCGAGGGGAAGCAGCCGGGCTGCCTGACGAAAATCCTTGAAGTCGAACGATGGCTGAAAGGTACCAACTTCCGCAAAGTTGCGTTCCCCCAACAACGACAAGGCGGAAGAACCGCGGGCGCCCCCCATCTGGGGGCTCGAAAGGTGAAAAGACACAATGCATGAGGAGAGCGCGAAGACATGGTTGCCTTTCAAGGGGGTCGCCCTCCTTTTAAAGGCAACTCTCCCCACTTGCGTCCTCAGCCGTCGCAGGCTGAGTCTTCTCCAACATGCTCCAAGATCCTCCCCCTACGACACGGGGGCTGGGCCCCGCGCGTCATACAAGCTGGCGTAGGGCAGACAGGGCCAAACCGCCGCCCACGGTGCGCGCGACTGCCCAGCGGTTACGAGCACTCCTCCACTTTCGCCCAGGACAGCGGGTGAAAGGGCGGGCCGCCATGCAGGCGGCGTGCAACCGCACCCAGGGGGACGCACCCTTTCGACTTCGACGCATCCAGCATGGAGGCCCAGACCCACACGTCATGTAACCGGCGCGCCGGTTACAACGTGCAAGAAACTGCACCGCCACTCGCGCTAGTACCGCGCCTTCTCGACTGCGGAACTAGTACCGCGACTCGAGGCGACCCTGCGCATGACCCAACAGTGCCAACCGAGCACATCGGTCATGGGCCGGTCAGCCGCGGGAGAGGGCGCGACGGTCGATACGGCCAGAAATGGGCTGGCAGTAATGGCGGTGGCAGGCGGGCGGAAGCGGCAGTCGAGTCGTCAGCAAGCTCACGCCCCCTCCTGGGATAGCGAAAGGACCTTCTCCCACGGCGGAAGACGACGCGTCCGCGTTCCGTTCCTCGAATGGCTTGCGCACGCACAACGGCCGCCCCGTGAACCACTCGTCCCGTCGCATTAACTCTACAGCAGAACAGGCGGCACCTTTGGCAGGCGAAGCAGGCGACGCTTCACCTCCGCCATAATGACCGCGTCAAAAAAGGTGCGCCACGTCATTCGATTTCGTATCCTTTTCACTTTCTCTTTCTCTCTCTTGCCTCAGGGGTCGGAAAAGGGGATACTCCGAAAGGGATCCTTCTCCGCGAAGGAAGCGGGCCTCGAGCCCCCCTACTGATCAGAGGTTCAAAGGCTGGCCCCTCTGAAGGGTTCAACAGCCGCCTCAGAGCACTCGGGCTCAGCGCCCACTACTGGTCAGAGGTTCGAAGGCCGGCCCCTCGAAAGGGTTCAACGGCCGCCTCAGGCCACTCGGGCTCCGCGCCCACTACTGATCAGGGGTTCGAAGGCTGGCCCCCGAAGGGTTCGACAGACGCCTCAGACGCAGAGCGAGGGATGACCCTGGGTACGTTCGATACATAACCGAGGCTCGGGCTATGCTCCCGAGGTACCCTAGGACATTTCCGAGACCAATGGGAACGATTTTGTAACCGAATCCCACCAGAGGGAGGCATCGAGCCCTCGGACCCTGTCAAAAGGGGACCGGGTCTGGCAAGTCACCCGTAGGTACTTTTGGAGCGCGCCTCCGGGCCACTAGCCGACCCCTAACAAATGGGGCACGGGCGTCCACTCGGATTACCCGTTAGCAACTCACTGGAGACACCATGTTCGGCGCCCTCCGAGGGCAACATGGCGCTTTCCCCCCTCCTCCTTGCGGAAAGGCGACGCAGGGGCGTATGTAAAAAGCCGAGTCTGTCCCTGACTGTCCTCTCGCTCTGTGCGGAGGCTCGGGGGCTGCTCTCGCAAACCCGGCTCCAGCCAAACCATTGACAGCGTCAACATACCAGCCCAAGAACTTGGGACTCAACTGTTCACCCGGGCTACGGCCAGTTCGCATGAGGGAGCAGCCAGACCAGCCGAAGCGTTACGAAAAGTACTAAGACCTCGAAGGAGTCAAACTACTCCTCCGATGCCTCGGGGGCTACACCCGGCGGGTGCGCTCGCGCGCACCCACCGGAACAAAAAGCAACCGAGGAAGGCCGGTCCCCTTGCAAAAAAGTGCGACAAAAGCCTCCAAGCGAGTATCAACACTCCCTTCGAGGCTCGGGGGCTACTGTCAGGGACCATAATTAGGGGTACCCCCAAGACTCCTAATCTCAGCTGGTAACCCCCATCAGCACAAAGCTGCAAAGGCCTGATGGGTGCGATTAAGCCAAGGCTCGGTCCACTCAAGGGACACGACCTCGCCTCGCCCAAGCCCAGCCTCGGGCAAGGGCAGCCGACCCCGGAAGATTCACGTCTCGCCTGAGGACCCCCTCAAGCGACGGACACACCTTCGGCTCGCCTGAGACCCAGTCTTCGCCAAGAAGCAACCTTGGCCAGATCGCCACACCGACCGACCGAATCGCAGGAGCATTTAATGCAAGGATGGCCTGACACCTTATCCTGTCACGTGCCCTTCAGTCGACAGAGCCGAAAGTGACCGCAGTCACTTCGCCGCTCCACTGACCGACCTGACAAGAAGACAGCGCCGCCTGCGTCGCTCCGACTGCTGTGCCACTCGACAGAGTGAGGCTGACAGCAGCCAAGTCCGGCCTCGGGCGCCATAGGAAACTCCGCCTCGCCCGACCCTAGGGCTCGGACTCAGGCTCGGCCCCAGAAGACGACGAACTCCGCCTCGTCCGACCCGGGGCTCGGACACGACCTCGACCTCGAAAGACCGACTCGACCCCGACCTCGGAGGAGCCTCCGCCTCGCCTGACCTAGGGCTCGGACCGACCACGTCACAGGAGGGGCCATCATTACCCTATCCCTAACTAGCTCAGGCTACGGGTAACAGGACCGGCGTCCCATCTGGCTCGCCCCGGTAAACAGATAGTGATGGCGCCCCGCGTGCTCCATGACGACGGCGACTCTCAGCCCCTTACGGAAGCAAGGAGACGTCAGCAAGGACTCAACAGCCCCGACAGCTGTCCTTCCGCAAGGCTCCAACGCTCCTCCGACGGCCACGGCATCACATGAACAGGGTGCCAAAACCTCTCTGGCTGCCACGACGGCATGTACTTAGGGCACTAGCTCCTCTCTGCTAGACACGATGGCGCATTGCTACACCTCCTATTGTACACCTGGACCCTGTCCTTACGCCTATAAAAGGAAGGTCCAGGGCTCTCTTACGAGGAGGTTGGCCGCGCGGGAGGACGGGACGGCGCGTAGGGTCCCTCGCTCTCCCCCCCACGCGGACGCTTGTAACCCCCTACTACAAGCGCACCCGACCTGGGCGCAGGACAACACGGAGGCCGCGGGTTTCCCCTTTTCTCCCTCTCCTCTACCCCCTTCATGCTCCGTCTCGCGCCGACCCATCTCGGCTGGGACACGCGGCGACAATTTACTCGTCGGTCCAGGGACCCCCGGGGTCGAAACACCGACAATTACCCAATTATATTCTTTATTATCACTATTCAATGCATAGGTTTAATTTTGATGGGACCCAATAGGTCACCCTAGTCTGATTATCTTTTACCTTGTTTACCCCTGAATCACTTGAGTAGTTTTGCTATTGCTTTATATGGTTTTGGGTTAATATTTCATTATATCCATGTTCCAATTATTTTGTTATTTTATTTATGTTCATGTCAAGATCATTATATTATGTTAATTGGAACATGGAGCTTAACTTGAGAAACACGTGTCACCATAAGGGTGGAATGGGACGCCTTTGGCTGACTAATTAGGAAAGCTAGTGGAAGACTATCTTACCCGAAAGGGGCAAGGGCAGTAGGGGAGTTGCATGCAGGGAGATTCTCGGGTTGATTTTGCTGCGATGGCGGTGAGACGAGGGATTCTTGCAAGTGCTCTTCCCATAAACTATAGCAGGTTTTCGGAAGCTAGTGGAACTTTGTAAAGGCCTCGTAGTGTTACCCTGTCTCGCTTCCTTGGTAGAGGTGTATGGGATTCATAACCCCTTGGCAGATGGGTAACATGACTTGTGGGTACAGGGTACAACCTCTGCAGAGTGTAAAACTGGTATATTAGCCAAGCTCATGGTCAAGAGCAGCTCAGGACTCTCGCATGATTAAACTATAAAACTAAATTCAAATTGTCATTTGCATTGCATGGGATTATTTATTAATTGTGTTCTATTATTTTTATTATGGTTTGGTATTTACCTACATCTAGTAATTGCTAATATAATTTTGACCAACTTATTAAAAACAATGCTCAGCTTTAACCCCTATTGTTGATCAGCCTTACACATCACATGAACTCTCACCTTTGGTGAGTTCACGCACATTATTCCCCACAGCTTGTTGAGCGGAACACGTGTGAGCTCACCCTTGTTGTCTAACACCCCACAGGAGAAGAACAGGTGGTTCAAGAGGAGCCACATAACGAGGAGTTTGACTTGATCTAGGTGACGTCTCCCAATTAACTTTATGGCGCCAATGATGAACTTTAGTTCGTTTTATATTTATCTTTTATTTTGTAAGACTTCCGCTATGTAATAAGTACTCTGATTATATTGTGACATTTATCTCTATACATTCTGTCATTATATATGTTGTCTTATTTGGCGCATATATAAGATGCACCCGGCTTTGTCTCTTGAAACCGGGTGCGACATAACACCGTTAGAGGTTAGAACTAACAGTAATATCAAATATATGTAATGTCAAATTGTGAAGACATATTTTAAAGGCTAAGAAATTAATCAGAAATTTTACTCTGTATCTAATAGTGAATTATCTTTTTTAGGTAGGGAGTGTTCTTGTCACCCTCGCCTCAAAGTTGTCAGAGATGGGAGGAAAGTCGAGATGTTAAAGAAACCGTCGAGATCCATCAAACAACTTTAATTTTGATATAACAATTCTGTGACATCAGGCATTGCAGTGCTCACAGCGAGGTTCGATGTATCCCATTCCCATCCCATCAGCATCGACGTCGCCACCCGCAGGCCGCACCCGCAGGCCGCCAAGAAGCGGTCCCCATCAGCCGGGCTCCCTCCCTGCCTGGCTGCCTCTCTCTCGCTCTGCTCGCCTCCTGCCCCGGCCGGAATAAGTGTTGTGGACGTGCGTGCCGCGCACACTCCCCGCCGCCCCCCAGCGACGCCAAATGCTCTGCACCGAATCCCAATCATCGTCCTCCCTGCGCCGCAACTTGGCAACTTGTGCTTCGTCACGGTAAATATTTTACTTGTTTCCTTACGAGCCATTTCGGAAGCATCAGGCGCTTTTATTCGCAGCGTGTCACTCCTTTCTATCAGCGACCGGTCATCAGTCATCACCTTCCCCCTGACTCGTGCGTCTGTTTCTCCTGCCTGGGTCTGGGGTTGTCCAGTTGCCATTGCCACCACCAACCGAGCCTAGAGGGAAAGAAATCTTGGAAAGGTGTGGTGTGACCCCTGCTGCTGCTGGTGCCAGATTTGCTCGCGGTCGAGGCCTCCTTTTGTTTCCGCTAGATTCTGCCAAGATCAGCGATTCCCTCCGCCAGCAGAATCGCTCGCTCTCTTTCCATCGAGCGTGCATTCTTTTCTGCTGCTGAGTCGGGCAGGATCGGCGTAACCCCTCCATCCAAACCCCAGACCTTTGTCCAGCAGCCTCGCGCCCTCGCCGCGTCGGTATGGTTTTTCCTTGCCCCCTCGTCCTAGTTGCTCTGTTCGCTTGATTTCCTGGTCGAGGATAAGGGGGGTTCTCGTGCGCTGTTCCAATTTCGAGCTAATCGTCCTGCTCCTGCCTAGGATTAATCCCCTTCTGTTCTTGGAGTTCACACACATCCCGTGCGCGCGGATTGCTGGTGCAGCAGTCGGCGGCGGCGCGTGCATTTTGCAACCGCTTTCCAAGCACCAGCTGCAAGCTTTGGCCTTTTCCTCCTCCCGTCCCCGAAATCCCGCAAGAAACTCGTCCCTTCTCACGAGTCACGAGTTTGGTGAGGCTTTGAAGCGAGCACAGTTCTCGTGAATATCGCAGTGGGGGTTGGAATCCGGCATCTCTGTCGGTCAGGCTGGGGTGGGAGTTTCCTCGTCGGAGATGGATGGGAATTTGCCGCCGCGCACCCTGATGCCAGGCGGAGGTCCAGGCCACTTCGATCTGGGGCAGCCGTTCCACTTCGCCGCCCAGCCCCAGGCGGTGCGGGTTCACCAGGGCGTCTTCGCCGTCCCCGCCGCGAACCAGATGCCGGAGCTCGGCAATGTGGTGAAGGCCTCGCTGAGCGACGAGGAGGAGGACGACGACGACGGCCACCTCGACCACGGCAAGGCGGCGGCCGCCTCCCAGTGGCACCGGGTCAAGTGGACCAGCGGCATGGTCAAGCTGCTCGTGTCGGCCGTGTCCTACATCGACGAGGACGTCGAAGCGGACTACGGGACCAGCAGCGGGAGGAGGAAGCACGCCATGCTCAAGAGGATGGGCAAGTGGAAGCTGGTCTCCTCGGCCATGACCGAGAGGGGGCTCGCTGTGTCGCCGCAGCAGTGCGAGGACAAGTTCAACGACCTCAACAAGAGGTACAAGAGGCTGACCGAGATCCTCGGCCGGGGAAGGGCTTGCCAGATCGTCGAGAAGCCAGAGCTCCTTGAACAGGTGAGCCTATCTGCGAAGCTCAGGGAGGAGGCCAAGAAGCATCTCAACTCCAAGCATCTGCACTACGAGGAGATGTGCTCCTACCACAACAGGAACCGCTACTGCCTGCTTGATGATCCTGCCCTCCAGAGGTCCTTGCGGATGGCGCTTAGGGCTCCAGACGAACAGGGAAAGAAGTGCTCCTTTGGCTATGATGATGAGGATGACCAGATGTTGCTTTCTGATGATGACAATGATGATTATGATGACGATGAGTTGCATGATGATCTGGAGGTCAGTGCTGAGGATCATGGCCCTCACAGAGTTCATGCCACCAAGAAACTGAAGCATGACCATGAGGAGGGACATTGTGGGTCTCATCTGTCAGAAGTTGCAGCTATTGACATGAACAGTCTGTTCTCTGAAGGATCTGGTGGTCCATCTGCTGAGAAGAATTTAAATTATATGCGTGCTCAAATCGAGACACAACGTCTGAATATAAAATCTCAGAAGCTGAGAACTGAGCAGAGGCATTTCAAATGGCTGAAGTTCAGCAGGGAGAAGGACAGGGAGTTGCAGAAAATGAAGCTGGAGAATGAAAAGATGGAGCTGGAGAATGAGCGATTGGAGCTGGAGCTGAAGCTTAAGGAAATTGAGATGGGCATCAAACCAAAGAGAATTTAGTGATTGAAGGATGTAAGCTGTAGAGCTAGAAAACTCTTAGAGTTTCTGGTAATCCTTTTGTCTATTGCAGTAGCTTACAAATTAGGATATATTACACAGTTTCATCTTTGCTAACTGCATGCCGGTTAAGTTAATGACTCTTCTGGTGTTAAGCATTTACAATAAGTACAGTTTGACATCTGAATATGGTGCTTAAAGATACCATTGCATATTTATCCGGTTGGCTCTGTGTTATGCTTTGATTGAGCGCTGTGTATTTCCTGTTCTGTTTCACCTATTGTGATATCTTTGCACTATTTTAGGTTCTGACCTCTATGGTACAGCCACTGCAGGATAAGATGCTGTGTTGTCTCAGTATGCTTTGTGAATACCATTAATACATCATATCAACAAAGAGTTCGTTGTGTTCATCCGTGCTTTCCAGGTCAATTTGATCTAAAGGTAATGTGAATTTTCAGAATGCTGTGTTTTTCCACTGAGGTTTACGGTAGCATCAGTTGTACTTGTGTATTGTATGTTGTATCGACCCCATTTTATTTGCTAACAAACGGTACAAGGGATTTATCTCTTCAAGATACCATTTAAAAGCAAGGTTCATTTGTTTTGACCATTGGTGTTGGAGGGCTAGAAGAACATTCCAATTATTTTAATGTGTTCTTTCCTCTGTCTGTATTTGTGTTGCGGGTAGTTCCACTTCGTATGTCATAAGCTGATGGTAGTTACTGGTGTGGTAGACGGTGCCAGGTTTTGTTTTGTGAAAAGGGTCTAAAAGCTTGTATTTTTTTTCCCTTTTGACAGTTCCACTGCTGATTTATGGCCTTTCGGGGCAAGATTGGTACTTATAATTTTTTAATCTTATTCATCTCGAATGGTTGGGTATTTGTGTGGGAACGACTACTATACAAGCAGTCATTAGGTATAAGCAGACTTTTTGGTCCGTTAGATCTAGATCCAACCATAGATACAATGTGTCACTGCTGCACGAGTTTCCTTTTTTTTCTTTTTGCTATTACTATTGTTGTAATGACAGGTCTGCAATCATTTGAGGTCCTTTCTGGCTCAAACTGCTAGTATCCAAACCATTTTTCTAAAAGTGACACTTGCATAAATATCACCAAAGAGTTTAGTTGTCTTCACCATGTTTTCCTACAGTTTCAGAAACCAGTTTTCACCGATGTCTAGACCTCACCGGCTGGACTCATATCCTAGCAACACCTTATGCCAAAAGCCTTTTTCTTTGCTAACGAAAGAGGCAGCAGCATCAGCTGTTCCTTTTTTTTTATCAGCTAGGTGTCCTTAAAAGCAGGTTCTGCATTTGGCTTGGCAATTGGTGGGCTACAGCCTACACAGCTCGTGCTCTGTATATTCTAAACGTTGTGCTCTGTTCTATGCTCCGTGTGGTGCTGCCCTTTTCCGTGTAATGACCTGATCCTACTTTGCAATGTGGTAGACAAGAGTGCCTGGTTTTGTTGAAAAGCGATGCACTTGCTGCTTGCTGCCTTTCATGTCCAGCTACTGCTCCGCCGGCAATCTAAAATGTTTTGACCTGAGATGAGAAGTGATATAAAGGGTCTCTGAAACGCCCTCCAGTGGAGATATGTTGACGATGAAATGTGTTCTTCAGTTTTCTCGCCGCTCGTTCAAGAAACGTGCCTGGGGAAAAAAAAAAAACCAACGCTGTCAGATGTCTACCAGAAAATGGCGAAGCTACGCATACCATCAATCGAGCTGATGCTTGTTTTGGGATCGGATAGTAGCACTACACACCTGGAACAACAATCATCGCGAGATATAGTCATCGCGTATACATCTCAGACAGGCTGGATGTTTTCTGATCCAGGAACCATGATTGCAACTCGAATACTAGAACGACGGAGGAAACCACTTAATTATGGTGGTCATGCCTGGAAGGGCCCCTTGAAGCTTTCTTTTCCATATGAAAATAATAATAACTGTATTTTTTGCATATGGAATTTCAGAGAGAGAGAGAGAGTGCATTTGCTGGTCCCAGGCGTGGAATCAGAGAATTCTGAATGCTACCCTGGAGATGCCCAGCAGCTGTACAGCTTACCTGCCTGAGGTGTATCAGTCTCCCTCCGACTCCACCTAGCGTTTTATACTGGTATTATACGTCTGCAACTGCAATATGATAGAACCACCATGCCTTGAGCCAGCCAGAGAGTACGTGCCATGGAGAAGGCCGGAAGGGCAGGCTGTCCCACTCTTGTTGTATAATGGTAATGGAGACGGGAGCTGCCCGGCCGGCCGGGTCTTGCGCTGCGCCCCAGGACGCTTGTCGGAGGGGCCCCCTAATGGCTACCCTGCCCTGCCCTGCCCTGAAGAGTGATGAGAGGCCTAGAAAAAGCCTTAAAAAGAGCCGCACGCTTTTAAATTGCAGTTTCTCAGCGCTGCTGGCGCCGAGGCCGGCCGGCGGAGAAGATATATGCCGCCCAGCCTCACTTACATATGCACATTCTGTTCTCAGTTCTCTTCCTCTCTCTCAACTCAACCACTCAAGCGGTAGATTAACCGGCTCTAGCGAGTGTGTTGCTACATCTCTCTTGGGCCATGGGGGCATGCGCGACGAAGCCGGGTGACCTCAAGGTCAAGGGCGAGGCGCCTCTGGTCGCGGAGGACGCCGCGGCGCCACTGGCGGCTGCCGACGAGAAGGCGAAGGCCGGCGAGGTCCCCGTGGCCGCCGCCGTCGCCGAGGTCGACCAGGCCGATGTCAGCCGCCGGAGGTCCCTCAGCGACCTGCTCAAACGGGTGAGCGAGCTACTTCGTTCCCTGTAGTCCACTCCTTGGGTACTCAGACCGAGTGACAGTGTGACACCCTGACACCAACCTTTCATCTGTTTCGCTTGCTGTTGCTGCTACCTCTACTCTGTACAGGACGCCGAGGGCAGTGACGGGGAGGAGGAGGTCGACCAGGAGGCAGAGAAGGTCGTAGCTGGGGAGCCAGCGAGTGCTGCCGCTGCCGCTGCCGCTGCCGGGGAAACGATGGGGTCACCGCAAGCAACAGTGCAGGCCTCGGTCGCAACCGAGCAGGACGACACGGCCGAAGAACTCAAGGATGGTCTTCCGAGTGGTGGCGACGCGCATGCGGCGGAAGAAGAGAAGCGGATGGATCCTGAATCAATCCAAGCTGCTGTTTCTGCTGATGCCCCAAGTTCTGAGGAAAGCAAGGTTGCTGCTGTCGCTGCTGATGCCCCAAGTTCTGAGGAAAGCAAGGTTGCTGCTGCTGCTGATGCCTCTGCCTGAAAAATGGGGCATCGTGTTGTGATTCTTTGTTCTTTTCGTCTCTCTCGGTTTTTTTTTTCGTGGCGAAATACGCTTTAATGGCGCGAGATTCATAGCAGGCAGCTTGGTTGCTGTCTTGCTCCGTTTGTGCCGCGGTCAGGATGTGCATGGCTGGATTTTACTGTTGTTTTATTTCTCTTGGAGGTACTCCGTGCAATCAAGCTGTCTTTTCTATAATGGCGGACTCGGCCGGCAATCAAAGCTATAAATTTGTAAAGTTCAATTAAGCGCATTACTACGCCCGCACACCTAATCCCACACGAGTCTAGCAGGTCAGTTACGACCATTCTTTACTACTCTATAAGCATGCAACGAGGGCGTCCACACCCCCGTCGTGCCCCCGCCCGTGATACTACTCGTCGAGGCCCGTGCCCCAGACCCCACCCCAACCTCCCACTCCCTCACCGCGTGTTTAGCTCCCCCACGCTCGCCCTCACCACTGTCGCTGTTGCACGCTCCTTCCTCCCCCGAAACCCTCGCCAGCGTGAGGCCGTGCCCCCGACATTGTCCTCCCCGACCACGGTGCCCCCCACCCCCGTCGCGTGATGCCCGCCAGCGAATTGATGCCCCGACGCGACAGCTCGCGTCCTCAACCAGCGACCTGCCGTGAGATGCAGGTGCTAAACCCTAACACATCTCCTTCCTCCGCCTCCTTCCTCAGCCTCATTGCAACGGTGTCCACCTCCACCTCCTTAATGCCACCCCCACTTGGACCACCTCCTTTAGGAGCTCGCGGGGTCAAGACCGCTCTGGCGTCCGACCAGGAAGGTCTCCCTGCGTCACGCGTTGTTGCCTGGTGGCGAAAGACTTGCCGCAGCAGAGTCCACCTCCTTCCTCTGCCTCCTCAACACCCACCCCACCCCACCTAGGCCGCCTCCTTTAGGAGCTCGTAGGGTCAAGGGTGCGACACAAGTTGAGGGTCATCGCTACTATCAACTCTAACATCGCAATCCCCGCACCCTCTCCTTGCCCCACTCCCTGAGCATTCGCGAGCCTATGGCCACCACCGTCGTCTCCATGCTGCACAGATCCACCCAGCCGGGTGTGGCCCTGCTCAACAATACATGTATGGACGCGACGAGACGCAGCCCCTGCCCACCTCGTGGAGGACTCGCTCCTGTGTCGCACGCACGAGCACTACCGGTGGCCTTGCGGAGGACGATTCGACTGAATCCAGTGGAAGTCACCATGTTGTGATGTCAAATGGGTGAGCTCCATCGGGCTATTCATGGGTTTATATGATTTTAAATCTTAAATCAGGTTTCAGTGATGATTTATGTTGTTTTGATGGTTCATTCTTTCACTTATCAGTTCGATCTGAAACCATTGTATTATTCTTTGGTGCTCTCCCTATTCAGTAGAAACATATGAAAGTATAATTACTGATGTAGCAATAACCTCATGCTAACACAACTGACATATTGCCGTGCTCAGTCTTAATCTAATTTCATAAACTCTATAGAATCTCCTTTTGAGTTCCGTGTAATGGAGGTTACTCTAGAAGCAATCTGCAGTTTCCTTGACGCGCGCACTATTGAGCTTGAGACGAATGCTTACCTAGCTTTGGATGAATTGACATCCAAGGTGAGTGGATGTGCTTGTATACTGTGTTCCATTAGTATGCATTTGATTTGAACATCCTAGAAACATGATATGAGTTATTTTAAATATCATTCAAAAGATGTCCTAACTATATGATGCAGAGATGTTGCACACACTTCATATATTTATCTTCAGCATTAGTGCAAATTGTTGCATTGGTTTTTTATGCCCTTTGACAGTGAAGATTGCAACTGTATCTTTAAGGTATAGATAAATTATGAAAGATATAATGATAAATTATGCAAGATATATCTGATCAATACAGAATTACTTATGAAGATGCAAAAAAGCTGCAATAGATGCATCTGGTAGGATGTTTTCTTAATTGTAGTTTCTTAATTGTAGTTTCTGGATATGTTTTCTTAATTGTAGTTTCTACATGAAAATTAGTAAAACAACTATAAAGAAGATTTTTGTTGATGTTTGGTCAATGATAATATATATGTTGTTAGACTTTTTTGTGATATTCATATTGTAGTGTATTTTGATTTGTACCAGTTTAGTCCAGTATTTGTCGTTGGTAAAAAAATTTGAGATATTGAGGTCGATGATAATATATATGTTGTTTGTTTTTAGTTAATTGTTGCACTCTAATATTTTATCTAATAATTGTGTGTCGTCACAACGCACGGGTATCGTACTATGTGCTTTGAATTTTTGTATCTTGTGCTTTGCTTAGTTCATTTGATTGTCTTGTCTTTTAGAATGAATTGATGATAAACAATTCCCTTAGTTATAAAAGATCATGAGTGTTGTCCTGGTTCTTTGAGGACTTCACATTGCTTTAAAATTTTGATAGCTAGAGGTGTTCCTTTACTTTTTCTATTCAGTGTTGGTCATCATTTTCCTGCCTGGTTGGGTTTCCTCTGCTTGTCATTCTTGCAGTCAGCATGAACGAGGTCGAGGCATTGTACAGGTTGTTCAAGAAGATCGACAACACCTTCATTGGCAATGGGTTGATTAACAAGGTCAGCAATGGGTGGCTGATTCACTACTTAGTTCTTATGTAATCTCTTATTAATCTTTGTATTATTTGCAAGTGTGGATGGTCCTGTTAGTATCAGTCCTGTCGGTCGATGTGAACTGGCCTCCATCTGATCGCTTATGATGATCGGTGATTTAAAATCTTGGAGATAAGGCTAGATGAGGTTTTTTAGTTCAATTTCGCCTAATGATGTTTTTAGTTCAATTTTAAATTTACTAACAGAATGATAAGAATTAAGGTATTTCCTGTTTCACTATTCTTTCACTGTTTGGTAGACTTAGAGTTTAGTTATTATACTAATATTTTTGTTGTCACTCTTTTCGGATTCCATCGCCTCCTGTTGATGAGAAGAAAAAAGGTGTTGAAAATGTTGACAAAGACAGGAGGTATGCAATTGATGCATCAATTGTGCGCATTATGAAGGCTGCAAAGTTATGGGTCATCAACAACAGGTTGCTAAATGTGTTGAGCACCTGTTCCACATGTTTAAGATTCCTATTTGAGAAGTTCTTCATAGCATGACTTAACTTGTTTTCTATCAAGGGTATGTAATTTTTATTTAGTTCTTGCAATAAGTGTCTCATTAATTCAGTTACAATTTTTCCTGCTTATGGTACATGGGGCATCCTGTTGTTGCATCAGAAGTAATTACATACCCTTTTGGATTGCATTTAATATCATGTTAAGATAGCCCTTATATATGAATGGCATATTGCCACATGTCTTAAACCATGGACCTAGGTTATTAAGCTCAATCTACAAAGATAACTGTTAACTCTGTTCATGGCTACATAATCTAGGATAATCATGTAGGAAAAAATGGTTTTGTTACTTGTGTTGTGTTTTCTCTATTTTCTTCTTGGGTCTGTGTGATACCTCAGCCTGACTTCAAAGCATGTTTTTGTTTTCTAGGTAGATGCGTTTTTGGCTCCGTTGTCACTTGTTGGTTTGTGGAAGGCAGAGCGGTCTGGATCTAGCCATTCTGGCCACTGGATCTTTCTACCCATGGCCCATGGGAAGTTGTACTAGAATTGCATTCTTTCTAGGATGAAGTACTTGCTACTCTGTTGACTGTTGTCTCTTCTTTTTTATCTCACCCTCTGTCCTAAAGCTATTGTACCTAGAAATGCGAAAATAACCTTTAATTTGAGATGAGGTATTTACTATGAATATCATTGAACACACCAAAAAATATTGTGCATCGGCAGCTTGTTCATACTGAAACACATGTCCATATTGAAACTTGGGTTCTACCAGCATATAGTATTTGGTGTGTTGTAAAAAATATCTTGTTTTCTTTGATCTGCTGCAGTTGGTTACTGTAAATATCTTACAAAGCTGCATATGATGCAGGTGCCAGCAAGCCGATGACACAACTGAGCTGATGGAAACATACGCACCCACACAGGCAGGCCACTGGTGGCGCATGGATATAAAAGATGATCTTGCCATTTTATCGGATAATTTGTAAAAAGGCTGTTGTTTCATATCCTCTTGTCAGTGATCATAACAAAGAGTCTTTTATAATTAGAGGTGATAATAATGTCGCTGGCAATTAGAGGTGCACCTGCGTCGGTGCCACGACACTTGACCCAGGTGAGGTCGCTGTCGATGCCACCATGTCTTCTTCATCTATCCACTAGCCTCATCTCGCCGGCGACGAGATCCACCGCACTGCCTTCCTTCCCGTCTTCCCTCGGCATTCCTCTGTGAAAGATTTCTCTTTCTGTATTTGGACTGGTATTACTTGATTTTTTTGACTGTGATGTTAGCTGCTTCTGCTGTGCTGTTTTCATTGTTTAAAATGCATTCATTTCTGTATTTTGATACTGCATTTTTTGCTACTGATTTGTGCCATTCTCATCTATGTGTTTTATGCAGTTATTTAATAACACTATTACCTTACCACAAGAGTAATGTAACCCATTTTAACTAAAATACTCTTGCGTGGACCTGAAGATGATAGCTAGCTGAACACTTTTTACGATAATTTTTAGATTCATCAGTAGAACTGCTCTATGATAAATCTAGATCTAGATTCAGTTTGTAAGCGCTGATAGGTTCATGTTTATGCTTGTGCATTCAAAGGATACGACAATAGAGTCTTTTCTGCAACGCTAGCTGCACTGTGCCCATAGACTGATGAAACTATCCAAAGACTCCAACATTGGGGCATGTAAGCACATGCCGTCTCCAATGCAACACCATGTGCTTCTCGAGCACAGAGACATGGTTAGTAGTAGTATTTTTTTCGAGAATAATAAAGGGGGAAAGTTTGGGGAAAACAAATACACGTGTTCACACAGCAGAACCATAGGTGACGCGATTCTTTCACCGACTTCGCTGTGTTCTGTCGCTCATAATGCCTAGAGAGCCCTTTTCCTGGACATCCGGGCGGCAGCAATGATAACGACCAGATTTGCCTTGCAGAGGGCCAGCTGAGAAACACCAAGCATTGCACTTCGCTCACACCATTCTACCTCTTGGCTGGGCTCTGGCTGTGTGTCGTCATACGTTCACATGCGACGGTGGTGGGGGTGATGTGTTGTGGGGGCGGCTGGTGTTTGGTGACGAATTTAGAGCGAGCTCCAAGCACCAAGCGGCAGCGAGCAATGGCTTCTTGGTCGAGTGCAGGAATGTTGGGTGTATATATGGCTGCAGAGGGACGACAGCTAAGTGTTGGACAATAGTGAGATGACAATAGAATTACATGGGCACCTAACTATGCTTAACAATTCACAAGTACTCAAAAGAGCTAGGCACATATGTATTCTCCATTTGTCTTATCCTCATGTGCCCGTGTTTTATAGATTTCGGAGTGGATGATCCTGAAAATAATGAATAAACATGTTGTATTTTGTCAGCATCAGTTCAAGTGATTCATGGGACAAATACATGATAAAAGTGATAACACTTCCTATCTCTATGTTATTCCCTTTAATATTAGTAGAGATAGATATATTTACTTTTACCATCAATTGTGTTGTGATAGCTATTTTCTGCCAATGTGTATGATAGGATGTGTCATGCGTGAGTTGATATATGTTAACTGAATTGGCAAAACACTTGATATATGTTAAAATATGTTGACCCCAATGATCCTACCAAGATCTTCCTTTGGCATGATATATGTTTCATACAATTTTTTACTCCCGTCGCAACGCACGGGCACTCACCTAGTTTTAGCTTATGTGTAGATACAGCTATACAGGTAAATTGCCTCGTAATGATTTATTTTGCATTCACTCATGCAGCTACCGTTTCTCGCGTACAGTCAACCAAACAGATACTCATCCAAAGTCAACGACGAGATGATTCAGGATGGAAAGGTGCGGGTAACCAATCAGCTGGTTAGAGTCTCAAATCAATTATAGATCAATAATTTTAAGAAAATAGATAATACTAGTATTCAAACAAACAATTATTAAATGCTAACAAATTTTGAAAATTAACACAGGGAATACAATATGGTAGAGTTCTTTGAATATTTCTCGCTTGATGTAGTACGCCATAAAATGATTGAACCAATCATCAATCTTGTTTGTAAATAAGTCTTCATAATTTTCGTCGCTCAAAATGCCCTTTCAACAGATGTTGTGGACACCGACAATATTAATACTAATTTAATAAGTATATAAACTAATAGAAAAACCATATGCTTAATTGTCTCAACTATCTTAATTAGAAGCCAAACTAGCAATATCTACGCAGGTAGATAATGTTGCATGCCATCTTACTTCAAGAACATAAGTCTCAAGTTGTTGTTTAATTTGTGCAATCTCACTAGTAGAGAAATCAATATTATAAATTTGAGCAACCCGAACAAGGTTATCTTTATGAAACCTACATAAGTTATTCCTTAGATCAAAACATAAAAAACATTCCAACATCTTAATAGTTGATTTCCTAAATCGATGTTGCACCTCAAAACATATTTTATCAAGAACTGTAAAGAAAATCCTAGCATAATAATGATGTAGGAAAGTAGTAGTTTCAATTTGATCTTTTGCACGACCTCTAATCGACATGTCACCCATCATATTTGGCTCTTTTTTCTCACAATATTGTTTAGCCTCATCAAACACTTGTACCTAACCACTATCCCTCAATGTGGTATTTCCAAATTGCCTCAAAAGAAACTTCAGAAGTTGGCCCTTTTTGAATGTAAGCCATTCGAACTTAGTCTCGACTTTAAGGAGAAATTCGTAAATTTGTTTTTTGAAGGCCGGATCACTTACAATTTCATCTAGTAAATCTATGGTTATTGTCTTTAGGTGGAGGAGAAGGTTGAAGATAGATGTGGTGGTGGAAGAGGTGTCCGAATGCCTTGTGTGGGGGATGGATATCCCTCGGGTTTACTAGAAGGCAAAAAGGGCCTCACGAAAGGCTTCAGGCCTGTTGTCTCGCAAGGCCACCCCCTCATGGGCCATGGAAGAACTGCTAGCAGAATAGGCTGGCGCGGGGAACGAGTAGGCTCGGGCCCAAGCGGCTCGTTGGATTTAAGCGCTATCCACAGCGCCGACCCGATTTTCCCGCGCAGCACCCGTGGACGTCGGAACCAAATAAGGATAAGTCGGCAAGATTATGGAAAGATAAGTTTAATCAGTTTACTATTACTTAGGGATACATCTTCATCATACACGCATGTAATGCCCCACGGTCGAGTATATAAGGCCCAGAGGGTGCACCATCATTTCCAAGTCACTCATCAACCACCTATGTAGCTCATTAGTTTCCTCCATACTGGAGATTTCCTTTGTAACCCACCACATAAAGATCCACGCTAGGAAGTAGGGTGTTACACGTCTCCAAGCGTCCCGAACCTGTAGAAAGATCGCTCGTCACCTCTCGTGCGTCTCGCACGAACCATTGAGTTACAGTCAACAGCACCATCCTACCCAAAAGCACCACGAGGGGTAACCCTGGGTGTGCGGTCGGGTTCCAAACATCGACAGCTAGCGCGCCAGGTAGGGGGTGTGTCGTTGATCCAAGCTAACTCAATGGCTGTCACTTCCTAGTGTAAGTGTTGGAATTCGCTTTCTCGGTCAGGTTGTTTCCAACAGGGGGTTGAGTGAGGTGAAAACAAGGTTTTACTAGAGGCAACAATTGCTCTATTAATCTAGTCCCTCAAGGGCACTGTACGAGGGTATTTATAGGCGCCTGAGCGCCCAGCGTCTCGGTTTAAGGATGCATGTGCCCTCAAGCGCCTAGGTCATTCCCGGAATATTCCCATAAAGCGGGGTTACAGACCGTCATTACATAAAAGCATTTACAAATCGAGCCCGTAATACAACCAGCCGCGCGGGGCCTGTTACAATGGACCGAATTCCTCGTGGGCCTTCGTGTTTGACAAGGACGCGGGGCGGGGCGACCTCGTCGTGGGCCTTCGTCTTGCAACGTGTTCGACGAAGGGTGGGAGCTGCCAGTTGTTTTGCCTCCGTTGAAGCAGCGAAGAATGGCGAAGGCATCGAGCGAGGGGTTGATGCAGCGAGACTGGCGAAGGCATCGAGCGAAGGGTAGTGTCTTCACCTTCGCCCCAACATTTGCCCTCCGAGGGACCAGTTTGACTGAGTCATCTGGTGCCGAAGACGTTGCTAGATGGTGGAGATGCTGCCCTCGCTCGAAGTGGTTCCGCGGGGGTTTTTGATGTGACCGTTGATGGACGCGGTACTGTTGGACTGCGGGTTTCCCGAAGCGTTGCGTTCTGTGTATATAAAAGGGGCGGGGCGGGGCGGGTCAGGTACTCTTTCTGCGCGCCGCGAAACCCTAGCCTCCTTTTGAAACCATTCGTCTGCTCGCTTGCCCTCCTTGCTCCTGCTCGTCGGAGAACTGGCCCACGTGAAGCAGACCGCCCGCCGCCGCCGCCGGTATGTAGCTATGCCGTCCTCTTCTTCATCTGCTGCCGATACACCGTCGGCCGGCGCATCGTCCGAGGATACTTTGAGCAATGTGGTGGCGGAGGAGTTGCATCCTGGTGATAAAGTGGAGTTTGGCGTGTCGCGGATTTCCTCGGTCCGTGTTTAGGACATGCAGCGGCTTGGATATTTTGGCAGCGGAGTGGGGCGTGTCCCTGGGGCGGAGGAGATCCCCTAGCCAGAAGGCGAGTTGGTCGTTTTTGAGGCTTTTTTCACTGCTGGCCTTCGTCTGCCCGCACATCGGTTTGTGGCGGAGGTCCTGCGGAAGTTCGAGGTCCAAGTCCACCATCTGACGCCGAATGCCATGGTGGCCCTGGCGAAGTACGTCTGGGCGACGACTTCGTATGGTGGCCAGCCCTCAGTGGAAGTCTTTGCAAAACATTACTGTCTGCACTGGCAAAAGAGGAAAATTGGAGATGAGATTGCACAGTTTGGATCGTGCACATTCACGCCGAAGTTCGGGAAGACTTCGATGGAGGTTGTGGAGTTGGTTCCCTGCGCCCGCAATAAGTGGGGTAACTGGTGGGATTTCTGGTTTTACGTTTCAGAGGGCGCAGTCGAAGACCACCTAGGGCTCCCCGTGGCCGTCATGTGCTCCCATCACTATGTAGTATACCCACAATTTGAGGTAGCGGAGGATGACGAAGACGAAGGAGCCCTTCGTTGCGCTGCCCGCATGAGTAGCAGGCACGATTTGGTTGAGGAATTTGTCGGGTATGGGGTGTGGCCCTTGGCGCATGGCTGGGCGCTGGGCGAAGTATGCCCTCGCGAGATGCCCTCCCGTGGCGGGCAGTTGGTGTGAAGTCCTGCCTTCGTGCTGGATTTGCGTGGCCGAGATCCTGCCGCGTTCGTGTGTGAAGCGGAAGATGGGGCGTCAAGGATCCTGGGGGTGCTACGTGCCGAAGATCGAGGGTCTATGGAGCTAGGATATCCGTGGGTCCAACGACAGATTGAACCGGGTTTTTGACCTGAACCGCTTGCCGTACGGTGATTATCCCGGTGTGGACGCCGCCGACCGCCGCGGGAAGAAACCGATGGGCGGGACCGAGGAAGGGCCTTCGCAGGAGGCTGCCCCGGCTACTAAGAAGAGGAAATTAGGTACTATAGTGGGAGTAATGGGGATGTCTGATAATTTTGCTGTGGAGTTGATGGGGACATGCGTGGCCCCCGAGGGAAGGATGTCTTCGCCCGAGCTCTGGGAGTCTTCGGCGCGAATGCTGGAGGTTACCGGGGGTCGATGGCCAAAGAATCTTCCAATCCCCTGGGCGGAAGGCGAAGACATGTCTACATCCCGTATAGCTCGTGGCTTGAAGATTTTCCCTTACGGACGGAATATTGCTGCTGTTGTGTCGGCAGTGATGACCAAGGACCGTCAAGACGCTACGCAGAAGCGCCAGGCGGTTATCAGGATGGCGGACCCGAGGCATGAGGCGAAGAGAGCGCGGGGGAGCGCGAAGGCTGCTGCCTCCGGCGGCAGTCAGCCGGTGCCGGCTGCGAAACCGGCCGCGCCTGGGTCCAGCAAGCCGTCGGCGGGCGCGAAGACAGCTACCGCTGGCATGACCAAGTCTCCCCCGGTCGAAGCTGCGAAGGGACAGGAGCTGCCCTCGCCGGGGAAACGTGTTACCGACTTTGGCACAAACATCAGCGTGGAGGACTATTTTGTCGGTAAGTTTTTTTTGTAGCCCTCTGACCGGTGATATGTTGCATACAGGGTCCGACGAGGGACAGATGGTTGTTGTCCCGCCTTCGGTGGCAACCGCTTTGCCATCGGCGGAGGTAAGGGCGAGGGGGACCGCGCAGGACCCGTGGGCCGCCTTCTGCACGAGCGGCGAGATTCTGACAGCCGCTGCCGCTAAGGACGTGGCGGGCACCATGTCCCAGCTGAGGGAGGCATCGCAGCGGCTGTCGCAGCAGCTGTCACAGCAGCTAAGTCAAGTAAGTTGAGTTGGACTTCGGTGTTTGTTGTTTGCATGAAGATTTTTGTCTCATGTGTTTTTGTCAGACGGCTGACTTCGTCGACCGTGTTGCGTCTGGCGTCCTGACTGCGGACGTGGCTGCCGAAGTTGAGAGACTTCGGGCACAGCACGCGGATGCCGTTCGGGAGAAGTTGGCCGTGGAGAGAAAAAGCCGTTGGTTAGCGGAGAAGGTGGCCGCCTTGGAGGCCGAGAAGACAGAGCTTCGGCGGCAGCTGGCAGAAGAGAGGAGGGAGGCAACCAGGCCATCGCCGAGGTGCAGGCTGCGCAGGCTGAGGCCAAGGTGGCACGGGCGGAGGGAAGTCTCACCAGCCAACGCGCCGAGGAGTGGGAGGCGAGGTTCAACGCCCTGCGCGGCCGTGTGGATAAGGCCGAGGCCTCCACGCGCTCTGAGGTTGAGCAGATGCTCGCACAGTTCGTGAGTTCGTATCGCGAGCTGGGCGCGCGTACTGCTGACTTCGAAGTGCCCGACCGGGAGGCGGGCCTTCGCTTCCTCGAATGGTTGCTGGAGGAGTTGCTGGTACTCCCAACCATCATGAAAGGTTTTATGTCCTTTGCCTCCCTCGTCACCTACGAGGGGGCCATGAATGCGCTGTCCCGCAAGGGCTGCAGGCACTATGAGGTTTTCGACCAGGCAGACGAGAGCTTTGAGCGCGAGATCTTCAAGGCCGAAGACCCCATTGTGAAGCAGTCAGCGGGGGCCCTTTTTGATAGGATGTGGGGGGCACATGGTCGGGAGGCTGTCAGGGAGCAATCCGACCGGGCGAGGGAGTAGGTAAAGGTTATTATTTTTGTGTGGTTGGTGGCGTGTGGGTATGTATAGTTTTTGCTGAGTGAATGTGCTGTTGCTGTAGATGGAGCGTGCCGAGGACGTTGAGGACTTTGGAAGTCTGGTCAGCGTGCCGCCCGAGGTTGCGGAGGCCAATCCGGTGCTGCCTTTGGACGCCGGCGAAGGCCCCTCGGCCGTGGCCGTTCCTGCCATGACCGGCGGCGAAGACCCTCTGCCGGCCCCTGCGCCGACAATCGAAGGTGCCCTGGAGGTGGCGGACGAGCCGCCAGCCGAAGACCCCACGGCCGCGGCCAGGCCCTCGTAGGTGGCTAAGTAGCTAAATAGGTGCGGCGGAGTGTGTAAGTTTTGTCTGTGTGTTACTGAACCTCGGTTGCTACGCAGGTTCAGGGTTTTGGGCCTGCGCACGCAACCGCTACTGACACTGCTAATTTTGTGGCGGCTTCGACCGTGGTTGCTGAAGATGTTTTAGATGATTCTGTGTCTAAGTTTTTTGAGTCTGGTGATTCTGGGGGTTCAGTTGTGTGGACGGAGGAGTCTTCGGATGAGGACTTGGATTATTTTACGGCGCTGGATGTGGCTGCGGTGGAAGCTTCTCCGCGTGTGGTAGGTGCTGAAGTTATTCCTAGTGCGAGTGCTGGGCGTAGGCGGCGAAGGGTGGTCGCGAAGCGGAGGGTTAGTGAAGTGGAGGGAAGTCGTCTTCGCGTGGACGGGGCTGGCAAACGAGAATTGTTGTCCTCGCCGACTGGGACGAGTGTAGGTGAGGGGGAGTTGCGGAATCTTTTTGAGGGTGAGGAGCTGAGGATAATGCTGTTCAACTACAGGGAGATGGGCATTATCCCTAAGGTTGAGCCAATGTAATGTGTGATGCCCTCGTTGTATGTATGTACCCGTGATTTGTATGAGGCTGTGTGTCTTCGTTGATCCGGTTGTGCCCGTAGACGACTTGTGCGCGGGGAACCTTTTGGGAAATGCTTTCGGTTTTGCGTGCTTGTTGTGCTAGTCCGGCTGCACGCGTGGGTGCCTTTTGCGCGGAGAGTCCTTTGGAGAGGATTTCGATTTTGGGCACTTACTGTGCTGGTCCGGCTGCACCCGTAGGCGACTTTTGCACGGAGGATCCGGCTGCACCCTTAGGCGACTTTTGCACGGAGAGTCCTTTGAAGAGGACTTCAATTTTGCGCACTTATTGTGCTAGTCCGGCTGCACCCGTAGGCGACTTTTGCGCGGAGAGTCTGGCTGCACCCTTAGGCGACTTTTGCACGGAGAGTCCTTTGGAGAGGACTTCGATTTTGCGCACGTATTGTGCTTAGTCCGGCTGCACCCGTAGGCGACTTTTTGCGCGGAGTGTCACACGCGAGGGTAGCCAGCGCTGTCCCTCGCGGTGACTTTGGTGTAGTCGAATGCCGAAGACCGTTGATGCAGTCTTTTTTGACATTGGCTTAGTTTTTGCGGGGGATTTTTGCTAGTATATTACATGGCTCCGCCTCATTAAAAACCTCACCCCCCTGGGAGGAAAAGAGTGTGGACCGGAAAAATAATGTTTGGCGAATTACAAGGGCGTGATGGCCCTGAGGGTTCAAACAAAAAATTTGCGAAGACTGTCTATATTCCAGGAATGTTCTAGGTCTTCGCCAGATTGAGTTGTTAATCTGTACGCGCTGGGAGATGACTTCGTCTTAACGATAAATGGTCCTTCCCACTTTGGTTTCAGCTTACCCCGTGACTCTGTCTGGGTTGTCCGGACGAGTACGAGGTCCCCTTCGTTGAATTCTCTTGGGATGACCATGTGGTCGCGCCAGGCCTTCGTTTGGGCTTGATATTTGTTGAGGGCCTGCAGGGCGAAGACGCGGTCTCCATCGATGAGGTCTTTGGAAGTTGGCTCATCGACGTTGGGTACTGCGGAAGCGGTTGTCCGCGGGGACCCATGTTTGATTTCCTGCGGGGTCATGGCCTCCGATCCGTATAGCAGGCGAAAAGGAGTGAATCCGGTCGCCCGACACTCGGATGTGTTCAGTGCCCAGACTGCTTCAGGTAGTAGGTCGCCCGACTTGCCCTTCTTGTCGTCGAGGAGCATTTTCTTGATCGCCGTGAAAATCTTGCCGTTGGCATGCTCCACGACGCCATTGGATTGTGGGTGGTGGACTGAGGCAAAGGCGAGCCTGGTGCCAATGGAGAAGCAGAAATCCCTGAAGTCTTGGCTGTCAAATTGCTTGTCATTATCGACTGTGAGCTCAGACGGGACTCCGAATCAGCAAACAATGTTTTGCCAGAAGAATTTCTGGGCAGTCTTCGATGTTATTGTGGATACCGCCCTCGCCTCGATCCACTTGGTAAAATACTCGACGACGACGAAGGTGAACTTGAGATTCCCTTAGGCCGTGGGTAGTGGCCCGATAATGTCCAGGCCCCAGCGCTGAAGGGGCCACGTGTGTGCGATTAGCTTTGTGAATTGCGAAGGGCTTCCCGAGCATGGAGAAAACTTCTGGCAGGCTTCGCATGACCTTGTGACCCGATTTGTGGCGCAGATCATGGCGGGCCAGTAGAAACCTTGACGGATCACCTTGGCAGCTAGGGCCCTGGGCCCTGCGTGAGAGCCGCAAGTCCCGCTGTGGACTTCGTGCAGGATTTGGACGCCTTCGGTTTCGGTGACACATTTGAGCATGGGTTGGCTGACCCCCTTCTTGTAAAGCTGGCCTTTGATGAGAGCGAAGTCCCGACTTCGGTGTTTGAGGCACTTGGCCTCGTTGACATCGGCTGGATGGTAGTATCCTTGTAGGAAAAGAGTTATTGGTGCTCGCCAGTCTTCGATCATAATGAGGTTGACTATGCGGTGGCCTTCGCTGTCGTTGGTTATTTGTAGGCCCTTTGGGCTGCGGACGGCTGGTGTGCCAATGACGTGGTAGAATACGTCCGAGGGTAGGGCCTCGCCCCTGGCGGCTGCTTTGGCCAATGCGTCGGCCTCCTCATTCTTGGCGTGGTCTGCATGCTGCAAGGTGAAGCCTTTGAATTGTCTCTCGAGACTGCGGATAGCTGCGAGGTACTGCATAAGTGCGGGGTCCTTCGCTGCGTAATCTTTCTCAATTTGGCCGGCAACTACCTTGGAGTCTGTTCTGACTATGCAGGTAGTGACGCCAAGTGCCCTTAGCTTGCGAAGGCCGAGGATGACAGCTTCATACTCTGCTATATTGTTGTTGTACCTGTCAGACTCCAAAGCAAAGCTGAGGCGTGCGGCATATTTGTGCTTGACCCCTGTGGGCGAGGTGATGATTGCAGCGACTCCTGCCCCCGCATGGCACCATGCGCCGTCGCAATGGATGGTCCACACCGTCTCCGCAGACGTGTCCGGCTACGTTATTGGCTTGGTCCAGTCGATGATGAAGTCTGCCAGGACTTGTGACTTGATGGCTGTCCGAGGCTCGAAGGTGACATGGTAGCCGGAAAGCTCGGCTGCCCATTTGGCGATCCGGATTGATGCCTCCGGATTTCTGAATAATTCGCCGAGTCCCCTGTCCGAGGTGACCCACACCTTGAATGCTTCAAAATAATGGCGCAATTTGCGCGAAGCCATGACTACAGTGTAGGCAATTTTTCCAGTTCTGTCATATTGCATTTGGATGCTGTGAGTACTTCAGAGACGTAGTAAACTGGACATTGCCTGGTTGTGCCTTCTCTGTCCTGCTCCTGAACCAGCGCTACGCTGACCTCATGCGGCGAAGCCATGACGTAGAGCAACAGGGGCAGCGAAGGGTTGGGGCTTGAAAGAATTGCCAGTTCTGACAGATGCTGCTTTAGTGAAGCGAAGGCCGCCGCTTGCTCTGGTCCCCATGCGAAGCCTTTTGGGCATAGCATTTTGAGGAAAGGTAGGCTTCGCTCTGCGGATTTGGAGATGAATCTGTTGAGGGTGGCCAATCTGCCGGTCAGTCGTTGGACATCTCTAGCTAACTGCGGGGGCATCATGTTGATGATGGCCTGTATTTTGGTCGGGTTGGCTTCGATTCCGCGGTGCGACACCAGGTATCCCAGTATCTTCCCCTAGCGAACGTTGAAGACGCACTTTTCGGGGTTTAGGTGAAGTCGTGCGTCTCGCATGTTTGCGAATGTTTCTGTGAGGTCAGCCAGATGGTCTTCTTTGCTTTTGCTGGCAACAATGATGTCGTCCACATACGTAAATATGTTTCTGCCGACTTGGCTCTCGAGCACCGTTCTGGTGAGACGAGAGAATGTGGACCCAGCGTTCTTGAGTCCCTCCGGCATTCTAATGAAGCAGTACGTGCCGAAGGGTGTTATGAACGGTGGGCGCCAATGTTGGAACTCGCGTTCTCGGTCAGGTTGTTTCCAACAGGGGGTTGAGTGAGGTGAAAACACGGTTTTACTGGAGGCAACAATTGCTCTGTTAATCTAGTCCCTCAAGGGCACTGTACGAGGGTATTTATAGGCGCCTGAGCGCCCAACGTCTTGGTTTAAGGACGCATGTGCCCTCAAGCGCCTAGGTCATTCCCGGAATATTCCCATAAAGCGGGGTTACAGACCGTCATTACATAAAAGCATTTACAAATTGGGCCCGTAATACAACCGGCCGCGCGGGGCCTGTTACAATGGGCCGAATTCCTCGTGGGCCTTCGTGTTTGACGAGGACGCGAGGCGGGGCGACCTCGTCATGGGCCTTCGTCTTGCAATGTGTTCGACGAAGGGTGGGAGCTGCCAGTCGTTTTGCCTATGTTGAAGCAGCGAAGACTGGCGAAGGCATCGAGCGAGGGGTTGATGCAGCGAGACTGGCGAAGGCATCGAGCGAAGGGTAGTGTCTTCGCCTTCGCCCCAACAGTAAGATCGCTCTCTGCCCTGGATCCGTGTTCTACTTCGAGACTATCTCGTCTATAGCAGATGAAGAAGGAATTCTGCACCGCATAGCGGATCCACCGGAGAAAAAACTTTCCTCGAAAATCTCCAAGAAAGCCGGAACAAGGCAGCAGATAGTGCAATCTCCCGTGCCCTAGGCAAAAACTACCTTCTGCAAGTCAAGAGTCAGGAATTCACCCACCCGAAAAACCTCGCTGTCCACTTCGCCCACAAAGGAGCGGACACGGATTATAAGAAAGAAAGAAGCAAGCGAGATGGAATCCCGTCAAGTTGTCTTTCCAACACCTTTGCCCTCAAAGAAGGACGGAAAAAATTCATTGCTGCAGCAACTTCTTTCTACCCTGACGTCCTCTTCATCAAGGGGAGATTGGAGTCATCTCCCATCTCCGATGACGAGCCAACCATGCCAGGGGAAGAACCACCTCAGCGAGAAGCCCGGCGACGGAGAAACAGACGCCGAAATATTTAGCGACATCACGAGGCTAGGGAGCGAGACCCAGCGCAGCCCGTATCCCGGGATGAAGCCTCGGAAGTCGGAGAAACTCCCGATGAACGAGTCGTCCGAGAAAGAAGGAATTATCGCTAACGTGACCACCGACAAGCTCAAGACCGAGATCAAGAACAAGCAGAGCAGGATGCGAGGTTACGCCGGGAGAACCCTCTCTTCGCCCGAAACCTAAACCCTGACTTCGCTCGTGCTATGAACACGCCGAGTGAAGTTGGAGGAGTATTGGCTCGGATAGCTGATGGCCTCCCTCGGACTCCGGACGCTGAAGTATACCGGCGGCTGCTCACTCGGGCGGCTAGTCATCTTCTACCTCTCGCTCATCCCCTAGGCGACTTACGGCACGCCATCAACAGTCGGTGAGATGCGCGGAGTTCCATCAATGCTTCGCGTGAATGACGACACAAAAAACAAAATAAGGCGCCGGGAGGAATATGATCGAGAACACGGCGTCTCGGCTCGAAGTCACACCACCCGAGTGGAATCGGCAACAGCTTCAACTAGTGGCCCAACTCGGGGACGATTGAGACAGAACATCAGTGACTCTCCTCCCCGGGACTGGCGCCATGGACGTCGACAGGAGGACACATGTGGAGTATCCGCGCTTACTCCGCGTCTCAAGGCCATTCAGTGGCCCCCAAACTTCAAGGTCTCCAACGTCGACAAGTACGAGCCTAAGCAGTACCTGGGAGGTTGGTTGGCCGTCTATACGACTGCCGCCCGAGCCGCTGGGGCAACTGAAGACGTGATGACTGCGTACTTGCCCATCATTCTCGGACAAGATGTGTTACAGTGGCTGCGACACCTTCCATGACATTGTATCGACGATTGGAGCAACTTCAGTCGGTGCTTCATTGCCAACTTTCAGTCCCTCTCCGACAAATCGGCGCAGCCATGGGACCTCAAATCCATCAGGCGCCGGGGCGATGAAACACTTCGATCGTACCTCAAAAGATTCCAGACCATGAGAAATCGTATCCCCGAAGTCACCGAGGTAGCAATGATTGAAGACTTCTACCGGGGATCTAATGACTCGGCTTTCATCTGAGCCATACTACAGAAGGCATCGATCACCTCCGAGCAGCTGTTTCGAGAAGCGGACCTCTACATCACCGCTGACGAACGGGCTCAGGACCACATCGGGGGAGCAAAACCTGCACCACCCGCACCACGGCACGACACGAACCAGCAGCCCGATAAGCGTTGGGAGAAGAGGCCACGTGAAGAGGTCCACGCCGCTGGACCACCCATCTCTCGTGCCCGAGGGGCGCCCCGCGGAGGCGAGCGAACGCTGGATGACATCCTCGATGCCCAATGTCCGTACCACAAGGATATGCACCACACCCTGCAGAACTGCAGAGACTTCAAGCATTCCGTCGGGAATGGCCGACCATTCCAGCCTCTACCACCTCCCCCACCACGAGGAGGGCCTGGCGAGCCCAGGTAGCCTCAGCAATAGGAAAGGGGAGGGGGAGGAGCATTCCCGCGTGCCGACGGGGAGGTCAACGTCATCTTCGGAGGACACAGGTCGCAGGAGAATAGAAGGTAGCAGAAGATCAACGACCGGCAGGTACTGGTAGCAACCACCAGCACCCCGGCGCCCTACCGGTGGTTGGAGTTCCCGATCACCTTCAGCCGAGTGGATCAATGGCTCAACTTCGACCATTCGGGCAAGTACTCGCTCCTCGTTGATCCGGTGATCTGAGAGAGCAGGGTAAAAAAGGTACTGGTGGATGGGGGAAGCATCATCAATGTTACCTTCCCCTAGACGCTCCTGGGCTTGGGGGTCGCACTCAAAGACCTCACCGAGTCAGACACCCCTTTCTTCGGCATTGTGCTGACCGAAGGAGAGTACCCACTCGGGCACATCTACATGCCTGTTACCTTTGGAACTCCGGAAAACTACAGAACCGAGTTCCTATGGTTCGAGGTGGCAAGTTTTGACTGCGGATACAACGCCATCATCGACAGACCGGGACTCACAAAATTCATGACTATTCCACACTATTCTTACATGATATTGAAGATGCCAGGACCATAAGGAATCATCACCGTGCGTGCTGACTTTCAAGGCACCGCGGAATGCTTTTGAGGAGCCATCCAGGCGGCTCTCACCACTAAACCACCAACGACTTCCTCCGCACAGGTGAACTCTAAGCCTGAAGAAGATCTCGCGATACCTGCGAATGAGACTCAAGCCGTGACCTCCATACGGCTGACTGAGGAGACAAAGAGGATCAACTTAGGGTTCCCTGATGAACACAAGATCGCCATCATCAGCTCCAGCCTCGACGACAAATAGGAAAGCACGCTCGTCTGGTTCCTGCATGATAACCGAGACGTGTTCGCATGGCAACCTATGGACATGCCGGGAGTCCCAAGAGAACTGGCCAAGCACAAATTGAAGGTCTATCCTCAAGCAAGGCCGATTCGATAGAGACTGCATCGTTTCACGTCTGACAAAAGAGAAGCTATTCGTGCTGATTTAGCGCACTTAGTGGTGACAGGATTCATTAGAGAAGTATTGCATCTTGAGTGGCTAGCAAATCCTGTTCTTGTACTCAAAAAGAATAAAGTGGATTGGCGCATGCGCGTCGACTATACTGATCTCAACAAACACTGTCCGAAGGATCCCTTCGGGCTCCCTAGAATAGATCAGGTGGTTGATTCGACTGCCGGATGTTCTATGTTGTCCTTCCTAGACTGCTATTCTGGATACCATCAGATCAGCTTAGCAAAGGAGGATGAAGAAAAGACTGCATTCATCACCCCGTTCGGAGCTTTCTGCTATACCTCCATGCCGTTCGGCCTTAAGAACGCGGGAGCAACCTACCAGAGAGCTATTCAAACCTGCTTAGCCGATCACTGGGGCAAGCGGGTAGAAGCTTATGTTGATGATGTGGTAATAAAGACAGAAAACTCAGAAAACTTCATTGAAGATTTGCAGCTGGTCTTCGACAGCCTGAGGCAATATCGATGGAAGCTCAATCCAGAGAAATGTGTCTTTGGAGTAGGGCTAGAAACGAGCCGAGCCGAGCTCGGCTCGGCTCGGCTCAGTGTAGCTCGGTGGCTGACCGAGCTCGGCTCGGCCATTCCACGAGCTAGGGAGGTAGGCTCGGCTCGGCTCAAAGGCGGCTCGCGAGCCGGCTCAGCTCGGCTCGCGAGCCACACCCTAATATATATAATTCCATTATATAGTGAATTATTAGTATGTAAATATGAAATATATAGATATCATTCATCATTATGAGTAATCTAAATTATTAATTGTCATATATATCATGAAACGCTAAGGAATAAACTACATATATATAAAATTAGCTAATATTTGTGACGGAACCTCCCAAGTCATTAGGCCCACCTACAGTTGTCCTTGTCCAACGGACCTCAGACAACCCTGTAGGTGCCCCTAAATCACTTGACAAGTTCGGTATATGCTTTTCTTACCTTGTTCCCAAGAGCGTTTCACCCGTCACGCAGACATTACAGATCATCGGAGATACGAAAATGTGGAAGCAATTACATAAACTTACCTTTATTTAAAAAGTAAGACAAGGTTATATATTACAGACCAGGATATAGCTATGAGTGCAGAGTATTAATATTACAGAACCAAGGGAGGCAAAAACTCCTCCCGATAAGTTTTAAACAAAAGTTCATATGGAGGAACTCTTCCTCCCGCAGATTTACTCTTGATTTTCTTCTTTGGAGACCACCTTGGAATAGAAGCAACAAAAGTTGGTTGCTTCCTCACCTAAAAACAATAGGGAATAAAACCCTGAGTATGGAATTACTCAGCAAGTCTTACCTGACCAGGGAAAGGACTCTCACGGGCATGCTGGAGTTGGGAATCAAGGAGAGGCTTTAAAAATTCAACTTAGATACTTTTGCATAAATAGCTTACTAAAATGAGTCCTTACTTTCAACATTTTAATGCCAGATTAAATATTAATAGACTCTGTTTGCATAAGATCTACTTTTACCATTACATCAATACAACATCCTTTTTATTCATGAAATTCACATCCTGACTTAGGTTGCAGGTCAGTGATCAAGTCTCCACTCTCCAGGGATATAACAGCGATCCGAATCGATTTACTCAGCTGAGGATCTCTAACCACACGACATATGTAGCACTTAACCCTTGCATATGTCAACTCGCCATCGGGGTTTTTAAGACCAGATCAGGTTCACGCCAACCGAGAGCACAGATACACCACCGTCCAGCCTCTTGCCACGGAGGGTACACGCTACTCTCGCCATCGCTCCACGCCCATTGCGTGTTATCTTATTCTGGTATTAGTCTGCCCGAGGCAAAGCTTACCCTGTCCCATTCCAGGGCATGTGGCCAGTTAGGATAGTCCTTGATCTAGCAGGCCTACATACGCATCCAATCCTTAATTGACCCGGGCGGAGCATCACCTGTTCCTAGCCCAAGCCGCGAGTTAAATACTTTCATCCTTAGGATTGTTTGGTATTCCTTAGGATGACGAGAGCATCACAGGCAACTTTGCAGTAAGATCCCACCATTGCTCCAAATGAAAATATTCTTGCAGATAGAAGAAATCCTTTCTCGAGCTAGGCTAAGGATAACCTCTATCCACAAGATCTAAGCAGGGCTAAGCATTTTTGTAAATCATGTTTGGATACTTCAACAGAAGTATCAATAAGGGTGTGGATATCAAGGAAGGTAATGCATCAAAAGGTTCCAAGCAACTCCTATAAATCGAATGCACATTTCACTAGACTTTAAGTGTGCAGAAATAATTTAAAACACACGGAAGGGGTTGCATGCACCGGGGCTTGCCTTCGTTTATAGGTGAGTCAGGCTCGGATCCGCAGATGTCAAAGTAAAAACAATTTCCTGCCTGAGGTTCTGCAGGTGGTGGTGAAGTCTTCTCCTCTTCTACCTCAACCTCTTCTTAGTTTTCTAGAGATAACCATATATATGTTTATAAGAATGAATGCTATGTAATGCTCATGAGAGTGCAAAGGTAATAAGAATTTATTATCTAAAGTTCTTGAATACAATTTTCCTTCACGGTTCTCCGGGAATCTAGGGTTTCCGGAGTCGGTAAAGGAATTCAAAGGGCAGGGGGTGGGGGTTTTGGGTTCTAATTCTCAAACAAGGTCCAAATCAAACCAAATTCTACCCAAAGCTTCTAAATAATGTTTTGAGTTTACATAAAAAGTTTGGGCATTTTTGGAATTATTAACTATTTTCTAAAAATCCAGAACCAATGTTTTAAGCTATTTTAAATACTCCAAAATTCCCTTTTTACCATAAAAATTATAGAACTATTTTTATTAAATACTATGGAACATAAGGAATCTAGGAAAATTGGTTTGGCATTTTTACCATTTTTCTGTAATTTTCTACATATTTCTAAAGTTGGACAGAAAAAGAAAAGAGAAAAGAAGAAACAGTGTTGGGCCGAATCTGGCTCAGGCGGCCCAAGTCCACAGCAGAAGTGCGTTCGCGCGCGCCCGCGTGGCAATCTTGCAGAAGGGCCCTCGACGTTTCGGTTAACTCGAAGCAGGTTCTTTCATTGTTTTCCTAAGTCGCTGACGGTTTGCAGAAAAGCCCTTGAGGTTCTATTCCTTTACCGCGCTCGATCCACGACGGCGAGGGGCACGGCAGAGCTCCTGCGAGCGCGTAGACCGGCCGAATGGGGCAGAGACTAGCGCTCTACTTTGGCCGAAACCAAATTCACGCCCCAACTAACGTTTTCCCTAAGTTAATTTCATGTTTGATGAACTATCAAGCTCTGTCCACGTGGACCGCGGACGATGAGGGCAATTGCACGCGTTCCCGGTGATCCCTGGCGGTCCGGTTCAATTAAAGGGGTCGAGGGGCTTGAGGGGTACCTAAGGATGCTAGAACAAGCAGCAGAGGGACTTGGACTAACCTGAATTGAGCTGGCCGCGGCGAGGCTGTTTCCACGGTGGTGGAAGCCGAATTTGGGGGAAGTTCAAAATTGGGGCTCACAGGCGATCGACTGAGGACGATTCTTGGTGGCTGGGTTCTTGACTACCCTACGGAGCTGTCGGGGGCTTCAATTTATAGGGATCGACGGCAGTGGCCGGGAATTTCAGTGGGGACGCGCGGCAGTCGGAGATGGAGAAGAGCACTGGCGCAGTGGCTTGGTGTCCTACGCCGTGGCAATCGCTCCAGTGATCAACGAAGAGCGAGAGCAAGCTACGGCGATGCGGTGGAAAGGGTTAGACACGCGGCGGACAACGGTGACGGCTTAACGGCGGTGAGAATCCTTGTCCGAGGGGCGGTGAGCAAGGGGAGAGGTACCGCGGCTAGCCGGAGTGGCGTCCAGCTCACCGGCGGCGAAGATTTTCTTACCCCGCGATGTTATCCATCTGCCACGAGCACGAATCCATACGCCGGTGACACGAATCGCGGTGGAGGATCGGTCGTCGGCGGTGAGGTTTACTGAACCTGATCAGGCTACTGTACCATGGCAACTCTGATTCAGTGTGTCTGACAGCCAAGGTTTAGGGCCAGATTTCTTTCAAATTTCTATGGCAACTCGTCCAGATCTCTGCAGCAAAGTTGTAGAGCTACAAACCAGCTACAATTTTGCCATAGCAGCCATAGCCAAATTCCTATTGAATCAAGCTTGAATTCATGCCCAAAGTCTCTGTGGTTACCCTATCAGTCTGAAATTCAGACTTTAATAACCTGACAGCCCATCTTTGGGCATAATTTTCTCCAATTTCTTCTCAATAACTATGCTTGCACTCTTAAGCAAAGTTGTTCTTCTCTCATAGAGCTACAAAATTGTTGTGGTGACCTAGGGCAAAAACCTTAGAATTTAAAAAGTTACAAAGCCCCAAAGTTGAGCCCATATCACTGATTTTCAGACTTAGTAAAGAACTCAGATGAGGTCCATTTTGCAATTAAGTCCAAAATCCAAGATTTGGCTTACAAATCCACATATTTGTGAACCAAATGACTTAGGATACTCATTTATCATGGTTTTTGCCCTTTAGTCCAAAAGTGGACTAATTTTGCACATAGGCCCCTAGGGTTTGGGTTTAGGGTTTTCCAGGGTTTCAATTAGGGTTTCTGGTATCTCAGGGGTGTAAATGTAACTCAAATCCATCCTTAGTAATATTTTATGACTATTTTACTTAGTCTTTGGGGTTTTCTATATTTGGCTCTTGTTTTACCCTTCAGGATCCCCTTTAGGGTTAACTGTCCTATACTAGGGTGTTATTTGCAAAATGCTATAACAATACAACTTGTTTGAAATTTTTATCTAGTAAATGCACTCTAGGTGTGTCAAACATATGCAAATGCCCATGCTCATGATGTTATGCTCAAGTTTTAGTAACAGTAACACCAGAGGTGTTACATCCTTTTCCCCATAAAAGAATCTTGTCCCGAGATTAAAAGTCCTAGGGTAAGTAATGGAAAAGGAAATGCTTCACATTTTTATTTCCTGAGCTTTGGTACAAGGCAGGGGTGGGTTTGGGGCTCACTCCTTTACATCAACAATGTTTTACACTTTACAAATTACAAGAGACCAAAAAGCCTAGGAAAATTTTATCTAAGAAATCTTGAGTTTCCCAAGTAGCCTCATCTTTGGAATGCTGGTTCCACTGTATCTTGTAAAACTTGAGAGTTTTTCTTCGGGTAATCCTGTCCTTTTGATCTAAGACTCGAATAGGATGCTCAGAATAAGTCAAGTCTGGTTTAAGGACAACATCTGTCACTTCAATGGTTCGATCTTGAACTCGAAGACACTTCTTTAACTGAGACACGTGGAACACATTATGCACAGCAGACAAGGTTTCGGGTAGTTGGAGTCAGTATGCCACTGGCCCACATCGCTCAAGTATAGGAAAGGGACCAATGTACTGGGGTGCAAGCTTCCCTTTAACCCCGAAACGTGATATGCCCTTCATTGGTGAAACTTTCAGGTAGACATGATCTCCCACCAGGAAGTATAAGGGCATCCGTCGGTTGTCTGCGTAACTTTTTTGATGAGCTTGAGCTTTCTTCAAATTACGAATTATTCGCTGAACCTTTTCTTCAGATTCTTTTACCATATCTGGCCTGAAGAAACTTCTTTCTCCTGGTTCTGACCAATTTAGCGGAGTACGACATCGTCGTCCATATAAAGCTTCGAAGGGTGCCATCTTAATGCTTTCTTGATAGCTATTATTATATGAGAATTCCGCTAATGGTAAACATTCATCCCATTTTTGTGGAAACTCCAGAACACATGCCCGTAGCATATCTTCAAGTATTTGATTAACTCTCTTAGTCTGCCCACTAGTTTGAGGATGATAGGCCGAACTGTGGAGCAATTTGGTACCCAGGGATTTATGAAGTTCTTCCCAGAATTTAGATACGAATTGAGGTCCACGATCCGACACTATAGTCTTTGGAATACCGTGCAAACTGAGAATACGAGCAATGTACAATTGGGCATAAACAGCAACTGGGTAAACTGTCTTGACTGGCAGAAAATGAGCAATTTTCGTAAGCCGATCAACAATAACCCAGATAGAATCATACCCCTTTGCAGTCCTGGGCAATCCCACAATAAAGTCCATACTTATATCTTCCCATTTCCATATTGGGATTGGTAAAGATTATAATGGACCAACAGCCTTCATGTGTATGGCCTTGACACGTTTACAAGTGTCACATCTAGCCACATAGCGTGCAATTTCAACCTTCATCTTTGTCCACCAATAATGCTGTTTTAAATGATGGTACATCTTAGTGCTCCCAGGATGAATAGAATAGCGACTAAGATGAGCTTCGTCTAGAATTTGCTGGCGGACCTCTTCATTTTTAGGCACCACTATGCGGTTATTGAACCATACAACACCTTGACCATCTCTTCGGAAGTAGTTGGCCTTTCCAGTTTCTATCTTCTCCTGAATACGCTTTATTTCCTCATCATTCTTTTGGGCATCAATTATCCTTTGCAAAAGGACTGACTCAAGCTTCAAGTGATTTGAAGTCCCATGCTGAATCATTCCCAGGTTCAAATCTTCCATCTCCTGGCATAATGTAATGTCAGAAGTCCTCATTGTTAGACAATGGCAGGAAGCCTTGCGACTAATTGCATCTGCCACTACATTTGCTTTGCTTGGGTGATAATGGATCTCTAATTCATAATCCTTGATCAGCTCGAGCCATCTTCTTTGTCCCATATTGAGTTCAGACTGGGTAAAGATGTATTTCAAACTCTTATGGTCTGTATAAATATGACAGGCATTCCCCAGCAAATATGACGCCATATCTTCAGGGCATGAACCACTACAGCTAGCTCCAGATCATGAGTGGGATAATGCTCCTCATGCCGGCGCAACTGCCTTGAAGCATACGCAATTACTCGGCCCTCTTGCATTAATACGCAGCCGAGCCCACTGCCTGATGCGTCACAATACACATCAAAGGGCTTATTAATGTCTGGTTGAGCCAATACTGGAGCAGTGGTTAATAATGTCTTCAACTTCTCAAAAGCTTCATTACACTTTAAAGACCAATTGAATTTAGTCTCATTCTTCAATAGACTTGTGATTGGCTTCACAAGCTTAGAAAAATCTGGTATAAATCGGCGGTAATAACCAGCCAATCCAAGGAAACTTCGGACTTGATGAACAGTGGTTGGGGTTTCTACTCTAAAATATCCTTGACCTTGCTGGGATCTACCGCAATCCCCCTGGCAGATAACACGTGTCCCAGAAATTGAATTTCTCCTAGCCAAAATACGCATTTACTGAACTTGGCATATAATTGATGTTCTCTCAAGCGCGTTAATACGACCCGTAAATGTTGAGCATGCTCCTCTTCATTCTTTGAATATATCAAAATATCATCTATGAAGACCACCACAAATTTGTCCAACTCGGGCATGAATACCGAGTTCATCAGATAAGTGAAGTGGACAGGAGCATTCGTCAGTTCGAAAGACATTACCAAATATTCAAACAATCCGTACCGCGTAGTGAATGCGGTTTTTGGTATATCCTCGGGCCAAATACGGATCTGATGGTAGCCCGACCTGAGATCAATTTTGGAGAATACCCTTGCTCCAGTCAGTTGATCAAATAGAATGTCAATTCGTGGAAGAGGGTACTTGTTCTTGATAGTGACCTCATTCAGGGGTCGATAATCCACGCACATCCGTAAAGTTTGATCCTTCTTCATGACGAATATGGCTGGACAACCCCATGTTGACGAGCTTGGTCGGATGAATCCTTTCTCTAGTAGATCTTGTAATTGAATCTTTAGTTCTGCCAGCTCATTTGGAGGCATTCGGTACGATCTTCTAGAAATGGGAGCCGTACCGGGCTTCAACTCAATTACAAACTCTACATCTCTTTCAGGTGGCAATCCAAGCAAATCCTCTGGAAAGACATCTGGGAACTCACATACTACCAGAATATCCTTGATCTCCGGTATAATGGCTTCATAAACTTTGCCAGTAGTTTTGGTTGGAATGGGGATAGACAAAAGAATTTCCTCTTGGTTATGACTCAACCTGATGGTTCTCTGATCAGTGTTGAGGGTTGCTTTATGTTGGGCCAACCAATTCATGCCCAAAATCACATCTATGTCTTGGCCTTTCAGAACAATCATATTAGTAGGAAAGTCCCGTCCGGCCAAAGTTACGGGCACTTGGAAAGCCACTTCCCTAGTAAAGATTTGTCCCCCAGGTGAATGAATTTTAAACCCTTCTTTTGATTCATGGTATGAAATGCAATGTTGCTCCACAAATTTCTTGCTGATGAATATATGTGAAGCACCAGAATCAAAGAGAATAATTGTGGGATGATTGTCCACAAGGAACGTACCCATCATTACCTGTTCACCGTCCGATGTGGTGGCCACTTGCGTGTAATAAATTCGTCCCGTCTTCTTTGTATTCTTGCCCGCATTTCCCTTAGCTTGAGAAGAATTCCCAGTACCTTGTTGATTGTTTGCGCGATTCTGCTTCGGATAAGGGCAATCCTTAATAAAATGCCCAGATTTTCCGCAATTGAAACAACCTGTTGACGAACTGGGAAGGGCCGGGAAACGAGTGCTAGGGGCACCCGGCTGACTTGTTGCAGTAGGGGCAGCATTGGGACGGATGAACACTGGTTGTTTGAATGGGAAGGAGGGTGGGCGTGCTGAAGAACGACCCTGATTAAAAGGCCGGATAACTAACCGTTGCCTTTTCTCGGAGCCCTGATTAGGCCTGTTACCTCCACTCCCCTTGATCTTTCCAGAACTTGTATATTTAGATTCGACTGCCAGCGCTGTGCTGATAGCCCTTCCGTAGGTGAGGTCGATGCAAGTAGCCATTTTCCTTTGCATCCAATCATTTAAACCCCTCATGAAACAGTTCTTCTTCTTTGTGTCGGTGTTAACTTGGTCAATCGCATACTGAGATAAGTGATTAAACTTATTGAGATACTGGGTGACCGTATCTCCGCCTTGCTTCAACTTCATGAATTCTTCCTGTTTCATGTGGAGTACTCCTTCAGGTATATAATGCTCTCTAAAGGCTAGCTTGAATTATTCCCATGTAATCTGATGATTGGCCGGCTGAACGGCCACAAAGTTCCCCCACCAGGTGCTGGCAGGGCCACGTAGTTGCTCAGCTGCGAACAGGGGCTTCTGAGTTTCAGAACATCGCAGAAGTCCAAATTTCTGCTCAATGACGTGGATCCATTCGTCCGCCTCTAAAGGGTCTTCTGCCTTGATGAACAATGGTGGGCACGTTTCGGAGAAGTCCAAGTAAGATGTCTCACGGGGCCCTTGCGGATAGCCCCGCCCACCTTGTTGTTGAAGCTGCTGACCTGCCATCTCCCGCAGGAAGCGGGTATTATCTGTTGTAGCATTTACCAAGGCGGCGATTGCCTCGGCAAGTGTGGGAGGGACTGGAGGTGGGTTTGGTGTTGCCTCCCTCCCACGAGAGGTACTAGCCCCATCCTGAGCACGAGTTCGGGAAGGCATCTGTGGCAACAAACATTTGAAAACAATATGATATGCCAAAGAAAACCATCCATTTTACATTACTAAAAAGAGTAATGTTACATACTCGAATTTTTACAACAGGAGTACAGTACCCATTATACAATAACACTACTATTTCTATAACTATACTATTCATACTTCCGATCACTCTTGGTAGCCTCACTGTCGGGCGTAGGAGACCACTCATCGACCAACTTCATAGAGGAAGGGGGCCTAAAAAGGTCCAATTCACCACCAAAAGCTTCTCCCGCTACATGAGAAGGTCCGGCTTCTGTCCCGACAGAATCCGCAGGCACATTGAGGTGCAACTGTGAATACAGTACATGAACTTCTTCATGTAGAGTATTGCAATAAGCCTGCAGGTTATCGATGGCTGAGCTAAGCTCTTCTACTCTGGCTCAAGCTTTTGCCTCCTTAGCCTAGGCAATCGAACGAGACTGAACCGCCCAGTCGAGTGCTAAATCTCGATCTGCGAGCTGATCCTGCAGGCGGCGGATGTCGCTTCTTAATTCATTAATTCTGTCGCCATTCGCAACCCAAATGTTAGTCCTGCGTTGGAGTTCTGTTTGAAGATGACTCACTTGCGCTTCAAGATCCCCGATCGGATCATTACTCCCACTACTGCTATATTCGTGTCTTGGGGCAAGTTGATGACGTGGCACACCAATTGGGCCAGTATGCTTGCGCGCGGTTTTCCTCGTGCGCGTTGGCATTTTTCTAAGGGGAAAATTCTTATCAAGATAGTTCTTAGCATGATGCATGTGTAATTACAGAATCAACCTTGGTTGATTCACACCTTCTATACATTGCACCCCTCCTATCTGGTCTTTCATATAAACTCTTCAGAAATAGTAGATAAGAAGGGAAGGAATTTTCTAGATGAGTCTTTAGAAAATTCTTTTGAAGATGCCTCATAATATCTGCAGAGAAGGGCTTCGCTCCGATACCAGCTGTGACGGAACCTCCCAAGTCATTAGGCCCACCTACAGTTGTCCTTGTCCAACGGACCTCAAACAACCCTGTAGGTGCCCCAGAATCACTTGACAGGTTCGGTATCTGCTTTTCTTACCTTGTTCCCAAGAGCGTTTCACCCGTCACGCAGACATTACAGATCATCAGAGATACGAAAATGCGAAAGCAATTACATAAACTTACCTTTATTTAAAAAGTAAGACAAGGTTATATATTACAGACCAGGATATAGCTATGAGTGCAGAGTATTAATATTACAGAACCAAGTGAAAGGGAAATGTGCCCTTGGGCCATTTCTAAGTATTTTGGTGATTGAGTGCCAACACAAGTGCTTAAGTGAAAACATATGCCAAATGTTGGACAAAGTGCAAATCAAAAGTAAAGGTATGTTTCTAAGACTTAGTACATTGTTTTGAAGACTAATGCTCTGTGTCTAAGTGCTGGAAACAGGAAAAATCGAATTGGAAAAGATATGGCTTTGTACAGCAAAAGTCTGCTCGGTCTGGGTGCACCGGAGTGTCCGGTGGTGCACCGGACAGTGTCCGGTGTGCCAGGCTAGCTCTGGCTAACTTGCTGTTCTCGGGACTTCGACGGCGGTGTACGGCTATAAATCACCGGACTGTCCGGTGGTGCACCAGACTGTCCGGTGAGCCGTTCACAGGCGAACTCGTCGCTCTCGGGAGATGATTAACGACGTACGACTATAATTCACCATACTGTCCGGTGGTGCACCGGACTGTCCGGTAAGCCAACGGTCGGCCGCACGATCTGCGCGGGACACGTGGCTGAGCCAACGGCTAGAAGGGGGCACCAGACTGTCCGGTGCGCCAATGACTCTCAATCTGCAACGATCGGCTTCGCCAAATAAGGAAGGAAATCCGCACCGGACAGTGTCCGATGGTGCACCGGACTGTCCGGTGCGCCAGGCGACTGAAGGCAAGAATTGCCTTCCTGGAATGCTCTCAATGGCTCCTAGCTGCCTTGGGGCTATAAAAGGGACCCCTAGGCGCATGGAGGAACACACCAAGCATTCACCAAGCATTCTCAAATCATTCCTAAGCACCAAGACTTTGATTCCGCGCATTTGATTCTTTGTGATAGTAACTAGAGCTCTATTTGAGTTGAGAACTCGTCGGGTTGTGTTGTGAGCTCTCGTTGCGACTTGTGTGCGTGTTGTCGCTCTGATTTTGTGTCTTGTGTGTGTTGCTCATCCCTCCCTTACTCCGTGCTTCTTTGTGAACATCAAAGTGTAAGGGCGAGAGGCTCCAAGTTGTGGAGATTCCTCGCGATCGGGATATAGTAAAGCAAAGCAAAACACCGTGGTATTCAAGTGGGTCTTTGGACCGCTTGAGAGGGGTTGATTGCAACCCTCGTCCGTTGGGACGCCACAACATGGAGTAGGCCAGTTTTGTACTTGGCCGAACCACGGGATAAACCACTGTGTCTATCTGTGTTGATCTTCTTGTGGTTATCGTGTCTTGCTTAGACTCCTCTCTAGCCACTTGGCAATTATTGTGCTAACGCTTAATCAAGTTTTTGTGGCTTTAAGTTTAAGTTTTACAGGATCACCTATTCACCCCCCTCTAGGTGCTCTCAATTGGTATCAGAGCCGTTCTCTTCACAAAGGGACTAATTGCCCGAAGAGATGGATCCTAAGGGCAAGGGGATTGTGATCAATGATAAGGAGAAGGAGTCCTTTGTCAACGAGCCGAAAGACGACAAGCCTACTGACTCGGGCTTGGGCTACAAACGAAAAGATGGGAAGAAGAAGAAGACGAGGCGCATCAAGGAGATAATCTACTACGACAGCGACGAATCTTCCTCTTCCCAAAAGGACGACGACAACGACTACGAGAGAAGGAAGACGGTTAATTCAAACTTTTCCTTTGATTATTCCCGTATTCCGCAAAGTACCAATGCTCATTTACTCTCTATTCCACTTGGCAAACCTCCACACTTTGATGGGGAGGACTACGGATTTTGGAGTCACAAAATGCGTAGTCACTTGTTCTCTCTCCATCCAAGCATATGGGAGATTGTAGAGAGTGGAATGAAATTTGATAGCTCGGATAGTCCCATGTTTATAAATGAACAAATCCATAGAAATGCACAAGCTACTACTGTCCTTTTAGCATCTTTGTGCAGGGAAGAGTACAATAAGGTGAGCGGCTTTGACAATGCCAAGCAGATCTGGGACACCCTCAGAATCTCACATGAGGGGAACGACGTCACCATGCTCACCAAAATGGAGTTGGTGGAGGGCGAGCTTGGGAGATTTGCAATGATAAGGGGAGAAGAGCCAACCCAAACATACAACCGGCTCAAGACCCTCATCAACAAGATAAGAAGCTACGGAAGCACGCGATGGACGGACCACGACGTCGTTCGCCTAATGCTAAGGTCTTTTACTGTACTTGATCCACATCTGGTGAACAATATTCGTGAAAATCCTAGGTACACCAAGATGTCGCCCGAAGAAGTTCTTGGGAAGTTCGTAAGCGGGCGAATGATGATCAAGGAGGCGAGATACGTGGATGATGCGCTAAATGGCCCAATCCATGAGTCTCAAACCATCACCCTCAAAGCAACGAGAAGCAAGGAGACGCTACCCAACAAGGTGGCGCAAGTTGAGGTGGCGAGACTTAATGATGAAGAGATGGCCCTCATCATCAAGCGCTTCAAGACGGCGCTAAAGGGTCGCAAGGGGCATCCTAACAAGACCAAGACGAAGGAGAAGCGCTCATGCTTCAAATGTGGTAAGATTGGTCATTTTATCGCTAATTGTCCCGATAATGATAGTGACCAGGAACAAGGGAACAAGAGGGAAAAGAAGAAAGCTTACAAGAAGGCTAAGGGCGAGGCACACCTTGGCAAGGAGTGGGACTCGGATTATTCGTCGTCCGACTCCGACAACGAAGGACTCGCCGCCACCGCCTTCAACAAATCGGCCCTCTTCCCCAACGAGCGTCACACATGCCTCATGGCGAAGGAGAAGAAGGTATGTACTCGAAACAATACCACTTATGCTTCTTCAAGTGATGGTGAGTCTAGTGATGATGATGAAATAGATTACTCTAGTTTGTTCAAGGGACTGGATAGAACTAAAATTGATAAAATTAATGAATTAATTGATGCCTTGAATGATAAGAATAGGTTATTAGAAAAGCAAGAGGATTTGTTGTATGAAGAACATGATAAATTTGTAGAGGCACAAAAATCTCATGCTTTAGAAGTTAAAAGGAATGAAATGCTTTCTTGTGAACTATCTACTTGCCATGAGACAATTTCTAGCTTAAGGAGCATAAATGATGATTTGAATGCTAAGTTAGAAATATCTAGTAAATTAACATCTTGTGTAGAACATGTTGTGATTTGCACTAGGTGTTAAGATTTTGATGTTGATGCTTGTAGTGAACACCTAGTTTCAATTTCTAAATTGAATGATGAAGTGACTAGTCTTAATGCCCAACTTAAGACTAGCAAGAGTGAATTTGATAAAATAAAATTTGTAAGGGATGCCTACACGATTGGTAGACACCCCTCAATTAAGGATGGTCTTGGCTTCAAGAGGGAAGTCAAGAACTTAACAAGCCATAAGGCCTCCATCTCCGCCAAGGAGAAAGGGAAGGCCCCTATGGCTAGTAGTGCTAAAAAGAACCATGCTTTTATGTACCATGATAGGAGACATTCTAGAAATGCTTATAGGAGTTGTAATGCTTATGATGCAATGTTTGCTTCAAGTTCTTCCTATATGAATGGTAGAGATATGACTAGGAAAAATGTTGTTCATCATATGCCTAGAAGAAATGTTGTTCATGCTCCTAGGAAAGTAATGAATGAATCTTCTACAATTTTTCATACTTGCAATGCTTCCTTTGCTATTTGTAGAAAGGATAAGAAGGTAATTGCTAGGAAATTAGGGGCCAAATGTAAGGGAGACAAAACTTGCATTTGGGTCCCTAAGACTATTGTAACTAACCTTATAGGACCCAACATGAGTTGGGTACCTAAGACCCAAGCCTAAATTTGCCTTGCAGGTTTATGCATCCGGGGGCTCAAGCTGGATTATCGACAGCGGATGCACAAACCACATGACGGGGGAAAAGAGGATGTTCTCTTCCTACGTCAAGAACAAGGATTCCCAAGATTCAATCATATTCGGTGATGGGAACCAAGGCAAGGTAAAAGGGTTAGGGAAGATTGCTATTTCATCCGAGCACTCTATTTCTAATGTGTTTTTAGTTGAGTCACTTGGATATAATTTGTTATCCGTTAGTCAATTATGCAATATGAGATATAATTGTTTATTCACAAATGTAGACGTGTCTGTCTTTAGAAGGTGTGATGGTTCACTAGCTTTTAAGGGTGTACTAGACGGCAAACTTTATGTAGTTGATTTTGCAAAAGAGGAGGCCGGTCTAGATGCATGCTTAATTGCTAAGACTTGCATGGGCTGGCTGTGGCATCACCGTTTAGCACATGTGGGGATAAAGAACCTTCACAAGCTTCTAAAGGGAGAACACGTGATAGGTCTAACTAACGTGCATTTCGAAAAAGATAGACCCTGTGCAGCTTGTCAAGTAGGTAAACAGGTGGGAAGCTCTCATCATCCCAAAAATGTGATGACCACATCAAGACCTTTGGAGATGCTTCATATGGACCTCTTCAGACCCGTCGCCTATCTAAGCATAGGAGGAAGTAAGTATGGTCTTGTTATAGTTGATGATTTTTCCCGCTTCACTTGGGTATTCTTTTTGCAGGATAAATTTGAAACCCAAGGGACCCTCAAGCGCTTCCTCAGGAGAGCTCAAAATGAGTTTGAGCTCAAGGTGAAGAAGATAAGGAGCGACAACGGGTCCGAGTTCAAGAACCTTCAAGTGGAGGAGTTCCTTGAGGAGGAGGGGATCAAGCACGAGTTCTCCGCTCCCTACACACCACAGCAAAATGGTGTGGTAGAGAGCAAGAACAGGACGCTCATAGAAATGGCGAGGACGATGCTCGGAGAGTTCAAGACCCCCGAGCGGTTTTGGTCGGAAGCCGTGAACACGGCTTGCCACGCCATCAACCGGGTCTACCTTCACCGCCTCCTCAAGAAGACTTCGTATGAGCTTCTAACCGGTAACAAACCCAATATGTCTTACTTTCGTGTATTTGGGAGCAAATGTTACATTTTAGTGAAGAAAGGTAGAAATTCTAAGTTTGCTCCCAAAGCTGTAGAAGGGTTTTTGTTAGGTTATGACTCAAATACAAAGGCGTATAGGGTCTTCAACAAATCATCGGGTTTGGTTGAAGTCTCTAGCGACGTTGTATTTGATGAGACTAATGGCTCTCCAAGAGAGCAAGTTGTTGATCTTGATGATGTAGATGAAGAAGACGTTCCAATGGCCGCAATACGCACCATGGCGATTGGAGATGTGCGGCCACAAGAACAAAAGGAGCAAGATCAACCTTCTTCCTCAACAATGGTGCATCCCCCAACTCAAGACGATGAACAGGTTCATCAAGAAGAGGCATGTGATCAAGGGGGAGCACAAGATGACCATGTAATGGAGGAAGAAGCACAACCGGCACCTCCAACCCAAGTTCGAGCGATGATTCAAAGGAATCATCCCGTCGACCAAATTTTGGGTGACATTAGCAAGGGAGTAACTACTCGTTCTAGATTAGTTAATTTTTGTGAGCATTACTCCTTTGTCTCTTCTATTGAGCCTTTCAGGGTAGAAGAGGCCTTGCTAGATCCGGACTGGGTGTTGGCCATGCAGGAGGAGCTCAATAATTTCAAGAGGAATGAAGTTTGGACACTGGTGCCTCGTCCCAAGCAAAATGTTGTGGGTACCAAGTGGGTGTTCCGCAACAAACAGGACGAGCACGGGGTGGTGACAAGGAACAAGGCTCGACTTGTGGCAAAAGGTTATGCCCAAGTCGCAGGTTTGGACTTTGAGGAGACTTTTGCTCCTGTGGCTAGGCTAGAGTCCATTCGTATTTTGCTAGCATATGCCGCTCACCATTCTTTCAGGTTGTTCCAAATGGATGTGAAGAGCGCTTTCCTCAATGGGCCAATCAAGGAGGAGGTGTACGTAGAGCACCCCCTGGCTTCGAGGATGAACGGTACCCCGACCACGTGTGTAAGCTCTCTAAGGCGCTCTATGGACTTAAGCAAGCCCCAAGAGCATGGTATGAATGCCTTAGAGACTTTTTAATTGGTAATGCTTTCAAGGTTGGGAAAGTCGATCCGACTTTATTCACTAAGACTTGTGATGGTGATTTGTTTGTGTGCCAAATTTATGTCGATGACATAATATTGGTTCTACTAACCAAAAGTCTTGTGAAGAGTTTAGCAGGGTGATGATGCAGAAATTCGAGATGTCGATGATGGGCGAGTTGAACTACTTCCTTGGGTTCCAAGTGAAGCAACTCAAGGACGGCACCTTCATCTCCCAAACGAAGTACACACAAGACTTGCTAAAGCGGTTTGGGATGAAGGACGCTAAGCCCGCAAAGACTCCGATGGGAACTGACGGACACACCGACCTCAACAAAGGAGGTAAGTCCGTTGATCAAAAAGCATACCGGTCCATGATAGGGTCTTTACTTTATTTATGTGCTAGTAGACCGGATATTATGCTTAGCGTATGCATGTGTGCTAGATTTCAATCTGATCCAAGGGAGTGTCACCTTGTGGCCGTGAAGCGAATCCGTAGATATTTAGTCGCTACGCCTTGCTTCGGGATCTGGTATCCAAAAGGGTCTAACTTTGACTTGATTGGATACTCAGATTCCGACTATGCTGGATGTAAGGTCGATAGGAAGAGTACATCGGGGACGTGCCAATTCTTAGGAAGGTCCCTGGTGTCATGGAACTCTAAGAAACAAACTTCCGTTGCCCTATCCACCGTTGAGGCCGAGTATGTTGCCGCAGGACAGTGTTGCGCGCAACTACTTTGGATGAGGCAAACCCTCCGGGACTTTGGCTACAATCTGAGCAAAGTCCCACTCCTATGTGACAATGAGAGTGCTATCCGCATAGCGGAAAATCCTGTTGAGCACAGCCGCACAAAGCACATTGACATCCGGCATCACTTTTTGAGAGACCACCAGCAAAAGGGAGATATCGAAGTGTTTTATGTTAGCACCGAGAACCAGCTAGCCGATATCTTTACCAAGCCTTTAGATGAGAAGACCTTTTGCAGGCTGCGTAGTGAGCTAAATGTCTTAGATTCGCGGAACTTGGATTGATTTATAGCATACATGTGTTTATGCCTTGATCATGTTCTTTATGCAATTTGTTGCTTACTTGTGGTGCTCAAGTTGTACAATCACTCCCCGGACCTCACAAGTCCTTTTGCAAGTGATGCACATATTTAGGGGGAGATGTGCTACAACTTGACCCTTTGAGACTAACCGTGTGCTTGAGTTTGCTTGATTTAGTCTCAAAGGAGGTTTGAAAGGAAAACGGTGGACTTGGACCATGAAAGACTTCCACTGCACTCCGATGAGAGGGTAACTTATTCCAAGTTCATCTCATGTACTCTTATTGCCATTGTATTCTTATGTGAAGATTTTGGTGAGGCAATGGGGTTCAAGGGCCAAAATTGATCCCGTTTTGGTGCTTGATGCCAAAGGGGGAGAAAATAAGGCCAAAGCAATAAATGGATCAGCTACCACTTGAGAAATTTTGAAAATAGTAGAATAGAGCTTTTGGTTTGTCAAAACTCTCTTATTGTCTCTCTTGTCAAAAGTTGGCCTCTTGTGGGGAGAAATGTTGATTATGGGAAAAAGGGGGAGTTTTTGAAATCTTTGATCAATTTCTCTTGGAATACCTCTCTTTATGTCTCTACAAGTGAATTTGACTTAGAGATAGGAAATTGAGTTTGATTTGCAAAAACAAACCAAGTGGTGGCAAAGAGTGATCCATATATGCCAAATTTGAATCAAAACAACTTTGAGTTCTCATTTGTATTGATGTTGCACTTCTATTAGTTGCTTTTTGTTGTGTTGGCATAAATCACCAAAAAGGGGGAGATTGAAAGGGAAATGTGCCCTTGGGCCATTTCTAAGTATTTTGGTGATTGAGTGCCAACACAAGTGCTTAAGTGAAAACATATGCCAAATGTTGGACAAAGTGCAAATCAAAAGTAAAGGTATGTTTCTAAGACTTAGTACATTGTTTTGAAGACTAATGCTCTGTGTCTAAGTGCTGGAAACAGGAAAAATCGAATTGGAAAAGAGATGGCTTTGTACAGCAAAAGTCTGCTCAGTCTGGGTGCACCGGACTGTCTGGTGGTGCACCGGACAGTGTCCGGTGTGCCAGGCTAGCTCTGGCTAACTTGCTATTCTCGGGACTTCGACAGTGGTGTACGGCTATAAATCACCGGACTGTCCAGTGGTGCACCGGACTGTCCGGTGAGCCGTTCACAGGCGAACTCGTCGCTCTCGGGAGATGATTAACGGCGTACGGCTATAATTCACCGGACTATCCGGTGGTGCACCGGACTATCCGGTAAGCCAACGGTCGGCCGGGCCAACAGTCGGTCGCGCGATCTGCGTGGGAAACGTGGCCGAGCCAACGGCTAGAAGGGGGCACCGGACTGTCCGGTGCGCCAACGGCTCTCAATCTGCAACGGTCGGCTTCGCCAAATAAGGAAGGAAATCCGCACCGGACAGTGTCCGGTGGTGCACCGGACTGTCCGGTGCGCCAGGCGACTGAAGGCAAGAATTGCCTTCCTGGAATGCTCTCAACGGCTCCTAGCTGCCTTGGGGCTATAAAAGGGACCCCTAGGCGCATGGAGGAACACACCAAGCATTCACCAAGCATTCTCAAATCATTCCTAAGCACCAAGACTTCGATTCCGCGCATTTGATTCTTTGTGATAGCAAATAGAGCTCTATTTGAGTTGAGAACTCGTCGGGTTGTGTTGTGAGCTCTCGTTGCGACTTGTGTGCGTGTTGTCGCTCTGATTTTGTGTCTTGTGTGTGTTGCTCATCCCTCCCTTACTCCGTGCTTCTTTGTGAACATCAAAGTGTAAGGGCGAGAGGCTCCAAGTTGTGGAGATTCCTCATGATCGGGATATAGTAAAGCAAAGCAAAACACCGTGGTATTCAAGTGGGTCTTTGGACCGCTTGAGAGGGGTTGATTGCAACCCTTGTCCGTTGGGACGCCACAACGTGGAGTAGGCAAGTTTTGTACTTGGCCGAACCACGGGATAAACCACTGTGTCTATCTGTGTTGATCTTCTTGTGGTTATCGTGTCTTGCTTAGACTCCTCTCTAGCCACTTGGCAATTATTGTGCTAACGCTTAATCAAGTTTTTGTGGCTTTAAGTTTAAGTTTTACAGGATCACCTATTCACCCCCCTCTAGGTGCTCTCACCAAGGGAGGCAAAAACTCCTCCCGATAAGTTTTAAACAAAAGTTCATATGGAGGAACTCTTCCTCCCACAGCTTTACTCTTGATTTTCTTCTTTGGAGACCACCTTGGAACAGAAGCAACAAAAGTTGGTTGCTTCCTCACCTAAAAACAATAGGGAATAAAACCCTGAGTATGGAATTACTCAGCAAGTCTTACCCGACCAGGGAAAGGACTCTCAAGGGCATGCTAGAGTTGGGAATCAAGGAGAGGCTTCAAAAATTCAACTTAGATACTTTTGCATAAATAGCTTACTAAAATGAGTCCTTACTTTCAATATTTTAATGCCAGATTAAATATTAATAGACTCTGTTTGCATAAGATCTACTTTTACCATTACATCAATACAACATCCTTTTTATTCATGAAATTCACATCCTAACTTAGGTTACAGGTCAGTGATCAAGTCTCCACTCTCCGGGGATATAACAGCGATCCGAATCGATTTACTCAGCTGAGGATCTCTAACCACACGACATATGTAGCACTTAACCCTTGCATATGTCAACTCGCCATCGGGGTTTTTAAGACCAGATCAGGTTCACGCCAACCGAGAGCACAGATACACCACCGTCCAGCCTCTTGCCACGGAGGGTACACGCTACTCTCGCCATCGCTCCACGCCCATTGCGTGTTATCTTATTCTGGTATTAGTCTGCCCGAGGCAAAGCTTACCCTGTCCCATTCCAGGGCATGTGGCCAGTTAGGATAGTCCTTGATCTAGTAGGCCTACATACGCATCCAATCCTTAATTGACCCGGGCGGAGCATCACCTGTTCCTAGCCCAAGCCGCGAGTTAAATACTTTCATCCTTAGGATTTTTTGGTATTCCTTAGGATGACGAGAGCATCATAGGGAACTTTGCAATAAGATCCCACCATTGCTCCAAATGAAAATATTCTTGCAGATACAAGCCATCCTTTCTCGAGCTAGGCTAAGGATAACCTCTATCCACAAGATCTAAGCAGGGCTAAGCATTTTTGTAAATCATGTTTGGATACTTCAACAGAAGTATCAATAAGGGTGTGGATATCAAGGAAGGTAATGCATCAAAAGGTTCCAAGCAACTCCTATAAACCGAATGCACATTTCACTAGACTTTAAGTGTGCAGAAATAATTTAAAACACACGGAAGGGGTTGCATGCACCGGGGCTTGCCTTCGTTTATAGGTGAGTCAGGCTCGGATCCGCAGATGTCAAAGTAAAAACAATTTCCTGCCTGAGGTTCCGCAAGTGGTGGTGAAGTCTTCTCCTCTTCTACCTCAACCTCTTCTTCGTTTTCTAGAGATAACCATATATATGTATATAAGAATGAATGCTATGTAATGCTCATGAGAGTGCAAAGGTAATAAGAATTTATTATCTAAAGTTCTTGAATACAATTTTCCTTCACGGTTCTCCGAGAATCTAGGGTTTCCGGAGTCGGTAAAGGAATTCAAAGGGCAGGGGGTGGGGGTTTTGGGTTCTAATTCTCAAACAAGGTCCAAATCAAACCAAATTCTACCCAAAGCTTCTAAATAATGTTTTGAGTTTACATAAAAAGTTTGGGCATTTTTGGAATTATTAACTATTTTCTAAAAATCTAGAACCAATGTTTTAAGCTATTTTAAATACTCCAAAATTCCCTTTTTAACCTAAAAATTATAGAACTATTTTTATTAAATACTATGGAAAATAAGGAATCTAGGAAAATTGGTTTGGCATTTTTACCATTTTTCTGTAATTTTCTACATATTTCTAGAGTTGGACAGAAAAAGAAAAGAGAAAAGAAGAAACAGTGTTGGGCCGAATCTGGCTCAGGCGGCCCAAGTCCACAGCAGAAGTGCGCTCGCGCGCGCGCCCACGTGGCAATCTTGCAGAAGGGTCCTCGGCATTCCGGTTAACTCGAAGCAGGTTCTTTCACTGTTTTCCTAAGTCGCTGACGGTTTGCAGAAAAGCCCTTGAGGTTCTATTCCTTTACCGCGCTCGATCCACGACGGCGAGGGGCACGACAGAGCTTCGGCGAGCGCGTAGACCGGCCGAACGGGGTAGAGACTAGCGCTCTACTTTGGCCGAAACCAAATTCACGCCCCAACTAACGTTTTCCCTAAGTTAATTTCATGGTTGATGAACTATCAAGCTCTGTCCACGCGGACCGTGGACGATGAGGGCAATTGCACGCGTTCTCGGTGATCCCTGGTGATCCGATTCAATTAAAGGGGTCGAGGGGCTTGAGGGGTACCTAAGGATGCTAGAACAAGCAGCAAAGGGACTTGGACTAACCTGAATTAAGCCGGCCGCGGCGAGGCTGTTTCCACGATGGCGGAAGCCGAATTTGGGGGAAGTTCAAAATTGGGGCTCACAGGCGATCGACTGAGGACGATTCTTGGTGGCTAGGTTCTTGACTACCCTACGGAGCTGGCGGGGGCTTCAATTTATAGGGATCGATGGTGGTGGCCGGGAATTTCAGTGGGGACGCGCGGCGGTCGGAGATGGAGAAGAGCACTGGCGCAGTGGCTTGGTGTCCTACGCCGTGGCAATCGCTCCGGTGATCAACGAAGAGCGAGTGCAGGCTACGGCGATGTGGTGGAAAGGGTTAGACACACGGCGGAGAACGGTGACGGCTTAACGGCGGTGAGAATCCTTGTCCGAGGGGCGGTTAGCAAGGGGAGAGGTACCGCGGCTAGCCAGAGTGGTGTCCAGCTCACCGGCGGCGAAGATTTTCTTACCCCGCGATGTTATCCATCTGCCACGAGCACGAATCCATACGCCGGTGACACGAATCACGGCGGAGGATCGGTCGTCGCGGTGAGGTTTACTGAACCTGATCAGGCTACTGTACCATGGCAACTCTGATTCAGTGTGTCTGACAGCCAAGGTTTAGGGCCAGATTTCTTTCAAATTTCTATGGCAACTCGTCCAGATCTCTGCAGCAAAGTTGTAGAGCTACAAACCAGCTACAATTTTGCCATAGCAGCCATAGCCAAATTCCTATTGAATCAAGCTTGAATTCATGCCCAAAGTCTCTGTGGTTACCCTATCAGTCTGAAATTCAGACTTTAATAACATGATAGCCCATCTTTGGGCGTAATTTTCTCCAATTTCTTCTCAATAACTATGCTTGCACTCTTAAGCAAAGTTGTTCTTCTCTCATAGAGCTACAAAATTGTTGTGGTGACCTATGTCAAAAACCTTAGAATTTAAAAGTTACAAAGCCCCAAAGTTGAGCCCATATCACTGATTTTCAGACTTAGTAAAGAACTCAAATGAGGTCCATTTTGCAATTAAGTCCAAAATCCAAGATTTGGCTTACAAATCCACATATTTGTGAACCAAATGACTTAGAATACTCATTTATCATGGTTTTTGCACTTTAGTTCAAAAGTGGACTAATTTTGCACATAGGCCCCTAGGGTTTGGGTTTAGGGTTTTCTAGGGTTTCAATTAGGGTTTCTGGTATCTTAGGGGTGTAAATGTAACTCAAACCCATCCTTAGTAATATTTTATGACTATTTTACTTAGTCTTTGGGGTTTTCTCTATTTGGCTCTTGTTTTACCCTTCAGGATCCCCTTTAGGGTTAAGTGTCCTATACTAGGGTCTTATTTGCAAAATGCTATAACAATACAACTTGTTTGAAATTTTTACCTAGTAAATGCACTCTAGGTGTGTCAAACAGATGCAAATGCCCATGCTCATGATGTTATGCTCAAGTTTTAGGAACAGTAACACCAGAGGTGTTACAATATTCATCATTATTCTACATATTAAATAATTTGGCACAGCTCGCGAGCCGGAATGAGCCGGCTCGGCTCGGCTCGGCTCGCCACGACAACGAGCCCAAAAGGCTGGCTCGGCTCGGCTCGCTCGAGGCTCGCGAGCCGCTCTGAGCTCGAGCCGGCTCGCGAGCCTCGAGCTTATTTTCCAGCCCTACTTTGGAGTACCAGCAGGAAAATTACTAGGATTCATTGTTAGCCACCGAGGAATTGAAGCCAACCTAGAAAAAATCGAGGCTATCATGAGAATGGAAGCGCTGCAATCACAGAAAAAGGTGCAGAGGATTACTGGATGCATGGCAGCCCTTAGCAGGTTCATTTCAAGGCTGGGCAAAAGAGGCATACCGTTCTACAAGTTGCTCAAGAAGGTGGACAAATTTCAATGGACCACAGAGGCGCAGGAGGCTCTAGAAGCACTGAAAAATTTCCTGACCACGCCACCAGTACTCAAGCCACCACGCCGAGCCATGCCGAATCAGCCGGCAGAAGATCTGCTGCTATACATCTCCTGCACGACTTACGTGGTGAGCACCGCGTTAGTAGTCGAGCGGATGGAGGAAAAACACACATACCCAGTGCAACATCTGGTCTACTTCATCAGCAAAGTTCTCGGGCCCTCAAAGATGAAGTATCCCCAGGTCCAGAAACTATTATACTGAGAGCACCTAGAGGGGGGGGGGGTGAATAGGTGATCCTATAAAACTTAAACTTAAAGCCACAAAAACTTGATTAAGCTTTAGCACAATAATTACCAAGTGGCTAGAGAGGAGTCTAAGCAAGACACGATAACCACAAGAAGATCAACACAGATAGACACAGTGGTTTATCCCGTGGTTCGGCCAAGTACAAAACTTGCCTACTCCACGTTGTGGCGTCCCAACGGACGAGGGTTGCAATCAACCCCTCTCAAGCAGTCCAAAGACCCACTTGAATACCACGGTGTTTTGCTTTGCTTTACTATATACCGATCGCGAGGAATCTCCACAACTTGGAGCCTCTCGCCCTTACACTTTGATGTTCACAAAGAAGCACGGAGTAAGGGAGGGATGAGCAACACACACAAGACACAAAATCAGAGCGACAACACGCACACAAGTCGCAACGAGAGCTCACAACACAACCCGACGAGTTCTCAACTCAAATAGAGCTCTAGTTGCTATCACAAAGAATCAAATGCGCGGAATCGAAGTCTTGGTGCTTAGGAATGATTTGAGAATGCTTGGTGAATGCTTGGTGTGTTCCTCCATGCGCCTAGGGGTCCCTTTTATAGCCCCAAGGCAGCAAGGAGCCGTTGAGAGCATTCCAGGAAGGCAATTCTTGCCTTCAGTCGCCTGGCGCACTGGACACTGTCTGGTGCACCACCGGACACTATCCGGTGCGGATTTCCTTCCTTATTTGGCGAAGCCGACCGTTGCAGATTGAGAGCCTTTGGCGCACCGGACACTGTCCGGTGCACACCGGACAGTCCGGTGCCCCCTTCTAGCCGTTGGCTCGGCCACGTGTCCCACGCAGATCGCGCGGCCGACCGTTGGCCCGGCCGACCGTTGGCTTACCGGACAGTCCGGTGCACCACCGGACAGTCCGGTGAATTATAGCCGTACGCCGTTAATCATCTCCCGAGAGCGACGAGTTCGCTTGTGAACGGCTCACCGGACAGTCCGGTGATTTATAGCCGTACACCACCGTCGAAGTCCCGAGAACAGCAAGTTAGCCAGAGCTAGCCTGGCACACCGGACACTGTCCGGTGCACCACCGGACAGTCCGGTGCACCCAGACCGAGCAGACTTTTGCTGTACAAAGCCATCTCTTTTCCAATTCGATTTTTCCTATTTCCAGCACTTAGACAAAGAGCATTAGTCTTCAAAACAATGTACTAAGTCTTAGAAACATACCTTTACTTTTGATTTACACTTTGTCCAACATTTGGCATATGTTTTCACTTAAGCACTTGTGTTGGCACTCAATCACCAAAATACTTAGAAATGGCCCAAGGGCACATTTCCCTTTCATATACGCGGTACTTCTAACCACTCGCAAGCTCCATCACTACTTTGACGACCACAAAGTCATAGTAGTCACATGATTTCCCTTAGGGATATTCTCCACAACAAAGAAGCCACCGGGAGAATAGCCAAGTGGGCATGCGAGCTGGGAGCCCACGACATAGAGTTCTGGCCTCGCACCGCAATAAAGACTCAAGCACTTGTTGACTTTGTATCAGTGAAAGGGAAATGTGCCCCTGGGCCATTTCTATAAGTGTTTTGATGATTAGATGTCGAACACAAATGTTTTGAACTTGTAATGCCCAAAATCTGTATAAAAAAATAATAATAAAATAAATACATGAAAGAATGAAATAGTAAAAATCAGACATCTCAACTTATACTTGAGCAATGAATGTTGAGGACTAAATTTTGGAATAAAAAGAAAATAGAGAATAAAAAGGGGGGAATAGAAAAGAGGAAAGAAATTCGGTTTGGGCCGTGATCTTCATTCGGCCCAGGACACCATAGAAATCGCGCAGCCCACTTCTCCATTTGCCACTGACGCGTGGGCCCAATCCATCAGTCCCACTAAACCGCGCACCACACTTCATCAGCCACGTACTGACTAGTGGGACCCTTCAGTCAGACCATGGATGAGCGCGCTCGGTCGCGGACGCCGGCTCTGCTCTCTGTTGACCGGGCCCACTGGGCAGTCGCTCAGCGCCACGCGTGGGCGTCTTCCTCGCACGGCTCCACCTCCGTTCCGCATGGCCAACCTTCCATTCCGGAATCTGCCGCGACCTGGTAATTGGGATACTCCCCGATCCGAAACCCGCGCTGGCCTAAGTCTGTCCTCCGGTACTATCGCGGGCACATGGACCGCGTGCTCAGCCTGTTCTCGTCCCGCGCGGACTTTGCGGCTAGGCCTTTGCGCCGTCCCGGAGTTCTCGGCTGCGTTGACCACGAGTCGTGCGAATCGCGTAACCCGCGGGCTCGCCTCGGTTAGCGCAGCAAATCGGGGGCCGTTGCAACCTCCTTGGCTCGCGCCCACCTGGCTACAAAAGGAATCGAAGCCGTGCTACTAGCCTAAACTTCTTCGCCGTCGGTGTTTTCGCTGCTTCCTACTCGCCGAGACCCTGCTGTAGGCTCGGGCATTTCCTTGGGTCACTGGGAATCGAAGCACGGCGACATCGGGCGCGGTGGCGTCCTAGGGCCCAGGAATTCCTCGTCGGTGCGCCTTCCGCGTTGCCATGCCGTGGCCGGCTCTCCAACCTTCACCTCGGTCTTCGGTAGGCCCATGGATAGCTTCGCCATAACTCACGCGTCCTTTTGCACCAGTTTATTTCATGTTCCGTGCACCGGTTGCCGCTTTGGGCTGTCACCAGCCATGGCACCACCGTGCTGGGCGCCACGCCGCCGCCGGTGTTCTGTCGGGGGTGTCGGTGAGGGGTTTTGGGAGAGAGCGACATGGGCCTTTGATCAGCTGGCGAACGGTGTGGATTAGATTGGCCATACCCGTTCGGTGGGCAGTTCTGAGCGGTTGATCCTCGGATCGACGGTGGGGAGTGACGCGCGTCGCATTAAATCTGGACTGTTGATCTCGCTGCGGATGGCTGGGTTTGGGGGTTGCCGTGGATAGATCTCTGGCGATGGCTCCGGATCCAATGGGTGAGGATGCATACCGGTTCATATAATGGTTCTTTTAATCCAGACCGTCCGTTTGGGATCGAAGGGATCAAACTTGGTGATACCCTTTCAGTCGAGACTTTTCACATAAGAGACCCTGGACATTTTAATAATAAACCCGTGGTCCTACTGTCGTGGTGCGCTGTGTCTTGGAAATCTTTCCCCGAGGCCCCTGTGTTCTCTGGTTATCTTGCGCCTAGTCCAGGATCCTTAGTAAATTCAGAAATTAATATAGAAAATGGATTTTGAGTATAAAAACAAATCCAACGAATTGTTTAATTCATAGAAAATCCATATAATGTCCAAATCAGTTCATTCCAATTTCTATAATTCTATAATATTATTCTTTATCACATAGTACCTCTGTTTTTGACATGAAAGTCACATTAAAAAATTATATCCTATTTAATCTTGTACAAACATATATCTCTACTAATTCTTAAGAGTGGAGTGAGGGCGTCCACCATCTCACCGTGCCCCCGCCCGCGCATGCAAGCCCCGCGCGCGTCTTCCTCCGCCCGCGATGCACGCCCCCAGACAATCTCGCTCTGCGCACGCCCTGCCTCCGTGACCCCGCCTCCCCAAGACAATCACGCTCTATGACCCCGCCCACACCTCCGGCAGTCCCCACTCCTCCAACGAAAACCCTAGCCGCTGTCTTCGACCACCTCAAGCCCCACTAGTGGCTCAGCCGCTGCCTCCGTGACCCTCGCGATCGCGCCATCCTCGCCCGTGCATGCCCCCCGATGCCAGCCACCGCCACGGTGCAGCGCCACCGCCGCCGCCCGAAGAAGTTTCCGTACAGGCCAAAGCCCCCGCCGGAGCCGCATCCTTTCCTCCTCCACCTCAAGTCCCTTCCTTCACCCGTGGCTATCGCGGCCTCGCTCCTCTCTGCGCCGCGCCACCTCCATGACCACCCTTTCGCGGCGTGTGTACTGTACCGCGTCGCACGCGCGCGCCTCTTCCCGCTCCTCCCCCCGCTCCTCGCCGCACTCCGTTCCCTCTGTGTCAGGGAGAGGGCGTCCACCAGTGAAGCCTGCCCCCGCTCGCGTGGTCTCCCTCTGTGTCTCCTCCATGCGTGGTCTCCCTCTGCCGGAAGCACGTTCTTTCACGTCTCCTCTCACCCGCTCCAGTTGTTGCCCTATAACTCCGCCGCCGCGGCGCAACAGATCCTCACCCCCCGGCGCGATGCTCGGCATCCGCCCCACCACACCCTCGGCGTGATGCTTGGTGCATGCCCCCACCCCTGTGACAATGCGACACCATCCCGCCCCTACCTTGCTCTATAGATCCACGTCGGGCAGCCAACGACGGAGCCCTAGAGGAGAAGATTGGATGGACGGCCAGGTGAGAAATCTTCTTCCGCCGTGGACGATGGTGTGGCCTCTCCACCACGCACTAAGGTCGCGCCCCTCCCTCTCCACCACACGCGGCGAAGGCGGCCCCCTCCCTCTCGAACACGCGCGGTGGCGGCGTCCATCCCTCTCCCGTGTGACCATGTCTTCATCTAAATCGAGGAGTGTCAGGGAGAAAGACGCCTCGCCTCGTCGTCTTCTGCGGCGTACGTTCTTCAAGCTCCAATCCCACCCAAGTAGCCCGCCTGCTCCCCAAAGATGTTGCAGAGGTACGACTCCTCCCCTCTCATCCGTTTCGGCGACTGTTGGGCGGTCTGCGGTTGTGCGCCGATCACGTGTTTTCCATCTTTTTCCCTTTTTATTTCAACTAAGTAATTTTGACGGGTAGGATTTCGTAGTACCTAATTGGTTCAGTGATATAGTGAATTTCGTACTACCCGATTGGTTCTGTGATACGTTTGGATTTTGTAGTACCCAATTGGAGCCGCTTCTTGATTCTTTTTCTGGGATTCGTGTAATCATGGGAGCACACGGTTTAGGGGTAAAGGATTTTGATGGAGTTTCATATTTGCCACTCGATTTCTTAGCCCGAGGCCTGTCAATGGTTCTGATAGACTGGTGCTATGAATTGAATCTGATGCAGGCGACCGGGCTTGTCAAAACCAGAACGGGTAAGGTCACATTGGTAATCGGCAATGACGCGAACGATGTGGGCATGATTCAGGAGGCGGGTATTGGTGTTGGGATTAGCGGCACAGAAGGAATGCAGGTTTGTTGCTGCTGCTCACTACCAGTTTACATGCTATCCTGTTTTTACAAAAAAAACTTGATTACAATTTATGACATGCTAAGTTAAATCATGCTACTTCTTGTCCGGACTTAAAAGGTACTCCATGTTATTTAATAAATGTATAATGTAAAAATTATTGGGTTTTGTCACTTCATCCACTGACAGAGTATGTTCTTTAAAAATAAGGTTAAAAATAAGGTTAAATCTATTTCTGTTGGTCAGCTACAATTTCAGTATTTTGGTGTTTCAATAAGGTTTCAGTATTTTTGGTATTTAACCGTTCTAGACAAGCAGTGTTGTAGATATATATAACCTGCGCTCATATTGTCCAAGAGAAACTGTTTTCTCTGCCTGATATATTGTCTAACTGTTCTAGATAAGATGTGTTCTACGCATAATAGTTTCTGAAAACAGTTTCAAATGACACTAACATAATCAAGTTCACAAGAAGATCATAGATATGTCTTCCCTCACGCACTAAAAAACATATGCACACCTTATTTTTCTTTTGTTTTGTAAACTGCTTCTTAAGAAATTATTCAACTAGGAACGTGTACTGAATACGAGATTCAGGATGAAATAAAGCGTATATTTTCTGTTTGATGGTGAATGTAAATGAAGATAAATATGACATTTGCTCTTAGCCTTTCTGTCATTCTTTTTTTAATGTGATCATGAGAATGTGAGTGAATGATGGCAGCATGACCTGCAAGTCATCATAACAAGAAAAAATATTTATAATGTTTCAATTGGAGCTACACACAAGAGCGTTTCAAATAACCTCGCTTGGTCTATATCTACATGTATCTACATGCATATGTGCTAATGAATATATAATATATACTGTTTCTAAAGTGATACAATATGACAAATTAAGATCACACTTTTTTATGCATTATGTCATATGTGAATTACTAAACCTTTAATTTTTCTTGAATCTCAAATTTATCAACACTTGGTTTACCGCAGCTGGCGACACGGGTAAGTGCTGTTGTTGAGTTCAATTCTTTTGTTCTTTCTATTCGCTATTTCAAGAGACTGACATTCCATAGAAGAGGGCAATGGAGGACGACACAATTCTTTTTTGTTCTTTGCAGCTGGCGACACGGGTAACTGCTGGCCAAAGTCATGCTGCTTGTGTTGTGGATCAAAAAGAAAATGTTCCAAAGCTAAGAAAAAACAAGAACACCAAAAGAAAGTGAAATGCAGGAATGCGTCCAAGCAAGTGCATGCTCTCGAAGTAGCTGGTGAGTTTGGTTCCGTTGCTCTTTTCTTTTTTATGTTCTCCAAAGTAATTATGGAGCCCGATCTGCATATCTCAAAATAAATAGGAAGAGAAACTGCACCTCCTGTGCCTCGAGAAAAGTTTGAGAAGAGATTTGGGCAGTCAGATGCATTTTTGGCTTCAACATTGCAAGATAATGGTGAAGGTTGTCGCTTCGACATGCTCAAAAGCCTTGATGATTGCATCCATGTGCTAAGTTGTGGGTACGAGAATAAGACACAATGGGGGAAAGAGGTAACTTTGCCCCCATCCTGTCTTTGTTTTTCCTTCTCCCATGTAGTTTCCAGATCAGGCTCTTCAAACTGTGTTTGTGCCCTTGAAATAGAATGAAAACTGCAACCTAGCATCCAAGAATACTTTTAGCTAACTCGATGAAAATATCTAGGTTGGTTGGATTTATGGATCTGTCACTGAGGATATCCTCACGGGCTTCAAGATGCACTGCCATGGTTGGCGATCTGTGTACTGCATGCCCAAGAGACCAGCATTCAAGGGATCTGCACCTATCAATCTCACTGATCGTCTCCATCAAGTTCTAAGATGGGCACTTGGCTCTGTGGAGATCTTCCTTAGCAAGCACTGCCCAATATGTTGATTCTCTATTTCCTGATGACAGGTCTCTTAAACCAATATATATATATATATATGAGTTGGTGGGAGCATGCAGGTTTCCTATTAGAGTTTGAATTACTCATTTGGGGCACTGGGTTGAATGCTTACCATCCTCTATCTTCGAAATTCATTATCTGAACTCATATATTTGTAGCTGCTCTTTCCGTTATGATTTCAGTTCATTATTTCTATGTTCTAAAATCTCTGGATTTAGTTATCATATTCGGACTGCTATACTCAGACTGTTCCACTGTTGCTACTTAGGGTTTTTTCCAGCTAGCCAGTGATATGTAGCTAAGGCAGTATTACAACTAAATAAATGCTGACCTACGTGTGTACTGATAGGAATACTCATTTGGGGCAGGATGAACAAGGGCTATAGTTTCTAAAATAAAAGAAATACAGAGTTCTATTTGCATTTGTTCTTTTATATACATAACTTTATGTTGAATCCTGCATGTGAACCTATTTGCTTTCATCTCTCGTGATTTTATTGGCTTGAAGCTATTTGCTATCATCTCTTTGGTCATACAGTGCTTTTTTTGGATTACATCCTTTATGATGACAAAGAACCGCATTGTACATGTGCGCTATTTAAGTACAAAAGCTATACATCAAGAATTTGCACTATTAGAATATACTTCTCACACCTTTTTTTTGGGTTCTGCAGTAGAGTTGTGGAGGCTAAGATCCCTATGGCAATTGTGATTAATGTAAGTTACATTTTTACTTTTTGCACCTCTCACTATTGTTTTGACATCTTTCTTTAATTCTTTCTTGAAAACTCGTGAATCTGAATTGTAATGCGATTTTCTTCCACCTATCTACCCGTCATGCAGTGGGATTTTCCTGGCAATCAGCTTGATAGGCGACAACGTCATTGTCGGGGTGAGTCTACGGCTATTATTCAGTCTGAGTCCAGTAAACCAGAATTCCACAGGATATGATTGTACCTATATTTATTCCTGAAGAGACAAATGAAACATACATCAAAAGCAAGTCCCTGTCTATTATTTTTGACCTCCAGATCTTCTACTTCATTGGCTTTGCATTGTTCTGCCTAGAGGCTTTTCTGAGCATGTGGGTCATTCGGGTGAAGTTACTGCCTACCGCTTCTTTATTCATCTCTCTTGATGCTTTCAGTTGGTTGTGAACTGTAAGCTTTGTGTCCCGCAGCGTGTCTACCTGTACTTCTGATGCAACAATGATGATTGATTAATCAATGAGGCCCGGTTCGCCCTTTTGTTTTGCAAGCTTCTGCACCCTTCTGATCACTTCAGAAGATAACCTGGAGAACCATGCACTTGTGGAGTTGTTCATCTGGAAAGTGACATGGATATTGAATATGATTGGTAAGAATAATAAATTCTACATGATTGCAATGGCTCCCAAGTTCAAGGCTTCCTGCAACGAACAATCTTAAAGTAGTTTGCTATAATCTATGTTTTCATATAAGATATGTTTACGGATATATGTTTTTAAACAATAAGAATAAATTGTTATTTGCTACTACAAAGTTTTTAAATCATGTAAAATTTAAGCTACCAGTGTCTGTCTCAGTATATCTTTTAATGTGAACTTAGGATTGTCTGAACTGTCATGTTTTTCTTGATAGCCATGCAGCATTGGTCTACTCATTCTGTCCACTCCTGAATCATTATGACAATGGAACTATAGGAACTACTTTATTTATGTACTGATGCTTTGTTCATTGTATTAATATGTATTGCTTACAAGCGAAGTAATAATCTATTATAAACCAAAAAAATGAGAAGATGATGTATTGACTATTGTCTTACACTCGAGTTCATTAACATGAAACAACGCTTTCTTCTCTGAAAATATATTTTATACAATAAAGTTTGTATTCAATGCCACTGGAATTGATTTTGTTATGCAATATATTTCAGATCCACTTTGGGGTCAACAGTGGCGCAACAAGGTTCTCCGTCGACTCAAGAACCAAGCTGTTAATGAGGACACCTTCCTGTGTTCAGATGAGTTCGGATGGAAACCTCATGTTGCTTTGTTGTCCAATTCCTGTTAATGTTATCTACACTTACAAATAAACCTTGCCGTTGCATTTTTATAAGTTTTATTTGTTCCTGTGAAGAGCCCCCCTATTGTGCCCTCTGACAGAAGCATCTCGCAGACGAGAGAGGTAAGGATTTGATATGTTTGATTTAATGGGCGCTTGTTGAATTATTTGTGCAGTCTTCGTTTAATGTGTCCAAATCTTTTCTTATTTCCATGTCGACAAATATCTTGTGTTGGCACAAACCACACATGAGATAAGCCTGTTTAGCTACAGCTGCAACTATCTATTTCCAGCGAAGAAGCTGCATGGGGGAAGAAGAAAGATTAACAGTGGAGAAGAAACAACGGTGATGGTGGCTGGTGATGCATTCGTGAGTTGGAGGTATCTTAAGGTCTTTAGATCCATGGATGGCTAGCAGGCCAGCACATGGAAGCACATCTTGTCTTTTAATCCAATGACAATCCACTGCCCAGGTCACCTAAAATCCGTGTGCAACTGCAGGAGATGGACGATGAAGCGTTGGATCAAGGAGATGGAGGTTGGATCAAGGAGATGGAGGAGGTGGCCGCCATGGCCACCACTTCCAGGTCGATTATGCCCTTTAGGGCCATCCACAAGGGCAAGCCGTTGTTGGTGTCCTTGGCATCGAGAAGAAGTCCACCCTAAGCTCTAGAACTCCAGGTCAGCACCTGCACCTCCCCCTCCCTTCCTTCCACCAGATTCTAGATCTCTTGATCCCGACACCAGTTTTCTTGGATCTATTGGCGAGTTCATCGACTCATGATCATCAGAACACGGTTGCAAGAATATCTCTTCTGTGATTATGCGTTGATGGCTCTACTCCTTGGCTCTAGGTGCTCGCCGTGGCCATAAGCGTGTAGTCCCCCGACGCAGAGAAGAGGAAGGGCATGTGGCGTAGTCAGAGGGATCTGAACCCTAGCGGTCGTCCGCCCGTCCAGATCTGTGACCCGCCCTTCTCGACGCTTCGGTGACATGAGTGCCTGGAAATCTAGGGAGGCGAAAAGGTGACATGAGTGCTTGCAAAATGATCGTACAGGAATACTTGCTAAGTTGTCATTTCTTTTCTCTGGTACAATAAATCTGGTCATTGGATTTAATTTGTTTGCTTGGTTGTAGGTCAGAGTTCAGTCATGTCATGCTTGATTTGAGTTCTGTGCCAGGTCAAAGCAAGTAGTAGTACGTGAGAAGTTAACCATGAACAAACACCGGTCATTGGATTAATTGAAATGTCTTTCATGTAATGGTCAACTACTAAATGAGTAGTTTCTTTAATACATCAAGCATTATCTAATTATTATTTTTTCTTATTAAATTGCATGTTGCTGCTGCTCAAGGATTTGAAGCATGAGAAGCGTTGCGGGGGAGAAGCTTCAGTGCAACATTGTTGTTCTATAGGGATCAACATCCTCAAGATCACTTGGAAAACTTTCACGAAAAACTTGTAATGCAAGCATATGTTTTATTGGAAAAGTTTTCCAAGCTGAATTTCCGAAAGCCTCCTCACTGCTTTAGTTATGCTGAATTGGAATTTGCAACTAGGGGTTTCTTACAAGTAAATTTCTTAGCTAAAGGTGGATTTTGGTCTGTTCATCGACATGTCCTTTCTAATGGTGGTGGTGTTTGTTAGCTACAAATCATCAATCAAAGATAATAATTATATTGCATCACTGTTTTGTATCAATTTTTAAGCTGCCGTAGCAGCGCACGGGCACCCTACTAGTAATCTTTATAAAATTCATAACTTCTTCGTTTTAATTCCGAATTGACTCGTTCTAGTTGCGTTAGTTTCGTATAAATATTTACTATGTAGTAACAACAATTATTATACCATATCTTATTCTTTTATAATTAGGTCTTTATTTAATTTATGTTGGTTAGTCTGGTTAAACTGCTTATCATTATAATCTACTAGAATATGATCTATGGTCAATTTATGACTTAGATTAAAGTTGAGATAATTATTTATAGAATAACCTCTTATATAATTTATATTAACCAATCTATAATATAGATTAATATTTTAATCACGCAGATCTTCTATAAAATCATAACTCATTAATCATAACTCCGATCGTAGTAGTTCTCGTTCCCACGATCTCGTAGAAACGCGTAGAATATTATTATTCAGTTTGTACTTATGTTTGGTGTGATGTTAATTTTGTCTATACCATGTGTGTTTGTATTTCTACGACTAGCGCGAGGTTTCGAGGATTTGAAGAATCACCCTGGTAACTAGGATCTCAAGTGCCAGGCAAGTTGTGCCCTTGATCACTTTCATTTACCCAATAATATTCTTTATTATCACTATTCAATGCGTAGGTTTAATTTTGATGGGACCCAATAGGTCACCCTAGATTGATTATCCTTATTACCTTGTTTATCCATGAATCACCTAGGTAGTTATGCTATTGCTCTATATGGTTTTGGGATTAATATTTTATTATATCCATGTTCCAATTATTTTGTTATATTATTTATGCTCATGGTAAGATCATTATGTTAATTGGAACATGGAGCGACCACTCGGGAAAACAGTGCTACCACAAGGGTTTAATGGGACGCCCTTGGCTGATTAACTAGGAAAGCTAGTGGAGGTCTTCCTTACCCAAAAGGGGCAAGGGCAGTAGGGGAGTGGTCAGTGTAGGGAGGTCCTTGGGTTGATTTTGCTGCGATGGCGGTCAGGCGAGGGATTCCTGCACTGGAGCTTCCTATAAACTGTAGCGGGATTTCTGAAGCTAGTGGAACTTTGTAAAGGCCTTGTAGTGTTACCCTGCCTCGCTTCCTTGGTAGAGGTGTATGGGATTCATGACCCCTTGGTAGATGGGTAACACGGCTTGTGGGTAAAGATGCGCAACCTCTGCAGAGTGTAAAACTAGTATACTAGCCGTGCTCATGGTCATGAGCGGCTCGGACCCTCACATGATTAATCTGGTGCCAAGGATGGATTTTAGATCCTGCTATATTTATCTTTTACTTTGTAAGACTTCCGCTATGTAATAAGTACTCTGATTATTGTGACATATATCTCTATACACTCTGTGATTATATATGTTGTCTTCTTTGGCGCATGTATGAGATGCACCCGGCTTTGTCCCTTAAAACCGGGTGTTACAGAACTCTTATGTGATAAATAAAGTGAGAAGTGCAAATCATATAATAAGGTATGTTTCTAGACTTAGTACATTGTTTTTGAGTACTAACATGGTTATCTAAGTGCTAGAAACAGAGCCAAGAAGAGAAAAGTTGAATTGAAGAAGAGTTGGCCGTGTACAGCCAACTCCAGCTCGGCCTGGCACACCGGACTGTCCAATGGTGCACCGGACGGTGTTCGGTGCCCCAGGAGAGTCTCCGGTTAACTAGCTACTCTCGAGAATCGATGGAGTCGTACGACTATAATTCACCGGACTGTCCGATGATGCACCGGACTGTCCGGTGAGTCATCTGCAGCAAACTCGTCGCTCTTGGGAAAAGGAACGGGGCGACGTGGCTATAATTCACCGGACTGTCCGGTGGTGCACCGGACTGTCCGGTGAGCCAACGGCGCCCGCGCCAACGGTCGAGCGCGCGATCAACGCGCGACACATGGCTGCTCCAACGGTCGGCTGGGTGCACCGGACTGTCCGATGTGCACCGGACAGTGTCCTGTGCGCCAACCGGTTCCGAGGAGCAACGGTCGACTGTGCCCAATTTGGAAGGAAATCACGCACCAGACATGCTACAGTGATTTTCCGGTGGTGCACCGAACTGTCCGGTACGCCACTCGATAGAAGGCAAGGATAGCCTTCCATGTTGATCTCCAACAACTCCTAGCTGCCTTGGGGCTATAAAAGGGACCCCTAGGTGCATGGAGTAGTATACCAAGCTTACAAGAAACATTCTAAGACTCCCAGACTCCGCCTCCACGCATTTGATCGATTGTGTTAGTGATTTGAGCTCTGTTTGAGTTGCGTACTCCCTGTGCTTTGTTTTGAGCTCAAGTCTTGGCTTGCGTGCGTGAGTGTGCTGTGAATTTGAGTCTTGCGTGTGTTGCTCTCCCTCTCTCACTACTGTGATTCTCCTATGACAAACTTGTAAGGGCGAGAGGCTCCAATTTGTGTAGATTCCTCGCAAACGGGAGAAAGACTATAAGGAAGAAAGCCGTGGTATTGAAGTTGATCATTGGATCGCTTGAAAGGGGCTGAGTGCAACCCTCGTCCATTGGGACGCCACAACATGGAAGTAGGCAAGTGTTACTTGGCCGAACCACGAGATAAAAATCGTATGTCCCATGTGTTGCTTCTTATGATTGCTTTGTTCGCACGAGCGTGTTCCGTAGCCATTTGATTTTACTAACTCCTTAACAATCAAGTTTGTGGCTATTTAGTGTTTAATTTTACAGGATCACCTATTCAACCCCCCCTCTAGGTGCTCTCAATTGGTATCAGAGTCGTACTCTTCATTTAAGGGACTAACCGCCCGAAGAGATGGATCCTAAGGGTAAGGGGATGGTGATTAACGACAAGGAAAAGGAATCCCTCCTCAACGAGCCAAGAGACGACAAGCCTACCGACTCCGGCTCGAGTCACAAGAAGAGGGACAAGAAGAAGAAGAAACGCATCAAGAAGATCATCTACTACGACAGCGATGCATCTTCTTCTTCACCAAGGGACGACGACGACTCCTCGTCAAAGAAGAAAACGGTCAATCAAAACTATTCTTTTGATTACTCTCGCATTCCCTACAATTCAAATGCGCATTTATTATCAATTCCCCTCGGAAAACCTCCACACTTTGATGGAGAGGACTATTCGTTTTGGAGTCATAAAATGCATAGTCATCTATTTTCTCTCCATCGTAGTATATGGGAAATTGTAGAAAACGGGATGCATTTTGATAGTACCGATAATCTTGTGTTCATTAATGAGTAAATTCATAAAAATGCCCAAGCCACTACTGTTTTGCTAGCATCTTTGTGCATGGATGAGTACAACAAGGTTAGCAGCTTGGACAATGCTAAGCAGATCTGGGACACCCTCAAGATATCTCATGAGGGAAACGACACCACTATGATCACCAAGATGGAGCTAGTGGAAGGCAAACTGGGGAGATTCGCGATGATCAGGGGGGAGGAGCCAACACAAACCTACAACAGGCTCAAGACCCTGGTCAACAAGATTCGAAGCTACGGAAGCACAAGATGGACGGATCATGATGTCGTCCGACTCATGCTAAGGTCATTTACTGTAATTGACCCCCATCTTGTCAATCTTATTTGTGAAAACCCCAGGTACACCAAGATGACACCCGAGGAGATCCTTGGAAAATTCATAAGTGGGCGCATGATGGTGAAGGAGGCGCGATACGTGGACGATGCGCTAAATGGTCCACTACCCAACTACGAGCCGCAGCTCGTTGCTCTCAAAGCAACAAGCAGCAAGGAGGCGCTACCAAGCAAGGTAGCACAAGTAGAGGCTGCTGGACTCAATAAGGACGAAATGGCGCTTACCATCAAGCGCTTCAAGACCGTGCTTAAAGGACGCAAGGAGTACCCCCAACAAGAACAAAACAAAGGGAAAGCGCTCCTGCTTCAAATGCAGTAAGACTGGTCACTTTATTGCTCAATGTCCCTATAATGAAAATGACTAGGCACAAGAAAGACATGGGAAGAAGGAGAAAAATAAGAATTAGAGGAAGGCGAAGGGCGAGGCACATCTAGGAAAGGAATGGGATTCTGACTGCTTGTCATCAGTCTCTAACGATGAAGGACTTGCTGCCTCGGCCTTCGACAAGTCTTCACTCTTCCCCAACAAACGCCATACATGTCTTATGGCCAAGGAAAGGAAGGTACATGTTTGAGATACCCCTAAGTACACTTCTTCTAGCGATGAGGAATCATCTGATGATGAAGTAGATTACTCTGATTTATTTAAGGGGTTCGATCGAGCTAAAGTAGAGAAAATTAATGAATTAATTGATGCACTCAATGAAAAATATAGATTGCTAGAAAAGCAAGAGGATATTTTATATGAGGAACATGACAAATTTGTTAGTGTGCAAAAATCTCTTGCTTTAGAAATTAAGAGAAATGAAATGTTATCTTCTGAGTTATCTGCTTGCCATGAATCTATCTCTAGTTTAAAGAATTTAAATGATGAATTAAAAGCTAAGCTAGAGGAAGTTAGTAAAACTAGTTCATGTGTAGAGCACGTTATTATTTGTAATAGATGTAAGGATTTTGATGTTGATGCCTGCGATAAACATCTTGCCTCTATTACTAAATTGAACAATGAAGTGGCAAGTCTTAATACTCAACTTAAGACTTGCAAAGTTGATTTTGATAAACTAAAATTTGCTAGGGATGCCTACACTATTGGTAGACACCCCTCAATTAAGGATGGGCTTGGTTTTCGAAAGGAAACCAAGAACTTAACAAGTCAAAGGACTCCCGTTCTCAACAAGGAGAAAGGGAAGGCCCCTATGGCTAGTAGCCCCCAAAAGTATCATGCCTACATTTATGATAGGAAATTTGCTAGGAATGCTCATAATGATAGATACTATGATCATGCTATGATTGCTTCTAGCTCTACCTATGATTGTGGTAGAAATAGGCCTAGGCGCAATCGTGTTGTGTCTCATGCGCCTAGGAGAAATTATACTACTCATGCTTCTAGGAAAATGTGCAATGAACCCACTACTGTTTTTCATGCTTGCAACACTTCTTTTGTACTTTCATGTACGAACACAAAAGTAGTTGCTAGGAAGTTGGGATCCAAATGCAAGGGAGACAAGACTTATATTTGGGTTCCAAATTTTATTGTGGCTAACCTTGTAGGACCCAACAAGAGTTGGGTACCTAAAACCCAAGATTAAATTGCCTTGCGGGTTTATGCATCCGGGGGCTCAAGCTGGATTATCGACAACGGATGCACAAACCACATGATGGGGGAGAAGAAGATGTTCACCTCCTACGTCAAGAACAAGGATTCCTAGGACACAATCATATTTGGAGATGGGAATCAAGGCAAGATCAAAGGTTTGGGAAAGATAGCCATCACAAGCAAGCACTCCATTTCAAATGTATTTCTAGTAGAGTCGCTAGGATACAATCTTCTGTCTATAAGTCAATTGTGCCACATGGGTTACAATTGTTTGTTTACAGATATTGATGTATCTGTCTTTAGAAGAAGTGATGGTTCATTAGCGTTTAAGGGTGTATTAGATGGCAAGCTCTATTTAGTAGACTTTTCGAAAGAAAATGCCTGTCTAGATGCATGCTTAATCGCTAAGAATAATATGGGCTGGCTGTGGCATCGCTGTCTAGCACATGTTGGGATGAAGAACCTTCATAAACTTCTAAAGGGAGATCATGTGCTAGGACTAATCGATGTCTGTTTTGAGAAAGACAGACCTTGTGCAGCATGTCAGGCAAGAAAACAGGTGGGAAGCACTCATCATAGCAAGAACGTGATGACAACATCAAGACCATTGGAGCTTCTTCACATGGATCTCTTCAGACCCGTTGTCTACCTTAGCATCGGGGGAAGTAAGTATGGTCTTGTAATTGTTGATGATTTTCCCGCTTCACTTGGGTGTTCTTTTTGCAGGATAAGTCAGAAACCCAAGGGACCCTAAAGCGCTTCTTAAGGAGAGCTCAAAACGAATTTGAGCTAAAGGTGAAGAAGATAAGGAGTGACAATGGGTCCGAGTTCAAGAATCTACAAGTTGAAGAGTTTCTTGAGGAGGAAGGCATCAAGCACGAGTTCTCCGCTCCCTATACACCACAGCAAAATGGTGTGGTGGAGAGAAAGAACAGGACGCTAATCGACATGGCGAGAACGATGCTTGGAGAGTTCAAGACGCTCGAGCGGTTTTGGTCAGAAGCTGTGAACACAGCCTACCACGCCATAAACCGGCTCTATCTTCATCGTCTCCTCAAGAAGACCTCCTACGAACTCCTGACCGGTAACAAACCCAATGTTTCTTACTTTCGTGTATTTGGGAGCAAATGCTACATTCTGGTGAAGAAAGGTAGACATTCTAAATTTGCTCCCAAGGCAGTAGAAGGGTTTTTACTAGGGTATGACTCAAATACAAAGGCGTATAGAGTCTTCAACAAATCATCGGGTTTGGTTGATGTCTCTAGCGACATTGTATTTGATGAGACTAATAGCTCTCCAAGAGAGCATGTTGATCTTGTTGATGACATAGATGAGGATGAAGTTCTGACGGCCACCATGCGCACGATGGTGATAGGCGATGTACGACCATAGGAACCACATGAAGAAGATCAACCGTCTTCCTCAACAATGGTGCGTCCCCCAACTCAAGACGATGTACATGTACCTCAAGAAGAAGGGCTGGATCAAGGGGGAGCACAGGAATATCAAGTGATTGAGGAAGAAGCACCACGGGTCCCTCCAACTCAAGTCCAAGCAACGATCAAAAGACATCACCCCATCGATCAGATTCTAGGTGACATCAGCAAGGGAGTAACTACTCACTCAAGATTAGCTAATTTTTGTGAGCATTACTCGTTTGTCTCTTCTATTGAGCCTTTCAGGGTAGAAGAGGTCTTGCAGGATCCGGACTGGGTGTTGGCCATACAGGAAGAGCTAAACAACTTCAAGAGAAATGAAGTCTGGAGCCTGGTGCCATGTCCAAAGCAAAACGTTGTGGGAACCAAGTGGGTGTTCTGGAACAAGCAAGACGAGCACGGAGTGGTGACAAGAAACAAGGCTCAACTTGTGGCAAAAGGTTATGCCCAAGTCACAGGTTTTGATTTCGAGGAGACTTTTGCCCCTATGGCTAGGCTAGAGTCAATTCGGATACTATTAGCCTATGCTGCTCACCATTCCTTCAGGTTATTCCAAATGGACGTGAAGAGCGCTTTCCTCAACGAGCCAATCAAGGAGGAGGTATACGTAGAACAACCCCTAGGCTTTGAGGATGACAGGTATCCCGACCACGTGTATAAGCTCTCTAAGGTGCTCTATGGACTTAAGCAAGCCCCAAGAGCATGGTATGAATGCCTTAGAGATTTCTTAATTGCTAATGCTTTCAAGGTTGGGAAAGCTGATCCCACTCTTTTTACAAAGACTTGTGATGGTGATCTCCTCGTGTGCCAAATTTATGTCGACGACATAATATTTGGTTCTACTAATAAAAAGTCTTGTGAGGAGTTTAGCAGGGTGATGACAGAAAAGTTTGAGATGTCGATGATGGGCGAGTTTACCTACTTCCTTGGGTTCCAAGTGAGGCAACTCAAGGACGGCACCTTCATCTCCCAAACATAGTATACTCAGGATCTTCTCAAGAGGTTTGGGATGAAGGACGCCAAGCCCGCGAAGACACCGATGGGAATTGACGGGCATGTTGACCTCAACAAAGGAGGTAAGTCCGTTGATCAAAAGGCATACCGGTCCATGATAGGTTCATTACTTTATTTATGTGCTAGTAGACTAGACATTATGCTTATTGTATGCATGTGTGCTAGATATCAATCCGATCCCAAGGAATGTCACCTTGTGGCCATTAAGTGAATTCTTAGGTATTTAGTTGCTACACCTTGCTTCGGGATCTGGTATCCAAAGGAGTCTACCTTTGATTTGATTGGATACTCAGACTCTGATTATGCCGGGTGCAAGGTTGATAGGAAGAATACATCAGGGACATGTCAGTTTCTAGGAAGGTCCCTGGTGTCCTGGAGTTCCAAGAAACAAACATCCGTTGCCCTATCCACCGCTGAGGCCGAGTACGTTGCCGCAGGACAGTGTTGCACGCAACTACTTTGGATGAGGCAAACCCTCCGTGACTTTGGATACAATCTGAGCAAAGTCCCACTCCTATGTGACAATGAGAGTGCAATCCGCTTGGCAGAAAATCCTATTGAACACAGCCGCAGTAAGCACATAGACTTCCGGCATCACTTTTGAGAGACCACCAGCAAAAGGGAGATATCGAGGTGTACCATATTAGCACCGAGAACCAGCTAGCCGATATCTTCTCTAAGCCTTTAGATGAGAAAAGGTTTTGCAGGCTGCGTAGTGAGCTAAATGTCTTAGATTCGCGTAACTTGGATTGATCTATAGCATACATGTGTTCTATGCCTTTGATCATGTTACTTCATGCTTTTACATCATTTGTTATCTATTTATGGTGCTCAAGTTGTACAAGTGATCCCCGGACCTCACAAGTCCATATGCAAATGGTGCACATATTAAGGGGGAGATATGCTACAACTTGACCCTTTGAGACTTACCTGTTTGTTTGAGTACCCTTGATGCAGTCTCAAAGGTACATTGAAAGGGAAAGTGAACTTGGACGACGCAAAGACTTCCACTGCACTCCGGTATTAGTGTAATTAATTCCAAGTCATACTTGTGCTTTCATTGCCTTTTTGCTCTTAATTGACATTTGTGGTGAGGCAATGGGGTTAAAGGGCAAAAAATGATCCCGTTTTGGTGCTTAATGCCAAAGGGGAGAAATTAAGGCCAAAGCAAATGGATCAGCCAACCAACTTGTGAGTTTCAAAAACAGTAGAGTTAGAATTTGTATTTTGTCCAAAATGCTCTTATTGCAAAATTTGGTCTCTTGTGGGGGAGAATTTTGATTGTGGGAAAAAGGGAGAGTTTTCGGGCACTTGAATCAGTTTTACTCTTGAAATATCTCTCTATGTGCCCAAACAAGCGTATTTGACTTAGAGATAGGCAAATGATTTTGATTTGCAAAAACAAACCAAGTGGTGGCAAAGAGCGATCCAAATATGCCAAATTATAGTAAAAAACAATTTGGTCTTTCAATTGCATTGATTTTGCACTTCTTTTGTTGCTTTTTTGATGTGTTGGCATAAATCACCAAAAAGGGGGAGATTGAAAGGGAAATGTGCCCCTGGGCCATTTCTATAAGTGTTTTGGTGATTAGATGTCCAACACAAATGTTTTGAACTCTTATGTGATAAATAAAGTGAGAAGTGCAAATAATATAACAAGGTATGTTTCTAGACTTAGTACATTGTTTTTGAGTACTAACATGGTTATCTAAGTGCTAGAAACGGAGCCAAGAAGAGAAAAGTTGAATGGAAGAAGAGTTGACTCCAGCTCGGCCTAGCACACCGGACAGTGTCCGGTGCCCCAGGAGAGTCTCCGGTGAACTAGCTACTCTCGGGAATCGACGGAGTCGTACTGCTATAATTCACTGGACTGTCCGGTGGTGCACCAGACTGTTCAGTGAGTCATCCGCGGCGAACTCGTCGCTCTCGGGAAAAGGAACGGGGCGACGTGGCTATAATTCACCGGACTGTCTGGTGAGCCAACGGCGCCCGTGCCAATGGTCGTCCACGCGATCAACGCACAACACGTGGCTGCTCCAACGGTCAGCTGGGTGCACCAGACTGTACGATGTGCACCGGACAGTGTCCGGTGCGCCAACCGGTTCCGAGGAGCAACGGTTGACTGTGCCCAATTTGGAAGGAAATCATGCACCGAACATGCTACAGTGACTGTCTGGTGGCGCACCGGACTGTCCGGTGCGCCACTCGACAGAAGGCAAGGATAGCCTTCCATGTTGATCTCCAACGGCTCCTAGCTGCCTTAGGGCTATAAAAGGGACCCCTAGGCGCATGAAGCAGTATACCAAGCTTACAAGAAACATTCTAAGGCTCCCAGACTCTACCTCCACGCATTTGATCGATTATGTTAGTGATTTGAGCTCTGTTTGAGTTGCGTACTCCCTGTGCTTTGTTTTGAGCTCAAGTCTTGGCTTGCGTGCGTGAGTGTGCTGCGAATTTGAGTCTTGCGTGTGTTGCTCTCCCTCTCTCACTACTGTGATTCTCATGTGAGAAACTTGTAAGGGCGAGAGGCTCCAATCTATGGAGATTCCTAGCAAACGGGAGAAAGACTATTAGGAAGAAAGCCGTGGTATTCAAGTTGATCATTGAATCGCTTGAAAGGGGTTGAGTGCAACCCTCATCCATTGGGACGCCACAACGTGGAGTAGGCAAGTATTACTTGGTCGAACCACGGGATAAAAATCGTGTGTCTCGTGTGTTGCTTCTTGTGATTGCTTTGTTCACACGAGCGTGTTCCATAGCCACTTGATTTTACTAACTCCTTAACAATCAAGTTTGTGGCTATTTAGTGTTTAATTTTACAGGATCACCTATTCACCCCCCTCTAGGTGCTCTCAATCAGAGTGGAAAATGTACTTTGACGACTCGCTGAAGTTGCAGGGAGCAGGATCAGGAATCCTCTTCATCGCTCCTGGAGGAGAACAACTCAAGTATGCACTCCAGATATTATTTCCAGCATCAAATAATGCGGCAGAATATGAGGCGCTGATCCATGGGTTGAACATCGCCGTGTCACTAAGCATTAAGAAGTTAATGGTCTATGGAGATTCACTAGTGGTCATAAACCAGATAAATAAAGACTAGGATTGCTCGGCTGATTCTATGGGCAAATATTGTGCAGCTGTCCGAAAGCTCGAGGACAAATTCGAAGGTTTGGAGTTCTATCATGTGGAAGGAGAGCACAACGCAGCGGCCGACGCGTTGTCAAAGCTAGGATCCGGTCGGGCCTAGGTCCCACCTGGGATCTTTGTCCAAGAAGTATCACACCCGAGTATTCTGTTAGATCAGACATAAGAATGCAACACCCTGAGCCAACCTAAGTCAGACCCCAGTGACTGGAGGGAGCCCATCATCAGGTACATAAAGAATGAAGAAGAACCGGATGATAAAGTAGCAGCGGAACGTATTGCAAGACAGTCAGCCCACTACACCCTCATAGGGGACACACTGTACAGAAGAGGTGCGACAGGAGTCCTCATGAGGTGCATTCACTCGACTATTGGGAAGCAACTATTGGAGGATGTCCATGCTGGGCAGTGCGGAGTGCATGCTGCATCCAGAACTCTGGTTGGGGAAGTTTTTAGATCTAGTTTCTACTGGCCAACAGCGAAGAATGACATCGCCGAGTTATTCCAGAGATGCGAAGCTTGTCAATTCTTGTCAAAACAACAACATTTACCGGCATAGCAGTTGCAGACCATCCCCATAACATGGCCATTTGCGTGCTGAGGGCTGGACATGATCGGACCCTTCAAGAAGGCTCAGGGAGGCTATACTCATGTGCTGGTTGCCATTGACAAATTCACAAAGTGGATAGAGTACAAGCCAATCGCTTCCCTGACCTCAGCCAAAGCGGTGGAGTTTATACAAGATATAATATTCAGATTTGGGATACCAAATAGCATCATCACTGACCTGGGATCCATCTTCACCAGCTCTGAATTCTTCAATTTCTGTGAGCAACGGAGTATCCAGATCAAGTACACATCAGTAGCGCATCCAAGAGCTAATGGCCAGGTGGAAAGGGCTAATGGGATGATACTGGAGGCACTTAGGAAGAAAGTATTCGACAAAAATGAAAAGCTTGCAGGAAAGTGGATCAGAGAGCTACCATATGTGGTTTGGAGCTTGAGAACTCAACCTAGTCGGGCTCTGCATGGAAATACTCCGTTCTTCATGGCTTATGGTTCAGAAGCAGTGCTACACGCTGACCTCATGTTTGGAGCACCGAGGTTGGTCTTCGAAAACATAGCTGAATCAGAAGCTACCAGGCTAGAGGATATTGATGTACTGGAAGAAGAGTGACTGAACGCAGTAATTCAGTTGACCAGATACCAGCAGACCTTGAGGCGCTACCATGATTAAGTCGTGCGGCACCGATCTTTCGCAGTAGGAGACTTGGTCCTCTACCGAATTCTAACGGGGGAAGGACGACACAAATTGTCGCCACTATGGGAAGGACCATTCATTGTGTCAGATGTCACTCGGCCAGGGTTATACCGGCTCACTCAAATGGATGGGACGGAAGTAGGGAACACATGGAACATAGAGCATCTCAGAAAATGCTATCCTTAGCAAGGCCTCAAAGATTCCCAAAGAAACATTGTACTCTATAATTAGGGGACTTCATCATCAATAAAGTTTTCGTTTTCAAAGGCATTCAGGTTCTTGACTCTCAGCTGACCTCGACTTGACTGGGCTTGAAATAAGCATGCTTACTCGACTCAGGGTGACCACTATGCCCTACTAACAGAGCAATCGGCTTAAGCCAGCAATGGCTTAAGTCGGTGCGACATGCTCGCGCTTACTCGACTCAGGGTGACCACTATGCCCTACTGACAGAGCAATCGGCTTAAGCCAGGGATGACTTAAGTCGGTGCGACATGCTCGTGCTTACTCAACTCAGGGTGACCACTATACCCTACTAACAGAGCAATCGGCTTAAGCCAACAATGGCTTAAGTTAGTGCGACATGCTCGCGCTTACTCGACTCAGGGTGACCACTATGCCCTACTGATAGAGCAATCGGCTTAAGCCAACGATGACTTAAGTCAGTGCGACATGCTTGCGCTTACTCAACTCAGGGTGACCACTATACCCTACTAACGGAGCAATCGACTTAAACCAGCGATGGCTTAAGTTGGTGCTACATGCTCACGCTTACTTGACTCAGGGTGACCACTATACCCTACTAACAGAAGACCGACTTAAGTCAGCGATAACTTAAGTCGGTGCGGTATATTCACATCCGCTCACTATGGGGCAACCACTATGCCCTAATGACCAGATGATCGACTCGAATCAGGAATATACTCAAAACCGGCATTGTGCACTTGTTTTCGCAACTGTTCAGGGTGATCGCTTGTGGCGGAACCACCCGAATTATTCCAGCTTAAGTGCCTAAGTCACGCCTCAGGGGCCGTAACATACTTAAATCAGAATAACCCATCAGTCCCTCAGATCTAGTCTGATAGAGTCACTTAACCAGGATCAAATTCCACAATCTCACTCGAAGGTGAGTCACAGAAGAAATACAATAAAACAGGAAACCTCAAATTAAGTGTTGAATTATTACATAGATCGGAGTTTTTGAGTAGCAATAAGAGTTCACGAAATAAAATGCAGCGGATAATTGATGTCGTCGGTATCGAGGAAATGGGCAAGGCCTAGCCCACTACTCCTCATGCTCCTCTCCTGCCGGAGCAACATCCCACTCGACCGTCCAACCCGGTGGCAGGGTGGTAGGCCAAGTCACACCATCAACCATTTCCTGAGTGGTACCTGCAAAAATTATGCCACAAGCAAGGCTGAGTATACTAATACTCAGCTAGACTTACCCGGTGTGAGGAATCTACTCCTCTACCTCTAGACTATGCAGCTGTTTGGCTGAGGGGGTTTGGTTTGCCAAAAGCACTAGCTGTTTCTAAAATCAATTTTTAGCTTTTCAATTTCTATCATCATTAACTTAGCTAGATTTGCTCCTTCTAAGCATACATGATGACAAGCATTTAGTTCAAGCAACAAATTATCTCATGTAACCTCATTTCACTTCTTACTCGATGCAGTACAAGGGGTCAAGCAGTCTCATTAGCTGCGAGAAGCATACGATTTGAATCGAGTTTTAACCTTGCAAGGTAAACCTAAACACACGACATGTCAGGGTACTCCGACCCCACACATGACAAACGTCCCCATCGATTCCCCGTTCGCGTCCAGGCCTCACCGCCTTGGCATACAATGCTCCACTGACCCCGGCTGCCGCCGTGCAGTGACCGCACTTGTACCCACCATAGCTAGCATGGGAGACCCAGTCTCAGGTCGCATGAGGGATAAAGTCCGCGCCCGGCTTCACTCAGGTACTAGGTTTACCGGTTACCATTTTTCCCGGCATGTGCTTAGTACGTTCAAAAGCTTGACTCAGGTATCCACACATTAAGCCTTAATTCTTTTTCCCGTCTCATGGTCAAGGCATCCTCCCTGGATCCAAGTCCATAGACTAACATAGATCCCGTTATCAAGATGAATACAATCAATTCCTGACCTCGCGCGAGTGCTAGAAAAATCACTCGACTTCTACCGAGATCCTGATTAGCAAGCAGCTACTCGACCTAGCATACTAGTATTCATCTCAAAAAGGAATCCTAAGTTCATGCAACTAGAGGTTTCAAGCAACTCCTACACTTAAGTGCACATTACAATCCTACAAGCATTAAGTGTAGTAAAGTAGCATATAATAATACGGTTATGCATATAAACCGGCGCTTGCCTTCAATTGCTGGGGCTGCGGGGAGATCCTCGATAGCAGCCTCGGAAGCTTGCTCCTGGTCCTCCTCTTGGACAGATCCTTGCTCAGGGATGAGCACGTACTCTCCATCGGCAAGATTACAATCTAATGAATGCAGTGCGTAAGATATATGCATGATATGACATGTGCTTTAGAAATTACAACTTTTGATGGTGTATGATCTACTTGAGTTAGATAAAGTTAAACCTCACTTATGTAAGACCTTTGGGTGGTATACTTGGTAAATTGGGTCAAACTTAGCTAAGGTAAGTGGTAGGTTTTATTTTGGGGTTCCACTAAATTCTTTTTAAAGCCTTAGTGAGTTTGACAAGAATTCAAGTTGGACTTATTGGAGTGAGATTTATTTCTCCCTTCTTTTTCTTTATTCTCTTGAAGTTTTTGGAGTGGGTTTGAACTACAAGTTATCCTAGTAAATTTCCAAAAATTCAGTAAAAATTACAGTGGCTTATTACTGGTGTAAACTTTTCTGTCTCAAAATTTGGGGTTCAAAAAGTGAATAGTTTTCTCTGGACAAAAATACCAAATTTTAGGGCAGAAGGGGTGATTTGAACTACAACTATCAATTAATAGTAGGTAATTCTCTAAGACTTATTTTTGCTGGCATTTAGATGCTATAACATGACTTGGCACAAAATTCTAGTCATTAATTCTTATTAGTTATTTTACTGGGATTTTCTAAGGTTCTTGGCCCAAGGGGTGCTTTCTACTACCACTATATTTGAAAAATATCAAACAATAGACTTTTGATTTTTCTTAGCTTCTATTTTGTGCAAGAGCAATCATTCTGAAGTTTGGCATCTTTTTGCTTAAGGGAAGGGGTGGTATGCATTAATTGACTAAATGGCCTTTCTTATAAAATATTAGCAATAGGTATTATTTTCAATCTTTTTAATGGGTTTGCATTTTTCTCTGGTGGCCTATCTCATTATTGACCTAGAAAAATTTTATTTGCCATTATTGCATTATTATGGGTTATTCATGATTTATTTAGAAAATGACTCATTATCATATTACACTTATTTACCCTACTTAAAATGATGGGCTAGGGTGTTCATTATTTTTGCAGTGGGGTTCTGGTGATTATAAGTCCACTGGATTTTTGTTATCAATTTTGGGTCTGGTTTTGTAATTCTAATAATTGATTTCTAGTTGCAATAATGCTAAATAACACATTCCACTTTAAAACTGATCTGGACTAGAGGTCCATTTATTTTTCTTAGGTTCTCTGTTACTTAAGTAAACTAGGAAAAATAATTTCACTTACTGCTCATTAATTTCTAATGCCTTTCTGATTTTTCCTAAGTTTTGGACAAAATAGCTTTAAATGGACATCTACACTATATTTTTCAATACTGGGGTTCCTACTATTTTTAAACAGTGTCTAAAAGAGGTTTGAATATCTACAAATTTTCTTAGGTTCAGCACAGAAGAAAAACTAATTTTCCTTAATTAAACAAGGTTTGGTCAGTTTCTGTTTTTAATTTTAAACTCTAAAAATTAGAATAGAAAGCATAGGGTTTTTTATTTTTAAATGATAGTTCATAATATTTAGGATCTGGCAAAATTAGTTTGACAACTTTTGATTAAGAATTCATCAAGTTATGGATTTTTTAAGTTCTCTGGTTATTTAAAAAGATTAACAGAATTGATTAAATGGAAAACTACTTTGCACTGGGGTCCCAGGCGGGTGTTTTAAGTTTTTCCTCACGAATCAGTCCCTGGGCTACTATTCACATGAGACACTGACATTGCAGAAAACCCCCCGGGTTCTTATAATCCTAACCCGAGGTCCTTCTCCTAACTTAAACAGTGCCCGCGGTGGAAGAAAGGGCGGAGGGGCTTACCGGCGGCGAGATTGCTCCGGTGAGGTGGTCGAGGACGTAGGGGAGGTCTCGGGGATCACAACGATGTGCGGGTCACCGTCGGGGGTGGTCGGAGTTGGCCGGTCCGCGTGCGCAGGCGGGGGAACTCGTCGGCTGCGAGGAGTCCGGCCTATCCAGGGCGAAATTGACCAATCAAACGGGTCAGAAAGCTTCACTAGGGATCAATGAAGGGGTGCACGCGAGGAATTGAAGAATGGCTCACCGGAGAGCTCGGTCCACGCGCGGGGGCGGGCGACCGAAGTCCGGGGAGGGTGATCTCGGGCTTCCGGTGAAGTTCTGCCGGGTCCGAGGGCTTGGAGAGCTTCACGGGCCTATGGCGTAGCTAACCGAAGCACTGGCGCGACTTGAGGGCGACTGGAGTGGGCTGGCCATGGTGGCCGAAGCTCTGGCGGCAATGGCGGGCGGAAAAGAGCTCGCCGGAGCTAAGGAGGGGTGGCTGGCCGGTGGTGGTGAGTGCGGGGAGGAGTGAGGCGTGCCCGGGGAGGCTTTATAGGCGCGGGCGAGCACGGCCGAGGGCGGGGCTCTGACAAGCGCTCGGGGCGTGCGCGGCGAACGCCAGTGCGCGCTCTGGCGCCTGGCATAGCGTCGAGCACGAGGCAGCGCAGAGAGAGGTCGAGTTTAAGTGCGGATTGGCTCTAAATCTTTGAGATTTTGGCCATAATCCCGTTGAGAGATCTCTTCCTCTCAGGTCCCTTTGTCGTTTATGTGTGGAGGCTAGCAGGTTTGGTTGACTGGATTAGGAGATAGAGAGGGAAGAAATCTGGTTTGTCTCACTGCCGCACACAGGGAGAAGATCTCTGGTTTGACGTGTCCGAGGCACGCGTCCCAATGCCATCTTCTAGCAGGCGACAGAGGGGTTAGTTAGGCACGTTTTTGTTAATGGGGTCATTAGGATTTGAGTTAGGGATCAAGGTGAACACGCTTGATCTTTGGCTCAAGGTCTGAAATTTAGAATTCTGAAATTTAGAATTTCCTATTGAGTCCCCACATGAGAAGCTTGCTTGGGGTTTTATTTGAATTATTTTGGCCAAGCTTCTTCAATCTTTATTGTTGCTTATTAAATATATTTCAATGTTTATAATTGGCCCAAGCCATGATTCTAAATTTTTCATACCCTTTTCCCCATTCTCTTGAATTTTGCTCATAGGGCTCAATTAGTGTTTTTGTTGGGGTTGCACATTTTGCCTTTTTTGAAAAACCCATTTGTTTTGAACATGATACTTTTAAGCATAGGCTTGGTGGATCCTTTATTCTTAAGTCAATTTGATGTTAATACTTAAATTTGGTTCACATAAGATGATGGTTCATGGGTTAGCACTTTGAGAGAAACCCTAGGTGACACAGGGGTGTCACAGCCTTCCCCCCTTAAAGGAATCTCGTCCCGAGATTCGGGCCAGAGTCCTCCCGGGATGAAGCGAAGGGTGAGACTTTTAGGAAGTGGGTGATTATTGTTATTATCAGAGCAAACTGCTCTTCGAATGTCATTCTCTTTGTAACTTCAGAAGGAAGTCCTTCTTAAATTTGTTTCATGATTACTTTATCCTGAATTAAGATTATATCTTTGGAATTAGATTCGAAGGGCAGGAGGAGGGGTTGGGTGTGATTATGTACCAGTTTCTTTAGGTAGGCAATCGGGGAAGTTGGATCTCAAGAATTCCTCGGTTTCCCAAGTAGCTTCTTCCTCTGAGTGATTACTCCACTAGACCTTGTACATCTTGATCGATTTAGCCCGAGTTGATCTTTCCTTGCAATCCAGAATCTTGGAAGGGTACTCTTGGTACGATAGATCTGGTTCTATCTCCAATTCTGGCTCTGCTATGATCTCGGTCGGCAATCGAACACACTTCTTCAGCTGAGATACATGGAACACACTGTGAATGGTGGACATTTTTGAAGGTAACTTCAAGTTATATGCCACGGGTCCACATGCTTCGATGATCTCATAAGGTCCAATGTAACGAGGGGCTAGCTTGCCTTTAATTCCAAACCTCTACACTCCCTTGGTGGGTGATACCTTGAGGTACACGAAATCTCCCACCTTGAATTGGAGAGGTTTCCTTCTTCTATCATGGTAACTCTTCTGCCTGGCCTGAGCAGCTTCTAGATTCTTCCTAATTAGTTTGACCTTCCTTTCGGCTTCAGTCACTAAGTCAGGTCCAAAAACTCCTCTCTCTCCAGGTTGAGACCAATTGAGTGGTGTCCTGCACCTTCTTCCATAGAGAGCTTCGAAGGGTGCCATCTTTAGGCTGGATTGGTAACTGTTGTTAAAAGCAAACTCTGCCAAGGAGAGGTGCTTATCCCAGTTCTTGCCACAATTGATCGCACAAGCTCTCAGCATATCTTCTAGAATTTGGTTTACTCTTTCCGTCTGACCATCAGTCTGTGGGTGGTAAGTTGAACTTCTGATTAGCTTAGTTCCCAAAGACTCCTGCAGTTGTTCCCAAAATCTAGCAACAAATTGGGCTCCTCGGTCAGAAACAATGGTCCGAGGTAATCCGTGCAGACACATGATCCGGTCAATATAGAATTCTGCATACTTCTGAGCCTTATCAGTGGTGTGCACAGGAAGAAAATGTGCCACTTTCGTCAGTCGGTCCACAATAACCCAAATCGAATCGTGATGACGAGAGGTGTTGGGCAGACCCACAATGAAATCCATACTGATGGCATCCCATTTCCACGAAGGTATAGATAGGGGTTGCAAAACTCCAGTTGATTTCAAGTGGCTTGCCTTTACCCTCTGACAGGTGTCACATTCCGATACATACTGGGCTATCTCCCTCTTCATTCTGGTCCACCAATACAAAGGTTTCAGATCATGGTACATTTTGGTGCTTCCCGGATGCATAGAGAATTTGGAGAGATGAGCCTCATCCAAGGTTTTCCTCTTGAGGTCCTGGTTTTTAGGAATCACCAATCTGCTTTTGAACCATAACACACCCTTTTCATCTTGGCGGAAACAACTATACTTCTCAATCTTCTGATGGAGATTCTTCTTGATAATCTGCACTCCCTTGTCACTGAGCTGGGCCATGATGATCTGGTCTTGCAAAGCTGGCTCAACAGAAATGTGAGACAACGAACCAGAAGGAATCACTTCTATTTGCATCTTGCTCAACTCATCACACAAGGTGTTAATACGAGAATCCATCAGAATACAATTGCATTGCAACTTCCGACTCAAGGCATCTGCTACCACATTGGCCTTTCCTGGGTGATAATGTACCTCCAGGTCATAATCCTTGATTAGCTCTAGCCATCTTCTCTGCCTCATGTTGAGATCAGCCTGAGTAAAGATGTACTTAAGGCTCTTATGATCAGTGAAGATGTTACAGTGGGTTCCCATTAAATAGTGCCTCCACATTTTTAATGCATGAACCACTGCTGCCAACTCGAGGTCATGAGTGGGATAATTTTGCTCATGAGGCCTGAGTGCTCTTGAGGCATAAGCAATGACTCGATTGTCTTGCATCAAGACACAACCTAGTCCAGTGCCAGAGGCATCGCAATATACATCAAAAGGCTTGCTGCTGTCGGGTTGCGCTAACACTGGTGCTATGGTCAGATGCTGCCTTAATGCATGGAAGGCATCTTCGCACTTCTGACTCCAAACAAACTTGGCTTCTTTCTTCAGCAACTCAGTTATAGGCTTCGCAATTCGAGAGAAATCCGGAATAAATCTTCGGTAATAACCATCTAATCCCAGAAAACTCCGAATTTGACAGACAGTCGTTGGTGGCTTCCAGTTCATCACCTCTTGCACTTTATCAGGATCAACAGCTATTCCTGCCTGAGAGATAGTGTGACCCAAGGATTTGATTTCCTTCAGCCAAAAATCACACTTGGACAACTTGGCATAAAAGTGGTGCTCTCGCAGACGTTGAAGCACTACATGCAAATGCCCGGCATGTTCTTCTTCGTTCCTTGAGTACACCAAGATATCATCGATGAAAACCACTACGAATTTGTCCAATTCAGGCATGAAAACAAAATTCATCAAATACATGAAATATGCTAGTGCATTTGTCAGCCCGAATGACATCACCAAAAATTCATATAGCCCGTATCTGGTTGAGAATGCCGTCTTCGGAATATCGCTTGCTCATATCTTGATCTGATGGTAACCAGAGCGAAGGTCTATTTTGGAAAACACCTTGGCCCCGACCAACTGGTCAAAAAGAACATCAATACGAGGCAAAGGATACTTGTTCTTGATAGTTACCGCATTAAGAGGGCGGTAATCTATACACAGCCTCAAGCTTTCATCCTTCTTTTTCACAAATAGTGCTGGACATCCCCAAGGCGAAGTACTTGGGCGAATAAATCCCTTATCCAGCAACTCTTGCAATTGCTTCTTCAATTCTGCCAACTCAGCGGGTGGCATTCGGTAGGGCCTCTTGGAAATTGGGGCCGTTCCCGGTTGCAACTCGATGGCAAATTCAATATCCCGGTCCGGTGGCATTCCTGGCAATTCATCAGGAAAGACATCTGCATACTCGTAGACCACTAGGATCTTCTTCAGAGGTAACTCCATCATAGACGAAGCACATGACTGAGTAGAACCTTGACTGGGCAGAATTAAGGTGAAGTTCCCACAGAACGGAGAATTAATTTCCACGGTACGGCTGGCTACATCAAGCACAACTTGGTGCAAGGTCATCCAATTAGCTCCCAGAATAATGTCCACATTTTCCAAACCCAACACAAGAAGAGTGGTTTTGACAATGTGGCTCCCTAGTTGAATAGGCACACTTTGGTTTAATTGATAGTCGAAATTTTACCCCCAGGTGTGACTATCATGAATGACCCTTTTGAGTAAGAGAATGGCAGTTCACATTTAGCACTGAACTTCTAGCTAATGAAACTATGAGATGCACAGAATCAAACAGAATTAAAGAAGGTTGATTATAAACTGAAAAGATACCGGTCATGATAGGAGCTCCCTCAAGTACTTCCTCCAGAGTAGTGAAGTTGAGCTTCCCTTGCCTGACTTGTACCTTCTGCTTTCTTCCCTTGTCTTGATTTGGTGCTGGCATCTGCCTCTGCTGGTTTCTAGGACAATTCTTAGCATAGTGGCCCACATTGCCACAAGTGAAACACTTGTTCCCATTGCACTGGCGGAACTGCTGCTGCTGCGGAGGCTGATTGTTCCTTGGAGTGGGAGCTGGAAAGCGGTTGGGTGCCGGCTGCTGCTGCTGAGGTGGCCTGGTCACCCATCTGCCTGCCTGCTACTGGAAACCCCTGCTCTGATTGTGAGAAACAATCCGGAACCTCTGGGCCTGAGCGGATGGTGCTGCCATTGGCGCCTTTCTCTTCTTCTCTGCCCAGTGAGCTACAATGCAGTCCTCCTGGGAGATGGCCATGTTGACCAACTCATTGAAGCTATCAGCCCAGACAGTGTTGAGTCGTTCCCGCAGCTTGGTATTAAGACCCCTGCGGAAGCGGTCTCTCTTCTTTTCATTAGAATCAGCATGGTACCCTGCATACTGGCACAGGTCGTTGAAGGCTTGCGCATACTGCAGTACCGTGCGAGTTCCTTGATTAAGGGCCAGAAATTCATTCAGCTTCCGATCAAGAATGTCAGCTGGGATGTGGTGTCCTCTGAAGGCAGTCTTGAATTCCTCCCAAGACACTTCACGATCAGCGGGGAGCATAGCACGGAAGTGGTCCCACCAAGTCCGAGCAGATCCGCGAAGCTGCTGCGCGGCGAAGCGAGTCTTGGTAGCATCAGGGCAGTCTCCCGTGAGGAGGGGAAACTTGGACACGACGACGCGAAGCCACACGTCGGCGTCCAACGGATCCTCTGCCTTGGTGAACAGGGGTGGCTGCGTGCTCAGAAACTCCTGGTAAGTTGCCATTGCCGGAGGTCGCTGATGCTGGCCTCCACCATGCTGCTGAGGGTGGGGCTAGCGCTACAAGAGCTGTCGCGGAATCTCATTCTGCTGGGCCATCAGCCCCTGCACTGTGGGAGCTGGAGGAGGTGGCGGGGGAACCTGCTCGTTATGCCCGCGACGCTGCCTAGCTGCCATCTGAAAACAGAGATTGCCGCCATTGTTATCCCAACTCACAGTTTCGAACGACAAGATATCATCTCATATGGAAGGAAAAATGCCATAGTCATAATATTAGGTTCGGAATCAAGATAACATGGTGACAAACATCCCACAGATATCAAAAGTTCACAGGGTTACATCAATCAGGGGAAGGTACCTGTAAGCCTAGTCCAAAATCTGACATTAACTAAGCTCGCATAGGTTTCTATCCGCCTAAAAGTGTCAAAGTGACTGTTTAACCCTGAGCGGTGGAAGCGACACTGGATACGGGTGAAGGAGGCATCGCGGAGGTAGTCCCATTGGCACCAGGGGCTGGTCCTAGCTCCTCAGGAGCCTCTTCTCCCTCGCTTCCGGCTTCATTGGCCTCCATCTCCAAGTGGTGCATGTCCAGGTGGTCATTCGCTTCTTCGAGTTCCCTCTGCACATCGTGAAGCTGGTTCTCCAAGACATCAATGGTGTTGTCTCGGATCTCCACCTGCTGCTCCAAGGTGGTAATGCGCTGGCTCAGCCTTTCCACCTGCATATCCTTCTCCACTAACTCGGAGGATAAATCGACCACAAAATCTTCTCGGCTATCGAGAGTGAGCTTGACGGTTTGAGCAATGTTAGCAAGGTGCGCCATAGTGTCGCTCTGAAGGGCCTGAAGGTGGTACAGCGCACTCATGCACTGAACGGTGACCCTCCCAACTAAGTCAGGATACATTGCCCACACATCCTTCACATGGCTCACACGGTTACACCACATGGGATCATCTCTCTTCTCAGCAGGGAAGAGTCCCAAGGGGTGCATCACCATCTCCAAGGGATGGTAGCCACAAAAAGTCGTCAGAGTCTTCATGGCTACTGCTTCAACGGTGTCGTCCGTCCTGAGTCCAATCGTCTCAGAATCAAGAGAACACCAACCTAGCTGAAGGGGATGAGCCTCCAAAGTCAGCCAGACCCGACAACAAGGTACCAGGTGCTCCTCATACAACTACACCGTGTACAAAGGGGGTGTAGGGTAACCGGCGGAGTTAAGCACTTCCCACAAGATGGAAGGAAAGCCATCACGGGAAAGGAAGTCAGAACTGAAATGAGTGTCTCCTCCACTGGCGGGGGTGGGTGAATTCATCTGCGGAAGGGAACCAAAGGTAAAGATTATGGTGGAAGGAAAAAGAAAAAGAGAGCCCGAATGGTTTTAAAGAAGGTGGGTTAGCTCAAGTTTTTAATTCCTCTTTGTGTTTATAATGCATGCATGCTGAAGGTAACGTTGCCTCTCCAAAAATAGGGTGCTTTTAGGGCATCCTTAGAAATATAAGTACGGCCCATGGTGCCTAATTTAATTAGCCACGTATTTCTCCCTCTATGCCTAAGGCCTTTCGTCCTAGGTCTAGCGATCTAGTCCTGACGATCCGTAGCAGTTTTCTATGCAAGTTTTAGGTTTTGAAAATTGGTATTCATGGTTTATTGTCCTTCTCCATGGTGGAATTTGCTCCAATACCAGCTGTGGCAGAACCACCTGAATTATTCTAGCTTAAGTGCCTAAGTCACGCCTCAGGGGCCGTAACATACTTAAATCGGAATAACCCGTCAGTTCCTCAGATCTAGTCTGATAGAGCCACTTAACCAGGATCAAATTCCACAATCTCACTCGAAGGTGAGTCACAGAAGAAATACAATAAAACAGGAAACCTCAAATTAAGTGCTGAATTATTACATAGATCGGAGTTTTTGAGTAGCAATAAGAGTTCACGAAATAAAATGCAGCGGATAATTGATGTCGTCGGTATCGAGGAAATGGGCAAGGCCTAGCCCACTACTCCTCGTGCTCCTCTCCTGCCGGAGCAACATCCCACTCGACGGTCCAACCCGGTGGCAGGGTGGTAGGCCAAGTCACACCATAACCATTTCCTGAGTGGTACCTGCAAAAATTATGCCACAAGCAAGGCTGAGTATACTAATACTCAGCTAGACTTACCCGGTGTGAGGAATCTACTCCTCTACCTCTAGACTATGCAGCTGTTTGGCTGAGGGGGTTTGGTTTGCCAAAAGCACTAGCTGTTTCTAAAATCAATTTTTAGCTTTTCAATTTCTATCATCATTAACTTAGCTAGATTTGCTCCTTCTAAGCATACATGGTGACAAGCATTTAGTTCAATCAACAAATTATCTCATGTAACCTCATTTCACTTTTTACTCGATGCAGTACAAGGGGTCAAGCAGTCTCATTAGCTGCGAGAAGCAGACGATTCGAATCGAGTTTTAACCTTGCAAGGTAAACCTAAACACACAGCATGTCAGGGTACTCCGACCCCACACATGACAACCGTCCCCATCGATTCCCCGTTCGCGTCCAGGCCTCACCGCCTTGGCATACAAAGCTCCACTGACCCACCATAGCTAGCATGGGAGACCCAGTCTCAGGTCGCATGAGGGATAAAGTCCGCGCCCGGCTTCACTCAGGTACTAGGTTTACCGGTTACCATTTTTCCCGGCATGTGCTTAGTACGTTCAAAAGCTTGACTCAGGTATCCACACATTAATCCTTAATTCTTTTTCCCGTCTCATGGTCAAGGCATCCTCCCTGGATCCAAGTCCATAGACTAACATAGATCCCGTTATCAAGATGAATACAATCAATTCCTGACCTCACGCGAGTGCTAGAAAAATCACTCGACTTCTACCGAGATCTTGATTAGCAAGCAGCTACTCGACCTAGCATACTAGTATTCATCTCAAAAAGGAATCCTAAGTTCATACAACTAGAGGTTTCAAGCAACTCCTACACTTAAGTGCACATTACAATCCTACAAGCATTAAGTGTAGTAAAGTAGCATATAATAATACGATTATGCATATAAACCGGGGCTTGCCTTCAATTGCTCGGGCTGCGGGGAGATCCTCGATAGCAGCCTCGGAAGCTTGCTCCTGGTCCTCCTCTTGGATAGATCCTTGCTCGGGGATGAGCACGTACTCTCCGTCGGCAAGATTACAATCTAATGAATGCAGTGCGTAAGATATATGCATGATATGACATGTGCTTTAGAAATTACAACTTTTGATGGTGTATGATCTACTTGAGTTAGATAAAGTTAAACCTCACTTATGTGAGACCTTTGGGTGGTATACTTGGTAAATTGGGTCAAACTTAGCTAAGGTAAGTGGTAGGTTTTATTTTGGGGTTCCACTGAATTCTTTTTAAAGCCTTAGTGAGTTTGACAAGAATTCAAGTTGGACTTATTGGAGTGAGATTTATTTGTCCCTTCTTTTTCTTTATTCTCTTGAAGTTTTTGGAGTGGGTTTGAACTACAAGTTATCCTAGTCAATTTCCAAAAATTCAGTAAAAATTACAGTGGCTTATTACTGGTGTAAACTTTTCTATCTCAAAATTTGGGGTTCAAAAAGTGAATAGTTTTCTCTGGACAAAAATACAAAATTTTAGGGCAGAAGGGGTGATTTGAACTACAACTATCAATTAATAGTAGGTAATTCTCTAAGACTTATTTTTGCTGGCATTTAGATGCTATAGCATGACTTGGCACAAAATTCTAGTCATTAATTCTTATTAGTTATTTTACTGGGATTTTCTAAGATTCTTGGCCCAAGGGGTGCTTTCTACTACCACTATATTTGAAAAATATCAAACAACAGACTTCTGATTTTTCTTAGCTTCTATTTTGTGCAAGAGCAATCATTCTGAAGTTTGGCATCTTTTTGCTTAAGGGAAGGGGTGGTATGCATTAATTGACTAAATGGCCTTTCTTATAAAATATTAGCAATAGGTATTATTTTCAATATTTTTAATGGGTTTGCATTTTTCTCTGGTGGCCTATCTCATTATTGACCTAGCAAAATTTTATTTGCCCATTATTGCATTATTATGGGTTATTCATGATTTATTTAGAAAATGACTCATTATCATATTACACTTATTTACCCTACTTAAAATGATGGGCTAGGGTGTTCATTATTTTTGCAGTGGGGTTCTGGTGGTTATAAGTTCACTGGATTTTAGTTATCAATTTTGGGTCTGGTTTTGTAATTCTAATAACTGATTTCTAGTTGGAATAATGCTAAATAACACATTCCACTTTAAAACTGATCTGGACTAGAGGTCCCTTTATTTTTCTTAGCTTCTCTGTTACTTAAGAAAACTAGGAAAAATAATTTCACTCACTGCTCATTAATTTCTAATGCCTTTCTGATTTTCCTAAGTTTTGGGCAAAATAGCTTTAAATGGACATCTACACTATATTTTTCAATACTGGGGTTCCTACTATTTTTAAACAGTGTCTAAAAGAGGTTTGAATATCTACAGATTTTCTTAGGTTCAGCACAGAAGAAAAACTAATTTTCCTTAATTAAACAAGGTTTGGTCAGTTTCTGTTTTTAATTTTAAACTCTAAAAATTAGAACAGAAAGCATAGGTTTTATTATTTTTAAATGATAGTTCATAATATTTAGGATCTAGCAAAATTAGTTTGATAACTTTTGATTAAGAATTCATCAAGTTATTGATTTTCTAAGTTCTCTGGTTATTTAAAAAGATTAACAGAATTGATTAAATGGAAAACTACTTTGCACTGGGGTCCCGGGCGGGTGCTTTAAGTTTTTCCTCACGAATCAGTCCCTGGGCTACTATTCACATGAGACACTGACATTGCAGAAAACCCCCTAGGTTCTTCTAATCCTAACCCGAGGTCCTTCTCCTAACATAAACAGTGCCCGCGGCGGAAGAAAGGGCGGAGGGGCTTACCGGCGGCGAGATTGCTCCGGTGAGGTGGTCGAGGACGTAGGAGAGGTCTCGGGGATCACAACGATGTGCGGGTCGCCGTCGGGGGTGGTCGGAGTTGGCCGGTCCGCGTGCGCAGGCGGGGGAACTCGTCGACGGCGAGGAGTCCGGCCTATCCAGGGCGAAATTGACCAATCAAACGGGTCAGAAAGCTTCACCAGGGATCAATGAAGGGGTGCACGCGAGGAATTGAAGAATGGCTCACCGAAGAGCTCGGTCCACGCGCGGGGGCGGGCGACCGAAGTCCGGCGAGGGTGATCTCGGGCTTCCGTTGAAGTTCTGCCGGGTCCGAGGGCTTGGAGAGCTTCATGGGCCTATGGCGGAGCTAACCGAAGCACTGGCGTGACTTGAGGGCAACTGGAGTGGGCTGGCCACGGTGGCCGAAGCTCTGGCGGCAATGGCGGGCGGAAAAGAGCTCGCCGGAGCTAAGGAGGGGTGGCTGGCCGGTGGTGGTGAGTGCGGGGAGGAGTGAGGCGCGCCTGGGGAGGCTTTATAGGCACGGGCGAGCACGACCGAGGGCGGGGCTCTAACAAGTGCTCGGGGCGTGCGCGGCGAATGCCAGTGCGCGTTCTGGCGCCTGGCACAGCGTCGAGCACGAGGCAGCGCAGAGAGAGGTCGAGTTCAAGGGCGGATTGGCTCCAAATCTTTGAGATTTTGGCCATAATCCCGTTGAGAGATATCTTCCTCTCAAGTCCCTTTGTCGTTTATGTGTGGAGGCTAGCAGGTTTGGTTGACTGGATTAGGAGATAGAGAGGGAAGAAATCTGGTTTGTCTCACTGCCGCACACAGGGAGAAGATCTCTGGTTTGACGTGTCCGAGGCACGCGTCCCAATGCCATCTTCTAGCAGGCGACAGAGGGGTTAGTTAGGCACATTTTTGTTAATGGGGTCATTAGGATTTGAGTTAGGGATCAAGGTGAACACGCTTGATCTTTGGCTCAAGGTCTGAAATTCAGAATTCTGAAATTCAGAATTTCCTATTGAGTCCCCACATGAGAAGCTTGTTTGGGGTTTTATTTGAATTATTTTGGCCAAGCTTCTTCAATCTTTATTGTTGCTTATTAAATATACTTCAATGTTTATAATTGGCCCAAGCCATGATTCTAAATTTTTCATACCCTTTTCCCCATTCTCTTGAATTTTGCTCATAGGCCTCAATTAGGGTTTTTGTTGGGGTTGCACATTTTGCCTTTTTTGAAAAACCCATTTGTTTTGAACATGATACTTTTAAGCATAGGCTTGGTGGATCCTTTATTCTTAAGTCAATTTGATGTTCATACTTAAATTTGGTTCACATAAGATGATGGTTCATGGGTTAGCACTTTGAGAGAAACCCTAGGTGACACAGGGGTGTCACATCGCTATACCCTAAAAGCAAAATAGTCAACCCTTCAGAGAAAGAGGAACATTTTACTTGCTAGCACCAGGGGCATATTCTGGCACCTTGTTTGCAAAATATTCAAGATCTAACATAACTATAACATACACATATTTCATATTACATTGGATGATTCTGTATGACATCATTGCATTGAAATATCTCTGCTAGTAATGTCTTTCACAGAAGCAACAGAAGAGGAAGGATGACTCGGGGCATCGGGCGTAGCCTTAACATCAGCGACAATATCGTCAGGCACCATGACGCCGGGCCTCCTCATCAGGAGCCGTCCAGCGCGAACGGCTTTATCCATTGCCTTGTTGCGCTGAATCTTCAAGATAGCACAGTTGTCCTCTAAAGCTTTGGTAGCTAGTCGTGCGGCCTCTAGCTTCTATGCAACGAGTTTCTTGGAGACACGCAGATCCTTGATCATAGAGTCCTTGGTCGACACCAACTGTTTAAGTCACAAAACCTCATCTTGGGATACCTGCAGTTCATGACGATGATGGTCTAGGTCTGACATGGTGAAGCGGTGGCTCCTTTCCAAAATTGTCAAGGAGTTACTGGCGTCACGGTATAACTTGTCCAGATTATCACGTGAGGCCGCGAGTGCTCGTTTTTCCTCCTACAAGCAAGAAACAACATTCAACATCCAGACAACAATAAGCTTGACAAAGTCAGCCAAGGAAGTTTACCTCATGCGCCGTCCTCTCCGAGTTAAGTTGGGAATTGAGGGAAGAAATCAAAGAACGCGTGTCGTCCAATGAAGCAGAGGTTTGGGCCAAGTCGGTTTGGCTTTGAGAATATTTCTCTTCGAAGTTACAACACTATTAGATCAACTCGGCCCGACTCCGAGAATACTTTTTCTCGGTGTTTTGGACCTGGGGGGCCCTCAGCCGGACCGACTAGTGAATTTTAGTGCCGCGTGCCCCTGTCCAGATGGGTTGATGCAAGATGGAACACAAGCGATGGGATGAGGCTTATATTATCCTGCACCAGGGGGCGCTTGCAGTAGGGGTTACAAGCGCTGCGGGAGAGCGAGAACGAGAGAGAGTGAGGAGAGGGTACGGCCTTGAGGCGAGCCGTCTAGGGCTGCCTTCACCGTGTCTCTCCTACTCTGCCTGCCTCCACTCGTCCGCATCGTGCGTCCGTGAGTTCGTACGTTGCACGTTTTTGTCCCTCTCTCTCCCGCCTCTCCCCCCTCGTGGGGCCCTGGACACCCCCTTTTTTAGACACAAGGAGATGCCCAGCTGTACAATGGGGGTGTAGCTTGGAGCTAACGTGGCTGGCAGGGAAGTGCCCTGAGCCCTGTACAGATAATAATGTGGCCGTCGGGGGAGCGCCTTGAGCCCTGTAGATGTACCGACGTGGCCGTCGGAGGAGTGCCTTGAGCCCTATAGAGGTAACAACGTGGCCGTCGGAGAAGTGCCTTGAGCCCTGTAGTAGCATAGCTAATGGCGCGACATGGATCCTGCTGACGTTTCCTTGCTTCCGTAGGGTGTTGAGAGCAGCTGACGTCATGGGCGCACACGGGGAACCATCATTACCCGTTACCGGAGTAACTTAGATGGGACACCGGTCTTGTTCCTTCGTAGCCTAAAGCAGCTAGCTAAGGGTAGGGCAATGATGGATCCCCAGTAGTGTAGCTGATAAGAGGCTAAGGTCGGGCGAGGCGGCGACTCCTCCGAGGCCGAGGCCGAGGCTGAGGCTGAGGCTAAGGCCAAGGCCTAGGGTCGGGCAAGGCGGAGACCTTCTCCCGAGGCCGAGGTTGAGGCCGAGGCCCAGGGTCGGGCGAGGCGGAGACCTTCTCTCGAGACCGAAACCGAGGCCGAGGCCGAGGTTGGGGTTGGGCGAGGCGGAGACCTTCTCCCGAGGCTGAAGCTGAGGCCGAGGCCTGGGGTCGGGCGAGGCGGAGCTCCCTGTAGTGCCTGAGGCCGAACTCGGGGGAGGTCATGACTTGCTGTTGTCGGCCCTTCCCTGATAGCTGGCACAGTTGCCGGAGCGGGGTGAACAACGCTGTTTTCCTGTCAGAATGGTCAGTAAAGGGGGCGAAGTGACTGCGGTCACTTCGACCTTGCCGACTGAGGCACGCGTGTCAGGATAAGGTGTCAGGCGATCCCCGCATTAAATGCGCATGCGATACGGTCGGTTGGTAAGGCGATTCGGACGAGGTCGCTGTACGACAAAGCTTGCCTGCGCTAGACTTTGGGAGAGCCGAGGGTGTGTCTGCTGACTAAGGGGACCCTCGGGCGAGGCGTGAATTCGTCCGGGACTTCTGTCCTTGCCCGAGGCTGGGCTCAGATGAGGTCACGTCTGTCACACCCGGTTTCAGAAGGCAAACCGAATGCGAACCATGTACGTGCCAGGATCAGTTATTCACGTACACAACAGTTACATAACATGGACATCATCACACAGTGCTCAAAGTAGCATTAAAAAGGGAAAATAGTCGATTACATCATACGTCTGAGACGTCCATATAGTCATTACAATAAATCAAAGTGCAAACACGAAACGTAGATAAACGCGGCCTTCACAGGCAGCCGACTGGGGGTTGCCGCTAACCCACGCCTAGAACTCGTCGTAGTCTTGGAACTCCTGGAAGTCTCCTTCCACAGCTTCATCTTCGCCTGAGCAGTGGTTGCAATGCTGACAACCTGGGGGGGGGGGGGGTTTGGTGTGTAGAGCAAGAGTGAGTACACATCAACATACTCAGCAAGTATCCTGTTTGGCTGTAGTGGACTAGCTTTATGTGGGGGTAAGTCAAGCAGTTGCTTTTAGTTGGTCAGATTATTATTTACTAGTAGAAAGCCAGGTTTTAACATTAATCCAAGTTATTAGCCCGATGTACCCTTTCCAAACGGAAAGAATACCACTTACCAACACCATAGACGTAACCAAAACCATCAGTCTCATTGCCACCTGTAAACCAAAATGTCTCTGATCAAGTACCACTAATCATTGGAGCTCCCTTGGCCGCTCATAACCGCGAGCACGGCTGATATATCAGTTTTCAAACACTCTGCAGAGGTTGTGCACTTTACCCACAAGCCGTGATTCCCTCTTGCCTCGGGCCGATCAAACCCTTAAACACTACCAAGGTGAATAGGCAGGGTTTCACTACGTAGCCTTTACAAAGATTCTCCGGGGCTGTAGCCGCCCGTTAAGTTTCCTAAATGTACCGCACTCCTCCCCAAGGGACAAATCAACCTTGGCAGAGCGAGCCGCATACACCGAGCCCCATTGACGGCACGACGGCGAAGCGAACTACACCCCGGATCCTCTAATTACTCAGCTAAGGGCGTCCCACTCCACCCTCATGGTTGCACTGTTTTCCCGGGCGGTCATCCATAGAACTGGTCCTTACGGAGAGGCACTCGAGAAACCGCTCGAGCCCCCTTAAAGGCCACAAGTACAACATCATCATAAGAGAAGGGAAAACAGCGTATCATATATAATCTCATCATGTTCATTGATTAGAGTTGAGCAATAGCATGAAGCTAAACAATAATAATCCGACCCAAATAGGTAAACAAGGACATGGATAACAAAAGCTAGTCAATCCTTAAGTATAAATGTGTAATGCGGGAGGTGAATTAAAGAATGATTAGGACAGAGATAGGTCAAAGGACACTTGCCTCCACCAACCGACTGCTGCTCAGGGGCTTCTCCTGCGAGTTCTTCGGGCTCTTCGACCGAATCGTTCTCTATGCGATTGCAAGCATACATACATCCATCCATTCAAATTAGGAAACAAACGGTACACCATTACGAAAGAACAAATAAAGTAAATATGCATAGAATATCACATACGATAATGAACTTACCAAGGTTAGAAAGAAATGGGGAAAGGTTTCGCGAGAGTTAAAGCTTAAGCCCGAGACGCACTACGGGTTGATGAATAACTAGACGTCACGTGCTCTAGGTCTACTTAGCTTCAATGATAAGAATTAGCTACATGCACTAGTGTAAACGTGACCATTTTTAGTAGATTAACATTGAATAAGATAGACACAATTTAACTAACGTAACCAATTTCCAAATTGAGACTCCTATCTTATTAATATAAACAACGTGATTAGCGCATATAGGATACGGGGGGGTAGACGGGGGCTAGGGGGTAGACGATCGTGTCGTGAGCGCGACAGGGCGCTATACGTCGCGTCGCGAGCACGACGAGCTACGCCAGAACGCTGCGCGAGCACGCGCACGCGCAAAGCCACACTTAACGTGCCGCGAACGAGTCGCGCACGCGTCGGGGCCGTGCGCTGGCCGAGCTCGAGGCCGCGCGCCGAAGGCACGCTGGGCCAAGCTCGAGGCCACGTCGAGGGCCGACACGACGCGAGCAAGGCACGGCGGGGCGAGCGGGCAAACATGCTAGGGCAAGCGAGCACGGGCGAGCGAGGACGCCGCGGACCACTGCGAGCGAGGCACGGACGGGGCGAGGACACAGTCGGGCGAGGCCGAGCGCGGGGGCAGGGCGACCGGGCCGGGGCGCGACGGGAGCGGCCGAGCCGGGGCACGGGGCGGCCGAGCCAGGGTCGGGGCGGGGCGGTTGGGCCGAGCGCGGGGGAGGGGCGGCGCGGGCGGCCGAGCCGGGGCGACGTGGGGCGGGGCTCGCGCGGGCAAGGGCGGGGCTCGCGCGGGCGGCCGGGGTGGCCGGGGCCGGGCGGGGTCGGGGCGCGGGCGGCCGGGGTGGCCGAGCCGGGCGGGGTCGGGGGCGCGGGCGGCCGGGGTGGCTGGGGCCGGGCGGGGTCGGGGCGCGGGCGGCCGGGGTGGCCGGGGCCGGGGTCGAGGCTGAGCTCGCTAGGGCCGAGGCGGGCGCGCCCATGGCGCGGGAGCGGGGGACGCCGGTGGGAGGGAAGGAGGAGGGAGGGAAGGAGAGGAGGGAGGGGGAAGGGAGAAACCTCACCGGAGGGGAGGACGGCGGTGGCGGCGCCGGGGAGGGGCGGCGGCGGCGCGGGTGAGGGGCAGCGGCGGCTAGGGTTAGGGTGAGGATGAGGGAGAGAGAGAGAGGGAGAGGGAGGGGATTTTTGGAAAAAGAAAAAGAAAAAAAAGAGAGGGGGGACGGTTGGGCCGGCTGGGCCCAAAGGGGGAGGGGGGGGCGCGGCTGGGCCGCCAGGCCAGCCCACGGCGGGGGAGGGGGAGGGGGCGGCTGGGCCGAAATGGGGAAGGAGGGGGGAGGGGAGGAGAAAAAGGTTTTCCTTTTTCTAAAATCTAATTTCCTCTAGATGAAAGCATTCACATTTTTAATCAATCAAAAAGTATGCATGGTTCGGCATGGTGCATCACACAAAATAAAGTATTTTTAAGGTTTTGTTTTACACGAGGTCTAAAGCCAAAACCCGCTATGACTTTGGAAAAGATCAAGGTTAAGCGAGGGGAAAAGGGAAAAGAAAAGGGTAACGCCTGAATTTGGTGAGAGAAAAGAAGAAAAAAAATTCTACCCCCAAATTCAGGGCGTTACAACGTCCCTTGGTAGACGAAGCCCGCGCTCTATCGGTCGTTTATGGTTTGTTCTGAAGATGTTTTCCAGCCGGATTAAGGAGCATTGGGGGTACCCCTAATTACGGTCCCTGACAGTAGCCCCCGAGCCTCGAAGGGAGTGTAAGTACTTGCTTGGAGGTTCTGCCGGATTTTTTGCAAGGGGACCGGCCCTTCTCGGTTATGCTTTGTTCTGGTGGGTGTGCGCGCGAGTGCACCGACCGGGTGTAGCCCCCGAGGCCTCGGAGGAGTAGTTTGACTCCTCTGAGGTCTTAATCCTTTTTGTGATGCCTTGATCAGCCTTGTTGTTCCCTTATGCGGCCTGGCCGCAGCCCGGGTGCACGGTCAGGCTTCGAGTTTTCACGATGGTTTGTTGATGTGGTCAACAGTTTGGCCGTAGCCTGGCGCGAGAGCAGCCCCCGAGCCTCTGCACGGAGCAAGAGGGCGATCAAGGACCGTCTCGACTTTTATTGTACGCCCCTTCGTCGCCTTTCCGCAAGGAGGAAGGGGGGAAAGCGCCGTGTTACCCCCGGGGGCACCGAACACGGTGTTTCCAGTGAGCTGTTAACGGGTAATCCGAGTGGACGCCCGAGCCCCGTTCGATAAGGGTCAGCTAGTGGCCCAGAGGCGCGCTCCAAAAGTACCTGCAGGTGATTTGCTGGACCCAGACCCATTCGATAGGATCCGAGGGCTCGATGCCTCCCTCCGGTGGGATTCCATTACAAATTGTTCCCGCTGGTCTCGGAAATGTCCTAGGGTACCTCGGGAGCGTAGCCCGAGCCTCGGCCATGTAACGGACATACCTAGGGTCATCCCTAACTCTGCGTGCTCTGGGGCGGCTGTCGAACCCTTCTGAGGGGCCAGCCTTCGAACCCCTGATCAGTAATGGGCTCGGAGCCCGAGTGCTCTAGGGTGGTTACCGAACCCCGGAGGGCGCAACCTTCGAACCCCTGATCAGTAGGAGGGCTCAGGGCCCGTTTCCTTCGCCAAGAAGGATCCTTTTCGCAATATCCCCTTTCCCGCTCCCTGTGGCAAGAGAGAGAGAGAGAGAGGAAAAGGAAAAAGATATAAATTTAAATAATGTGGCGCACCTTTTATGACGCGGTCGTCATGACGGAGACGAAACGGCGCTCGCTTCGCCTGCCGGAGGTGTCGCTTGCCCTGCCAAGGAGTTAATGCGACGGGACGGGCGATTCGTGGGGCGTCTGTTGCACGTGCGTGAGTCGTTCGAGGAACGGAACACAGGTGCGTCGTTTTTCATGCTGCGGGGGAGGGCTACCCTGCCGTTTTGAGAGAGGATGCGAACCTGTAGGCGATTGGACCGCTGCTTCTGCACGCTTGATGCTGCAGTTACTGCCGGCCCGCCTCTGATCATATCGACCGTCGTGCCTATCTCCGCGGCTGAGTGACCCGTGATCGCCGCACTTAATAGGTACTGTTGGGTCACGCGCAGGGCTGCCTTGAGTCGCTGCGCTGGTTCCGCAGTCGAGAAGACGCAGCATTGGCGCAAGCAGCGGTGTGGTTTCCTTGCATGTAGTTACCATTGCGCCGGTTACATGACATGCGGGATCGGGCCTCTGTGCTGGACCACCGGATGCAACGAAGCTGAAAGGGTGCACAACCGTGGTGCGGTTGCATGCTTCCCGCGTGGCGGTCCGCCCTTCGATCGCTGGTTTCGGCGAGGATGGGGGAATGCTTATAACCGCAGGGCGGTTACATGCTTCACGTGTGGCGGTTTGCCTCCTTCGCGTTTTGGGTCAGCTCGCATGACATGTATGACCCAGCCCCCGTGTCGTAGGGTGGGAACCCTGGAGCACATCGGTGGAGACTTTGCCCGTGACACTTGGGGGTTGCGAGTGAGGAGATCTGCCTTTAAAAAGGGACCAACCCCCCGGGGGGGGGGGGGTAGCCATGCCTTCACACTCATCGCATCCATCGCGCCCTTCTACCTTTCGAGCCCCCAGATGGGGTGCACCCGCATTGCCTTCTTTTTGCTGCTGTTCGAGGAGCGTGACCCTGTGGGGGTTGGCGCTCTCTGGTCACCACTCGGCTTCAAGGATTTTCATCATGCAGCCCGGCTGCAGTCCCCCACCGGCGGTCACCCAGGATGATGACCGCAGGCCTTGTGGTGGGGGAGAGCGAGCCGGGCCGTGGCCTCCCTTCTACCCTCAGCTTCAAGGATGTTCATCATCAGTGCTGTGGAGGAGGGTGCACCGAGCCGGGGCCCGTCTCCGCGTGGGCAGCGGCCCGTTCCTTCCCTCAGTGATCGGGGGAGAAGGGCGTTCGCCGCCCGTGGCGCTGTCAGCTGCCGCGTGTCTGGCTCCCCGGCCTGAGCGGCTCTGGCGCTGCTTCCGGTGCCACCTCCTACCGCTGGGGTAGGGCATGCCTGCCCGTCCGCTGCATGGGCGTCGATCGCGCCGTGCGCGGGCCGGCTATGTCTAGGTCCTCCTTGCACCGTCGGCTGTACCGGGGGGTCGCCCAACATGTCGTACGCCGCGAGGGCGGTACTCGTATTCTGGGATAGCCTCAGCGAGGACGGGAGTGAGGACCTGCCGGTGCGCTTTGGGGCGGCCGACGTTCGCCGGCGCGGTGTTGGTGGGCAGGTGGCCGCTGTCGTCGGTGCTGAGGTGGTGGTGGTCGCCATAGGTGAGGCTTCCTCTACCGAAGTGCTTGCCTCTGCCGACGAGACCATCAGCGCCACCTGGATCCGGACCTCCAGCCTTTTGGCTTTAATGGCTTGTCCTTGCCCCTCGGATGGGGGACGGGGACGAGGGCCTTTTCTCAGTAGTGTTTGCCTTGAGGCAATCACTGCTGCTGTCTAGCCACCCGAGGTGGAGGTCGTTGTCACTCTGCCGGTGCAGTGGTCGCTGGCGAGCCGCTTGGAGCTCGTTATCCCGCAGGCCTTCTGGTGTGGAGGTTGTTCATTCCTGCGGGAATGGACCCGGAGTCCCGTTTGTAATGGTACCTTCTTGAGAGCGAGATGTAATAGCTTTGAGTACTAAGACATCTGCCGTAGGTCGGGACAACTGCCGAGGGCGCTGCCGACGTCTAAGTCTAGGTACCATTGTTACCCCAAGCACGTGTGTTTGTTCTTTATGGCTGCTGAGGCCTAAACATTTGGGTGTAAAGCCATGTTTCTTTCCTCTTGTTTCGAGCATTAAGACTTGTCCGTCGGTAGCAGAATCACTTATCCGAGCGTGAGCCGCCTTTTCTGGAAGGTGACGAGTGAGGTATCCGTATCCCAGAGGCGTAGGAGTCCCTCAGCTTGGTCGGCCTTGCCGTTCAAGGTCTCAGTCGCTTGTTTTTGAGACTCTGCTACTGACACAATCGAGATGCACGAAAGTTGTTTTGGTGGAAAAACTTTCCCGAGGAAAGTTTCGGTGCAAAGGGTGCTCCCCCTTTCTGGACCCCGAGGCGACCGCTCGGGCCGAGACCCTTGTGGAGGGTCTGGCCGTGGCCGTCGGGTCTGCTTGGTCCGCCCAAGCTAGGGTGTCCGGGCGGATGGTGTGTTTTGCTGTCTCTGTGACTTTGTTTTTTGTCTCCATTCTTCTCCTTGCGTCTGAAGAAAGTTGTCCTGCTGTCCACAGGGTTCGAGATGGCTCTTGACGAGTCCGTCAAGAACTGCAAGGCGCTTGCCGAGGCGGCTGAGCAGAAGGAGGCCGAGCGCGTGGCCATGTCCAAGGCCATCTCAGCTTTCTGTCAGGCCTTTGGCCTCGATGGTGCCCCCTCGGGTAGCTCCCCCCAGAGTCATCTGCGGGCCTTGGGCGGCCATTTGCACAACAGACTCCGCGGGGCGCTGCACCACGGTGTTAGGTGGGCCTTCGCCGTGCTCGCTTCCCACTATGACGTGGATCTGGAGCGGGTCAGCGAGGGGTACTGCTTACCCGACGAAGAGGAGGCTGCCTTAGCCGAGGTCCAGAGGCTTGACGCGGCCGTCGAGGGCCCAAGTGCGGCGCTGGCTTCCTCCTTTAAGGTGGAGATCCTTCCGCCCGTGTCGCCGTCTAAGGCCGGGCCAGATTCTGTCGAGGGTGGAAGTGACACCGAGCATGCTGCTCCTCCCCCTGCCGATGTCTGAGCCTGCAGGAACAATTTGCTTGAAGTATGTGTATGTCTTTTGCGGCTGCTGAGGCCTAAACATTACTGTCGTATTATAAAGCTGCGTTTTCTTTTCTCTTGTTCCGTGCGTTAGGACCTGTTCGGTAGCAGAATCACTTATCCGAGCGCGAGTTACTTTTCGCGGAAGGTGATGAGTGAGGTATCCGTATCCCGGAGGTGTAGGAGTCCCTCGGCTCGGTCGGCCTTGCCGCTTACGTGTTCTCCCGTCGTTTTTAGGATTCTATTAGCGACGCAGTCGAAAAGGCACGAAAGTCGTTCTGGCAGAAAAGTTTTCGAGCGTTAGGACTTATTCGGTAGCAGAATCGCTTATCCGAGTGTGAGCTACCTTTTCGCGGAAGGTGATGAGTGAGGTATCCGTATCTCGGAGGCGTAGGAGTCCCTCGGCTCGGTCGACCTTGCCGATTATGGTCTCTCTTGCTCGTCTTTAGGATTCTGTTATCGACGCAGTCAAAATGCACGAAAGACGTTCTAGCAAAAGACTTTTTTCGAGAAAAATTTTGACGCAGAGGGGGTTCCCCCCTTCTAGCCCCCGAGGGAGGGTCGGGCTTTGCCAAGGCAAGCCTGATCCTTCCTTGATGGTTAGACTTTATTTATGCATGTAAAGAAAGCGAGATACATGAACGACTTGAAACATTTTAAGGGTAAAAGTGACGAAGCTGTTCAATGTTCCAAGCGTTGCTGTAGACCTCGCCTTGATCATTGGCCAGCTTGTATGTCCTGGGCTTCAAAATCTTGGCGATGATGAAGGGCCCTTCGCACGGAGGGGTGAGTTTGTGGCGCCCTCGAGCATCTTGCCGTAGCCGAAGTACCAAGTCTCCCACTTGGAAGTCTCAGGGCCGAACCCTTTGGGCGTGGTAGCATCGTAGAGACTGCTGATATCGCGCCGAGTGTAGTAAGGCCACGTCCCGAGCCTCTTCCAGCTGGTCCAGCGAATCCTCTCGGCTGGTCTGGTTGCTTTGGTCGCCGTAAGCCTTTGTCCTCGGGGAACCGTATTCCAAGTCCGTGGGTAAGATGGCCTCGGCCCCATAGACTAGGAAAAACAGCGAGAAACTCGTGGCCCGGCTCGGCGTCGTCCTCAGACTCCAAACCATTGAGGGTAGCTCTTTTATCCACCGCTTGCCGAACTTATTGAGGTCATTGTAGATCCTCAGCTTTAGTCCCTACAAAATCATACCATTGGCGCGTTCCACCTGCCCATTCGTCATTGGGTGCGCTACGGCGGCCCAGTCCACACGGATGTGGTGGTCCTTGCAGAAGTCCAGGAACTTTTCCCAGTAAACTACGTGCCATTGTCGGTGATTATTGAGTTTGGGACTCCAAAGCGATGGATGATATTTGTGAATAACGCCACCGCCTGCTCGGACCTGATGCTGGTTAAGGGTCAGACCTCGATCCACTTGGAGAATTTGTCGATGGCGACCAGCAGGTGCGTGAAGCCCCCGGGTGCCTTCTGCAAGGGACCGACGAGGTCCAGACCCCACACGGCAAACGGCCAAGTGATGGGTATTGTCTGCAGGGCTTGAGCGGGCAGGTGCGTGTGTCTCGCGTAGAATTGGCACCCTCGGCAAGAGCGTACAATCCTGGTGGCGTCGGCCACTACGGTTGGCCAGTAGAAACCTTGTCGGAAAGCGTTTCCAACGAGGGCTCGAGGTGCTGCATGGTGACCACAAGCCCCCGAGTGTATTTCTTGCAACAGCTCTTGTCCTTGGGCAATGGATATGCATCGTTGGAGAATGCCTGAGGGGCTGCGGTGGTATAGCTCCTTTTCATCACCCAGTAAAACGAGCAACTTGGAACGCCGAGCCAGTCGCCGAGCTTTGGCCTTGTCGAGGGGCAGCTCTCCTCGGAGGAGATATTCCAGGTACGGGGTCCGCTAGTTCGGGACTCGTGCGACCCCATTCCGCTCCACCTCGACACGCAGGGCCTCACCCTCGGCGGTCGAGGGTACCTCGGGCTAGACCGAGGCCTCCTTGGGCTCAGGCGCGTCGTCGAGTTTGATGGATGGTTGATATATGTCCCTGGAGAAGACGTCCGAGGGAACTGTGGTTCGCCCCGAGGCTATTTTCGCCAGCTCATCCGCAGTCTCGTTGTACCGTCGAGCAACATGGTTGAGTTCCAGCCTATAGAACTTGTCTTCCAAGCGCCAAACTTCGTCGCAGTAGGCCTCCATTTTTTGGTCGCGGCAGTGTGAGTTCTTCATGACCTAGTCAATGACGAGCTGCGAGTCGCCACGAGCGTCGAGGCGCCGAACCCATAGCTCGACGGCAATGCGCAAGCCATTATCCAGGGCCTCGTACTCAGCCACGTTGTTTGACGCCGGAAAATGGAGGCGCAGTACGTAGCGCACATGTTTCCAGAGGGGTGAAACGAAAACCAAGCCAGCACCTGCTCCTGTTTTCATCAGCGACCCATCGAAGTACATGGTCCAAAGTTCGGGCTGGATTGGGGCCGTCGGCAACTGGGTGTCAATCCATTTAGCCAGGAAGTCGGCCAAGACTTGGGATTTTATGGCCTTCCGAGGGGCAAATGAAAGTGTTTCGCCCATGAGTTCCACTGCCCATTTTGTTATCCTACCCGAGGCCTCTCGGCTCTAGATGATTTTTTCCAGGGGGAAAGATGACACCATAGTAACCGGATGAGACTCGAAGTAGTGTCGCAGCTTCCGCCGTGTTAGAATCACTGCATAGAGCAGCTTCTAGATTTGCGGGTAGCGAACTTTGGTCTCGGATAGCACTTCGCTGATGAAGTAGACCAGCCTCTGGACGAGCAGTGCGTGCCCTTCTTCTTGTCTCTCGACTACGACCGCAGCGCTGACCACCTGAGTGGTTGCGGCGACGTAAATCAAGAGGGCTTCTTCCGCAGCGGGGGGCACCAAGATGGGCGGATTTGTAAGGAGCGCCTTTAAGTTTCCAAGGGCTTCCTCAGCCTCGGGGGTCCAAGTGAAGCACTCGGCCTTCCTTAAGAGGCGGTACAAGGGCAACCCTTTTTCGCCGAGGCACGAGATGAAGCGGCTCAGAGCCGCAAGGCATCCCATGACCCTTTGTACTCCTTTCAAATCTTTGATGGGCCCCATGTTGGTGATGGCTGTGACTTTCTCCGGGTTGGCTTCGATGCCTCGTTCGGAGATGATGAACCCTAAGAGCATGCCTCGGGGGACTCCGAAGACACACTTCTCAGGATTGAGTTTCACGCTCTTCGCTTTCAGGCAACTGAATGTTACCTCAAGGTCAGAGAGGAGGTCGGAGGCTTTCCTTGTTTTGACAACGATGTCATCGACGTAAGCCTCGACCGTTCTGCTGATGTGTTCTCCGAACACATGGTTCATGCACCTCTGGTAGGTGGCACCTGCATTCCTCAAGCCAAATGGCATTGTAGTATAACAATACATGCCAAAAGGTGTGATGAAAGAAGTCACGAGCTGGTCGGACTCTTTCATCTTGATTTGGTGATAGCCCGAGTAGGCATCGAGGAATGATAGGATTTCGCACCCAGCAGTGGAGTCCACAATTTGATCGATGCAAGGCAGAGGGTAGGGAACCTTCGGACATGCCTTGTTCAGACCAGTGTAGTCTACGCACATCCTCCATTTCCCACCCTTTTTCTTTACAAGCACAGGGTTAGCTAACCTTTCAGGATGGAATACCTCTTTGATGAACCCTGCAGCCATCAGCTTGTGGACCTCCTCGCCTATGGCTCTATGCTTTTCTTCATCAAAATGGCGCAGGGACTGCTTCACAGGCTGGGCTCCAGCTCGGATGTCCATTGAGTGCTCAGCGACATCCCTCGGTATGCCCGGCATGTCCGAGGGATTCCACGAGAAAACTTTGGCATTTGCGCGGAGAAAGTCGACGAGCACTGCTTCCTATTTGGGGTCGAGCTCAGAGCCGATCCTGACTTTCTTGCCGGCGTCGTTGCTGGGGTCGAGAGAGACGGATTTGACCGCCTCGGCCGGCTCGAAGTTGCCAGCATGCCGCTTCGCGTCGGGCGCCTCCTTGGAGAGGCAATCCATATCGGCGATGAGGGCTTCGGACTCAGCGAGGGCCTCGGCATACTCCACGCATTCCGCGTCGCACTCGTAAGCGTGGCGGTATGTGGGCCCGACGGTGAAGACTCCCTTGGGGCCAGGTATCTTGAGCTTGAGGTAGGTGTAGTTGGGGATGGCCATGAACTTGGCGTAGCATGGTCTTCCCAGCACCGCGTGATAGGTCCCTTGGAACCCAACTACCTCGAAGGTGAGGGTTTCCTTTCGGAAGTTGGAGAGAGTTTCGAAGCAGACGGGCAAGTCAACCTGTCCGAGGGGCAGGATACGCTCTCCGGGTGCGATCCTGTGGAAGGGTGCTGCACCAGCCCGGATCTCGGACCGATCAACCCCCAAGAGCTCCAGGGTCTCAGCGTAGATGATGTTGAGGCTGCTGCCTCCATCCATGAGGACCTTGGAGAGCCTAACGTTGCCGATGATCGGGTCGACGACGAGCGGGTACCTTCCTGGGCTCGACACGAGGTCGGGGTGATCGCCTTGGTCGAAGGTGATAGGCTTGTCGGACCAGTCTAGGTAGACTGGTGCTGCCACCCTCACCGAGCAGACTTCCCGGCGCTCTTGCTTGCGGTGCCGAGCCGAGGCGTTCGCCACCTGTCCGCCGTAGATCATGAAGCAGTTATGGACCTCCGGGAACTCCTCTTCCTTGTCGCCCCCCTTGTTGTTGCCATTGTCTTTGCCACCTTCTGCCGAGGGTCCAGCCTTGTTGAAGTAGCGCCGGAGCATGTCGCACTCTTCAAGGGTGTGCTTGACAGGACCCCAGTGATAGGGGCACGACTACTTGAGCATCTTATCGAACGTGCCGGCCCCTCCAGGAGGCTTTCGAGGCTTCCTATGCTCGGCAGCGGCGACGAGATCCGTGTCGACGGCGTTGCGCTTCGCTTGTGCCTTCTTCTTGGCCTTCTTCTTCGCGCCACGCTGGGCGGACGCCTCGGGGGCGTCTTCCTTCTGCCCTCCCTGAGGCTGCTTGTCCTTCTGAAAGATGGCTTCGACCGCCTCCTGACCAGAGGCGAACTTGGTGGCGATGTCCATCAACTCGCTCGCCGTGGTGGGAGTCTTGCGTCCTAGCTTGCTCACCAGGTCTCGGCATGTGGTGCCAGCGAGGAATGCCCCGATGACGTCCGAGTCGGTGATGTTGGGCAGCTCGGTGCGCTGCTTCGAAAACCTCCGGATGTACTCTCGCAGGGATTCCCCTGGCTGCTAGCGGCAGCTTCGGAGATCCCATGAGTTCCCAGGGCACACGTATGTACCCTGGAAATTTCCAGCGAAAGCCTTGACCAGGTCGTCCCAGTTGCAGATCTGCGCAGGAGGCAGATGCTCCAGCCAGGCCCGAGCAGCGTCGGAGAGGAAAAGGGGGAGGTTGCGGATGATGAGGTTGTCATCGTCCGCCCCTCCCAACTGGCATGCCAGCCGGTAGTCCGCAAGCCACAACTCTGGCCTTGTCTCCCCCGAGTACTTGGTGATGGTAGTTGGGGCTCGGAAACGGGCCGGGAACGACGCTCGTCGTATGGCCCGGCTGAAGACTCGCGGACCCGGTGGCTCGGGTGAGGGGCTTCGATCCTCCTCACTGTCGTAGCGTCCCCCGCGCCTGGGATGGTAGTCTCGGCTGAAAGGGAAATGTGCCCTTGGGCCATTTCTAAGTATTTTGGTGATTGAGTGCCAACACATGTGCTTAATTGTGAATTTATGTACATGGATGAACAAGGTGCAAATCATGAAGTAAAGGTATGTTTCTAAGCCTTAGTACATTGGTTTTGTGTACTAATATGTTTGTCTGAGTGTTAGAAACAGAAAGGAGAAGAAGAGAGAAGAGGAGAAAAGACTTGGCTGTGTGCTGCCAAGACCCAGCTCGGTCTGGAGCACCGGACTGTCCGGTGTGCACCGGACAGTGTCCGGTGCGCCAGGCTGACTCGGCTCGAACTGGCCGCTCTCGGGAAATTGGCCGACGGCGTACGGCTAAAATTCACTGGACTGTCCGGTGTGCACCGGACTGTCCGGTGAGCCAACGGTCGGCCGGGCCAACGGTCGGACGCGCAATCTGCGCGGGACACGTGGCGGAGCCAACGGTCGGAAGACGGCACCGGACTGTCCGGTGTGCACCGGACATGTCCGGTGCGCCAACGGCTCTCAGATCTCCAACGGTCTGCAACGGTCGAAAGCGCCAGTTAAGGAAAGAAATCGGGCACCGGACAGTGTCCGGTGTGCACCGGACTGTCCGGTGCCCCCGACGACAGAAGGCAAGGATGGCCTTCCGGATTTGCTCTCAACGGCTCCTAGCTGCCTTGGGGCTATAAAAGGAGCCCCTAGGCGCATGGAGGAGACACACAAGCAACCTTTGAGCATTCTTGATCATCCACACTCAGTCTTTGCGCATTTGTTTGTCACTCTAAGTGTTTCGAGCTCCGTTCTAGTGAGAACTTTGTGATACTCTTGTGAGCTCGATTCTTGGCCGTGTGTGTGCGCGTTTCGCTGTGGATTTGTGTGTGTTGCTTCCCTCCCTTACTCTGTGTTTCATTTGTGATCATATACTTGTAAGGGCAAGAGACTCCAATTTGTGGAGATTCCTTGCAAACGGGATAGTGAAAGGCAAAACAAAACACCGTGGTATTCAAGTGGGTCTTTGGACCGCTTGAGAGGGGTTGATTGCAACCCTCGTCCGTTGGGACGCCACAACGTGGAGTAGGCAAGCGTTGGCTTGGCCGAACCACGGGATAAACCACTGTGTCACCTCTCTGCTTGATCTCTTGTGGTATTGTGTTTTGTTGAGACTTCACCTTAGCCACTTGGCAATAATCGTGCTAACACTTAACGATTTTTTGTGGCTTAAGTTTGAAGTTTTTACAGGATCACCTATTCACCCCCCCTCTAGGTGCTCTCAATTGGTATCGGAGTCGTTCTCTTCACAAAGGGACTAACCGCCCGAAGAGATGGATCCTAAGGGGAAGGGTATCGTGATCAATGACAAAGAGAAGGAATCCTTCGTCAACGAGCCGAAGGACGACAAGCCTACCGACTCCGGCTCGGGTCATAGACGGAAGGAAGGGAAGAAGAAGAAGACAAGGCGCATCAAGGAGATCGTCTACTACGACAGCGATGAGTCTACTTCTTCCCAAAAGGACGAAGACCAAAACGACTACGAGAGAAGGAAACCGGTTAATTCGAACTTTTCTTTTGATTACTCTCGTATTCCGCAAAGTTCACATTCACATTTGCTCTCCATTCCACTCGGCAAGCCCCCACACTTTGATGGAGAGGACTACGGATTTTGGAGTCACAAAATGCGTAGTCACCTATTTTCTCTCCATCCTAGTATTTGGGAGATTGTGGAGAGTGGAATGCACTTTGATAGTTCGGATAGTCCCATGTTCATTAATGAACAAATTCATAAGAATGCACAAGCTACTACTGTTCTTCTAGCTTCCTTGTGCAGGGATGAATACCATAAAGTAAGCGGCTTGGATAACGCCAAGCAAATCTGGGACACCCTCAAGATTTCTCATGAGGGGAACGACGTCACCTTGCTCACCAAGATGGAGTTGGTGGAGGGTGAGCTTGGACGGTTCGCGATGATAAGGGGCGAGGAGCCGACGCAAACATACAACCGGCTCAAGACCCTTATCAACAAGATAAGAAGCTACGGGAGCACGCGATGGACGGACCACGACGTCGTCCGCCTAATGCTAAGGTCATTTACCGTTCTTGATCCTCATTTGGTGAACAATATACGTGAAAATCCCAGGTACACCAAGATGTCGCCCGAAGAAGTTCTTGGGAAATTCGTTAGCGGGCGAATGATGATCAAGGAGGCAAGGTATGTGGACGACGCCTTGAATGGTCCGATCAACGAGCCGCAACCCCTTGCTCTCAAAGCAACACGAAGCAAGGAGGCGCTACCCAGCAAGGTGGCACAGATTGAGGCGGCCGGACTCAATGATGAAGAGATGGCTCTCATCATCAAGAGATTCAAGACGGCGCTAAATGGTCGCAAGGGGCAGCCAAGCAAGACCAAGACAAAAGGGAAGCGCTCATGCTTCAAGTGCGGTAAGCTTGGTCATTTTATCGCTAACTGTCCCGATAATGAAAGTGACCAGGAAAAGGGGAACAAAAGAGAGAAGAAGAAGCAATACAAGAAGGCAAAGGGCGAGGCGCATCTAGGAAAGGAGTGGGACTCGGATTGCTCCTCCTCCGACTCCGACAATGAAGGACTCGCTGCCACTGCCTTCAACAAGTCTTCCCTCTTCCCCAACGAGCGTCTCACATGCCTTATGGCAAGGGAGAAGAAAGTGAGTACTCAAGACTCCACTTATGCTTCGTCTAGTGATAATGAGTCTAGTGATGATGATGACATAGATTATTCATGCTTGTTCAAAGGCTTAGATAGATCTAAGATAGATAAAATCAATGAATTGATTGATGCATTAAATGAAAAGGATAGGCTTTTAGAAAAGCAAGAGGATTTATTGTATGATGAACATGATAAATTTGTAGAGGCACAAAAATCATATGCTTTAGAAGTGAAAAGAAATGAAGTGCTTTCTAGTGAATTATTTTCTTGTCATGAAACCATTGCTACTTTACAAAGTGTTAACAATGATTTAAATGCTAAATTAGAAGTAGCAAATGAATCTAAGTCTTGTGTAGAATATGTTATGATTTGCACTAGATGTAAGGATTTTGATGTTAATGCTTGTAGTGAACACTTAGTGTCAATTTCAAAACTAAATGATGAAGTGGCTAGTCTTAATGCCCAACTTAAGACTAGCAAGAATGAAGTTGATAAAATAAAATTTGCAAGGGATGCCTACACGGTTGGTAGACACCCCTCAATTAAGGATGGGCTTGGCTTCAAGAGGGAAGCCAAGAACTTAACAAGCCATAAGGCTCCCATCTTCGTCAAGGAGAAGGGGAAGGCCCCTATGGCTAGTAGTGCGAAAAAGAACCATGCCTTTATGTATAATGATAGGAGAAATGCTAGAAATGCTTATAATGATTTTGATTCACATGTTTATGATTCTCATGCCATGTTTGCTTCTAGTTCTTCTTATAAGCATGATAGGGATATGTGTAGAAGAAATGTTGTACATATGCCTAGGAGAAATATTGCTCATGTGCCTAGAAAGAATATTATTCATGCTCCCAGGAAAGTAGTGAATGAACCTTCTATAATTTATTGTGCTTTAAACACTTCCTTTGCTATTTGTAGAAAGGACAGGAAAATAGTTGCTAGGAAGTTAGGGGCAAAATGCAAGGGAGACAGGACTTGCATTTGGGTCCCTAAGGACATTTGTGCTAACCTTGCAGGACCCAACATGAGTTGGGTACCTAAGACCCAAGCCTAAATTTGCCTTGCAGGTTTATGCATCCGGGGGTTCAAGCTGGATTATCGACAGCGGATGCACAAACCATATGACAGGGGAGAAGAAGATGTTCACCTCCTACGTCAAAAATAAGGATTCCCAAGATTCAATTATATTCGGTGATGGGAATCAAGGCAAGGTAAAAGGGTTAGGTAAAATTGCAATTTCTAATGAGCACTCAATTTCAAATGTGTTTTTAGTTGAGTCTCTTGGTTACAATTTGCTATCTGTTAGCCAACTATGCAACATGGGATACAATTGCCTTTTTACTAATGTAGATGTGTCTGTCTTTAGAAGATGTGATGGTTCACTAGCTTTTAAGGGTGTACTAGACGGCAAGCTTTACTTAGTTGATTTTGCAAAAGAAGAGGCCGGTCTAGATGCATGCTTAATGGCTAAGACTTGCATGGGCTGGCTGTGGCATCGCCGCTTAGCACATGTGGGGATGAAGAACCTCCACAAGCTTCTAAAGGGAGAACACGTGATAGGTCTAACAAATGTTTATTTCGAAAAAGATAGACCTTGTGCAGCTTGTCAAGCAGGTAAACAAGTGGGAGGAGCACATCACAGCAAGAATGTGATGACCACGTCAAGACCCCTGGAGCTGCTGCATATGGACCTTTTCGGACCCGTCGCCTATCTAAGCATAGGAGGAAGTAAGTATAGTTTAGTTATTGTTGATGACTTTTCCCACTTCACTTGGGTGTTCTTTTTGCAGGATAAGTCTGAAACTCAAGGGACCCTCAAGCGCTTCCTCAGGAGAGCTCAAAATGAGTTTGAGCTCAAGGTGAAGAAGATAAGGAGCGACAACGGGTCCGAGTTCAAGAACCTTCAAGTGGAGGAGTTTCTTGAGGAGGAAGGGATCAAGCACGAGTTCTCCGCTCCCTACACACCACAGCAAAATGGTGTGGTAGAGAGGAAGAACAGGACGCTAATCGATATGGCGAGGACGATGCTTGGAGAGTTCAAGACCCCCGAGTGCTTTTGGTCGGAAGCCGTGAACACGGCTTGCCACGCCATCAACAGGGTCTACCTTCACCGCCTCCTCAAGAAGACGTCATATGAGCTACTAACCGGTAACAAACCCAATGTATCTTACTTTCGTGTTTTTGGGAGCAAGTGCTACATTCTAGTGAAGAAGGGTAGAAATTCTAAGTTTGCTCCCAAAGCTGTAGAAGGGTTTTTATTAGGTTATGATTCAAATACAAAGGCGTATAGGGTCTTCAACAAATCATCGGGTTTGGTTGAAGTCTCTAGCGACGTTGTATTTGATGAGACTAATGGCTCTCCAAGAGAGCAAGTTGTTGATTGTGATGATGTAGATGAAGAAGATGTTCCAACGGCCGCTATACGAACCATGGCGATTGGAGACATTCGGCCACAGGAACAAGATGAACGAGATCAACCTTCTTCCTCAACAACGGTGCATCCCCCAACTCAAGACGATGAACAGGTTCATCAACAGGAGGCGTGTGATCAAGGGGGAGCACAAAATGATCATGTGATGGAGGAAGAAGCGCAACCGGCACCTCCAACCCAAGTTCGAGCGATGATTCAAAGGGATCATCCCGTCGACCAAATTCTGGGTGACATTAGCAAGGGAGTAACTACTCGGTCTCGACTAGTTAATTTTTGTGAACATTACTCTTTTGTCTCCTCTATTGAGCCTTTCAGGGTAGAGGAGGCCTTGCTAGATCCGGATTGGGTGTTGGCCATGCAGGAGGAACTTAACAACTTCAAGCGCAATGAAGTTTGGACGCTGGTGCCTCGTCCCAAGCAAAATGTTGTGGGAACCAAGTGGGTTTTCCGCAACAAACAGGACGAGCACGGGGTGGTGACAAGGAACAAGGCTCGACTTGTGGCAAAAGGTTATGCCCAAGTCGCAGGTTTGGACTTTGAGGAGACTTTTGCTCCTGTGGCTAGGCTAGAATCAATTCGTATCTTGCTAGCATATGCCGCTCACCATTCTTTCAGGTTGTACCAAATGGATGTGAAGAGCGCTTTCCTCAACGGGCCAATAAAGGAGGAGGTGTACGTGGAGCAACCCCCTGGCTTCGAGGATGAGCGGTACCCCGACCACGTGTGTAAGCTCTCTAAGGCGCTCTATGGACTTAAACAAGCCCCAAGAGCATGGTATGAATGTCTTAGAGATTTCTTAATTGCTAATGCTTTCAAGGTTGGGAAAGCCGATCCAACTCTTTTCACTAAGACTTGTGATGGTGATTTGTTTGTGTGCCAAATTTATGTCGATGACATAATATTTGGTTCTACTAATCAAAAGTCTTGTGAAGAGTTTAGCAGGGTGATGACGCAGAAATTCGAGATGTCGATGATGGGCGAGTTGAACTACTTCCTTGGGTTCCAAGTGAAGCAACTCAAGGACGGCACCTTCATCTCCCAAATGAAGTACACGCAAGATCTGCTAAAGCGGTTTGGGATGAAGGACGCCAAGCCCGCAAAGACTCCGATGGGAACCGACGGACACACCGACCTCAACAAAGGAGGTAAGTCCGTTGATCAAAAAGCATACCGGTCAATGATAGGTTCTTTGCTTTATTTATGTGCTAGTAGACCGGATATTATGCTTAGCGTATGCATGTGTGCTAGATTTCAATCCGATCCTAAGGAGTGTCACTTGGTGGCGGTGAAGCGAATTCTTAGATATTTAGTCGCTACGCCTTGCTTCGGGATCTGGTATCCAAAGGGGTCTAACTTTGACTTGATTGGGTACTCAGATTCCGACTATGCTGGATGTAAGGTCGATAGGAAGAGTACATTGGGGACGTGCCAATTCTTAGGAAGGTCCCTGGTGTCTTGGAACTCTAAGAAACAAACCTCCGTTGCCCTATCCACCGCTGAGGCCGAGTATGTTGCCGCAGGACAGTGTTGCGCGCAACTACTTTGGATGAGGCAAACCCTCCGGGACTTTGGCTACAATCTGAGCAAAGTCCCACTCCTATGTGACAATGAGAGTGCTATCCGAATAGCGGAAAATCCTGTTGAGCACAGCCGCACAAAGCACATAGACATCCGGCATCACTTTCTGAGAGACCACCAGCAAAAGGGAGATATCGAAGTGTTTTATGTTAGCACCGAGAACCAGCTAGCCGATATCTTTACCAAGCCTTTAGATGAGAAGACCTTTTGCAGGCTGCGTAGTGAGCTAAATGTCTTAGATTCGCGGAACTTGGATTGAATTATAGCATACATGTGCTTATGCCTTTGATCATGTTCATTCTGCATTTTGTTGCTTATTATGGTGCTCAAGTTGTACAAACACTCCCTGGACCTCACAAGTCCGTTGCAAAGTGATGCACATATTTAGGGGGAGATGTGTTACAACTTGACCCTTTGAGACTAACCATATGCTTGAGTTTGCTTGTTTTAGTCTCAAAGGAGAATTGAAAGGGAAAAGGTGGACATGGACCATGAAAGACTTCCACTGCACTCCGATGAGAGGGTAACTAATTCCAAGTTCATCTTATGAACTCTTATTGCCATTTGCTCTTAATTGAAGATTTTGGTGAGGCAATGGGGTTAAAGGGCCAAAATTGATCCCGTTTTGGTGCTTGATGCCAAAGGGGGAGAAAATAAAGGCCAAAGCAATAAATGGATCAGCTACCACTTGAGAGATTTTGAAAATAGTAGAATAGAGTTTTTGGTTTGTCAAAATTCTTATGTTGTCTCTCTTGTCAAAAGTTGGCTTCTTGTGGGGAGAAGTATTGATTATGGGAAAAAGGGGGAGTTTTTGAAATCTTTGATCAATCTCTTTTGGAATGACTCTCTTTATGCTTCAACATGTGTGTTTATCTTAGAGATAGAGATTTGAGTTTGATTTGCAAAAACAAACCAAGTGGTGGCAAAGGATGATCCATATATGCCAAAATTGATTCAAAATAAATTTAAGTTTTATTTGAAGTGAGTTTGCACTTGTTCTAGTTGCTTTATGTTGTGTTGGCATAAATCACCAAAAAGGGGGAGATTGAAAGGGAAATGTGCCCTTGGGCCATTTCTAAGTATTTTGGTGATTGAGTGCCAACACATGTGCTTAATTGTGAATTTATGTACATGGATGAACAAGGTGCAAATCATGAAGTAAAGGTATGTTTCTAAGCCTTAGTACATTGGTTTTGTGTACTAATATGTTTGTCTGAGTGTTAGAAACAGAAAGGAGAAGAAGAGAGAAGAGGAGAAAAGACTTGGCTGTGTGCTGCCAAGACCCAGCTCGGTCTGGAGCACCGGACTGTCCGGTGTGCACCGGACAGTGTCCGGTGCGCCAGGCTGACTCGGCTCGAACTGGCCGCTCTCGGGAAATTGGCCGACGGCGTACGGCTAAAATTCACCGGACTGTCCGGTGTGCACCGGACTGTCCGGTGAGCCAACGGTCGGCCGGGCCAACGGTCGGACGCGCAATCTGCGCGGGACACGTGGCGGAGCCAACGGTCGGAAGACGGCACCGGACTGTCCGGTGTGCACCGGACATGTCCGGTGCGCCAACGGCTCTCAGATCTCCAACGGTCTGCAACGGTCGAAAGCGCCAGTTAAGGAAAGAAATCGGGCACCGGACAGTGTCCGGTGTGCACCGGACTGTCCGGTGCCCCCGACGACAGAAGGCAAGGATGGCCTTCCGGATTTGCTCTCAACGGCTCCTAGCTGCCTTGGGGCTATAAAAGGAGCCCCTAGGCGCATGGAGGAGACACACAAGCAACCTTTGAGCATTCTTGATCATCCACACTCAGTCTTTGCGCATTTGTTTGTCACTCTAAGTGTTTCGAGCTCCGTTCTAGTGAGAACTTTGTGATACTCTTGTGAGCTCGATTCTTGGCCGTGTGTGTGCGCGTTTCGCTGTGGATTTGTGTGTGTTGCTTCCCTCCCTTACTCTGTGTTTCATTTGTGATCATATACTTGTAAGGGCAAGAGACTCCAATTTGTGGAGATTCCTTGCAAACGGGATAGTGAAAGGCAAAACAAAACACCGTGGTATTCAAGTGGGTCTTTGGACCGCTTGAGAGGGGTTGATTGCAACCCTCGTCCGTTGGGACGCCACAACGTGGAGTAGGCAAGCGTTGGCTTGGCCGAACCACGGGATAAACCACTGTGTCACCTCTCTGCTTGATCTCTTGTGGTATTGTGTTTTGTTGAGACTTCACCTTAGCCACTTGGCAATAATCGTGCTAACACTTAACGATTTTTTGTGGCTTAAGTTTGAAGTTTTTACAGGATCACCTATTCACCCCCCCCCCCCTCTAGGTGCTCTCATCGGCGCACCTTCTCCTTGAGGCAGGCTCGACAGTGGCGGCGGTGTTGCTCGGCGCCGAGGCGATCCGGGGCTGCAGGCGTCCCGTCCCGTGTGCGCTCGGTGTAAACCGAGGCCTCCCGCATGCGTCGAGAGGGCGTTGCGCGATGCTCCGAGGGGTCTCCTCACCTCTGGGAGGCAGAGCTCTCGGCTTGTCGGACAGCGGCGTCTTCTAGGAGGCCCTTGAGCTCGCCCTGGATACGTCGCCCTTCGGTGGTGGATGGCTCCGGCATTGTTCGAAGCAACATTGCTGCTGCGGCCAGGCTCTGGCCGGCCCCGTTGAAGGCCGGGGACGGCATCGCCCTGACATCATCAGCAATGAGGCGCTGGACGTCCTGGGCCCGAAGACGTGCCCCTCCAGCGAGTGCCTGGCCTGCCCACTCCTGCTCGATGTTTTGTCAGAGCTGCACAAGTCGCCTCGTTTCTTCGTCGAGCTTGGCCTGCATCTCGCAGAGTTGCTCAAGCTGTGTGTCCTAACCCCCCACAGGGACTTGGACCACAGCTAGCTCCCGTAGGATCTCAACGCGAGACGCAGGTGCAAGGGCGCCGTCACTTCCTGGCATGCCAAGGTGGTTCTCTCCGTCGTGATCCTCCTGATCGATGTGGAAGCACTCGCGAGTTGGGTCGCAACCCTCGTCGTCGAGGCTGTGACCATCATCAGAGCAGCCAGAGAGGCAGTGGTCACATGTGGACATGAAGTCACGCATGGCACTGGGATCACGGAGTCCGGAGAAATCCTAACTGACGTCGGGGTCGTCCTCTTCCTCAGAACCCGCGGGTCTAGAGGTTGAGATAGCCGTCAGTCGGTCCCAAGAGGACCACATATGGTACCCCGGAAGGTCAGGGTATGCCCTAGCGAAAGCGCTCACCGAAGCGGGGTCGTTTGGTCGATCGAAACTGAATCTAAAGGGAACAGGGTGGAAAACGGACGGTACCTTTTGGTCGATGGACGATGGTGAAGTCGTGTCGGGGACGGACAGCATCGTTATCACAGGTACGAGGCTAACACTCAGCAAATCCTTCGTGAGGGTGCTAGCGTCATCAGTCCGCTCGGTGTTGGCCTGTTGCAAGGAGGCAACATCCTCGTTGTCTCAGGTGCGAGGACAACACCCGACGTGTCCCCCGCAGGGGTGCCGGTGTCGTCGACTCGCTCTGGTTTGATAGCCGATGAGGTGTCGCCTCCTGCCTGGCCATGGTTGCCCCGTCTCCGTCTCCTCCGGTGAGGAGGGTGGCGAGGTAAACCCGGGTGTTCCCCTTCTGCCGCGGGGAGATGCCGTCGTTGAGTTCACCTCCGCCGGGCGAGCCGTCGACCATCGTTGTTGTCATGCTGCGGAGGGAGCAGTACCATGTCGTAGTTGCCGTCGAGGGACATGAACTCGAGATTTCCGAAGCGGAGCACCGTCCCGAGCTGAAGAGGCTGCTGAAAGCTACCCATCTGGAACTCAACAGGAAAGTATTCGTTAACACGCAGCGTGCCCCTACCTAGCACGCCAACTTTCGGTGTTTCGGACCCGGGGGGCCCTCAGCCGGACCGACTAGTGAATTTTAGTGCCGCGTGCCCTTGTCCAGATGGGTTGATGCAAGATGGAACACAAGCGATGGGATGAGGCTTATATTATCCTGCACCAGTTGATGCGAGAACGACAGAGAGTGAGAAGGAGAGGGTACAGCCTTGAGGCGAGCCGTCTGGGGCTGCCTACAACGTGTCTCTCCTACTTTGCCTGCCTCCGCTCGTTCGCGTCGTGCGTCCGTGAGTTCATACGTTGCACGTTTTTGTCCCTCTCTCTCCCGCCTCTCCCCCTCGTGGGGCCCTGGACACCCCCTTTTATAGACACAAGGAGATGCCCAGCTGTACAATGGGGGTGTAGCTTGGAGCTAACGTGGCTGGCAGGGAAGTGCCCTAAGCCCTGTACAGATAATAACATGGCCGTCGGGGGAGCGCCTTGAGCCCTGTAGATGTACCGACGTGGCCGTCGGAGGAGTGCCTTGAGCCCTATAGAGGTAATAACGTGGCCGTCGGAGAAGTGCCTTGAGCCCTGTAGTAGCATAGCTGATGGCGCGGCATGGATCCTGCTGACATTTCCTTGCTTTCGTAGGGGGTAGAGAGCAGCCGACGTCATGGGCGCACACGGGGAACCATCATTACCTATTACCAGAGTAACTTAGATGGGACACCGTTCTTGTTCCTTCGTAGCCTAAGGCGGCTAGCTAAGGGTAGGGCAATGATGGATCCCCAGTAGCATAGCTGATACGAGGACGAGGTTGGGCGAGGCGGCGACTCCTCCGAGGCCGAGGCTGAGGCCGAGGTCCAGGGTCGGGCGAGGCGAAGACCTTCTCCCGAGGCCGAGGTTGAGGCCGAGGCCCAGGGTCGGGCGAGACGGAGACCTTCTCTCGAGACCGAAACCGAGGCCGAGGCCGAGGTCGAGGTCGGGCGAGGCGGCGACCTTCTCCCGAGGCCGAGGCCTGGGGTCGGGCGAGGCGAAGCTCCCTGTAGCGCCCGAGACCGAACTCAGGGGAGGTCGTGACTTGCTGTTGTCGGCCCTTCCCTGATAGCTGGCACAGTTGCCGGAGCTGGGTGAACAGCGTTGTTTTCCTGTCAGAACGGTCAGTAAAGGGGGTGAAGTGACTGCGGTCACTTCGACCTTGCCGACTGAGGCACGCGTGTCAGGATAAGGTGTCAAGCGATCCCCGCATTAAATGCACATGCGATACGGTCGGTTGGTAAGGCGATTTGGATGAGGTCGATGTACGACGTCGATAAAGCTTGCCTGCGCTAGACTTTGGGCGAGCCGAGGGTGTGTCTGTTGACTGAGGGGACCCTCGGGCGAGGCATGAATTCGTCCGGGACTTCTGTCCTTGCCCGAGGCTGGGCTCGGATGAGGTCGCGTCCCTTGGTAGACGAAGCCCGCGCTCTATCGGTCGTTTATGGTTTGTTCTGAAGATGTTTTCTAGCCGGATTAAGGAGCATTGGGGGTACCCCCTAATTACGGTCCCCGACACTTTTCCTCAAGATTAGAGCACCGCTGAGCCATATCCGACGATGCAGCTGCAATGGGAGGCATGTCTAAGAACAGGAAGATCAATAAAAACAACTAAGGAGGCTGTAAGGTTACTAACCAGTGTTCGACGCCTTCAAGTCAGCAATGTATTTCTGAAGCAGCAATGGGTTCCACTACATTAGAGACAGAGCTTCTTCTGGAACAGTGGCACCACATGACCTCAGCTGGGCAGACATTCCATCAACCAAAGCCTATGATGATAAGATAGATGAGTAGAAGAAAAATAATTCGCTAACATGAGCAATAAAAGGCAAGAAGTTGACTCACCTGAAGATTGGAGAGGAACGATGGCAGACCCAAGGCAGGAGGAGCTATGTCATGGCTTGACGGGGAATGATCAGTAGGAATAATTTGAAGGGCATTATTAGGAGCGATCTCCGCCCCGCCAGCAGATAGAAGGCTTCTTTCATCTAGCTCACCGACCTCTAAGGCGACTTGTTCATTTAAAACCGGGGAAGCATGCACCGTCATTGCCCCATTGGATCGATGTGGGGATGACCCAACATGGACGCCCATAGAGGTGTTTGAAGGAGAGCCCGCCTAAACACCCTCAAGGGCTGGGTTGCATTTTGTGCTACCCACAAGGGTCGGATCACTCTCGGCAACACCCTTGGGGGCTGGGTAACTGCCGGCACCACCCTCGGGGGCTGGGTCTTCTGCAGTAGCCACCTCTAAAGTGGAAGGCTCCTCAGTCACCTCCATGGGAGTCGAATGACTCAGACCAGCGTCTCGGCATTGATGATTTCCCTCTAAAGTCGACGATGAGCGAGACACCGCACGAGTTACCTCTTGCCCAGTGGAGTCGAGCAAGGAAAGCCCGCCGTCTGGGACCTCTGAACAGACAGCTGGGGGATCATCAGTAGTTGGCTCTGACAGCATATCTTCGGGGACGACTTCCTCTAGTGCTTGTTCAAAATCTAATATGGAAAGTCCTTGAAGACTGACAAGGGCCGACAGAGCTGGAGAAGGGATGTCACTACCCCTCGCTACCTCTATAATGCCTGCTGTTCTTTCAGATCAGCGGGACTTCTTCTTCCTCCTCTTTGTCCTCATCAAACATGAAAATTGCAGCTTGCGTGCGATCACAACCCTTGGCATTAACCTCGGGAAGGGCCTCTGCTGGCATTTCATCTGGAGCTAGAGCAGAGGGACCTACACCCTGGTCCAAGCATGATAGTCGCTGAAGTCGCCTCTTTTTCCTTTTTTCCACAACAGGTGCAATCGGCCGACTCACTCGGCGTGGACGCTTTGGGCGGATCCGGGCCTTCACCACTTCACCAATTTCTTTCCCATCTGTGATAGCCATTGGCTCGGCATGGGTTGAGTCATACGATTCCCCGGCCAACAAACTAAGCACTGCATTTATTTCTGCATCATCAGTGCTGACCGACATCTCAAAGTGAGTCTGTTTTTCATCCTCTGGAAGACTCCAAAGTGGGGCGATCAGAGCCTCAATATCCTCAGAAGAGGGTCGCACTCTAAGACCCAAGCTACCATCGTGAGCAGGAGGATTGGACACAAACTCGGAAAATGGCCTAAGTGGTGGCAAATTCCAGGCAGAATAGGCCACAGGAGTACCAGCATTTGAAACTTTACCCCTCAAGATCATATCCAGTCAGCTCATCAGATCCGCAGTGGGGATTTTCTTATTCGTAACCTGAGTGGAGTCGTTGATGCCACTGTACAGATAAGCAGGGTACACCCTGTCCTTCAAAGGCTAGATATTCTTGAAGATAAAATCAGCAACCACAGCCTCAGCAGTTAGACCTCTATCCTTCAGTAAGCAAACCTTGATGAGCAGAACTTTAGCCTCTGCTATCTTCGAAGGGGTCGAGACTCTACCCAGCTCGGAGTGTGGACATTCGGCTGCCTCCCTGACCGAGGGGGGAGAGACTAGCAGTGGTTCTCCACAATAAACCACTCAAGACGCCACCCTTTGATGCTATCCTTGAGGGGGATGTTGAGGTACTCTGTCTTCCTCCCGCGACGCATCTCTAGACTCGCACCACCAACGAGCTGGTGCTGTCCCCCTGCCATTCTAGGCCGACAATGATACAAGTACTTCCAGAGGCCAAAGTGGGGGAGAATCCCGAGGTAGGCCTCACACAGATGAACAAAGATGGAAACTTGCAAGACAGAATTAGGATTCAAGTGGGTCAAATTTAGTTCGTAGAAATCAAGGAGACCGCGAAAGAAGGGAGAGCTGGGAAGAGCAAGGCCGCGGATGAGGAAAGGAACATAGATGACGGATTCATAGGTGTCTTCTGTCGGAATAGTGACCCCGCGACAAATTCGCCAAGAGCAGATCTCTTTCGGCAATAAAACCCTAACATCGACAAGGTGAAGAAGATCAAACTCTAAGATAATGGACATATGGTTACCCGCAAAAGGCAACTGGCTGTTAGGGTCGATGGGGGGAATGATGGCCACGACAGAACTTCGCCTCTTCCACTTTGGTGCCATCACAATCTTGTCGATGGAGCGGACATGAGCAATATCGCAGGGAAGCAGAGGAGTGGTTCGAGGAGGAAATGTGAAATTACGGCACGGAAATCAAAATGCACATCGGCACGAGTATAAATGGGGCTTTCTCGGGTCAGGTGCTATTTCTAAAAGTGCCAAGTCATCACTCGGGAAAGTGAAACTCTAGGCATGGCTCGGCAGTTACCTCTGAAACGCCAGCAACATCTAATTCGGCTTGGCGTTACCTCTAAAACGCCGATAGTATCAAGCACCACTTGGCGTTACCTCTAAAACGCCGGTAGTGTCAAGTGTCACTCGGTGGTTACCTCTAAAACACCAGTATCATCAGCTATCGCCCGACGGTTACCTCTAAAACGTTGGCGGATTTAAACATGACACGACGGCTACCTCTAAAAACACCGGTGTCATCAGCTGTTATAAAGAAGCAAGGACGAACTGTCAAGCGGTTATAAAGAAGCAGCAAAAGTGCAATATGCACTCAGGGTAACCAGAGTCCTTCATTGCATAGAGGAGGAAAGTTTTACAAACTCAAAGACTGACTCATTATGAGTCAGCCCTGTTTTCCCTTTTTTAACTACATTACATTACCCTATACTACACTACTACGCTACTTACACTACGCTATACTACTAACTACTACTACGTTATTCTACTACTACTACTACTACTGCTGCTGCTGCTGCTGCTACTAACTATTCATACTAATATTTAAGCCAGTGGCGCTTTGCCACTGACCTTGCCGCCGCTGCCGCTGCCCTTGCCGCCACCGTCGTCGTCACAGTTGCCGCCCTTGCCGCCACCGTCGTTGCCGTCGTCGCCACCGCCACCTCCACTGCTGTCGCCGCCACTGCTGTCACCTTCGTCATCGCCGTCGCTACTGCTTCCTTCCTCGAATGAGTCAGAAGAGTTCTCCTTGTCCGAGGAGACTTCCGACTCATCCGAGCCCTCGAGCCTGGTGCGCTCGACGGACCGGATGTACGTCCACACCTCGGCAGCTATCCCCTGGGATCGTCTGAGCCGTCGGACGACACCAGGGGGAAGCATACTTCGGTGATCCCTCGGACTCGGCTCGCGCTTTCGTTTGTCACCGGAGCGACGTGGCGATCCTTGATCCTTCTTGTCCTTGCCCATGTTCGAACGGAGGAGAAGGAGTCAGAAAAGAAGAAATGGATGATTGAAGGAAGGTGAAAAGAACAACGGCGCAAGCAGGCTATTTATAGAGGGCAGGAGTGACCGTCCACTTCCTACCACGCCCACTGAACAGTCGCAAACATTCAATAAGCAATTCAAGCCGCCTGAAAACGAGTCAGACAATAGACGCTGCTTCACGTAACACGACACCATTTGAACTAAGGTCAACTGCTCAGGCGATATGATTACGCCTCGCGGTCACATCAAGTTACTATCCAGGACAGTATGCTAAATGCTTTGCGTACCAAGACGTCCCTTGGTCACACCTATTGGGGGGGATGGCCAGGAATTTTCAATAGATTTTCTGAACAAGTCAAATCCATACAGTATACACAATGAATGTATTGAGGTAGAAGGAAGATATCGTAGAGATCAAAGGAAATCCAAATATAGCTACTGAACTACAAGTCTAGTCAGCAGAAGCATTGAAGCATAAAGCAAGGCGAAGACCGGCCAAGAGCCATCTACCAGACGTCCAATCTGTCACCGATCAAATAAATTTCAAACCTAACAAGGCATGGGCAGACCACATTGTTTGAATTCACAAAGGAAGCAAAAATGTTGATTTCTAAAGCATGAGGTGGAGATAAAATGCTGGTTTCTAAAGCATGAGGTGGAGATAAAATGCTGATTTCTAAAGCATGAGGTGGAGATAAAATGCTGATTTCTAAAGCATGAGGTGGAGATAAAATGCTGATTTCTAAAGCACAAGGTGAAGATAAAATGCTGATTTCTAAAAAGCATAAGACGAAGATCTTTGAGTGGATTATTTTCAAAAATCCACTCAAAGCTCGGGGGCTACACCCATTGGGGGCACCTTCGGTGCACCCAATAAGTTCTTAATTCCAAAAGACAAATTACTGATCTCTAAAGCATAGATTGATGACAGAGTGCCAATTTCTAAGGCATGAAGACCTCTAAATGCACCAAAGGAGGACAACAGAAGGTTGTTTTTGCTAAGTCACTTAGAGTTCAGAAGCAATGTTCAAACGGGTGCACCTCTGGAGCATCCATCCTCAAAATGAAAATCAAGCCACGGAATCGCAAACTGGACCTAGAATCTTTGGGCCAATTATTCCAAAATCAGCTCAAAGATTAGGGGCTTGTGGGGGACAGATATCTCGCGGGTCCACTAGAAGGCAAAGAGGGCCTCGCGAAAGGCTTCGGGCCTGTTGTCTCGCAAGGCCACCCCCCTCATGGGCCATGGAAGAACTGCTAGTAGAATAGGCCGACGCGGGGAACAAGTAGGCTCGAGCCCAAGCGGCTCGTTGGATTTAAGCGCTATCCACAGCGTTGACCCAATTTTCCCGTGCAGCACCCGTGGACATCAGAACCAAATAAGGATAAGTCGGCAAGATTATGGGAAGATAAGTGCAATCAGTTCACTATTACTTAGGGATACATCTTCATCATACACACATGTAATGCCCTACGGCTGAGTATATAAGGCCCAGGGGTACCCCATCATTTCCAAGTCACTCATCAACCACCTAAGTAGCTCATTAGTTTCCTCCATACTGGAGATTTCCTTTGTAACCCACAACATAAAGATCCACGCTAGGAAGTAGGGTGTTACGCGTCTCCAAGCGGCCCAAACCTGTAGAAAGATCGCTCGTCACCTCTCGTGCGTCTCGCATGAACCATTGAGTTATAGTCAACAGGACCGTCCTACCCAAAAGCACCACGAGGGGTAACCCAGGGTGTGTGGTCGGGTTCCAAACATCGACACCTTCTGCTATCAAATACCTCCTCGTTGCTACATGCCTACTATCATAAATTCAATTCAAACTTCAATCATAAATGTTGGAATGTGTGAAACCCTAACCTTAATTGGCCTCAAGCGGGAGCAGAGGAGAAGGCGAAGGTGTCTGCCGTGGGGGAAGAGGGGACGGTGGCCAGCGATGGCAGGGGGCTGGGGGCTGACGGCTGTGGGTGACGAGAGGCCTAGCTCCATACCCTATTGGAATGTGTGAAACACTAGGCTGATCCTAGGTTGGGAGTATATTATATAAAAAGAATTGAGTGGGCTAAAGCCCATTACAATAGGGGTAATCAGGGAAGTCCTAACCAAACCCTAACAATAGCCCAACAATAAATTCATCAATACTTCAACTATCAATCAATACTTTATACTTCAATACTTCAAATCAAACAATGTGCTTCCACCAATTTTATAATAAGATGAAAATAAAAATATTGAGCATATATTTCTAATTTGAATGTAACATTGGAATATCATAAGTAGTACTATTAGGTAGTTTAGATAGCGTCAACCAATCAAACAAGAATTAAATTCTTGTAATGTTTAGATTTATGACTGTAATTTCAATCCAATTAAATAGATATAACATACAATTCTAATGTGTAGTAGACTACAACTTCAAATGGATCATAGAAAGAGATTCTATTTATGCGTAAATTAGTGTTCTACTAGATAACCAGAAGTCCACAAGTGAGGGATCAAAAGAATTACTAGAGCCCGGACTTCATAGAGATTGAGGAATGGCCGGACTCGATGTCCTTAGTGGCTTAGGGTGTATTTGGTTTGGCTTTTGGTTTTGGATTTTGCACCCTAAAAGCTAAAGCAAATGATTCGATCTAGAAAGCAGCTTTTTTTGAAAGCTGACTTTCTCTGAGTGCAAAATTGAAAGAACCTCTGTACCTGCTTTTAGCGGTTTACGGATGGAACTGTGAAATATATATGGATAAATTTTTAGTAGCTTTTAGTGGTTTTCACGATACTTTTTTAGCTTTTTAGCATTTCATAGCCCACATCAACTTTTTTCACATCTCACAGCCCACAATAGCTTTTTTAATAGTCACAACCCAACCAAACAGACCCTTAGTTCTCACCAAGCCGCGAGCATAGAGACCAGTGGCCTAGTCATGCTGACCAGCTCCCCTTCTGGTCTGCTGGTCCTAGTCAGGCTCGACAGCTCGATGGCTCCCGCCTCCCGACATGATTTGCAAAATATACGGGACAACAAGAGAAGAGATGTTAGATCTAATTGTTGGGGGCTTGTTCTCAAATGCTAAGAATTAAGAACAAGGCAACATAGAAAATGTTAGGTGTTAAGGTCCTTCGTCCTCCAAAACATTATATCCCTTCAGGATATAAAGAATTTCGGACGAAGGTTACGAAGGACGTACCTTCGTGAGCATAATAGTAAGAGACGAAGCGTTCATATCATATAAATCATGAAGTATGAAATAAACATTTAAATATGATCATGGAATCATTCCTATTTTTATTATCATGAATGAATGAATGTAAATGACTTTAAATTACAAATGTACCTTCGGTCCTGGGAAAATAAAGGTACAGGTGTGATGCGAAGGCAAATGGCAAGTTCGCGTGAACAGTACAGAGGTACTGTTCATCTATTTATAGGCACAGGTCACAGCCTGTGACAAATTACAATTATGCCCCTTACAAAAGTTTACAACATTGACTCAGACCTCTATGGATAAAAAGGTCATTCTATCTCTATGTCGGTTTGTAACGCCGAAGCTCCATGAAAAGGAACCTTCGGCCATCTCCTGGGGACAACTTCAGCCGAAGCTGCTTCTTCGTGCAAGACCTTCGGCGCAACGAAGCATGACCCCAACAGTAGCCCCTTTCGCGGTGCTAGATCGTTTTTCGTAACGAGCTTGACCCGTGAAAAAAAGCCTCTTCAGCTTCTGGAAGCCGAAGGTCCAAAAAACACCTTCCCTGAGCTCGTTGCTGAGAAACGATCCGGTTTCCGAGCGCGTGCCAGGCCCACCTTGCAGAGTTACTGTTTGATCTTTGCGGTCCACTGCACAGCGAGTACAAGTGACTGCCCGCCTGGTGTAAAAATCCTGCCGCTTCGCCTTCTTACCTGCAGCACTATATAAACAGACGGGTAGGTGTGAAGTTACCACAGCATTCATTGCTATTTGCACTGTTTTGCTGCCAAAATTTTTAACTATAGCCGAAGCTTGACTCTCAGAATCGAACGAAGGTCCATCTCGACGTCTGCTTCGTTAGAAAGAAAGGCTTCGGGAGAAAAGGAAAAAGAAAAAAAAGTATCTAACTTCCCCAAACTCAGAATCAAATGGCTAGAGTGCGATCTACTGCCAGAGTTGCACGTGAAGGAGACGAAGCCGAAGGTTCGAATACTGTGCCCATCTCCGAAGCGATGCAGCGTTCCGGATTGGTGACTGCAGAAGAAATGCCCACTGCTGAAGCAAACCCGACAACTGCCGAAGGAGAAGAAGAAAACATTGAAGGGACTGATCCCGAAGATGACTACCGTATTGCCATGCCCAGCAAGCCCAGTCACCTGGATTTTGGGAAATCAACTGTTTCAAAGGCTGATCTTTCGAAGATGGTGAAAGCAGGTTATTTCAATGAAAATCAGAAGAAGCTACTTCGCTTCGGGGGAGAAGAAACCACCCCGAAGCCAGAGAAGGACGAGATTGTCATCTTCAAGAGCTTTTTAAAGGCTGGGCTGAGATTCCCTGTAACACCTACTTTGTAAGTGCTAGGAATAATATCAATAGAGAAACATTTCTCTCTTTATGTGAGTTTGAATTTTATGCATCATCCTATGAGAACACCATGTCCAAGAACAATTAATAAAAGATCTGCTACTAAATTGTTGCATCATGCTGGATATTTTATTTGTGTGTGCATTTGGTGACAACATAGAAATAAAATGACATTGAGAAGAGGATTGGAGGAAAAAGGAGAAAGAAAGAAAGGAATAATATAAAATGTAAAACCAAATTTATAAATACACAAACTCAACCATGCTGGTATGATTGAAATTTACCTATAATTTGAGTACAAATTCAAAGTCATACTTGGAATTCAAATTGGGAATTGAAAAATAAAAAGAAAAGAAAACAGAAAAAAACAGAAAATATAAAAGAAAAGGGATACTATACCTAACTGGGCCGGCTACCTCAATTCAGCCCAACTTACCTTTCCCCTCCGTGCGGCCCATCTAACTCACCCGCGCGCGCGCTTAGACTCGCTTACATATGGGGCCCGGCTGCCAGTCTCGCCTGCGCGTGCCTCTGTCTCGCGGGACCCGGCTGCCAGCCTCTCCATCGCGCGTTCACTGGCGCACTCGGCTTCCTCGCTTGTCTCGTTGACGCGTGGGCCCGGGATGTCAGGGGTCGTCTTCAACCGCATGCCAAGCTCCGCGGGCGCCATCGCGATTTTCGCGGCCGTGGACGTTGCTCAAGTCCGTCGCCCGCGCGCTTATAAAGGAATGGAACCGAGTCTTCTTCTTCCCCCATTCTTTTCGCCGTATAGCTCCAGCTGCCAGTTCGCCGTGCGCTCGTCGAGAGAAGCGAACCCTCCGCCGCCGCGGCCACGCTCGTGCATTGTTGCCATACCCGTCCGCTGTGCATCGGAGATCGACCAGGAGGCATCGCTGAGTCGTGGCGGACCCGTCGGTGGCGGAGTTTGGGACGTTGGGATCCCCGGCGACGCGCGAATTTTTCATCGGAGACTCGCGGTCGCGTAACCTCGTGGCCGAGCTACCATTGCCGCCAATCCTAGGTAATTGATCCCCCATCGAGTTCGCCATTCTCTTAATTTCGTTTTGTACCTGAGATGTGTAGACATTGTGCACCAATTCACGCGATTGACATCCCTGCCATGGCGCCGCCGCGCGCGGGTGTATCCCGGTGACCGGAGTTGGGCGGGGGTCGGCCGGATTGCGTGTGCCGTCGGTTCGGCGATGAACGGCTGTGATTAGATCAGGGAGATACCCCTTCGCTAGACCGATCCGGGCCGTAGGATTCAATCGGAGGGTTGCGCGTTGATCTCGGCTTCATTAAATTCGAGCCGTTGATCGCCGATCGAACGGCTCTGGGCGCATACCGGTTCGGTTTATATTAAATCTAATCTGGACCGCATTCTTTAGATCTAACTGCTGTAGTGTCCCCATACCGATTCGGCCTAGGAATTTTACTAAAGAGCCCCTCAGAAATCATGTAAATAACCCGCAGTCCTGTCTGCAGGACTCTGTGTCTTGGAAACACTTACCCCGAGCCCCTGCCCTTTTACAAATTTGAGGCCCAGTCCACTGCTGTTTTAAAATGAGTAAATGAATTAGAAAATGTATTTTTAATACAAAAATAAGTGCTAAATCTTCAATAATTCATAGAAAATTCATACTAACTCCAAATTGAGCCATTCCAGTCCCTAAAATTTTGTAATTTTATTCTCTAGCACTTAGTGTCTCTGTTTTGGCATAAAATCAGTAAGGAAATTTATTTATCACTTAATCCTATTTAAAGCACATAAAACCTTTGAAAATGCATAACTTAAAATCTATAACTCAGAAAATTGTGATTCCAGTTCCTAAGTTTTTATTTTAATATGTAGAATATCTCTGTGTATTTTGTATATATGTTTGGTGTAATGTTAATTTCTCTATATGCACTGTGCTTGTTTGTATTGTGGCGAGTAGAAGAGCCCGTTGCTGAGGATCCTGGTGAGCAGCAGGTTGAAGTAGCTGAGCAGGAGCTCATTGAAGGCAAGTTGTGCCCTTGACCACTTTTTACCCAATAATGTTCTTCAATATCACTCATCCATGCATAGGTTAATTTTGATGGGACCCAATAGGTCACCCTAGATTGTTTATCTCATTACCTTGTTTTACCCCTGAATCACTTGGGTAGTTTGCTATTGCTTTATATGGTTTTGGGATAATCATTTATTACCTCTATGTTCCAATTCTTATTGTTATTCTGTTTATGTTCATGTTGTTATCATTAATGTTAATTGGAACATAGAGCTTAACTTGAGAACCACGTGCCACCACAAGGGAGGAATGGGACCCCTTGGCTGACTAATTAGGAAAGCTAGTGGAAGACTACCTTACCCGAAAGGGGCAAGGGCAGTAAGGGAGAGGTCAGTGCGGGGAGGTCCCTGGTTGATTTTGCTGGGATGGCAGTCAGCCAGGAACCCTGTACTAGATCTTCCTATAAACTGTAGCGGGTTTTCGGAAGCTAGTGGAACTTTGTAAAGGCCTCGTAGTGTTGCCCTGCCGCGCTTCCTAGGTAGAGGTGTATGGGATTCATGACCCCTTGGCAGATGGGTAACATGACTTGTGGGTAAAGGGTACAACCTCTGCAGAGTGTAAAACTGGTATACTAGCCGAGCTCACGGTCATGAGCAGCTCAGGACTCTCTGATGTTTAAATTATGGAACTTAAATTCAATTTGTCATTCGCATATGCATGGGTTTGTTATTAATTTTGTTCTATTACTTTACTTATGGTTTGGTATTTACATACACTTAGTAACTGCTAATAAAATTTTGACCAACTACTTAAAAGCAATGCTCAGCTTTAACCCCTATCATTGATTAGCCTTACACATCACATGGACTCACACCTTTGTGAGTTTATGTCCACTGGTTCCCCACAACTTGTTGAGCTATGATCATGTGTGAGCTCACCCTTGCTGTCTCACACCCCCCCCACAGGAGATGATCAGGTGGTTCAGGAGGAGCCGCCTAATACTGAGGAGTTCGATCTGATCTAGGTGGCGTTTCCCAGTCGACATTGGCGCCGACGATCCTTAGTTCGTTTTATCTTTATTATTTTATTTTGTAATAAGTCTTCCGCTATGTAATAAATACTCTGATGTTTTAGGACATTTATCTCTATACACTCTGTTATTATATGTGTTGTCTTCTTGGCGCATGTATGAGATGCACCTGGCTTTGTTCCTTAAAGCCGGGTGTTACAGAAGTGGTATCAGAGCAAATGTTGACTGTAGGACGAAACCTAGATAGACTGGACAAACCCTTACCTACTTATCTCATTCTGATTCATTCTACACTCACCTTACTCTGATTCTTTCTACACTTATCTTGATCCTGTCTCACCTTCTACTGTTCTACTCTGATCATTCTTATCTTTTCTACTCTAAGACGAGATGGATTTCACACCTTGGAATCCCTACCCCTAAGACATTTTAAGAGATAGGAGGCCTAAGACAAAATTAAAAAAACTACTTTCTTTAAAAATATTGGCTGATTGTGCTGATGCTAAATGCCTGATTTGCTTCTTTGATTGATTGAATTATAGATGGACATCTTAGTATGTACCACCATATAGTGTTGAATTAGCTTTGGTAGGTAAAATATTAGTCTGCTTAGCTAATAAAATTCCCCAAGTAACCTGATTTGTAAATACCTGCCTTGTCTACTATTTTCTTACCATATGTATCTAACTCAGATGGTCAATACCAGGCGGGGTGGTGGAATTGACTTGCCTCCTAACCAACACACTCGAAGACAACCTCAGCCACAACCTGCTGGGATGAATCCTCCCAATCCCCCACCAGGCGGAGTTGACCCACTGGTTGCTGCTCAGATGGCGGTGATGCAGCAGATGGCAGACACTATGGCTGATATGCGTGCTCAGATGCAACAAGAACGCCAGGAGATGCGTCAGGAGAGAGAAGATATACGCCAGGAGTTGCGCCAGGAGCGAGATGAGATACGCCAGGAAAGGAGGGCGCAACAACAGCAGCTGCAACAGCAAATGCAACAACAGCAACAGCAGCAACAAGTGCCACTGCCTCCACCACCACCACCAGTTCCACCCCGAGACAAGCATAGAGAGTTCATGAGTCATAAGCCACCTACATTTGCAAGCTCACCTGATCCACTGGACGCAGATGATTGGCTGAAAGCAATTGAGAAGATGCTGAATATTGCACAGTGCACGGACCGTGAGAAGGTTTTATATGCTTCTGGACGTCTGATTGGTCCTGCTGCTGACTGGTGGGATTCTTATACTGCTGCCCACGATGCTGCGGATACTATTACTTGGGCAGAGTTCAGTACGCAGTTCAGGAACTACCATATTCCAGCTGGTATGATAAAGATTAAGAAGAAGGAATTTCTGTCGCTGAAGCAAGGGAGTATGTCAGTCAGCGAGTACAGAGACAAGTTTATTCAGTTATCCCGATATGCCCCTGAAGAAGTTGCTGAAGACGAGAGGAAGCAAGAGCATTTCATTGAAGGACTTAATGGACCACTGCAGTATGCTCTTGTGGCACACACATTTCCATCATTTCAGAGGCTGCTTGATAAGGCACTGGCTATTGAACACAAGCGTGTTCAACTGGGAGATTTGAAGAGGAAGGCAATATCTCAAGGACAAGGAAGCAGCAGCGTTTGTCCTCGCTACAGTTCACCACAGGGTACACCGACTCGACCCGGAGGACCACGCCCAGTTCCGCAATCACCACTGAGGACTCCACCTCCTCGACAGGCTACTCCCACGGGCACCCCGACGAAGTTTTCAGGACAGAGTCCGGGCACTCAATGTTTCAAGTGTGGGAAGATTGGTCATTATGCAAATGTCTGCCCACAGAGGATTGCTACTACTCCAGTTCAGAACAGGCAGCAAACTCCTGGAACTGGCAAGGGATATTCTATTGCCAAGGTTAATCAAGTCAGCGTTGATGCTACTCCGGATGGAGGGGACCTCGTAATTGGTATGTTTTATGTTAATGCAATTCCTGCAACCATATTATTTGATTCTGGTGCCACGCATTCATTCATGTCTGCTAGATATGCCAACACAAATGAAATACCACTGCTAAATATGAGAAAACCCCTGATAGTAATTACACCTAAAGGGCCTGTTGAGGCGAATCAAATGACACGTAAATTGACATTAACCATTATGGGTAGAGAATTTGGAGCTACTGCTATAATATTGGAGTCAAGCAGTATAGATTTGATCCTTGGTATGTCATGGCTAAGAAAGGCAAAGGCCGTTATAGCATGTGGTAGAGGTACCGTAGAACTCACTACTACTAAAGGAGAAAGGTTTCAAGTCAATATTGCAGTAACCTCCTCATCTATGCGTGCAATGTTCTTCATGCCTGAGGAGTTTGTTGGTGACAATATCCGGGTGGTTAGAGATTTCCCGGATGTCTTTCCAGAGGAGTTACCAGGGATGCCACCTGATAGAGAAGTTGAGTTTGTTATTGACCTCTTACCTGGAACCGCCCCTATTTCTAAACGGCCATATAGGATGTCCGTAGAGGAGTTGAAGGAACTTAAGAAGCAGTTAACTGAGTTACAAGAGGCTGGGTACATTCGTCCGAGTTCCTCACCTTGGGGAGCACCGGTCTTGTTTGTACAGAAGAAGGATGGATCGCAACGGATGTGTGTGGATTATAGATCTCTTAATGATGTTACGGTGAAGAACAAGTATCCGTTGCCCCGTATTGAGGATTTATTTGATCAGATGAGAGGTGCTAGAGTATTTTCGAAGATTGATCTCCGATCCGGTTATCATCAGATGAGGATTAGACCATCGGATATTCCCAAGACGGCTTTCTCGACTAGATACGGATTATATGAGTTTACTGTTATGTCATTTGGATTGACTAACGCACCGGCCTATTTTATGAACTTAATGAACAAGGTGTTTATGGAGTATTTGGACAGATTCGTCGTGGTATTCATCGACGATATTCTTATCTATTCCAAGAGTGATAGTGATCACGAGGAGCATCTGAGGATGGTGCTACAGAAGCTACGAGATAATCAACTCTATGCTAAGTTCAGCAAGTGCGAGTTTTGGATTGGCGAAGTGCCATTTCTTGGTCATATTATTTCTAATGGAGGAATAGCAGTGGATCCTGCTAAAGTTAAGGAGATAATGGAGTGGAGAGTACCCACTACAGTTACTGAGATTCGAAGTTTCTTAGGACTTGCTGGATATTATCGGAGGTTTATCGAAGGATTTTCTAAGATTGCTAAGCCTATGACTTCACTTTTGGAGAAAGGAAGAGAGTTTAAGTGGGACGAGAAGTGTCAAGAAAGCTTTGATCTATTGAAGAAGAGGTTGATGTCGCCACCAGTTTTGGTTATGCCAGACTTACAAAAAGGATTTGATATCTATTGCGATGCATGTGGCCAAGGCTTAGGATGTGTGCTCATGCAAGAAGGACACGTGATTGCTTATGCTTCTCGTCAGTTGCGGAAACATGAATTGAATTACCCCACTCATGACTTGGAATTGGCAGCCGTTGTGCATGCACTTAAGATTTGGAGACATTATATCATGGGGACCAAGTGCCAAGTGTACACGGATCATAAGAGTTTGAAGTATATATTCACTCAGAAGGATCTCAATCTTAGGCAACGCCGTTGGTTGGAGCTTATTAAGGATTATGATTTGGAGATTCACTATCACCCGGGCAAGGCAAACTTGGTTGCAGATGCCTTGAGTCGCAAGGAGCATGTTCATTCAGCTGTTGTTGCCCAGCTACCCGATGAGATTGTTGAGGATTTCAGGAGACTTAACCTGGGGATAGTTGCTCATACTGAGGGAGTTACTATTGATGTGGAACCTACTTTGGAGCAAGAGATCCACAAAGGACAAATTGGTGATGCTAAAATAAAGGAGATTAAGGATCTGATTACTGAAGGTCGAGTTCCGGAGTTCACGGAAGATGAGCAGGGCACTGTATGGTTCAAGAATAGGATGTGTGTCCCTGATATTAAAAGCCTTCGGGAGACTATTTTAAAGGAGGCCCATGATTCGGATTATTCTATTCATCCTGGTAGTACCAAGATGTATCAGGATTTGAAACGGAAATATTGGTGGTATGGATTGAAAAGAGATGTAGCTGCACATGTGGCTATGTGCGATGTATGTCAAAGAGTTAAGGCTGAACACCAGAGGCCAGCTGGACTACTGCATCCACTGAAGATACCCGAGTGGAAGTGGGAAGAGATTGGTATGGATTTCATTACTGGATTGCCTCGCACCCAGAAAGGATATGATGCTATATGGGTGATTGTGGATAGATTGACTAAAGTGGCTCACTTTATTCCTGTGAAGACTACTTATAAAGGTTCTCAGCTAGCAGAGTTATATATTGCTCGGATTGTGTGTTTACATGGAGTACCAAAGAAGATCGTATCTGATCGAGGTTCGCAGTTTACCTCAAGATTTTGGAGAAGCTTTCATGAGAACATGAGTACAAAGTTGAATTTCAGTACAGCTTATCACCCTCAGACGGATGGACAGACTGAAAGGACAAACCAAGTATTGGAAGATATGTTGAGAGCATGTGCCCTTCAGCATGGAGGAAGTTGGGATAAAAGTCTACCTTATGCTGAGTTCTCATATAACAATAGTTATCAGGCCAGTCTGAAGATGTCACCTTTTGAAGCTTTATATGGGAGGAAGTGCAGGACTCCTTTGTATTGGGATCAGACTGGAGAGAGACAGTTCTTTGGGCCTGAACTGATTCAAGAAGCAGAAGAGCAAGTTCGTATAATTCGAGAGAATTTGAGAGTGGCTCAAACCAGGCAAAAGAGCTATGCTGATAATAGAAGAAGGCCACTGGAATTTGAAGAAGGAGATTATGTGTATCTCAAGGTGTCACCACTTCGTGGAATGAGGAGATTTAAAGTCAAGGGCAAATTGTCCCCTCGCTACATTGGACCATTCTTGATCTTTCGAAGAGTTGGGGAGATGGCATACCAACTCGAGTTACCTGCTAGTCTATCAGATGTGCATAATGTGTTCCATGTATCTCAACTGAAGAAGTGTCTCCGTGTCCCTGAGGAACAGTTACCAATGGAAGAGCTCAGTGTTCAAGGAGATTTGACTTACACGGAGTACCCAATCAAGATTTTGGATACATTGACTCGGGTTACAAGGAATAAGGTGATAAAGATGTGTAAAGTCCAATGGAGTCACCACGGTGAAGATGAAGCAACTTGGGAAAGAGAAGAAGAGCTTCGTATAGATTTTCCCCACCTTTTCTCTAGTTCTTCTTAAATCTCGAGGACGAGATTATTTTTAAGGGGGGTAGGATTTGTAACACCTACTTTGTAAGTGCTAGGAATAATATCAATAGAGAAACATTTCTCTCTTTATGTGAGTTTGAATTTTATGCATCATCCTATGAGAACACCATGTCCAAGAACAATTAATAAAAGATCTGCTACTAAATTGTTGCATCATGCTGGATATTTTATTTGTGTGTGCATTTGGTGACAACATAGAAATAAAATGACATTGAGAAGAGGATTGGAGGAAAAAGGAGAAAGAAAGAAAGGAATAATATAAAATGTAAAACCAAATTTATAAATACACAAACTCAACCATACTGGTATGATTGAAATTTACCTATAACTTGAGTACAAATTCAAAGTCATACTTGGAATTCAAATTGGGAATTGAAAAATAAAAAGAAAAGAAAACAGAAAAAAACAGAAAATATAAAAGAAAAGGGATACTATACCTAACTGGGCCGGCTACCTCAATTCAGCCCAACTTACCTTTCCCCTCCGTGCGGCCCATCTAACTCACCCGCGCGCGCGCTTAGACTCGCTTACATATGGGGCCCGGCTGCCAGTCTCGCCTGCGCGTGCCTCTGTCTCGCGGGACCCGGCTGCCAGCCTCTCCATCGCGCGTTCACTGGCGCACTCGGCTTCCTCGCTTGTCTCGTTGACGCGTGGGCCCGGGATGTCAGGGGTCGTCTTCAACCGCATGCCGAGCTCCGCGGGCGCCATCGCGATTTTCGCGGCCGTGGACGTTGCTCAAGTCCGTCGCCCGCGCGCTTATAAAGGAATGGAACCGAGTCTTCTTCTTCCCCCATTCTTTTCGCCGTATAGCTCCAGCTGCCAGTTCGCCGTGCGCTCGTCGAGAGAAGCGAACCCTCCGCCGCCGCGGCCACGCTCGTGCATTGTTGCCATACCCGTCCGCTGTGCATCGGAGATCGACCAGGAGGCATCGCTGGGTCGTGGCGGACCCGTCGGTGGCGGAGTTTGGGACGTTGGGATCCCCGGCGACGCGCGAATTTTTCATCGGAGACTCGCGGTCGCGTAACCTCGTGGCCGAGCTACCATTGCCGCCAATCCTAGGTAATTGATCCCCCATCGAGTTCGCCATTCTCTTAATTTCGTTTTGCACCTGAGATGCGTAGACATTGTGCACCAATTCACGCGATTGACATCCCTGCCATGGCGCCGCCGCGCGCGGGTGTATCCCGGTGACCGGAGTTGGGCGGGGGTCGGCCGGATTGCGTGTGCCGTCGGTTCGGCGATGAACGGCTGTGATTAGATCAGGGAGATACCCCTTCGCTAGACCGATCCGGGCCGTAGGATTCAATCGGAGGGTTGCGCGTTGATCTCGGCTTCATTAAATTCGAGCCGTTGATCGCCGATCGAACGGCTCTGGGCGCATACCGGTTCGGTTTATATTAAATCTAATCTGGACCGCATTCTTTAGATCTAACGGCTGTAGTGTCCCCATACCGATTCGGCCTAGGAATTTTACTAAAGAGCCCCTCAGAAATCATGTAAATAACCCGCAGTCCTGTCTGCAGGACTCTGTGTCTTGGAAACACTTACCCCGAGCCCCCTGCCCTTTTACAAATTTGAGGCCCAGTCCACTGCTGTTTTAAAATGAGTAAATGAATTAGAAAATGTATTTTTAATACAAAAATAAGTGCTAAATCTTCAATAATTCATAGAAAATTCATACTAACTCCAAATTGAGCCATTCCAGTCCCTAAAATTTTGTAATTTTATTCTCTAGCACTTAGTGTCTCTGTTTTGGCATAAAAACAGTAAGGAAATTTATTTATCACTTAATCCTATTTAAAGCACATAAAACCTTTGAAAATGCATAACTTAAAATCTATAACTCAGAAAATTGTGATTCCAGTTCCTAAGTTTTTATTTTAATATGTAGAATATCTCTGTGTATTTTGTATATATGTTTGGTGTAATGTTAATTTCTCTATATGCACTGTGCTTGTTTGTATTGTGGCGAGTAGAAGAGCCCGTTGCTGAGGATCCTGGTGAGCAGCAGGTTGAAGTAGCTGAGCAGGAGCTCATTGAAGGCAAGTTGTGCCCTTGACCACTTTTTACCCAATAATGTTCTTCAATATCACTCATCCATGCATAGGTTAATTTTGATGGGACCCAATAGGTCACCCTAGATTGTTTATCTCATTACCTTGTTTTACCCCTGAATCACTTGGGTAGTTTGCTATTGCTTTATATGGTTTTGGGATAATCATTTATTACCTCTATGTTCCAATTCTTATTGTTATTCTGTTTATGTTCATGTTGTTATCATTAATGTTAATTGGAACATAGAGCTTAACTTGAGAACCACGTGCCACCACAAGGGAGGAATGGGACCCCTTGGCTGACTAATTAGGAAAGCTAGTGGAAGACTACCTTACCCGAAAGGGGCAAGGGTAGTAAGGGAGAGGTCAGTGCGGGGAGGTCCCTGGTTGATTTTGCTGGGATGGCAGTCAGCCAGGAACCCTGTACTGGATCTTCCTATAAACTGTAGCGGGTTTTCGGAAGCTAGTGGAACTTTGTAAAGGCCTCGTAGTGTTGCCCTGCCGCGCTTCCTAGGTAGAGGTGTATGGGATTCATGACCCCTTGGCAGATGGGTAACATGACTTGTGTGTAAAGGGTACAACCTCTGCAGAGTGTAAAACTGGTATACTAGCCGAGCTCACGGTCATGAGCAGCTCAGGACTCTCTGATGTTTAAATTATGGAACTTAAATTCAATTTGTCATTCGCATATGCATGGGTTTGTTATTAATTTTGTTCTATTACTTTACTTATGGTTTGGTATTTACATACACTTAGTAACTGCTAATAAAATTTTGACCAACTACTTAAAAGCAATGCTCAGCTTTAACCCCTATCATTGATTAGCCTTACACATCACATGGACTCACACCTTTGTGAGTTTATGTCCACTGGTTCCCCACAACTTGTTGAGCTATGATCATGTGTGAGCTCACCCTTGCTGTCTCACACCCCCCCCCCACAGGAGATGATCAGGTGGTTCAGGAGGAGCCGCCTAATACTGAGGAGTTCGATCTGATCTAGGTGGCGTTTCCCAGTCGACATTGGCGCCGACGATCCTTAGTTCGTTTTATCTTTATTATTTTATTTTGTAATAAGTCTTCCGCTATGTAATAAATACTCTGATGTTTTAGGACATTTATCTCTATACACTCTGTTATTATATGTGTTGTCTTCTTGGCGCATGTATGAGATGCACCTGGCTTTGTTCCTTAAAGCCGGGTGTTACATTCCCTCTTCACGAGATTATTGCGGAGATACTGAAGAGGTTTGGTATCTACCTTCACCAGTTAACTCCTAACGCTATCGTTAGGCTTAGCGTTTATATTTGGGCCCTCCGAAGCCAAGCAGTGGAGCCATTTGCCGACAGTTTCTGTCGAGTTCATGAGTTACATTATCAAACAAAGGCCAGAAAAGATGGGCTACATGATAACTTCGGTTGCTACAATTTTGCCTACCGGAAAACCGCAAAGTTTCCTGTGATCAGCTACCGAAGCAAATGGCCGGCAGGCTGGAAATCAGAATGGTTCTATGTCAAGGTTGATGACGACAAGGAGAAGCTTGTGCAAAGTCCACTTGAGCTGATCTTCGGAGAAACCCGACCCCGCTGCAACATGACACCAGAGGGTCAAACACAACAGGCAATGGATGAATTCGGAATTATTGCAGAGCATATCGGTACCAGGGATCTGGTTCAAGAATTCTTGGCATTCAGAGTCTTCCCTACTCTGAAAGAATGGGAAATGCCAAAGTTAAAGGGGGAGAAGAAGGAGGGGGAACTTGTCCGGCTTCCTTATCACTTCAAATTCAAGAAATACTTTAAGAAGCCCTGCCAAGAGTGGCTGGACACAGTTGAGGTGATGTGTAATGAAATTCTGGGGAATTATTCCAAAAAAGAAGATCAACTGATGACAGCAGCCTTCGGCACCCGTCCGAAGCGAAGGCTGAACCGAGTGCTTGATGCCCTGGGCTTCGAGTACCCTGACTATGAGCAGTTGAGCAAGGGTGCTGAGGGCCAAAAAAGAAAAAGAGTGGCCGAAACTATGAACAAGGATGAAGAAAGACCAGCAAAAGAGAAGAAAATTCCCAAGAAAAGAAAAATATCAACTCCGAAGCGAAAATTATCCGAAGAAGAGGGGACCCCCACACCACCTTCTACCAGCGACGTGGAGGAAATTTTAAAGGTAATGACTGAACCCGTGCCCACGAAGCTAAGTCCATTAGGGCCTCAACTGACGAAGCTTTTTCAAAAGGTGGAAAAGCCGAAACAAACGAAGATAACCAAACCAAAGCGGCAAAGAATTATTGCAGTGACTGAAGTTATCGACAAGACGCCGCCGAGGGCGTCAATTCAGAAAACGCCAGCTGTTGAAGGCACCACAGACGTCGAAGTCGCACCTTCGGAGGTCGCGGCTACCGAAGCCGCTACAGCCGAAGATGTAAACTTAGAAACTACCATTGAGGACATCAACAAGATTTTGGAAGACATGGCTGCAGAAGAAGCTGCCACCACTACTGAAAAAACCATGGCCACAGTGCCTGAGAAAGGGAAAGAAATAGCCGAAGACACTTCGGACGACGAAGCCTACTCTTTTCAAAATTTAGTTGGGCAAAAACTGACTAAGGCCGAAATAGAAGAGCTCAAGGAATATGCCAAATCTTGCGGATACAAGCCAGGAGCTCTTCTATTTGGAGGCATTGATGATGAAAAATTGGGCTGCATTCGTGATCAGGCTGGGGCTAAGGTCATCGGTACTCTATCAAAGAGTATCGGTTTTCCGAAGCTAGAGACAGATATCAGCCGCTACCGACGACAACATATCGTCGGCAGCTTATTTTATTCCAACTTCAAGGTAAACAACCTTTTCTCTGGTTTTTATTGCTGTTAATAATGAAAATGTTACTAACGAAAGTTGTTTCTGTGCAGAGCATGCTACTGAGCAAAGCTCTGAAGATGCAACAAGATTTGGAGGACAAAAAACACGAAGCTATAATTGAAAATTTAAAGAGCAAGATAAAAGAACAATCAGCTATCATTGAAAAGAAAGACTTCGAGCTCCAATCGACCGAAGGCTTGCTGGCAGAGACTGAAGCTAAAGTATCAGAATTGAATTCGAAGCTTATCAGTCAATCAAAACAATTTGATCAGGAGAAGCTAGAGCTTAATTCGAAACTTGAAGCCGAAGTCCAGGCCAACTCAGACTTGAAGAAATCATTAACAAGCCTTCAAGACAAATGCTTGAAATTTAGCAATAATTGTATTGAACGATTAAAAAAGATATTTTACTCTGTTGGAGCCAGCAGCGGGAAGTTTAACCCTTCAGCGGAAAATTTACCACAAGCCTTCGATCATATTGAAGCTGAAATCGAAGAACTTGACGAAGTTATAGCCGGGCACGGTGACTTCTGTGCCTGGGTAGCTTCTCGGGGTACCGCTGCAGCGTTCCTGAAGGCCGGCTGCGAGCATGGAAAAATCGTCAACAGGCCCAACTTCACCCTGTCTCCATCAATCCTGGACGATATACCTGACCTCGCCCGAAGCATCTCAAATAGATTTATAAAAATGATATGGACAAAAGGCGGGCGGGAGAAGGCTGGAGACGAAGCTCGAAGTCATCTTGAACCAGTAAGAAATGATACTTCGTACTTACCTTCTCCTTTGCACTTGATTTTTACTCACGATACCTTGATTTATGTAGGATGACGAAGCTGAAGGTGATGCTTAAGATATGTCGCCGAAGCTGTCGCCGAAGCTGAAGCTTAATGAAGATCAGTAGAAGTATACTATAGGAAAAAAAACTCAGGATACTTTTGTAACAACTTTTGTAAATACAATTAAACTGTTCTCAAGGAACTTTGTACATACCTTGTAATATATTCTTACCCTTCTACTGAGGCGCTTTGATGTGGACGAAATCAGTATTTTGAGCCGAAGGCGAAAAAAACACCTTCCCTTCTTTTCGTACACAACGAAGCATAAGAGACCAATTCTTCTTTTTGCCGAGTAACGAAGCATAAAAGACCACTTCTTCTTTTTTGTACACAACAAAGCATAAGAAACCAGTTCTTCTTTTTACCGAAGCTTTTCTTTTTTTTTTGTACACAACAAATCATAAGAGACCACTTCTTCTTTTTGCCGAAGCAACCACTTGGGAACACAAATGCTATGAATGAATGCTTATGAATGCAAATGTTATGATGTAATGTAATGTGCAAATGAATATCCAAAGCATATGTCCGAAGCCACACTCTCAGCCATTATTTCCTTACAAACAACCACACATCAGCTCTGCATTCCCTTAGGAACGACTTTGGAGCATCTTCGCCTTTTACTTAGACGGTATAAGCTCTGCATTCCCTTAGGAACGTCTTTGGAGCTTCTTCGCCTTTTACTTAGGCGGTATAAGCTCTGCATTCCCTTAGGAACGTCTTTGGAGCTTCTTCGCCTTTTACTTAGGCGGTATAAGCTCTGCATTCCCTTAGGAACGTCTTTGGAGCTTCTTCTCTTTTTCAGTTTCGGCACTCGATGGTGCGTTCTCAGCTTTTTACATTTACATTCTTTGGGGGATTTTGCTCTTATAAAACTAAAAAAGGAAATTACATATGATGGCCCCATTAAAAACCTTTCTCCCCCTTTAGAAAGGAAAAGGGTGCCATGAAAAAGAAAAAGAAAAACATAAAAAATTACATCAAGTTATACATAATATCTCCGAAGCTCATCTGCATTCCAAGATCTTGGAATTTCGTTGCCATCCATGTCCTTTAATCTGTACGAACCAGGCCTTGACGAGGATGCTACTAAGAAAGGCCCTTCCCATTTCAATTGTAGCTTGCCCACTGTATCTGGGTTGGCCACTCTCCGAAGTACCAAATGTCCTGGCTCAATATTTTTTAGCCGGACCTTTCTATCTCGCCATTTGACTGTTTCAGCCTGGTATTTATTGATATTCTCCACGGCTTGAAGCCTGATCCCTTCTAAGGCATCTTTTTCCACAAGACAAGCATCTTCGGTACCTGATTCTGCCGAAGCTACCACTCTTATTGATCCAGCTTTAGCTTCTTCCGGAGTTATTGCTTCGTCACCGAATAATAACTTGAATGGGGTAAAGCCTGTAGACCTTGATGTTGTTGTATTGTGGCTCCACACCACTTTGGTCAACTGATCTGGCCACTTTCCCCTGGGTTGATTGAAGATTAACTTCATTATTCCTGTCATTATAATGCCGTTGGCCCTTTCAACGAGCCCATTCGACTCCGGATGCCTGACTGATGCAAAATGGATCTTCGTTCCAATTTGATCACAGAAATTTCTGAAAGCTTCGGAGTCAAACTGCGTTCCATTATCTACAGTGATGGCCTTCGGTACCCCGAAACGACAGACAATATTCTGCCAGAAAAACTTTTGGACAGTGGCCGAAGTTATTGTGGCTAATGGCTTCGCCTCAATCCACTTGGAAAAATACTCCACAGCTACTATAACATATTTTAGATTCCCTTGGGCCGGTGGTAATGGACCCAACAAGTCAAGGTCCCACCTTTGCAATGGCCAGATGGGTTGTATCAGCTGTGTCAAAGACGAAGGTTGCTTTTGATCTCTTGCACATTTTTGACAACCTTCGCACTTTTGAACTAACTCCGCTGCATCCGAAGCTGCCTTCGGCCAATAAAACCCTTGGCGGAAAACTTTTCCAAGTAACGGCCTAGATCCGATGTGGGATCCACACAGGCCTGCATGTATCTCCTTCATTAACTCTATACCTTCGGTTCTAGACAAGCACTTGAGCAGCGGGGCACAAACTCCATGTTTGTATAACTCCCCTTCTATCATGACATACGGACGAGCTCTTGCCTCTATCCTTTTATTATAAGCTTCGTCATCTGATAGGAAGTTACCCTGAAGGTAAGAGATTATTTCAGTTCTCCAATCTTCGCTGTAAACAGGGGAAATGCTGAGGACTGCTCTTTCAAGGAGCTCCACTGAAGGTGCCTTTATTGTTTCGAAGAAGACATCCGAAGGTAACGGCATCCCCTGTGCTGCAGACTTGGCTAGCAAATCAGCATGCTCATTTTGCCCTCGAGGGATATTCTTGACAGAAAATCCTTCGAAGGAAGCTTCGATCCTTCGGACCGTGTCTAGGTATTTTTCAAGCTTCGGGTCTTTAGCCTTGCAACTTTTGTCAATATGACCCGAAACAACCTGGGAATCAGTTTTAAGAATCGCCCTTCTGATTCCCATTGCCTTTAGTTTCCGAAGACCCAGGAGCAGGGCTTCGTACTCAGTAATATTATTTGTGCAGCTGAAGTCAAGTCTTGCTGCATAGCAAGTTTTAACCTTGGATGGTGAGACCAACACAGCAGCTGCACCTGCTCCGAAGGTTCCCCAAGAGCCATCACAAAACACTGTCCACACTTCGGCATCTTTATTTGCTTCTTCATCCTGAGCCCCTGGCGTCCAGTCGGCGATGAAATCTGCCAATGCTTGAGACTGGATCGAGGATCTATGCACATAATCAATGCAAAATTCATTGAGCTCCATAGCCCATTTTCCAATCCGTCCAGTAGCTTCTCTATTTCTCATGATATCCTTCAACGGCTGCGAAGAAGGAACAATAATGTTGTATGCCTGAAAATAATGTCGAAGCTTCCTGGATGCCATTAAAACGGCATACAATACCTTCTCCAGCTCTGTATAATTTTTCTTTGAGACACTAAGGACCTCAGATACAAAATACACTGGAACTTGTTTCTTGGCTTGGCCATCAAGCTTCTCCTGGACAAGTGCCGCACTTACTGCTGAGTGCGAAGCTGCCACATATAACAGCAGAGGAGCCCCTGACGTTGGTGGAGTTAATGTTGTTAGATCTATCAAGTATTGCTTCAGCTCTTCGAAGGCTTTTTGTTGACTTGGGCCCCATTGAAAGACTTCAGCTGACTTCAGCACCTCGAAAAATGGTAAATTTCTTTCTGCTGATCTGGATATAAATCTGTTGAGAGATGCCAGCCTTCCTGTCAATCTTTGGGCCCCCTTTCTTGTGGTTGGTGGCTCCATTCGAAGTATAGCTTCGATCTTATTTGGATTAGCTTCGATTCCCTTTGTTGAAACTAAACATCCAAGAAATTTTCCCTTCTTTACTCCAAAGACACATTTTTCTGGATTCAGCTTCAGACCAGCTTGTCTGAAGCTGGCGAAGGTCTCCTGCAGATCAACAATATGATTTTCCTGCTTCGTGCTTTTTACGATAATGTCATCAACGTAGGTCAACACATTTCTGCCTATCTGAGACTGGAGAACCTTCGTAGTCATTCTGCTGAAACTCCCTCCAGCATTCTTGAGCCCCTCAGGCATCCGAAGATAGCAATATGTGCCACTTGGGGTTATGAAGCTAGTTTTCGGCTCATCTTCCTTCTTCATCCAAATTTGATGATAGCCTGAGTAGCAGTCTAGGAGACTCATGAGCTCTGAAGAAGCTGCTGCATCGACTAAAGAGTCTATCCTTGGCAGCGGGAATTCGTCCTTCGGACAAGCCTTGTTGAGATCTGTGAAATCGATACACATTCTCCACTTGCCATTGGCCTTCTTCACCATAACGGTGTTAGCTAGCCATTCTGGATACTTCACTTCTCTGATAACTCCTGCACTGAGGAGTCTTTTTACTTCATTGCGAGCCCCTTCGGCCTTGTCATCAGACATTTTCCGAAGCCTCTGCTTTCGGGGTCTGAAGGATGGGTCGACATTGAGCGAATGTTCAATAACATCCCGATTTACTCCACAGAGATCATTAGCTGACCATGCAAAAACATCTTTGTTGTTGAATAAAAACCTTATCAAGGTTTTCTCCTGGTCTTCAGATAGTTGCGAGCCCAACAGCACCTTCTGCTCTGCTATGTCTTCACACAATAACATGGGCTTCGGCTGATCCGCTGAAGCTGCCTTCTCCCTCCTGAATTTGTACTGTTCACAAGCTTCAGCTCCATCTATGTTATGGATTGCCTTGGAGTCAGTCCAGCTTCCTTCGGCCCTTCTAGCAGCTTCCTGACTTCCATGAATAGCAATAGGCCCTTGGTCCGAAGGTATCTTCATGCAGAGATAAGCTGGGTGAAGAATTGCTTCGAAGGCATTAAGAGTACCACGGCCAATGATAGCATTGTAAGGATACTCCATGTCAACAATATCGAACACAATTTGCTCAGTCCTTGTGTTGTTAACAAATCCGAAGGTTACCGGCATGGTAATCTTCCCAAGTGCTACAATCTGTCGCCCTCCGAAGCCACAAAGAGGGTGCGTAGCATCATGAATCTTGTCTTCAGGCTCTTGCATTTGTCTGAAGGCTTTAGCAAATATAATATCAGCTGCACTGCCTGTATCAACTAAGACATTGTGGACCAGAAATCCTTTGATCACGCAAGAGATGACCATGGCATCATTGTGAGGATAATCCTTAAGCTGAAGATCTTCCTGAGAGAAAGTAATTGGAATGTGAGACCATTTTGACTTGATGAAGGGTCCCTGCACTCCAACATGCTGCACCCTTCTCTGAGCCTCCTTCTTCTGCTTCTTGTTAACCGGCTCTGAGCAAGAACCGCCTGTTATCGGAAGTATCAGCTTCGAAGCCGAAGCAGCTCCAGCTTGATTGTTGAACGAAGCCATCAGCTCAAAAAAGTGGAAGTGAGTTCACCGGAGGTGGGCGCCAATGTTGGGGGCTTGTTCTCAAATGCTAAGAATTAAGAACAAGGCAACATAGAAAATGTTAGGTGTTAAGGTCCTTCGTCCTCCAAAACATTATATCCCTTCAGGATATAAAGAATTTCGGACGAAGGTTACGAAGGACGTACCTTCGTGAGCATAATAGTAAGAGACGAAGCGTTCATATCATATAAATCATGAAGTATGAAATAAACATTTAAATATGATCATGGAATCATTCCTATTTTTATTATCATGAATGAATGAATGTAAATGACTTTAAATTACAAACGTACCTTCGGTCCTGGGAAAATAAAGGTACAGGTGTGATGCGAAGGCAAATGGCAAGTTCGCGTGAACAGTACAGAGGTACTGTTCATCTATTTATAGGCACAGGTCACAGCCTGTGATAAATTACAATTATGCCCCTTACAAAAGTTTACAACATTGACTCAGACCTCTATGGATAAAAAGGTCATTCTATCTCTATGTCGGTTTGTAACGCCGAAGCTCCATGAAAAGGAACCTTCGGCCATCTCCTGGGGACAACTTCAGCCGAAGCTGCTTCTTCGTGCAAGACCTTCAGCGCAACGAAGCATGACCCCAACACTAATATGGATGGTTGTATTTAATATCTGTGTGATTGGTTGTGGCATGATGATAGCCTGGTCTAGTTTGGCCAGTACGTAGATCCGTCTCCAGAAATATGGGACTCCAGAGCACACTCAATAGAAGGCCCTAAATATATATGAAAATTTGTATGTATAGTATAGCTAAGGTATACTTTCACTCACTCAAATAACTTAAATGCGTTTTTCGATAAGGGAAGATTTATGATAGCTTAGATATGTATTATTCCATACTAAATACTAATGTTATGACTTATGAGAGTAAATACAGTGCTAGTGATTTCATGTTCTAGAGAAAAGCGTCACCCATCATCCGCATTCGTCTAACCCCACACAACGAGGGTTCGGGGCAATCGTATTTTAATCAAAGTGGTGATTTCATGTTCTACAGAAAAGCGTCACCCATCATCCGCATTCGTCCAACACCATACAACGACAGTTCAGGGTAATCATATTTTAATCTAATCACCACGACATGAGATAAACGAACATACAAAATATGTTTGTTAATGGGGCCAAAGAAACAAAATGGGGACCCCATCGATTTGGGGAGTCATGCGCAAGCACATATTGCACATGACCATTTATGGGCCTGCTAGTGCGTGAGGAGCCAGGCTAGATTCGTGTAGTGTACTTTTTGTTTGGTTGTTTGCACTAGAGCAACTCCAGGTGTTCCCGATAGAATAGATCCTTAAATAACTGTATAGGAAGTTGATAAATATGGCATGGGAGTAAAAAAACCATTTATCTCCAACAATTCTGAATATGTATGCACTTAAATCAATTTTCAAATCCGTTGTGGGCCCAAGGCTTTCTATTATAAACTCGTTGCCCTCCCTCCAGATGTGTCTTTCCCCTATTCCTGTCATGCATCGCTGCAGGTACAGGCGTCCATTGCTGTTGCGTTGCCAGGGAACAAAATCATATTCTCTTTCGATGTCTGCTAGTCGCCTGGGAGGGACTTCAAAGCGCAGCACCTGCCAATGCCAGCGCCGCTAGGACCATAGATACCTTCATAGCGCGATCTGCGAGGATCGTGCAAGGGAACCATTAGGGCCGGATCAAAACAAAAATCTTGGTATGTGAATTGCCATCTGAATTGGTACATGGAATTGTAATGTTAATTGAAGTTGGTGTGTATGTAACAGTTGCAATTTCAATTTACGTGAATATATATTCATAGTATATGTGATTGCAAAACCAGGTGATGGGTGAAAATAGATTGTTGTCATTACGAGATTTGGATGAATCATCAACAGATGATGATGATCATATCATACTTTGTGCTGCACAAATCATTCAAAGTTATTCTCAAGTGCGTAGAAAGCCAGGAGGCTCTGTTCCTGGTCATGCATACATATATCAGGATAGAGAAGCAGGGCACGTGAGAATGTACCAAGATTACCTTGCTGAAAATCCTACTTATGGCCCAAACTTGTTTCGACGGAGGTAAGAATCTAGTTGTCATTTGTCTCGATTAAATGTGTCATGTTTAATACTTTGGGTGCATCTTATTATTGGTGCAGGTTCATGATGAATCAACCACTATTTCTTCGCATACTAAATGTTGTGGAACAACATGATGATTACTTCGAGAAGAAGAGAAATGCAGCTCATCAACATGGACTAAGTTGTTTTCAAAAGGTTACTGCAGTTTTCCGTATGCTAACTTATGGAGTAGCAGCTGATGCTACAGATGAGTATGTACGCATTGGAGAAAGTACTACGCTGGAAAGTCTACAAAGGTTTGTTAAAGCTGTAATAGAAGTTTTTGGAGATGAGTACTTGAGGTCACCCAATGAAAAAGATATTGAATGGTTACTTGCACTTGGTAATGGAAGAGGTTTTCCTGGTATGCTGGGTTCATTAGATTACATGCATTGGAGGTGGAAGAACTATTCGTCTTCATTGCAAGGTCGATTTTTTGGGCATCATCATACACCAACAATAATTTTAGAAGCAGTTGCTTCGCAAGATTTATGGCATGCTTTTTTGGTTTGCCTGGATCTCTCAACGATATCAATGTTCTTCATCGATCTCCACTTTTCGCAAAGCTAACAAATGGAGAAGGGCCAAAGGTGAACTACAAAATAAATAATCATGAGTATACAATGGGATATTACCTTGCAGATGGCATTTACCCTTTTTGGGCTACTTTGGTCAAGACCATACCTGAACCACGAGGCAATAAGAGGACTTACTTTGCCAAAGCACAAGAAGTGGCATGGAAGGATGTCGAACGAGCTTTTGGAGTTTTGCAATCTCGATTTTCTATTTTTTGGGGACCAGCTCGATTGTGGGATGAAGAGACTCTAAATAACATAATGATATCTTGTATAATCATGCATAATATGATTATTGAAGACGAGGAAAATGTCGATCCAAAGGAACTGTTTGAGAATGGAGGAGATAATGTGCAGCCATCCCATGACATGACAACATATTTTGATGAATTTCTTCATAATCACAGGAAAATTAGAAACCATGAGACACACTACCAACTTCGTGAAGACCTAGTGGAACATTTGTGGCAGCACCACCTAGATCTATATAGTTAGTTTTGCAATTTTTAAATAGCATGAATGCTACATACTTGATTTTAGTTCTATCCATATACTGGTTTACAAACATTTTATTCCAGCTACTTGTTTGCATTCTTGGGCAGTCTTTCAAAGGGTCAATCGATCATTCCCTTGAGATGATTTAGTATATGATATGAACATGGCACATTAACTATCTTCAACTACTGGAACATTCACATACGGACTGCCATTCACACATATTATGAACTAAAAGATCCAAACAGTTTATAAATTGTCAGGAACTTTATTCACCATTCACACAGATCCCATTTAAAAGCATACATCCACTACAGATTATTAAATGAAACAAACTAAATACAAAAACTCAAGTTCTAAAATGAAATTAAATATCACATTCTAATTGCTGCGACGAGCCATGATCTCAACCTAAAGATTCATGTATAATTGTTGTTGCATCTCATTCAAGGAATTCATATCAATGGTCATAATTCTTTCTTCTTCTGCGATTCTCTTCAAATATGAAGTATTGGCTCATGGCTAGCTTTCTCCCTCTCTAGCGCAATCTTCTCTTTCTCAAGGTGAAGCCTCTCTTTATCGAGAGCATAAGACTTGGCATATCGTTCATCCCGCTTCATCTCTTTCTCTGCATCAGCCTCAAACTTCTTAGCCCAAAGAATGTCCAATGCTTCTTTGCAAGCATCAATACCACCTTGACGCAATGCATCCTTGGACTTCTTCTTGCCCATAGGTCTTTGTGGGGCATCCGCTTCTGAAAGGTCAACATCTGGAGGAGCAGCAACATTGTTTTCCAAAGGTGTAGACTCAACAGCACTAGGACTGGATTTTTTGCTAGTCTTCTATTTTTTGTTACTGGTTTTTGTGGTAATTAGTTGCTACAACTTATCTTGCCATTTAGGTTGATTCCTCAACAACATCCAACAGTGTCTTAATTGAAAGGACTTGTTGTGGGGATCATTGTCTTTGAACAACTTCTCAGCTTGCTACACCTACAGGGAAAGAAGAAACTCAATCACAAATTCTATCAGAAGTTTCATAAATTAGAAATAACAGATGCAGTTATGTTTGACCCACTCTGTCATGAATGGTAAGCCCACTTTGGTTTCTATTCTCAATACTGTTCACACACCCACAAAATTTGCTCACGTCGTCTTGTATAGCACTCCAACGATGTAGCAACGAACTCTCACTACATTCAGCATGATTTCCTCTGTTGGTCTCATAGAGCATATGAATTCTTTTCCAAAATGTGCCTCGAGTCTGATTTGTGCCTTGTGTAGGGTCTATACTGACATTGAACTAGGCTGCAACACGGGCTCTGTCTTCTTTCTCACTGAAGTTTTTTCCTTTCTGTTTCTGGTTTGACTCCAAAAATGTGTTGCTATCCTTTATAGGGACTATATGCTGCAACTTAGTTGGTGTTTTAGAGAATTCTTCAAATTTTTCAAATCCTCCATTCAAAAGGTTGGTGTAATAAGACCCATCCCCTTCCATCTATGTAGAAAATTCAAAACATACTATAATTAAGAAAGAATGTAAGAAAATTTTAATGAATAACTAGAGAGTGAATGAAAAATCAGTAACAATTGGTCTATGTGTAATATCAGAGGACTCATTCAACTCATCACTTATTTGCAACATTAGAGAGGACATTTTCTGAAAATTTATGAATATCATTGTTCACAACAAATATATGTGGTCTCAATTAAATTAATTGCTTCTTCATCAAGCATCAACACAATACATATTGTGAATGTTAAGCCCACGGATAGGAACATATGCACATGATGATAAAAAATCTAGAGGACACGGACAATACTTTGTACCTGGTGGTGGTGGTTGATGACCAAACTTCAGTAGCAGCGGATATGGGCGGGGGGGAGAAGATGTGGGTGGCAGATGTCCTCACGGCAACTGATACTATGGGGAGAACTGGCATCAGAGAACTAGCGGTGGCGGGGAGGCAAGGACCTAGCAGTGGGGGAGGGGAGGAGCCGAACCTAGCTGTGCGAACGTCGAGGATGAAGAGCTGTAGCGGCCGGGGGGATCCGTGTCCCTGGCAGCGGCTAGGCGATCTGCATCCCTAGTGGCGACTGGGGGATCTATGTGCCTATGTCCGTGGCGGCGTCTGGCGACGAGACAAGGAAGAAACTAATTCGTGCCTATTTTTTATCGTCTGGAATACACGACCAAGGAAAAATTTGGCGCCAAATTGATTTTTGGGAGCTCCCAGGAGTTGGAATACTCTAGCAAAATATATTTGTAAAATGGGGTAGGATAGAAAATTGATAAATTTATAAGTTCATTGTAGGAGCCGTTGGATATCATATTTAATAATATTTCTCTAAATCATCAATTTAAGAAGTTCTTTTGGGAACTACTGGAGCTGATCTTAGTGCATTCAAGCTAAATATAGATCTTGTTTGGTTGTCTGCACTAGATTAAAGATAAGATAAAATAAATAAATAAATCTTTAAAATTTATATAGCAAATGTGATCTAGTTTTGCTCGTAAAAATATCAAGAATATAGATATGAAATTGGTTTGTTGATGTAACATTTCAACTAAAATATATGATAAAAAAACACAATAAAAAGTGTCACAAAATGTGGCCCAGACGCACTGCGGCATGCGCGCGGCCTGCACCGCCAGCAAAGCTCCTCACACACGTACATTTGACGAGCCTGGCTGTGAGACATGTTTTGCATGATTGGAGCATGGTCGCTCTATGCAGAGAACCGAATAAATATGCTTTAAGATTTGAGAGCACCTAGAGGGGGGTGAATAGGTGATCCTGTAAAATTCAACAACTAATAGCCACAAAACTTGGTTAAGTGTTAGTATGGCTAAATAGCGAGCTCTTGCGATCACACAAGTATCACAGAAAAACAAACACAAAAGACACGTGAGTTTATCCTGTGGTTCGGCAAGTATAACACTTTCCTACCTCCATGTTGTGGCGTCCCAATGGATGAGGGTTGCACTCAACCCCTTTCAAGTGATCCAATGATCAACTTGAATACCAAGGTGTTCTTCTTTGCTTATCTCTTTTCCTGTTCGCGAGGAATCTCCACAAGTTGGAGTCTCTCGCCCTTACAACAAATATCAAAGTGAAAGCACAAGAGTAAGGGAGGGAAGCAACACACACAAATCCACAGCAATACGCACACACACAAGCCAAGACTTGAGCTCTAATGAAGCGCAACAAGTTCACCACTAGAACGAAGCTCAAATTACTAACAAAGTCAATCAAGTGCGCGGAGACGGAGTGTCGAAGACTTAGAATGCTCAAAGTATGCTTGGATGACTCCTCCATGCGCCTAGGGGTCCCTTTTATAGCCCCAAGACAGCTAGGAGCCGTTGGAGGCAACTTTGGAAGGCAAATCTTGCCTTCTGTCGGATGGCGCACCGGAAAGTCCGGTGCGCCTCCGGACAGTCCCTTTAGCTGTCCGGTTGAGAGCACCTACAGGGGGGTGAATAGGTGATCCTATAAAAATCAAGTACTTGTAGTCACAAAACTTGGTTAAGTGTTAGCTCAATAGAATCAAGTGGCAAGGACCAAGCTCTTGTGAAACACAATGGTCACGAAGAAAACAAGCACAAGAGACACGATGATTTATCCCGTGGTTTGGCCAAGTATAACACTTGCCTACTCCACGTTGTGGCGTCCCACTGGACGAGGGTCGCACTCAACCCCTTTCAAGTGATCCAATGATCAACTTGAATACCACGATGTTTTTCTTTCTTTTACTATCTCCCGTTCGTGAGGAATCTCCACAACTTGGAGCCTCTCGCCCTAACAAATGATGATCACAAAGAAGCACGAAAGTAAGGGAGGGGAGAGCAACACACACAAGACTCAAAGCACGAGCACAACCACGCAAACAAGCCACAACTTGAGCTCACAACACAATGCGAGAAGTTCTCTACTCAAATAGAGCTCAAGTCACTATCACAAAGAATCAAATGCACTAGAATGGAGTCTTCGTGCTTAGAGATGATCAAAGAATGCTTGGGTGACTCCTCCATGTGCCTAGGGGTCCCTTTTATAGCCCCAAGGCAGCTAGGAGCCGTTGGAGGCAATCTGGGAAGGCAATTCTTGCCTTCTGTCGGGTGGCACACCGGACAGTCCTGTGCACCACCGGACAGGCACTGTTCATGGTCCGGTGCAGATCGCCTTCCTGAAATGGCACAGCCGACCGTTGCAGAAATGTAGCTGTTGGCGCACCGGACACTGTCTGGTGCCTCCTGCCGACCGTTAGAGCGGGCCACGCGTCGCCCGAGAATTTGGTGGCCGACCGTTGCGCTGACAGCCGTTGGCTCACCAGACAGTCTGGTGCACCACCGGACAGTCCGATGAATTATAGCCGTACGCCGCCGACGAATTTCCGAGAGTGGCCAGTTCGCCAGAAACCAGCCTGTACCACTGGACACTATCCGGTGCACCACCGGACAGTCCGGTGTGCTAGACTGCGCTGAGTCTTGGCTGCTCCAGCCAAGTCTTTTCCTTTTTCTCTTTTCTCTGATTCTAGCACTTAGACAAATATATTAGTACACGAAAACCAATGTGCTAAGTCTAGAATCATACCTTCTTGTTGATTTGCACTTCATCCATCATTTGGCACATAATTACTCACTCAATATGTGTTGGGCACTTAATCACCAAAATATACTAGAAATAGCCCAAGGGCACATTTCCCTTTCAATCTCCCCCTTTTTGGTGATTTATGCCAACACATCAAATAGCAACAAATAGAGGTGCAACATCAATGCAATTTGAGGATTTGACATATTTGGATCGTTCTTTGCCACCACTTGGTTTGTTTTTGCAAATCAAATTCATTTTCCTATCTCTAAGTCAAACTCACTTGTTTGGGCATAAAGAGAGATAATTCAAGAGAGAAAATGATCAAGATCCAAAAACTCCCCCCTTTTTCCCATAATCATAAATTCTCCCCATAAGAGACCAAATTTTGACAAGAAGAGTGTTTTGACACATCAAAAGTTCTAACTCTCTATTTTCAAAGTTCTCAAGTGGTAGCTGATCCATTTGCTTTGGCCTTAATTTCTCCCCCTTTGGCATTAAACACCAAAACGGGATCATATTTGGCCCTTAAACCTCATTGCCTCACCAAAATCGTCAATTAAGAGTAAAAAGACAATAAGAGCATGGAGATGAACTTGGAGTAAATTACCCTCCCATCGGAGTGCAGTGGATGTCTTGCATGGTCCAAGTTCACCTTTCCCTTTCAATCCACCTTTGAGACTAAATTAAGTAAACTCAAGCACACGGTTAGTCCCAAAGGGTCAAGTTGTAGCATTTCTCCCCCTAAATATGTGCATCATTCACACATGGACTTGTGAGGTCTGGGGATCCCTTGCACAACTTGAGCACCATAAATAAGCAATAAAATGCATAAAGGAACATGATCAAAGACATAAAACACATGTATGCTATAGATCAATCCAAGTTACGCGAATCTAAGACATTTAGCTCACTACGCAGCCTGCAAAAGGTCTTCTCATCTAAAGGCTTGGTAAAGATATCGGCTAGCTGGTTCTCGGTGCTAACATAAAACACTTTGATATCTCCCTTTTGCTGGTGGTCTCTCAAAAAGTGATGCCGGATGTCTATGTGCTTTGTGCGGCTGTGTTCAACAGGATTGTCCGCCATGCGGATTGCACTCTCATTGTCACATAGGGGTGGGACTTTGCTCAGATTGTAGCCAAAGTCCCAGAGGGTTTACCTCATCCAAAGTAGTTGCGCGCAACACTGTCCTACGGCAACATACTTGGCCTCAGCGGTTGATAGGGCAACGGAAGTTTGTTTCTTAGAACTCCAAGACACCAGGGACCTTCCTAGGAATTGGCACGTCCCTGATGTACTCTTCCTATCAACCTTGCACCCGGCATAATCAGAGTCTGAATATCCAATTAAGTCAAAGGTAGACCCCTTTGGATACCAGATCCCGAAGCAAGGCGTAGCAACTAAATATCTAAGAACTCGCTTAACAGCCACAAGGTGACACTCCCTTGGGTCGGATTGAAATCTAGCACACATGCATACGCTAAGCATAATATCTGGTCTACTAGCACATAAATAAAGTAAAGACCCTATCATAGACCGGTATGCCTTTTGATCAACGGGCTTACCTCCTTTGTTGAGGTCGACATGTCCGTCGGTTCCCATTGGAGTCTTTGCGGGCTTGGCGTCCTTCATCCCGAACCGCTTGAGCAAGTCTTGCGTGTACTTTGTTTGAGAGATGAAGGTGCCGTCCTTGAGTTGATTCACTTGGAACCCAAGGAAGTAGTTCAACTCGCCCATCATCGACATCTCGAATTTCTGTGTCATCACCCTGCTAAACTCTTCACAAGACTTTTGGTTAGTAAAACCAAATATTATGTCATCGACATAAATTTGGCACACAAATAGGTCACCATCACAAGCCTTAGTGAAAAGAGTTGGATCGGCTTTCCCAACCTTGAAAGCATTAGCAATTAGAAAATCTCTAAGGCATTCATACCATGCTCTTGGGGCTTGCTTAAGTCCATAGAGCGCCTTAGAGAGCTTACACACATGGTTGGGGTACCGTTCATCCTCAAAGCCAGGGGGTTGCTCCACGTACACCTCCTCCTTGATTGGCCCATTGAGGAAAGCGCTCTTCACATCCATTTGGAACAACCTGAAAGAATGGTGAGCGGCATAGGCTAACAAAATGTTAATAGACTCTAGCCTAGCCACAGGAGCAAAGGTCTCCTCAAAGTCCAAACCTGTGACTTGGGTATAACCTTTTGCCACAAGTCGAGCCTTGTTCCTTGTCACCACCCTATGCTCGTCCTGTTTGTTGCGGAACACCCACTTGGTTCCCACAAAATTTTGCTTGGGACGTGGCACCAGTGTCCAAACTTCATTTCGCTTGAAGTTGTTGAGCTCTTCCTGCCTAGCCAACACCTAGTCCGGATCTAGCAGGGCCTCTTCTACCCTGAAAGGCTCAATAGAAGAGACAAACGAGTAATGCTCACAAAAATTAGCTAGACATGAGCGAGTTGTTATTCCCTTGCTTATATCTCCCAATATCTGATCGACGGGATGATTCCTTTGAATCGTCGCTCGGACTTGAGTTGGAGGAGCTCGTTGTGCTTCTTCCTCCACAACTTGGTCTTCTTGTGCTCCCCCTTGATCACACGTCTCCTCTTGAGGAACCTGTTCATCATCTTGAGTTGGGGGTGTACCATTGTTGAGGAATAAGGTTGATCTTGCACTGGTGCTCCTGTGGTCGCACATCTCCAATCGCCATGGTGTGAATTGCGTCCGTTGGAACATCATCTTCATCTATATCATCAAGATCAACTTGCTCTCTTGGAGAGCCATTAGTTTCATCAAATACAACGTCGCTAGAGACTTCAACCAAACCCGATGATTTGTTGAAGACTCTATACGCCTTTGTATTTGAGTCATAACCTAGCAAAAACCCTTCTACAGCTTTGGGAGCAAATTTGGAATTCCTACCTTTCTTCACTAGAATGTAACATTTACTCCCAAATACATGAAAATAAGACACATTGGGTATGTTACCGGTTAGAAGTTCATACGACGTCTTCTTGAGGAGGCGATGAAGGTAGACCCGGTTTATGGCGTGGCAAGCTATGTTCACAGCTTCCGACCAAAACCACTCGGGCGTCCTGAAATCTCCAAGCATCGTCCTCGCCATGTCTATGAGCGTCCTGTTCTTCCTCTCTACCACACCATTTTGCTGTGGTGTGTAGGGAGCGGAGAACTCGTGCTTGATTCCTTCCTTCTCAAGGAACTCCTCCACTTGAAGGTTCTTGAACTCGGACCCGTTGTCGCTTCTAATATTTTTCACTTTGAGTTCAAATTCGTTTTGAGCTCGCCTTAGAAAGTGCTTGAGGGTCCCTTGGGTTTCTGATTTATCCTGCAAAAAATACCCAAGTGAAGCGGGAAAAATCATCAACAACAACAAGACCATACTTACTTCCCCCTATGCTGAGGTAGGTGACGGGTCCGAAGAGGTCCATATGAAGTAGCTCTAGAGGTCTTGATGTGGTCATCACATTCTTGCTGTGATGGGCGCTTCCCACCTGTTTACCTGCTTGACAAGCTGCACAAGGTCTATCTTTTTCGAAAACCACATTTTCCAGTCCTAACACATGTTCTCCCTTTAGAAGTTTATGGAGGTTCTTCATCCCAACATGTGCTAGACGGTGATGCCACAGCGAGCCTATGCTAGTCTTAGCTATTAAGCATGTATCTAGATCGGCCTCCTCTTTTGAAAAATCAACTAAGTAGAGTTTGCCATCTAGTACACCCTTAAATGCTAATGAACCATCACTCCTTCTAAAGACAGACACATCAACATTTGTAAATAAACAATTGTAGCGCATGTGGCACAATTGACTAACAGACAGCAGATTATAGCCTAGCAACTCTACTAGAAATACATTAGAGATAGAGTGCTCATTTGTGATGGCTATCTTGCCTAAGCCTTTGACATTGCCTTGATTACCATCTCCAAATATGATTGTATCTTGGGAATCCTTGTTCTTGACATAGGAGGTGAACATCTTCTTCTCCCCCGTCATGTGGTTTGTGCATCCGCTGTCGATAATCCAGCTTGAGCCCCCGGATGCATAAACCTGCAAGGCAAATTAGGCTTGGGTTTTAGGTACCCAACTCTTGTTGGGTCCTACAAGGTTAGTTATAATAGTCTTTGGGACCCAAATGCAAGTCTTGTCTCCCTTGCACTTGGCCCCCAACTTCCTAGCAATCACTTTCTTATTCTTATAACAAATTGCAAAAGAAGTATTGCAAGCATGGTAAATTGTAGAAGGTTCATTACATACTTTCCTAGGCACATGAACAACATTTTTCCTAGGCATATTTCTACCATGCACAAAAGAAGAACTTGAAGCAACCATAGCATGTGAATCATAAGCATAACTCCTATGAGCATTTCTAGAAAATTTTCTATCACTATAGATGAAAGCATGATCCCTTTGAGCACTATTAGCCATAGGGGCCTTCCCTTTCTCCTTGGCAAAAATGGGAGCCCTTTGACTTGTTAAGTTCTTGGCTTCCTTTCGAAAGCCAAGCCCATCCTTGATAGAGGGGTGTCTACCAATAGTGTAGGCATCCCTTGCAAATTTTAGTTTATCAAAATCCACCTTGCAAGTCTTAAGTTGAGCATTAAGACATGCAACTTCATCATTTAATTTAGTAATGAATGCCAGATGTTCATTACAAGCATTAACATCAAAATCCTTGCACCTATTACAAATTACGACATGTTCCACACATGAACTAGACTTATTAGCTACTTCTAACTTAGCATTTAACTCATCATTAACACTCTTCAAACTAGAAAAAGACTCATGGCAAGCAGATATTTTAGAAGATAAAATCTCATTCCTTTTAGTTTCTAGAGCAAGAGATTTTTGTACACTAATAAACTTATCATGTTCTTCATACAATATATCCTCTTGCTTTTCTAAGAGTCTATTCTTTTCATTTAAAGCATCAATCAATTCATTGATTTTTTCTATCTTGGCTCTATCTAAACCTTTAAATAAGCTAGAATAGTCTACTTCATCATCACTAGAATCTTCATCGCTAGAAGTAGTATATTTAGGATTTTCTCGAACGCTTACCTTTTTCTCCTTTGCCATTAGGCAAGTATGCCGCTCGTGGGGGAAGAGAGACGACTTGTTGAAGGCCGAGGCGGCGAGTCCTTCGTCGTCGGAGTCGGACGAAGAGCAATCTGAATCCCACTCTTTGCCAAGGTGCGCCTCGCCCTTCGCCTTCTTGTAGGACTTCCTTTTCTCCCTCTTCCCGCTCCTTTCTTGTCCCTGGTCACTATCATTATCGGGACAGTTAGCAATAAAGTGACCAGTCTTACCACACTTAAAGCAGGAGCGCTTTCCCTTTGTCTTGCTCTTGTTGGGATGCTCCTTGCGTCCTTTTAGCGTCGTCTTGAAGCGCTTGATAATGAGGGCCATTTCATCCTCATTTAGCCCAACCGCCTCAATTTACGCCACCTTGCTAGGTAGCGCCTCCCTGCTGCTTGTTGCTTTGAGAGCAACGGTTTGAGGCTCGTAGATGGGCATTGGACCATTCAATGCCTCATCAACGTATCTTGCTTCCTTGATCATCATACGCCCGCTTACAAACTTTTCGAGTATTTTCTCGGGCGTCATCTTTGTGTACCTAGGATTCTCACGAATTGAGTTCACAAGATGAGGATCAAGAACAGTGAAGGACCTGAGCATAAGTGGGACGACGTCGTGGTCCGTCCATCTCGTGCTTCCATAGCTCCTGATCTTGTTGACCAGGGTCTTGAGCCTGTTGTATGTTTGTGTTGGCTCCTCTCCCCTGATCATTGCGAACCTTCCCAGTTTGCCTTCCACCAACTCCATCTTGGTGATCATGGTGGCGTCGTTCCCCTCATGAGAAATCTTGAGGGTGTCCCAAATTTGCTTCGCGTTATCCAAGCCGCTCACCTTGTTGTACTCGTCCCTGCACAAGGATGCTAGCAAAACAGTGGTAGCTTGTGCATTTTTATGGATTTGCTCATTAATGAAAACAGGGTTGTCAGTACTATCAAAAAGCATTCTGTTTTCAACAATCTCCCAAATACTTGGATGGAGAGAGAATAGGTGACTACGCATTTTATGACTCCAAAATGAGTAGTCTTCTCCATCAAAGTGCGGAGGTTTCCCAAGTGGAATTGAAAGTAAATGAGCATTGGAATTAAACGGAATACGAGAATAATCAAAAGAAAAATTCGAATTAACCGGTTTCTTTTTCTCGTCGTATTCGTTGTCTCTTGGGGAAGAAGAAGACTCGTTGCTGTCGTAGTAGACGATCTTCTTAATGCGCCTCTTCTTCTTCCCGTCTCTTTTCTTATAACTCAAGCCAGAGTCCGAGGGCTTATCGTCTCTTGGCTCGTTGACGATGGACTCCTTTGTCTTGTCGTTGACCACCATCCCCTTTCCCTTAGGATCCATCTCTTCAGGCGATTAGTCCCTTGCGTGAAGAGAACGGCTCTGATACCAATTGAGAGCACCTAGAGGGGGTGAATAGGTGATCCTGTAAAAATCAAGTACTTATAGCCACAAAACTTGGTTAAGTGTTAGCTCAACAGAATCAAGTGGCAAGGACCTAGCTCTTGTGAAACACAATGGTCACGAAGAAAACAAGAACAAGAGACACGATGATTTATCCCGTGGTTCGGCCAAGTATAACACTTGCCTACTCCACGTTGTGGCGTCCCACTGGACGAGGGTCGCACTCAACCCCTTTCAAGTGATCCAATGATCAACTTGAATACCATGGTGTTTTCCTTTCTTTTACTATCTCCCGTTCGTGAGGAATCTCCCCAACTTGGAGCCTCTCGCCCTTACAAATGATAATCACAAAGAAGCACGGAACTAAGAGAGGGGAGAGCAACACACACAAGACTCAAAGCACGAGCACAACCACCCACACAAGCCACAACTTGAGCTCACAACACAATGCGAGGAGTTCTCTACTCAAATAGAGCTCAAGTCACTATCACAAAGAATCAAATGCGCTAGAATGGAGTCTTGGTGCTTAGAGATGATCAAAGAATGCTTGGGTGACTCCTCCATGTGCCTAGGGGTCCCTTTTATAGCCCCAAGGCAGCTAGGAGACGTTGGAAGCAATCTGGGAAGGCAATTCTTGCCTTCTGTCGGGTGGCGCACCGGACAGTCCGGTGCACCACCGGACAGGCACTGTTCATGGTCCGGTGCAGATCGCCTTCCTGAAATGGCATAGTCGACCGTTGCAGAAATGTAGCCATTGGCGCACCGGACACTGTTCGATGCACACCGGACAGTCCGGTGCCTCCTGCCGACCATTGGAGCGATCCACACGTCGCCCGCAGATTTGGCGGCTGACCGTTGCGCTGACGGCCGTTGGCTCACCGGACAGTCCGGTGCACCACCGGACAGTCCGGTGCACCACCGGACAGCCCGGTGAATTATAGTCGTACGCCGCCGACGAATTCCTGAGAGTGGCCAGTTCGCCAGAAGCCAGCCTGGCGCACCGGACACTGTCCGGTGCACCACCGGACAGTCCAGTGTGCCAGACTGCGCTAATTCTTGGCTGCTCTAGCCAAGTCTTTTCCTTTTTCTCTTTTCTCTCATTCTAGCACTGTCGGGGACCATAATTAGGGGTACCCCCAAGACTCCTAAACTCGGCTGGTAAACACCATCAGCACAAAGTTGCAAAGGCCTGATGGGCGCAATACAGGTCAAAGCTCCATCCGCTCAAGGAACGCAATCCCGCCTCGCCCGAGCCCAGCCTCGGGCAGGAACGGTAGATCCAGGCAGATTCACGCCTCGCCCGAGGGCCTCCTCAAGCAACGGACGCACCTTCGACTCGCCTGAGGCCCAGTTCGGGCAGGCTTCGCGGAGAAGCAACCTTGGCCAGATTGCCTCGCCAGCCAACTGGATCGCAGGAGCATTCAATGCAAGGATCGCCTGACACCTTATCCTGACGCGCGCTCCTCAGTCGACAAGGCCGAAGTGACCGTAGTCACTTCGCCCCTCCACTGACTAACCTGACAGGAAAACAGTGCCGCCTGCACTGCTCCGACTGCTGTGCCACCCGCCCGGGTGAGGCTGACACCAGCCAAGTCCAGCCTCGGGCGCCATAGGAAGCTCCGCCTCGCCCGACCCCAGGGCTCGGACTCAACCTCGACCCTGGAAGACGGTCTCCGCCTCGCCCGACCCCAGGGCTCAGACTCAACCTCGACCTCGGAAGACAGTCTCCGCCTCGCCCGACCCTAGGGCTCGGACTCAACCTTGACCTCGGACGACGGTCTCCGCCTCGCTCGACCCCAGGGCTCGGACTCAACCTCGACCTCGGACGACGGTCTCCGCCTCGCCTGACCCCAGGGCTCGGACTCAACCTCGACCTCGGACGACGGCCTCCGCCTCACCCGAACCCAGGGCTCAGACTCAACCTCGACCCCAGACGACAGTCTCCGCCTCGCCCGACCCCATGTCTCGGACTCAACCTCGACCTCGGAAGACGGTCTCCGCCTCGCCCGACCCTAGGGCTTGGACTCAGCCTCGACCTCGGAGGAGCCTCCGCCTCGCCCGACCTTGGGCTCGGGACGACCACGTCGCAGGGGGGTACATCATTACCCTACCCCTAGCTAGCTCAGGCTACGGGGAACAAGACCGGCGTCCCATCTGGCTCACCCTGATAAAACAAGTAATGATGACACCCCGCGTGCTCCATGACGACGGCGGTTCTCAGCCCCCTACGGAAGCAAGGAGACGTCAGCAAGGTCCCGACAGCCTCGACAGCTATGCTTCTACAGGGTTTAAGCGCTCCTCCGACGGCCATGACACCACATGAACAAGGCACCAACACCTCTCCGATAGCCACGTCGGCATGTACATAGGACTCTGGCTCCTCTCTGTCGGACACGTTAGCACACTGCTACACCCCCCATTGTACACCTGGGCCCTCTCCTTACGTCTATAAAAGGAAGGTCCAGGGCCCTCGTACGGGAGGGTGGCCGCGCGGGAGGACGGGTTGACGAGCAGGCTCTCTCTCTCTCTCCCTCGCGAACGCTTGTAACCCCCTACTGCAAGCGCATCCGCCCTGGAAGCAGGACAACGCGAGCCGCGGTTCCCCTTATTGTTTTTCCCCCTTGTGTTCCGTCTTGCGCCGACCCATATGGGCTAGGACACGCAGCGACAATTTACTCGTCGGTCCAGGGACCCCCGGGGTCGAAACGCCGACAGTTGGCGCGCTAGGTAGGGGCCTGCTGCATGTTGACAAACAGCTTCCCGTCAAGCTCCAGATGGGTAGTCTCCAGCAACCTCTCCAGCCCAGGACGCTACTCCATTTCGGGAGTCTCGAGTTCATGTCCCTCGACGGCAGCTACGACATGATACTCCTTCCTTCGCCGCGCGACATCGATAATGGCAGCCGTCAGCCCGCCCGTCGGTGGCGGAATCGACGACGTCTTCCCCGCATGGCGGAAGAACAGCATCCGAGTCTGTCCCGTCACCTTCCCCGCCGACGGAGGAGAAGGCGGGGCAACCATGGCCAAGCAGGAGGTGGCACCTCGTCGGCTGTCGAGTGAGTCGACGATGCCGGCGCCCCAGCGGGGGACACGTCGGGCGTCGACCCCGCGTCTGAGACGAAGACGGGCGTCGTTTCCCCGCGACACGCCAACCCCAAGCGGACGAATGACGCCAGCACGCTCGCGAAGGACCTGCTGGGCGTTAGCCTCGTACCTGAGATAACGGTGCAGTCCGTCCCCGACGCGACTCCGTCACCATCCATCGATCAAGAGGTACCGTCCGTTTTCCACCCTTTGCCTTTTAGATTCAGCTTTGACCCACCAAGCGACCCCGCTTCGGTGGACGCTTTCGTAAAGGCATATCTGAACCTTCCGGGGTATCATATGTGGTCAACCTGGGACCGATTGACGGCCGTCTCGACCTACGGGCCCCCGGGTTCCAAGGAAGATGACGAGCCAGACTATGGTTGGGATTTCTCCGAGCTCGGGAACCCCAGTGCCATGCGGGACTTCATGACCGCATGTGACTACTGCCTCTCCGATTGCTCCGATGATAGCCACAGCCTCGACGACGAAGACTGTGGCCCAAGTCGCGAATGTTTCCACGTCGATCTAGGGGGTCTCGACGAAGGCAACCACCTTGGTATGCCAGAGGACGGCGATCCCCCTAGGCCTGCACCTCGCATTGACATCCTTCGGGAGCTAGCTGTGGTCCCAGTCCCTGCAGGGGGTCAGGACGCACAGCTCGAGCAAATCCGCGAGATGCAGGCCAGGCTCGACGAGGAAGCAGGGCAACTTGTGCAGCTCCGGCAGAACATCGGGCAGGAGTGGGCAGGTCGAGCACTAGCCGAAGAAGCGCGTCATCTACCCCAGGACGTCCAACACCGCATCGCTGACGATGCCAGGGCAAGGTTGCCCCTGGCTTCTAGTGGGGTCAGCCAGAACCTGGCTGCAGCAGCAGTACTACTCCGAGCGATGCCGGAACCATCCACCACCGAGGGACGGCGTATCCAGGGAGAACTCAAGAGTCTCCTAGAGGATGCCGCGGTCCGACGGGCCGAAAGCTCTGCCTCCCGAAGGCAGGGATACCCTCCGGAGCATCGCGCCGTGACTTCCCAATTCATGCGGGAAGCCTCGGTCCACACCGGGCGCACGCGGGACACAGCGCCTGCGGCCCCGGGCCGCCTCGGCAACGAGCACCATCACCGCGACCGTCGAGCCCGCCTCGACGAAAAGGTGTGCCGAGGCTACCACCCCAGGCGTGGGGGACGCTATGACAGCGGGGAGGACCAGAGCCCCTCGCCCGAGCCACCCTGTCCGCAAGCTTTCAGCCGGGCCATACGACGGGCGCCATTCCCGACCCAGTTCCGGACCCCGACTACCATCACCAAGTACTCGGGGGGAAACAAGGCCGGAACTGTGGCTTGCGGACTACCGGATGGCCTGCCAGCTGGGTGGAACGGACGATGACAACCTCATCATCCGCAACCTCCCCCTGTTCCTCTCCGACGCCGCCTGAGCCTGGCTGGAGCATCTGCCTCCTGCGCAGATCTCCAACTGGGACGACCTGGTCAAAGCCTTCTCCGGAAACTTCTAGGGCACATACGTGCGCCCTGGGAACTCTTGGGATCTCTGAAGCTGCTGCCAGCAGCCGGGAGAACCCCTGCGGGACTACATCCGACGATTTTCGAAGCAGCGCACCGAGCTGCCCAACATCACCGACTCAGATGTCATCGGCACGTTCCTCGCTGGCACCACTTGCCGCGACCTGGTGAGCAAGATGGGTCGCAAGACTCCCACCAGGGCGAGCGAGCTGATGGACATCGCCACCAAGTTCGCCTCTAGCCAGGAGGCGGTCGAGGCCATCTTCCGGAAGGACAAGCAGCCTCAGGGACGCCAGCAGGAAGACGTCCCCGAGGCGTCCGCTCAGCGCAGCACGAAGAAGAAGGGCAAGAAGAAGTCGCAAACGAAACGCGACGCCGCCGACGCAGATCTTGTCGCCGCTGCCGAACACAGGAACCCCCGGAAGCCTCCCGGAAGGGCCAACCTGTTCGAAAAGATGCTCAAGGAGTCGTGCCCCTATCATCAGGGTCCCGTCAAGCACACCCTTGAGGAACGTGTCATGCTTCGGTGCTACTTCCACAAGGCCGGGCCACCGGCAGAAGGTGGCAAAGCCCATGGCAACGACAAGAAGGAAGGCCACAAGGCAGAGGAGTTCCCCGAGGTCCATGACTGCTTCATGATCTACGGTGGGCGGGTGGCGAACGCCTCGGCTCGGCACCGCAAGCTGGAGCGCCGGGAGGTCTGCTCGGTGAAGGTGGTGGCGCCAGTCTACCTAGACTGGTCCGATAAGCCCATCACCTTCGACCAAGGCGACCACCCCGACCGCGTGCCGAGCCCAAGGAAGTACCCGCTCGTTGTTGATCCCGTCATCGGCAACGTCAGGCTTACCAAGGTCCTCATGGACGGAGGCAGCAGCCTCAACATCATCTACGGCGAGACCCTCGGGCTCTTGCAGATCGATTTGTCCATGATCCGGGCTAGTGCGACGCACTTTCACGGGATCATCCCCGGGAAGCGCGTCCAACCCCTTGGGCAACTTGATCTGCCCGTCTGCTTCGGGACTCCCTCCAACTTCCGAAAGGAAACCCTCACGTTCGAGGTGGTCGGGTTCCGAGGAACCTACCACGCAGTGCTAGGGAGACCATGCTACGCCAAGTTCATGGCCGTCCCCAACTACACCTACCTCAAGCTCAAGATGCCGGGCCCCAACGGGGTCATCACCGTCGGATCCACATACCGACACGCGTACGAATGCGATGTGGAGTGTGTGGAGTACGCTGAGGCCATCGCCGAGTCCGAGGCCCTCATCGCCGACCTGGAGAGCCTCTCCAAGGAGGTGCCAGAGGCGAAATGCCACGCCGGCAACTTTGAGCCAGCAGAGGCGGTTAAGTCCGTCCCTCTCGACCCCAGCAACGACGCCTCCAAGTAAGTCCGGATCGGCTCTGAGCTCGACTCCAAATAGGAAGCAGTGCTCGTCGACTTTCTCCACGCAAACGCCGAGGTTTTTACGTGGAGTCCCTCGGACATGCCTGGCATACCGAGGGATGTTGCCGAGCACTCGCTGGATATCCGAGCTGGAGCCCAACCCGTGAAGCAGCCTCTGCGCCGATTCGACGAAGAAAAGCACAGAGCCATAGGCGAGGAGATCCACAAGTTGATGGCTGCAGGGTTCATCAAAGAGGTATTCCATCCCGAATGGCTAGCCAACCCTGTGCTTGTGAAAAAGAAAGGTGGGAAATGGCGGATGTGTGTAGACTACACTGGTCTAAACAAAGCATGTCTGAAGGTTCCCTACCCTCTGCCTCACATCGATCAAATCGTGGATTCCACTGCTGGGTGTGAAACCCTGTCATTCCTTGATGCCTACTCAGGTATCACCAAATCAGGATGAAAGAATCCGACCAGCTCGCGACTTCTTTCATCACACCCTTTGGCATGTACTGCTATATTACTATGCCATTCGGTTTAAGGAATGCAGGCGCGACATACCAAAGGTGCATGAACCACGTGTTCGGACAGCACATTGGCCGAACGGTCGAGGCTTACGTCGATGACATCGTAGTCAAGATGAGGAAAGCCTCCAACCTCCTCTCCGACCTTGAAACGACATTCAAGTGTCTCAAAGCGAAAGGCGTAAAACTCAATCCCGAGAAGTGTGTCTTCGGAGTTCCCCAAGGCATGCTCCTGGGATTCATCGTCTCCGAGCGGCGCATCGAGGCCAACCCGGAGAAAATCGCGGCCATCACCAACATGGGGCCTATCAAGGACTTGAAAGGAGTACAGAGGGTCATGGGATGCCTTGCGGCTCTGAGCCGCTTCATCTCGCGCCTCGGCGAAAGAGGCCTGCCCCTGTACTGCCTCTTAAGGAAGACCAAGCGCTTCACTTGGACCCCTGAGGCCGAGGAAGCCCTCGGGAACTTGAAGGCGCTCCTTACAAGCGCGCCCATCCTAGTGCCCCCCGCTGCCGGAGAAGCTCTCCTGATCTACGTTGCCGCAACCACTCAGGTGGTCAGCGCCGCGATCGTAGTCGAGAGACGAGAAGAAGGGCATGCATTGCTCGTCCAGAGGTCGGTCTACTTCATCAGTGAGGTACTATCCGAGACCAAAATCCGCTACCCGCAAATTCAGAAGCTACTGTACGCGGTAATTCTGACGCGGCGAAAGTTGCGACACTACTTCGAGTCTCATCCGGTGACTGTGGTGTCATCCTTCCCCCTGGGGGAGATCATCCAGTGCCGAGAGGCCTCGGGTAGGATTGCAAAGTGGGCGGTGGAGATCATGGGAAAGACAATCTCGTTCGCCCATCGGAAGGCCATCAAATCCCAAGTCTTGGCAGATTTTGTGGCAGAATGGGTCGACACCCAGCTTCCAGCAGCTCCGATCCAACCAGAACTCTGGACCATGTTTTTTGACGGGTCGCTGATGAAAACTGGGGTGCGCGCGGGCCTGCTCTTCATCTCACCCATTGGGAAGCACCTCCGCTACGTGCTGCGCCTCCATTTCCCGGCGTCCAACAACGTGGCCGAGTACGAGGCTCTGGTTAATGGGTTGCGCATTGCCATCGTGCTAGGGGTTCGGCGCCTCGACGCTCGTGGCGACTCGCAGCTTATCATCGACCAAGTCATGAAGAACTCCCACTGCCACGACCCGAAGATGGAAGCCTACTGCGACGAGGTTCGGTGCCTGGAAGACAAGTTCTACGGGCTCGAGCTCAACCACGTCGCCCGACGGTACAACGAGACTGCGGACGAGCTGGCTAAAATAGCCTCGGGGCGGACAATGGTCCCCCCGGATGTCTTCTCCCGAGACCTACATCAACCCTCCGTCAAGACTGATGACACGGCCGAGCCCGAGAAGGCATCGGCCCTGCCCGAGGCACCCTCGGCTCAGCCCGAGGCACCCTCGACCGCCGAGGGTGAGGCACTACCCGTCGAGGAGGAGCAGAATGGGGTCCCGCCTAATCGAAACTGGCAGACCCCGTACCTACAATATCTCCACCGAGGAGAGCTACCCCTCGACGGAACCGAGGCTCGGCGATTGGCGCGGCTGTGACACTATGAAAATCATTAAATAAAAATAATATATTTAGTTAATAATGATATTTATGGTAATTAATTTTCTCTTAAGTGTTCATTATTTATTTGCCTTTAGAATGATTTTTGAATGCTCGTGATTGATTTTGAATATTGAATATCATTTTTTTTCTTTCTTAAAGGAAAATTCACATAAATAATATAATACTAGTCCAAGAATTAATATGTTATTTATAAATAATTTTTGTTTGTTTCGTATGAATTTTATGATTATTTAAATATGTATTTTGAAATTTAAAAAAAGAAATAGAAAAAAAACTAATCTAATCTAACCTAGCTGGCCGAACCGGCCCACTTGGCCCATTCCCCAGCCGCCGCCTCCCTGCTAACCCTAGCCGGCGACCTAGCCCTCTCCTTGCAAGCCGCCGCCGCCAGAAAAAAAATCCTCCTTCCTCTCTTGCGCGTGGGCCCCACTCGGCCCCAGCTCTCTTCTCCCCTCTCCCCGTTTCTTTCACGCGCAGCCGCCAGGAAGTCTTCAGTCAAGCACCAGAAGCCGCCGAGCGGACGCCAGCGCCGAGCGACCCCGGCCGGCCGAGCCACGATGCCCCAGCCCACGGCCTCGCCGCGTGACCCCGCCCCGAAGCAGCGCGCCGCGCCGTGCGCGCCCCTACCTCGCGCCAACCGACCCCGCGTCGAGCCCTGCACGCGCCGCGCGAAGCCGCCAGGCCCCGGTCACGGCCAGGACCGCGCCAAGCCCATGCCCGCTGCAGCCACCTCGCGCATCCGCGCCACCGAGCCGCCGTACCCGAAGCGCCGCGCCCCTGCTTCCCCTGCACGCGAGCCGCACCATGCACGTAGACTGGATGTCGCGCCAAGTCGCCAACCCGCCGAGCAGCGCCGACTCGCGCAGAGCCGCCCTGAAGCCCGCGCGACCGTTCTTCCTGTGCGTTGATGGACCTTCATTGCATCTGTTTCTCTCCCCCCAATTACTCCCTCCATTGATGCGTCATGAAGAACCCGCCGACGCCACTGATGACCATGAAGCACCCCGGTCGTCTCTTCCTCTCCCTCCCTCTCCCTATAAAATCCGGGACTCCCTTCCTCTCTTCCTTCCCGAGCTCCTCCCTCCCTTCTCCCACAGCCGAGTTGCCCCTCTATCTCACTCTGTTACTCGCCGTCACCGGAGCTCGTCCGCGTAGCACCTCGACCGTGCTCACGTCGTTGTGGACGGAAGCCGGAGCAGTGACCTGCTCGCCGTCGTGCCTCGCTATCGTGCCTCGCCGAAGGTGTGTCCAAACCACGTCAATCCTCGTCGTTCCCTGGCCGTCGAGCCATTCGCCATTCATCCAAGGTTGGAGACAACCCAAAACAACTTGAGTTTATTTTTATCATGTTTGAAGTTATGAATTTTGTGAATTATTGATGTAATTTTGAGATGATGTGATTTAGCGATTCACGTGTACGATTTAGAGAGTTGCGATGTATACGTGTAACCGAAATCAAACCCCGTGGCACTATTTTGAATTTGCATATGATTTTATAATTCTAAAAATGAACACGGTCACTATTTATTACTTCAGTGATTTTCATACTAGAAAACGTTTAGAGATTTGATTTTACTTTTGTGGGTGGAACGATAATTGTTAGTAGTATGTTAAGTATAAACTTATTTGCATGAAGAAATAGAAGAAATACTAGGCCACGTATTTTCGGTCAAATGAGGATATAGTTTACTATTCATAATAAATGAATTCATAAGAATAGCACTTAATTACTTAGAATAGTAAAATGCTCATTTATGTCATGATAACCATGAATAGGTTATTAAAAGTCCCATTTAGTAATTTATAATTAATTCTTAGTATATTAGTGTTAGAGGAATTAAATAAACAATTTTTTTAGTATAAGTATAATCTCTATTTAGAAAAGAAAGGAGAAAAACCGGAATAGTAGAATTTATAATAAGGTTAAAATGACTTAACTAGGCGCTTATATTTTTAAGAAATTGATAGTATGTTGTTAAATATAGGTTCCTTACTAATGAGATAGATAATTTGTTCTAATTTAAAAATGACCTTTTTAATAGATATCATATTTAAGGTTCGTTATAGATATTTAAGAATGGTCGTATTAAATAGAAACTTAAAAGTAATATGTCATATGACTTTTCTAATTATTATATAATGGCTTAATTAAGTGTTCACGTTGTTATAACTAAAACAATAGTTAATAACATACCAATGAATATAATATTCATTTTAAATATCTAGGTCATATGTTTCTAAACTAAATGTAAAGATAAATAATAGAGTAATTATGTCCTCTCATAACCTAGGTAATTAGATTTATATTTGTTTACAACTGGTTATATAGGCTTAATTAAATCATTTAATCAAAATTAGTTCATATTATTTATATATGTGTCACTTAGTTTTTCCTAAAGAATAAACTATGGAAATTAGTGTTCATGTTCTTTAATAATAAAGTTAGTTTGTATATTGTATATAGCTTTCTTAATAAAATATAGGACATGTACTTTCTAATAAAAATAAAATATAGTTGTTTGTTCATTATCTCCTACATAAAAGTTCATTTAAGGCATATATCATAACTTTCCATAAATAGGTGTTAATAATAATCTTTTCACATAAAACCTATTTAGACTTATATCTTAATTTGTCATAAGTGATTGGTTATCAATAGCTATAATATGCTCCATAATGCTTCTATAATTAATAACGTGATTAGTAGCCCATTAACATTAGATATATAACATATATCTTTTCTAAAAGGTTAAAAAGTTTAATATCGGTATAACGTGTTTTATCGTCTTATAAACCCTTAATATTAGACATATCACGTATGACGCTTTATAAAATATTAATTTGGTGAACCAAATATTTGTATATATTAATTAATATATTTTAAACTCATGTCTTGTTTTATAAAGTACAGATCACATTTTTTTTGAAAAGAATATTTTTTTAACCCTTGCGTGTAACGTTTTTGAAAAGCGAACGCTCTTTTCGTTAGGCTTTCTTTTAGCTTTACGTATAGTGAATGTTGTATGTTATTGAGTGGTGTTTGTTCTTCTTGTTTGTTTGTGTGATATTCAGTGATTGATCTAGTAAGTTGAGAATCAAGATATATTCCGTGGAAGGACCTCGAGTTTTCAATAAGCAAGGCAAGCGGACTTCTCCCTCTGCATACTCTGTTTGATCCCAAGCAATACATTTAATAAAGTTTATTCTTTTAGAAATATATGCATAATTTGACAGGTTACCTATTTAGATAACCTTTCCAACCTTATTCCTTGATCAAACCTGGGAATTATACTTTACCTTAATAGCCATGCTATTGCTACAACTTAACTTTATGCAGTCACTCCGGTTTGTGACATTAATGTTCCAAATGGTAAGTTTACATTATTTTTGTTAACCCGATGGTTAAACAAGATTATTGCATATTAATTGGAACATGGAGTGACCATCCGGGAAAACAGTGCTACCATGAGAACTATCATGGCTCTGGTCTTGGCTAAATAACTAGGGAAGTCTTATGTTGGGTGTTGGTCGTGGTCGACCGGGACGGGGGCATCTGGCAAGCTCTTATAGTACCGGCTCAGGCAGATTGGATACGGGCATAGTTCCCAAAGCTTTACTCTGTGGTCTGGACTATAAGTTGGTTACGGTAGGTGTGCCTTATGCAGTTTGACCATTTCCAGCATTTGCGTAATGAGGACTCTAGGGAGAAGCCTCGTAGTGAAACCCTGGCCATTCACCTCGGAAGTGAATACGGGTCTAGCTAACCCGGGCAAGAAGGGAATCGCGACTCATGGGTAAAGATGCGCCACCTCTGCAGAGTGTAAAACTGATATATCAGCCGTGCTCACGGTTACGAGCAGCCTGGACTCCTCACATGATAATTGAACTTGAAGATGGAAATAAATCGAGATCCGATGATCTGCCAATAGTTTGCTTAAGTGGTTTCACTTAAGTGTTTTTGATATACTCTTATACCTTTGTTTAATGGGAATACTCGGGATTCACACTTATTAGTAAGACAGGTGTTGTTAATAAAATGTTGACCAACTAAAATGCTTACTGCTCAACCTCAGCCTCACCTTGTTAGACTTGCATTAGTTTTTCCCCCACTTGCTGAGCCCCAACCATAAGTGAGCTCACCCTTGCTTAATTTTGATCAGAAGTTGCAGATGAAGATATGATGCTGAACTCCATGGATGCTAGTCTAGTGATACCCCTGGTCATCTTCCTGTGGATGGATGTCCTTGTTTCGCTGTACTTTGATGAATAAAGGTTAAGACATTTTGTCTGTTCGAAGTGTAATATGTTAATATAATCGTTATCTACGCTTTTATGCATTGTTCTTTTGATATATTACACTCGTGACATCAACATATGTGTGGAAATAGATCCTGGCACACATATGCTATGCACCCGGTGTCGGTGTTTGGGGTCCGACCGCACACCCGGGGTTGCCCCTCAAGGTGTTTTAGGAGTAGGAAGGTGTCGACAACTGTAGCAGAATGGTTCGTGCCGATCGCACGAGGGACGGTGGACAAGATTTACAGGTTCGGGCCGCTTAGTGATGCGTAACACCCTACGTCCTGATGAGTATGCTTGGTGGATATGGTTACAAGAGAGCTCTCTGGATCGAGAATACAGAGAGTTGATGTGTGTGGCTAAGTAATGGGTCGATCGTTCTGAAGGGGTGCCCCCTAGGCCTTATATACTCGACCGTGGGGCAGTACACATGGATAAGATAACAACAAGTGGCTAAAAGATAGTGAACCTCTCGAGATTATCCTTTACGTAATCCTCGCCGACTTATCCTCACGTGGCTTCGTTGCATGGAGGCCCCGACGCGGGAAAGTCGGATCTCTGTTGCGGCCGATGGCTCGACGCTATGGGCCGTCCGGGTTTGCACCAATCCGGCCTCATGTCGCCCTGCGTTGCTGGTTGTCTTTCCCCAGGCCCACGAAAGAATAACCTTACGATTTATTGGGCCCTTGGGCCTTTCGTGAGGTCCTTTACTCTTTTAGTGGACCCGGGGGATATCCATCCCCCACAAGCCCCCGATCTTTGGGTTAATTTAGAAGTAATCAACCCGAAGATCTCAGGTCCAGCTTGTAGGTGATTTGAAGAAAGATGACTCCTTGCTGTTCTCTCCTGCTTCGATCACTTGTTGACCAGAGCCTAGCTTGGTGCCTGTGCCTTAGAGATCGGCATTCCTGTTTGTTGGATTCTGAACTTTATTGGGTGCACCGGAGGTGCACCCAATGGGTGTAGCCCCCGAGCTTCGAGTAGATTTTAGAAAATAATCTACTCGAAGGTCATCATCAGAGATTGCTTCCATTTGTGTTCCTTTATTCCAGTTGAGGATTGGCTTCTTAATCTTGTCCCATGCCCTTAGAAATTGGTGCTATCCTGGCTTAGAATGACAATCCATGGGGTGCACCGAAGGTGCACCCAATGGGTGTAGCCCCCGACCTTCAAGTGGATTTTTTGAGGATAATTCGCTTGAAGGTCTTCTTTTTGTGTCCTCTTGCTGAAAATTACTCTTTCTGCTTATAAAAAAGTTGGCATGATGTCATCCGTGCTATGTCATCAATATTATGCTTCAGAGGTCAGCATGTGTTTTGTCTTTTGCAGCTGAATTTGCAATCCTTCCGTATCTTGCTAGGTAGCATAGTGTATTTGCTCTGCACTCGATTGGACATTCGATGGACGTTCTCTGTCTAGTCTTCAAGTCATGTCTGTCGACCATATTTTGCACTCTGGTGGCTATACTTGGCTTCCCTTTAACTCTTGTTGATATCTCATTTTTGTCTTGAGGCATTCACTGCATGCTCTGCACAGATGTGACCATTTTGAAAAATATACTGACAATTCCTGGGCGTCCCCCCCCAATGGGTGTGGGCAAGGGACGGCTTGGTACGCTGAGTGTTTTAACCGGCTGCTTCTGAGTTGTAATGTGATGGGACGGCGAGTGTAATCATATCCTTTGCGCTGTTGACTGGAGTCCCAATGGGTGTAGTGCTGCATGAAACGGCGTCCGCCGCCTGACGTGTCTTTGGACGGGTGGAGGTGTATATTGAATGCTTAGCGACTGTTCAGTGACCGCGGTTGGAGGTGAGCGGTTGCCTTTCTCTTCTATAAATAACGCTGTTGTTCCTCTGGTTTCTTCACATCCCTTCGCTATTCCTTACTGCCTCCTTCTCTTCTTTTTCTGCTTGCCTCCATGGGAAAGAAACGCAAGCGCGAGCCGACTCCTCCATCGGAGGACTTCGGCGACTCGGAGTACTCGGAGGAGGAGTTCTCCTCCGAGTCCGAGAGGTCCCCGGCCCCCGTCTCTCCCCCGGCGTCGTCCGATGACTCGGACGACTCCCAGGGGTTAGCCGCGGAGGTCTGGTCCTACATCCGGGCCGTCGAGCGCTCCGGGCTCGAGGGCTCGGATGAGTCCGAGTACTCCTCGGACGAGGAGGACTCGGACGGCGGCGGCGAGGGCGAGGACGACGACGACGACGACGACGACGACGACGACGATGACGACGACGACGACGACGGCAGCGGCAGTGGCGGGGGCAACGGCAGCAGCAGGGGCAGCACCAGAAGCGGCGGCGGCAGGGGCGGCACCAAGAGCAGCGGCGGCAGGGGCGGCAGCGGCGGCAGGAGCGGCGGCGGCGGCAGCAGGGGCGGCAACAAGGCCAGTGGCTAAATGCCACTGGTTTACAAATATTAGTATAGATTAGAAGTAGTATAGTAAAATAATGTAGTAGTATTTAGTAATGTAAAGTAGTATAATGTAGTGTAGTAGTAGTAGTAGCAGTAGAGTGTAGTATAGTAGTAGAAATAGGGAAGTATCAACTCATAATGAGTTGATTTGTAAGTACTGCTACTTCCCTTAAATGAAGAATGAGTTTGATTCCCTCTTGATGACTCGCTTTGTTTGACTATAAATCTGGTTCTTTTGAGACCATAGACGAACAGCTTGATCGTTATACTGATGCTTCTGAGCAATATTGCAGCCTGCGTCAATGTTTTTAGAAGTAATGCCGAGTGATTGAAGGTCAACGTTGGCATTTTAGAAGTAATGCCGAACGATTGAACTCGAGATCAACGTATTAGAGGCCACGCCGAGTGATTGAGTAGCGACGCCGGCATTTTAGAGGCAACGCCGAGTGACTAAGCTCGAGATCAGCGTTTTAGAGGCAACGCCGAGTTATTGAACTCGAGATCAGCGTTTTAGAGGCAACGCCGAGTTATTGAATTCAAGATCAGCGTTTTAGAGGTACGCCGAGTGATTAAAGGTCGTTGTCAGCATTTTAGAAGTAATGCCGAGTGATTGAGGGTCGTTGTCAGCATTTTAGAAGTAATGCCGAGTGATTGAGGGTCGACGTCGGCATTTTAGAAGTAATGCCGAGCGGTTGAACTCGAGGTCAGCGTTTTAGAGGCAACGCCGAGTGATTGAAGATCAACGTTGGCATTTTAGAAGTAATACCGAACGGTTAAACTCGAGGTCAGCGCTTTAGGGGCAACGCCGAGTGACTAAGTAGTGACTTCGGCATTTTAGAGGCAATGCCGAGCTATTGAACTCGAGATCAGCGTTTTAGAGGCAACGCCGAGTGACTGAATAGTGACGTCGGCATTTTAGAGGCAACGCCGAGTTATTTTGAGGATTAACACCCGAGTAAGGAGATGGCCCACCAGTTTTTTGGGAAGTAACTGCCAAGTGACCACGTGGCATGCTGGGATTTCGGAAATAACTGCCGAGTGATGACTGGGCACTTTTTGAAACGGTATCTGGTCCGAGAATATCCCATAAGAGTTGCACTTTTAGCCGCCTTTGCTTTCCGCGCCCTAGTTTTTGCATTCCTGCTTCCAAATCCTCTCTGCGCTTGCCTCCAATTTGCTCGCTGGTGAAATCGAGATGGCTCCCAAGAGGAAAATCGCGAGTTCTTCCGCTGTGGTGATTCCTCCAATTGATCCCAACAGCCAGTTGCCTTTCGCAGGTAATCATATGTCCATCATCTCTGAAACCAAACTCCTCCACCTCGTGTCCATCGGGGTTCTTCCTCCACGAGAACTCTGTTCTTGGCGGATTTGCCACGGGACTACGGTCCCGACGGAGGACACCCACGAGTCCGTGGTTTACGCTCCCTTTCTTCTCCGCGGCCTTGGCCTTCCTATTTCTCCCTTTTTCCGTGGTCTTCTTGATTTCTACCACATCAACCTAACCCATCTGAACCCTAATTCAATTCTGCAAATTTCTATCTTCGTCCACTTATGTGAGGCCTTTCTTGGCGTATTGCCACATTTTGGCTTGTGGAAACACCTGCATCATTGTCGCCCTGGGATGGCCGGGGGACAACATCAGTTGGTTGGAGGTGCCAGCTTGGAGATGCGCCGGGGACGGAAAACTGAGTATCTTGAGATCCCCCTTAAAGACAGCATTAAGGGATGGCGCCTGGAATGGTTTATAGTTGATAACTATGGGAATTCTCTCCCCCCCGGTCAGGAAGACAGCCAGATGTTCGCACTCCGAGCTAGACCGAGTCTCCTACAGACGAGGAGGTGGCTGAGGCCAGTGTGCTGCTAGCTGAAGTTGGGCTATTGAAAGAGAGGGGTTTAACTGCTGAAGCTATAGTTGCTGACTTCGTTTTCAAAAACATTCAACCACTGAAAGATAGGGTCCACCCGGCTTATCTGTATCAAGGGCTAGCCGACCCAACTCGAGTTACCAATAAAAGAATCCCTTCTGCAGATTTGGTGAGCCGACTGGAGATGATTCTCAGAGGCAAAGTATCCAATGTTGGTGCTCCGGTGGCGTATTCAGCCTGGAATCTGCCTCCTGCCAAGGCCTTCACTCGCTTCGTGTCAAACCCACCTGCGACTGATGGCAGTTTGGGCCTTAGAACGCGGCCTTCTGACGAGGAGGTTAGTGCTTTGGTTGCCTCACTTGGGAAAATCCCTGATGATGAACGACAAATCCATTTCGAGGTGCCTTTGGATCCTACTGATGCTGAAATAAATGCCGTGCTTGACATGTTGGCTGAAGATTCTTCTAACGCTATTCCTGCTGAGACATTGGCAGTGGCATCTCTCCCAGAAGTCGGTATAACCTTGGATGTTCAGAGACCTGTCCGTGCTCGCTCGAGGCGTCCCCGCCGAACCAATCAGACTGATCTTTCTGTTGATGAGCAGAAAAAGAAGAAGAGACGTATTCGGCGAGTATCTAGTTTGGATCAGGGTGCTGGTCCCTCGGTTCCTGCTGATGAGGAGGTTCCTGCGCCTGAATTTGCTGATGCTGATCCCAATGGGTGTGATCCATCTGTTGCTGATCCCAATGGGTGTGTTGCCAGTGTTGCTGATGAAGATGACGAAGAGGAAGAGGATGAGGTTCCTCTGACTCGGAAGAACAGTCGGCAATTCCTTGCCAGTGGGGAAAGTAGTGGGGTTCCTTCTCCGGCTTTGTCTGCTCTTGTTGGTCTGCAAAACATATCCCTGGCCGACTTTGATCAAACTCTCGAGGATATGGTCCCAGAGGACTTGTTATCAGGGCCAGTGGATGATGATGTGACGGAAGCTTATGGTGCTGTGCCGGACGCTGGGTTGAGGTCATCCCGTGCCTCATCAACCTTAGAGCGCGATCTTGAGGGACGGGATGTTAACTTGGACTGTCCTGATTCCATGGAAGTAGCCGAGGGCCCATCAACCTTAGAGATGGTTACTGCTGAAAGTTTGGACCCCAAGGATGGTGTTGACACATGTCCAGCCCCCGAGGGTGTCGTCGGGGATGACTTAGCCCGGGCGAAGAGTGCGAGCTACTGCCCAGCCCCCGAGGGTGTTGCCGGGGATAATCCGGCTCAAGTGGGCAGTGCCAACTATGGCCCAGTCCCCGAGGGTGCCCAAACAGGGTCTCCTTCCGGCACTTCCATGGACGTTCACGCTGGGTCACCTCCACACTCTGGCTGCATGGTGGTGGCCCAAACTTCAGACCGGGGCGTCGCTTTGGAGGGCAGCGTCCCCGTTGATCGAGTATCCGGCTCTGTCGAAGGAGATGAACTGATTCCCACTGTTCCATTGCATGCTGCTTCGGGTGACGACCTTGCGCCTGGTTATCATCTGATTTCTCCTGACTTGGGGATCCCTTCGTTCTTCTCCAATCTCCAGGTACTGTGCTGTTTCTTAGCTTGACTTTTACATGAACTCTTGCCATTATGCTCATCTGCTCTTCTCATCAGGTTTTGGTGGATGGGATGACCAGCCAGCTGAAATTGCATGGTGCTCCTATCCCAGAAGTAGCTTCATCCTTTTCGTGTTGGAACCCGGTGTCTCTTCATCGCCGTGTATCCGAGTTGGAGGCGACTAACGCTGGTTAGTGCCCCTTTTTTCTTTTCTTCGTGCTTGTTGTGGACTGTTTTACCTTCTGACCTCGCTTTGTTTGGTTATCCTTCGCTAGGAATGACTCGACAGATTATATTACTTGAGGAGAAACATTCTCAAGATCGGGCTGAATTGTCTCAGCGATGCACTGATCTTGAGGAAAAGTACTCTCAAGGTCAGATTGAGCTGAGTCAAGTCTCTGCCGCCCTAGATGATGCCAACGCGTTGAGTTCTTCCTTGCATGCTCAGCTCGACTCTGAAAAGGTGAAATACGAAACTGTGCTTTTGTCTTGCTGTGCTCCTGTTATTTGCCTGGTTTTCTGAAGTAACCGATTTGTGCTTGCAGGAAGAAAAACGCTTCCTTGCCGCTTCTCGTGACAATCTTGATAGGTTGTATCGAGATTCTAGCAACTCGTTGACTATTCTGGAGAGGAGTCATCGCTTTTCCATGGAGGAGTTGAACAATCTTCGCTATAAGCTGCAGGAGTCCTTGGATGATGTGATTCGCCTTCGGGAGTTGATATCGGCTAAAGACGTTGTCATCAAGAATCTGCGTGCTTCCAAGAAATCTGTTACCCAGGAGCTAGAGGCTGCCCAGTTGGCTGTCAAGGTTGCTAAAGAGACTTCCAATACTCTGAGAGCCCAGCGCGATAGGGCCATGGATAAGGCCATTCGAGCGGGACGAATTCTGATGAGGAGACCTGGCGTAGTCGTTCCTGAAGATATAAGGGCTGACGTGAACGCTGCTCCCGATTCCTCGAGTCGTCCTTCTTCGTCAACTGCTCCTGGAAGAGACATTGCAAAGTAGGGAAAACATTTCGCGTGCTCCAAGCGCGCAGCTTGCATGATTGAACAATTGTTAGAGGACACCAGTTTATTTAAACAACATAGTTATTCACTCATTGTATCAGAATTTTTTAGTTAATGAGTTAGGTATTTATGACGCATGATGACTATGAATTTTGTCGGTGGGATATGGAAATCATCCCCTGAATTAAATAGGCGAGAGCATGTTGCATTGGTCTTAAGTAGGCGCTAACTGGAGCTGATTGCTTCGTTAGCTGGGCATAGTGGTCACCCCGAGTTAAGTAAGCATGAGCATGTCGCACCGCCTTAAGTCGCCGCCGACTTAAGTCGATTGCTCCGTTAGCAGGGCATAGTGGTCACCCCGAGTTAAGTAAGCGTGAGCATGTCGCACCGCCTTAAGTCGCCGCCGACTTAAGTCGATTGCTCCGTTAGCAGGGCATAGTGGTCACCCTGAGTTAAGTAAGCGTGAGCATGTCGTACCGCCTTAAGTCGTTGCCGACTTAAGTCGATTGCTCCGTTAGCTGGGCATAGTGGTCACCCCGAGTTAAGTTAGCGTGAGCATGTCGTACCGCCTTAAGTCGTTGCCGACTTAAGTCGATTGCTCCGTTAGCTGGGCATAGTGGTCACCCCGAGTTAAGTAAGCGTGAGCATGTCGCACCGCCTTAAGTCGTTGCCGACTTAAGTCGATTGCTCCGTTAGCAGGGCATAGTGGTCACCCCGAGTTAAGTAAGAATGCAAGTCAATCGTAAATAAATTGAGTATCCTTGAAACCTTCTCTTTATTGATGACATATTTCCACTTTACAGAGTACATCATTGTTATCCCAGCAGTTTTGAGGTACGGCTAAGGATAAAACTTTCTCAGGTGTTCTATGTTCCAAGAGTTCCCGACTTCCGTGCCATCCATCTGAGTGAGGCGATATGATCCAGGTCGAGTGACTTCTGCTACTATGAAAGGTCCTTCCCATAAGGGTGATAACTTGTGTCGTCCTTCTCCCGTTAGAATTCGGCGAAGGACGAGCTCCCCTATCGAAAAGGATCGTTGCCGCACAGCCTTGTCGTGATAGCGCCTTAGAGTCTGCTGGTATCTTGCTGACTGGATCACTGCGCTTAGCCGTTCTTCCTCGAGTACGTCTATGTCCTCCAGCCTGGTGGTCTCAGCTTCTGCTATGCTTTCAAAAATCAGCCTTGGCGCCCCAAACTTGAGATCAGCAGGCAGCACTGCCTCCGACCCATAGACCATGAAGAAAGGAGTGTTTCCATGCAAAGCTCGGCTAGGTTGGGTTCTTAAGCTCCAAACAACATAGGGCAATTCCCTTATCCATTTTCCTGCGAATTTTTCGTTCTTATCGAAAATCTTTTTCCTGAGTGCATCCAATATCATCCCGTTGGCTCGCTCAACTTGTCCATTGGCTCTTGGATGGGCTACAGATGCATACTTGATCTGAATGCTCTTTTGTTCGCAGAAGTCAAAGAATTCTGAACTCGTGAAATTGGATCCTAAATCAGTTATGATGCTGTTTGGTATCCCGAATCTGAATATTATGTCTTGTATGAATTCCACGGCCTTAGCGGAAGTTAAGGAGGCAATGGGCTTGAATTCTATCCATTTAGTGAACTTGTCAATTGCTACCAACACATGAGTATATCCCCCTTGAGCTTTCTTGAAAGGTCCAATCATATCCAGCCCCCAGCATGCAAAAGGCCAGGTTACTGGTATGGTCTGCAGCTGCTGTGCTGGCAGGTGTTGTTGCTTTGACAAGTATTGGCAGGCTTCGCATCTCTGAACTAACTCGGTTGCATCATTCTTTGTTGTTGGCCAATAGAACCCCGACCTGAAGACCTTCCCGACTAGTGTTCTGGAGGCTGCATGTATTCCACACTGCCCAGCATGGACCTCCTCCAGAAGTTGCTTTCCAGTGGATGGGAGAATGCACTTCATGAAGACGCCTGATGCACCCCTTCTGTATAATGTTTCCCCAATAAGTGTATAGTGAGCTGACTGTCTTGCAATGCGCTCTGCCGAGTTCTTATCATCTGGTTCTTCTTCATTCCTTATGTACTTAATGATTGGCTTTCTCCAGTCATCGGGATCTGACTCGGGTTGATCTATGATGTTGCATTCTTCCATTTGACCCAATGAGATACTTGGCTGCAGAATTTCTTGCACAAAAACCCCGGGTGGGACTTGAGCTCGACTGGACCCTAGCTTGGACAGTACATCGGCTGCCGCGTTCCGATCTCTCTCCACATGATGAAATTCCAGACCCTCGAATTTATCCTCCAGTTTTCGGACGGCAGTGCAGTATCTTCCCATCGAATCGTTTGAGCAGTCCCACTCCTTATTTATCTGACTGATGACTACCAGAGAATCCCCATATACCATTAATCTTTTGACGCCCAATGATATGGCAATGTTCAATCCATGGATCAAGGCTTCATACTCGGCTGCATTGTTGGAGGCCGGGAATAGCAGCTGGAGTGCGTACTTGAGGTGTTCGCCTCCTGGTGCAGTGAAAAGAATCCTCGCTCCTGCTCCCTGCAGCTTGAGTGAGCCATCAAAATACATTCGCCATACTTCTGCAGTCTCCGGGTTGTCTGGTACTTGTTGTTCAGTCCACTCTGATACGAAATCAACCAGTGCTTGGGTTTTAATTGCAGTGCGAGGCCGAAACTCGATGTCATGAGATCCCAGCTCACAGGCCCACTTGGCTATTCGACCGATGGCTTCCTTGTTGTGAAGAATATCCCCTATTGGAAAACTTGTGACTATTATGACTTTGTGGTCGTCAAAGTAGTGACGCAGCTTGCGGGCAGTTAGGAGTACTGCATACAATAGTTTCTGAACTTGAGGATACTTTTTCTTTGAGGGGCCCAGGACCTCACTGATGAAGTAGACAGGATGTTGTATTGGGTAGGCATGCCCTTCTTCTACTCGCTCGACTACCAACGCGGTGCTCACCACGTGAGTCGTGCAAGAGATGTACAATAGCAAATCTTCAGCTGGTTGAGTTGATGTAGCTCGCCGAGGTGGTTTCAGCACTGGTGGTGTTGTCAAGAATTTCTTCAGAGCATCCAGAGCTTCTTGTGCTTCTGAAGTCCACTGGAATTTATCCACCTTCTTGAGTAACTTGTAAAACGGCAAACCTTTTTCTCCCAGCCTGGATATAAATCTGCTTAAAGCTGCCATGCATCCAGTAAGTCGCTGAACCTTCTTCTGCGATCGAGGTGCTTCCATCTTCATGATAGCCTCAATTTTATCCGGATTAGCTTCAATTCCCCGGTGGCTGACAATAAATCCGAGCAACTTTCCGGCTGGTACCCCAAAAACACATTTCTCGGGATTAAGCTTCCATCTATACCGCCTCAGGCTGTTGAAAACCAGTTGCAAATCTTCGATGAAGTCTTTTGAGTCCTGTGTTTTGATCACCACGTCATCCACATAAGCCTCAACACGCTTGCCCCAGTGATCGGCTAAGCATGTTTGAATAGCTCTCTGGTAAGTCGCTCCAGCGTTTTTGAGGCCAAACGGCATGGAGGTATAACAGAAAGCGCCAAAAGGAGTAATGAATGCCGTTTTTTTCTTCATCTTCCCTCGCCAGACTAATCTGATGATATCCAGAATAACAATCCAGGAAAGACAGCATAGAACATCCAGCGGTGGAGTCCACCACCTGATCTATCCTCGGGAGCCCGAAGGGATCCTTCGGACAGTGTTTGTTGAGATCAGTATAATCAACACACATGCGCCAGTCCACTTTATTCTTTTTGAGTACAAGAACAGGATTGGCTAACCACTCAGGATGTAATACTTCTCTAATGAATCCAGCCGCGACCAAGCGAGCTAACTCGGCGCGAATGGCTTCCCTCTTATCAGGCGTGAAACGACGTAATTTCTGCCGAATCGGCCTCGCCTGGGGAAAAACCTTCAGTTTGTGCTCGGCCAGTTCTCTCGGGACTCCCGGCATATCCGCAGGTTGCCATGCGAATACATCTCGGTTATCTTGCAGAAACCGGACGAGCGCGCTTTCCTATTTGTCATCCAAACTGGAGCTGATGATGGCCGTCTTGCGCTCATCAGCAAACCCCAGGTTGATTCTCTTGGTTTCTTCAGTCGGCCGCATAGAGGTCGCGGTCTGAGCTTCATTTGCTGGTATTGCGAGGTCCTCCTCAGGCTTAGAGTTTGCCAGTGCAGAGGGAGCTGTCGATGGTTTGGCGGTGAGGGCTGCTTGAATAGCCACTCGGAAACATTCTGCGGCGCCTTGGAGGTCGGCGCGCACAGTTATGACCCCTTGTGGCCCTGGCATCTTCAGTATCATGTATGTGTAATGCAGAATGGCCATGAACTTGGCCAATCCTGGCCTCCCGATGATGGCGTTGTACCCGCAGTCGAAGTTTGCCACTTCAAACCTTAGGAACTCGGTTCTGTAGTTCTCCGGAGTTCCAAAGGTGACCGGCATGTAGATGTGGCCTAGCGGGTATTCCCCTTCCGTCGGCACGATGCCGAAGAAAGGAGTGTCCGACTCGTGGAGCTCTTTGAGATGAACTCCCAAGCTTTGGAGTGTCCGGGGGAAGGTGATGTTGATGCTGCTCCCCCCGTCCACTAACACCTTTTTCACCCGGCTCTCTCGGATCACCGGATCGACGAGAAGCGGGTATTTGCCCGGGTGGTCGAAGTTGAGCCATTGATCCGCCCGAGTGAAGGTGATCGGGTGCTCCGACCATCGGTATGGGGCGGGAGGGCCGATGGTCGCCACCAGTATCTGGCGATCATTGAGCTTTTGCTGTCTTCTGCTCTCCTGCGATCCGTGTCCGCCGAAGATGACGTTGACCTCCCTGTCGACGCGCGGAAAAGCTCCTCCTCCTCCTCCCTCCTCCTGCCGATGGGGTTGTCGTGGCTCATCTGGTCCTCCCCTCGGCGGAGGAGGAGGTAGAGGTTGGAAGGGTCGGCCGTGTCCGACGGAGTGCTTGAAGTCTCGGCAGTTACGAAGAGTGTGGCGCATGTCCTTGTGGTACGGGCACTGGGCGTCGAGGATGTCGTCCAGTGTGCGTTCGCCTCCACGAGGTCCTCCTCGAGCGCGAGAGGCAGGTGGTCCGGCGGCATGCACTTCTTCGCGTGGCCTCTTCTCCCACCGCTTGTCGGGTTGCTGGTTCGTGTCGCGTCGTGGTGCTGCCGGTGCGGGCTTCGCTCCTCCGATGAGATCCTGGGCTCGCTCGTCGGCGGTGATGTAGAGGTCGGCTTCCCGGAACAGCTCCTCCGAGGTGGTCGGCGTCCTTTGCAGTATGGCTCGGACAAAAACCGAATCATTAGATCCTCGGTAGAAGTCCTCGATCACGGCCGCCTCCGTGACATCGGGGATACGGTTCCTCATGGTTTGAAACCTCTTGAGGTACGACCGGAGAGTCTCGTCCCCCCGGCGCTTGATAGATTTAAGGTCCCACGGCTGCGCCGGCTTGTCGGAGAGGGACTGGAAGTTGGCGGTGAAACGTCGACTGAAGTCTCCCCAGACGTCGATGCAGTGTCGGGGTAGATGTCGTAGCCATTGCAGCGCGTCTTGTCCAAGGACAATGGGCAAGTACGCGGTCATCACGTCTTCAGATGCTCCAGCAGCTCGAGCAGCGGTGGTGTAGACGGCTAGCCAACCCCACGGATCCTGTTTAGGTTCATATTTGTCAACGTTGGATACCTTGAAGTTGGGAGGCCATTGGATGGCCCTAAGGCGCGGAGTAAGGGTGGACACTCCGCACGTGTCCTCCTGTCATCGAGGTCGATGTCTGTCCCGGGGAGGGGAGTTGTGGTTGTGATTCCTCGACCGTCCCCGAGAGGTTCCGCCAGTTGAAGCCGTCGCCGACTCAGTCCTGGTAGCTTGGCTCTGAGTCGGGGCACCATGATCCCTGTCGTACTCCTCTCGACGACGAATTTCGTTCTCATGCCGCCGTTCCCGCGAAGCGTTGATGGAGCTCCGCGCGTCCCGGCGACTGTTGATGGCGTGTCGTAGATCGTTCGGCGGGTGAGCGAGCGGTAGAAGATGGTTGGCCGCCTGGGTGAACAGTCGTCGGTAGCCGTCGGCGTTAGGAGTCCGAGGGAGTCCTTCCGCTATCCGAGCCAGCACCCCTCCGACTTCGCTCGGCGTGTTCATGGCTCGGGCGAAGTCGGGGTTCAGATTGCGCCCGAAGAGTGGATTCTCTCGACGTTGCCTTGCATCCTGCTCAGCCTGTTCCTGAGCTCGTCGGTGATCACGTCGTCGGGAGTTCCTTCGCTCTCTGAAGACGCGTTCTTCCGGGGTTTCTCCTACCTCCGAGACCTCGTCTCGTGAGACAGGTTGTTCCGGATTCCGCTCTCCGGCTGCGTGATGTCGTCGAACATTCCTGCGCCGGTTCCTTCGTCGACGGGACTCTCGCTGAGGCGGTTCCTCCCCGGGTACAGTCGGCTCGTCGTCGGAGATGGTGGGCGATTCCGCCCTTCCGATGAAGAGGACGTCGGGGTAGAACGGTGCTGTCGTCGTGGTGATCTTCTTCCGGGGGGTCGGAGGTCGCGCCTCTCCGGTATTGTCGGAGTTTGTTGAGGAAGACTCCTTTTCCGGCGGATCCGCGATACGGTGCAGAGTTCCTTCTTCGTCCGCTACGAATGAGATTGTCCCGAAGCAGAACATAGATCCGGGGCGTAGGGCGATCTTGCTGTAGAAAGAGATGGCCATTGAGCTAGCTTGGATTGTCGACACACCCCCTACCTGGCGCGCCAGCTGTCGGTGTTTGGGGTCCGACCGCACACCCGGGGTTGCCCCTCAAGGTGTTTTAGGAGTAGGAAGGTGTCGACAACTGTAGCAGAATGGTTCGTGCCGATCGCACGAGGGACGGTGGACAAGATTTACAGGTTCGGGCCGCTTAGTGATGCGTAACACCCTACGTCCTGATGAGTATGCTTGGTGGATATGGTTACAAGAGAGCTCTCTGAGAGTTGATGTGTGTGGCTAAGTAATGGGTCGATCGTTCTGAAGGGGTGCCCCCTAGGCCTTATATACTCGACCGTGGGGCAGTACACATGGATAAGATAACAACAAGTGGCTAAAAGATAGTGAACCTCTCGAGATTATCCTTTACGTAACCCTCGCCGACTTATCCTCACGTGGCTTCGTTGCATGGAGGCCCCGACGCGGGAAAGTCGGATCTCTGTTGCGGCCGATGGCTCGACGCTATGGGCCGTCCGGGTTTGCACCAATCCGGCCTCATGTCGCCCTGCGTTGCTGGTTGTCTTTCCCCAGGCCCACGAAAGAATAACCTTACGATTTATTGGGCCCTTGGGCCTTTCGTGAGGTCCTTTACTCTTTTAGTGGACCCGGGGGATATCCATCCCCCACACCCGGCTCTGCCCTTAGAAACGGGTGTGACAGAAGTGGTATCAAAGCAATGTGACCATAGGTCGCTAGATTAGTTAGAAATGGAAAGCCTAGTCAGTCGTTCAAAACTTGACTTATTTGTCTTAATAAAACTTACTTTATATCAAAACTCGTCTCTTTTATTTTCAACTCTTCTAGTCTGATTTTGGTCTATCAGAAGACTCTACCCAGAAGCACTACAAGATGATCAAGTTAGGATTGTGGAACTTGAAGTGAAGTCTACCTGAAGGAACCCTTTAGAAGCTATTGAAGATGCCCCATTCTTTGTCTTATCCCCGCCCCGCAAGAAGTTTTTGTTATAGATCTCTTGGATCTATTACCACATTTCTTGGCTAGGTGATAGGATTGTTCTTTAGTATTAGGATTTTTCGAATAGATCGGTAAGAGCGATATTATATTATAGTGATTTTCTAATCCTTAATATTGCTATATAATGAAGCGTCCCGATCCTTTGGGACTCAAATGTGAAACAATTACTAGTCCCAGGAGGCTAGTAAACACATTCCTTACTTCAAATAGTACAGAGTTTAGATAAATTTATTACAATACCGGGGTACAAGCTCGAGAGAGCCAAATAGAGAAGCGCAGTAGGAAAATACACTAGCCCAAGCCACAGGCAGAACTGGGTGCAGACACAGCCCTCTTAATCAAGCATAGCAGAAAAGAAGTCCTCGGCTGCTGAAAAACATAAATAAATCTGGGTGAATACACTAGGTATTCCGCAAGCCCACCCCGCTCCCGTAGAGAGAAAGAGACCTATGATGTACATGCTCAATTTGGTGGAGTTGTAGTCACTCATCATTTTCTTAGAGAGAGGCAGTTGCTTGAAGGTTTTCCCATGGTCTTAAAAGTAACCAAAAACTCAACCACCACTGAGCTTCCCGCTCCCGTGGCTTTATTTTCTTTTTTTAACACCCATTTAATCACACCTTTTCCTTGTTAAGAAACTTAGTGAAAAAGCTCTAATTGCCATATCATACCGAACTCATCGATACCAGTGGACGCGGACTATTCGAATAGGTTTCAACTCTGCGCAGAGGGGTACACTTTACCCACTAGCCCGGTTTCTGCGATCTCACCGTCGCGAGACCCGAATGCCGGATCTCTTTCCTTACTCGTGCGTCCTAACCTTAACGGTTATCCGGAAGGAGTCAGGCCACCACCATGCCCAAACCGGACAAAACTTTCCCCCTCCTTATCCTCCTGGTGCTCCCCAGCCTTCTTAACCCTGGGGTTGGACCGCACGAATTCGGATTGAGTGACTGCCCACACAGTCTCGAGTGGTTGCACGATAAAAGAGTACAGGTAGTGAAAATGACAAACCAGTCCTTATATGAGGGGACAATCCTTCTGCTCACACCTAAACCAGCTGAGCCAACACCTTAGGCCCTCCCCTAAACCAGGGAGTCCCTGATCATCCCACTCCCAGGGTGATGAGGGTGAGTACCCTTCATCGCAACGCTTTACAAGAAGAGACTTTATTTGGGGGAACACATTGCCCTTCCTTCCAAACCCCATTACGTATCCAGAAAGTATATGTTAATGCGGGCCATCTCTCACTCACAATGCAATATTCCCCCGTGATTCCCGGCCTAGGCAGTGGTAGAGAGAATAGGTAATTTATGCATCAAGGGAAGGATGGACTTGCCTTCGTCGAAGCTTTCCTAGCACAGAAGACCTACTTCCGGAAGTTCGGGCTCTGGTCCCTCTTCCGGGGCTACGGGATCCGGATCTGCGGTTCCCTCTTCTTCTAGGAAACATACAGTAAAACAATACATCAACAGTAGTTCATCAATCATAGTGTGCCATTTCCTAACAACATTATTTTATGTGACCTTGGAAATCCTTTTGATAATTTTTTGTGCATAAAATATTGAGAAAACTATTTAAATGGGAAAAAGGGTGGGAAAGAAAAAAGAGAAGGGAATTCCTCTCATCTGGGCCGGGGGCATGATTTTTGGCCCACCCCGGGCGCGAGCGCGCGCTGAGGCGCTTTCGGCCCAGCGGCGGCCCACGAGCGAGTGGGGGGAGAACGGCGCGGCCGCGAGGGTGACGGCGTCGCATGGGGCCCACTTGCCAGCGAGAGAGGGGGAAAGGGACGGCGTTTCGGCCAGACGGCGGGCGAACCGGCTGAGCGCGGGGGAGGGAAAACCGGCCACCGGGGAAGCTTGACGGCGGCTTGCCGCCGGTGGCCCGGTTCCGGGTCTGAGGGGGGGTGGTTTAGCACGGGCGGCAGTTGGCGATTCTCATGGTAAGCTTAATTTTGGCCAGAGGGGTCGGGAGGGGGGCTGCCCACGGGGAAGGGGCGGAGTTCCGCGGCGGGGATCGCCGCCGGTGGGCTCTGGGTGGGGAACGGGGGCTGGGAGGTGGCGCTTTGGGTTCGTGGCGACGCGAGGGAGCTGCTCTGCTCACTCAATTCCTTGCCGGTCCAACAGAGAAGGAGAGGGAGGAGAAGGAAGAGACTCACCGGAGAGGAAGACGACGCCGGCGCTTTGCGAATTGGGCTCGGGGAAGGGGAGGAGAGGGATGGCCGCAGCTGGTGCGAGGAAGAAGGAGCTCGGGGCGAGCTTTTTATAGGCGCGCGGGGGCAAGGGGGGCGGTGGAGCTCCCTGACTCCGGCGAGCTTCTCGGTGCCGCCATAAATGGCGCACAGCGCCGCCGAGGGGACGCTACGGCGGGGCAGTACCGGCGAGGACGCGGGTCAAGGGGAGGAGGACGGAGCGGTGCCAAACTTTCCTGTGTGGCAGGACGGCAGAGGGGAGGACGGAGGCAACGGCCGGAGGTGACTTCGGCGAGGGGACGGCGGACGGACGATGAAGCAGCTGACCCGTGGGGTCGCTTGGTCAGAGGGAGCGAGCGAGCGGGCGAGAGAGCGGGTGGCTGACGGGTGGGGACGCCTTGTCAGCGAGAGGGAGGGCGAGGTGTGGAGCGGCTGCCGCGCGCGCGGAAGCAGGCCGCAGTTGGGCCGAATGCGGGGAAGCGCGGGCGCGTGGGAAGGGGGGTTGCGGGTGTTGGGCCGAGATTCGGTCCAACAGGGAAAGGAGAGGGTTTTTCCCTTTTCTTTTTTTCTTTTCAAACTCCATTTTCCTTTTTGCCCCTTTTTCTTTATTCACAAAATATTTTGTGAATACTCTAAGTGTTTAGAAAATAGAAACTAAGTGAGGTGCCTTGTGATCAAACAAAATGTATGCATATGATGAAAGAAAAACTTAGTGGAGGACTTAGAATTAGAGGATGAAGGGAGGGGTAAAAGGTGGATTAGGGTTTCAAACCTAGATTAGGATTTTTGGGATGCTACAAACCTACCCCACTTAAAGGAATCTCGCCCTCGAGATTCAGACGGGGCTCGAGAAAAGGTAAGGGTATTCCTTCCTCAGAGAGTCCTCACTTTCCCAGGTGGCTTCCTCTTCTCCATCTCTGCTCCACTGAACCTTACAGAGCTTCACTTCTGAATTGCGGGTCCTTCTGACTGCTGAGTCGAGAATCTTCACTGGTTTTTCCCGGTACTGGAGATCTTTTTGAATCTGAATTGTTTCTGCCTCGATACGGGTTTCTGGTACTTTTAGGCATTTGTGGAGTTGAGACACATGGAACACATTGTGAATATCTGACATGGATTCTGGTAGTTCAAGACGGTATGCCACGGGTCCTATTCGGGAAATGACAGGGTAAGGACCGACGAAACGGGGTGCTAGCTTTCCTTTCATCTGGAACCTTTTGACACCACGCATTGGAGAAACCTTGAGATAAACAAAATCTCCTTCCTCAAATCTGAGTTCCCTTCGCCTATTGTCTGCGTAACTCTTCTGTCGACTCTGAGCTTCAAGTAACCTTCTGCGGATCAAAGCAACTTTTTCTTCGGCTTCTTTAACAAAGTCGGGTCCTTCTAGTGTCCTTTCCCCTACATTGGACCACATTAGGGGAGTCTGGCATTTTCTTCCATACAGTGCTTCGAATGGTGACATTTTGATGCTGGCCTGATGGCTATTGTTGTATGAGAATTCGGCGTACGGCAAACTAGACTCCCAATCTCTGTCGAAGGCTAATACGCAGGCTCTGAGTAAATCTTCAAGGACCTTGTTGACTCTCTCTGTTTGACCATCTGACTGGGGGTGATAAGCAGTGTTGAAATCTAGCTTGGTGCCCATTGCTTGCTGAAGGCCCTTCCAAAATTTTGAAGTGAACTGCGTTCCTCTATCTGATATTATCTTCCGTGGAATGCCATGTAGCCTGACTATCTCTTTAAGGTATAATCGGGCGAGGGCTGCTCCTCCAAAAGTGGTCTTTACTGGAATGAAATGGGCCACTTTGGTGAGACGATCGATTATTACCCATATGGAATCATTTCCTCTTTGTGATCTGGGCAGTCCGGTTACGAAATCCATGCCTATTTCTTCCCACTTCCATTCGGGTATTGGGAGGGGTTGAAGCAGGCCTGCAGGCTTCTGATGTTCGGCCTTTATTCGCTGGCAGGTGTCACATCGGGCCACATATTGTGCTATTTCCCTTTTCATCCCTTTCCACCAGTATCTGGTCTTAAGGTCTAAGTACATCTTGGTGGTCCCTGGGTGGATAGAGTAAGCTGAGTTGTGGGCTTCATCGAGCAGGGTTTCTCGTGTTTCTCCCACTGGCACGCACAGGCGATCCTTGAACCAGAGGGCTCCTTGATTATCTGTCCTGAGGTCCGAAAGTTGCTCCTTTCGTGCTCTCTCCATAAGCTTGGTTGTTTCTGCGTCCAGGCGTTGGGCCTTGCATATGAGATCTTCTAGATTTGGCTTGACTTCCAGGCCACCGTTGTCTCCCAGACATGCATTTAGCGCATTTAGCTGAGCTGATTCTTTCTTCCAATCTTCTAGAAAGTTTGCTCCCTTAACCCCGAAGGGTTTTCTGCTGAGGGCGTCTGCTACCACGTTGGCCTTCCCGGGGTGGTAGTGGATTTCGAGGTCATAATCTTTGATCAATTCGAGCCACCTTCTTTGACGGAGGTTGAGGTCCGGTTGCGTGAAGATGTACTTTAGACTCTTGTGATCAGTGAAGATGTGGCATTTGTTCCCAATTAGATAATGCCTCCAAATTTTTAGGGCGTGCACTATGGCTGCCAATTCCAGATCGTGGGTAGGATAGTTCTGTTCGTGCGGCTTGAGTAATCGGGATGCATAAGCAATGACTTTCTCATTTTGCATTAAGACACACCCTAAGCCTTGCTTGGAAGCATCACAGAAGATGACAAAATCCTGGTGTATGTCTGGCAGGGTCAGGACTGGTGCAGTTGTAAGTTTCTCCTTGATGATTTGGAAACTTCCTTCACAATTGGGAGTCCATACAAACTTATTGTCCTTTTTGAGAAGTTCCGTCAAGGGCTTTGCTATGCTGGAGAATCCCTTGATAAAGCGACGATAATACCCTGCCATTCCCAGAAAGCTTCGAACTTCACTGACGTTGGATGGTTGCTTCCAATTTGAAACAACTTCTACCTTAGATGGGTCCACTTCTATCCCTTCAGCAGTCAAGATATGCCCTAGGAAGGCTATCTTCTCTAACCAGAACTCACACTTGCTGAGCTTAGCATAAAGTTGATGTGCTCTGAGTCTTCTGAGGACGGTTCGAAGGTGCTGCTCATGGCCCTTGCGACTCTTGGAATAGATGAGGATGTCGTCGATAAAAAACACGACAAACTTATCCAATTCTTCCATAAATACCTTATTCATGAGGTTCATGAAAAAGGTGGGTGCGTTGGTTAGTCCAAATGGCATCACTGTGAATTCATATTGCCCGTATCTGGTGACGAATGCAGTTTTCTGAATGTCTGCTTCCTTCATCCTGAGTTGGTGATACCCTGACCTGAGGTCTATCTTGGAGAAGTATTTGGCTCCTTGCAGTTGGTCGAAGAGGTCATCGATCCGGGAAAGGGGGTACTTATTCTTGATTGTAACTTCGTTCAAGGATCGATAATCAATACACATCCTCATACTCCCATCCTTTTTGGTAACGAAAAGAACGGGTGCTCCCCAGGGAGACGAACTGGGACGGATGTACCCTTTTTGTTGTAGTTCCGAAATCTGAAGTTTCAATTCTGCCAACTCAGTGGGGGCCATGCGGTATGGTCTCTTTGCGATGGGTGCGGTGCCGGGAATGAGATCTATATAGAACTCTACTTCTCTTTCTGGTGGCATCCCGGGCAACTCTTCTGGAAATACATCTTCAAACTCCTTGATTACAGACATGCTTTCTACTGCCAGATTAAATATCATTGGATCATTTGCGGGCGGTTGGGCTTGACAGGAAACTGCCTTTCCTTGGTGATCTATGAGAAGAACAGTCTTGCTTGCGCAGCTGATAACACCCTTGTGCTTAGCTAGCCAATCCATTCCTAGGATTACATCAATTCCTTGGGATGGCAAGATGGTTAAGTCTGCCAGGAACACTACCCCACTTAAAAGAATTCTGACTTGTGAACACCTGAGTTTGCACAGGAGGTCTGATCCCGGGGTTCGGGTGACCAAAGGGATAGCTAGAGGTGTAGAGGGTATGCCATGCTTCTCCACAAACTTAGCGGCTATAAATGAATGGGATGCTCCTGAATCAAAAAGCACAGAAGCGGGAGTAAATTCAACGAGGAACTCACCGAGCACTACTCCCGGGGCCTGCTAGGCTTCCTGGGCGTCGACGTGGTTGACCCGGGCCCTGCCCTGGTACTGAGCCCTGCTCTGCTGGCTGCTGGAAGGAAGCGCCTTGGGGGTAGGTGCTGATGGAATCTTGGGGCCATTCACCGAGTTGGAGTAGGTTGGTCCTGGTGCCTTCAACTGAGGGCAGTTGTTCTTGAAGTGACTGGGGTCCCCGCAGTGCCAACAGGCGTTTGCTGGCGGCTGGTTGCTTACAACGGAGGGTGTCTGATGGGAACTCTGACTCTGCTGACTGTAGCGCGATGGAGAGGGTCCAGATTGCTTATGGAAGCTTGGACCTCTAGGTGGGAGCCCAAAGGGTCGAGCTCTCTGGTGACGTTCTTGCTGTTGTGCTCGGAGGACCTGGAACTTTCTCTTGATGTGCCCTTTTTCTTCCTCTTTTGCTCTTTCCACTTGAATAGCTTTGTTGGAAAGGTGAGAATAGCTGTGGAAGTCCTGGCTGGCGAGGATGGTCTTAAGCTCGGGTCTTAACCCTCTCAGAAAACGGGCCATTTTTCTGGCCTCGGTGCTGACATCCTCGGGCGCGTAGCGGGCCAACTCTGTGAACTTGTGCACATATTCACTGACTGTTCTCCCGCCTTGGGTTAGCTCCCGGAACTCATCCTCCTTGAGTTGAACTATCCCCTGGGGTACGTGGTGCTCACGGAAGGCTGCTTCAAATTCTGCCCATGTAGCATCTCTGATGGCTTCACTGAAAGTGTCCCACCATGCTAAAGCCATTCCTGAAAGCTGATGAGCTGCCAGCTGAACACGCTGATTCTTAGGACAAGCGATGGCTTCCAACTTCCTCTTGATCGTGCGAAGCCAGTCATCTGCATCGAGGGGATTGCTGGACCCTGCGAACGTGGGCGGCTTCAGTCTCAGGAATTCTCCCATCCTGTCCTGGGGCCTTCCACCGCCTGGGCGCTGGTTCTCCAGACTTCGAGTGAGGACTTCAATGAGTCTGGTTTGATTGGCCAGAATTTGGGCTAGGTCTAGTGGTAGTTCTGGAGGTGCGGGGAGGTGGGTCTCACCCCCTTCTCCGCCAGCCACTCCCTCAGCTCCTAGAGGAAGTCTTGCTCCAATCCCGGAGGCGGTAGGCGTGGTTCTATCCGAAGCCATCTGCCCTGGGAAGAGAGTCACTATTATGCACATGCCATTTTTTTTAACTAGTTATTTTATTCATTACATCAAGCCATTACATTACATAGCATACCACTACCACAAGCTCATCACACACGAGTGCTACCTAAGGTACCCCCGAACTCTTTCTCTAAAGTGTCCCCAAATTCCTTGAGAAGGTCATCAAGGCTGGCCAGGGACATGTCCTCGGTGTCGGACTGGTTTCTGGGAGGGTTCTCTTCCTGCTGCTCAGTCTGGCATCCCTGGCTTCTGGTCTTCTTGCGGATTTTCCTTGCGGGGGCGAGCTTCTTCAGTTTCTTGTCGTAGCCCATTTTGAGGGTGCTGTAGGCTTCACGGATATTGGTCTCTTCGCCTTCAGCTATCGAGAGGCTTTCTTGAAGGGACGCTTTTTCTTCTGAAAGTTCCCTGACTTTCTGCTCCAGGCTTTCCACCCGGGAGGTTAGGGAGGTGCAGTGGAGGGCGAGGTCATCATATTGGTTATCAAGGGTATGAAGGTATCCAGCCATGTAGACAATGGTGGGATCATTCTCAATAGGATCTCCTCCTGATAGGGCCTGAAGTCTTTTCCTCCAGGTGGGGGTATTCTTGTTGCTGGGTGGAAAGTAGCGAAGGGGGGTTTCAATGATTACTTTGTTGTAGTTCTGACATAGCTGTCGGAGGGCTTTTCGAGCGACATTTTGGCAAGCATCTAGGAAATGGACTCCGGTAAAAGTGACTTGGAAGGAACGTTGGTTTGGATAGCTTTGGCTTTCCCCCAGGTAGACTACCATAGAGCATCTTATCATTCCGCCCTTGAAATGTTCCGTCCAGACATATTCCGGCTTCTTGCGGATTCCCATGCGGAGCGCACAGCTTCGCAAGAGGCGTGGGAACCCTTCCACTTCTGAGCAGTAGGATGACTTAATGGCCAGAGAGTCTTCCATCTGGAATAGGAAAAGAAGGGTCTTGTTAAAACCGGGGAAGGGAAGAGAAAACTTTTCTTGAGGCAAGAGGTATTTTCTTTTTAAGGTAGGTTTTAGGGTCAGGGCTGCGACCTACGGCCAGTCCTATGGGTTCTGATACCACCTAAAGCGTCCCGATCCTTTGGGACTCAAATGTGAAACAATTACTAGTCCCAGGAGGCTAGTAAACACATTCCTTACTTCAAATAGTACAGAGTTTAGATAAATTTATTACAATACCGGGGTACAAGCTCGAGAGAGCCAAATAGAGAAGCGCAGTAGGAAAATACACTAGCCCAAGCCACAGGCAGAACTGGGTGCAGACACAGCCCTCTTAATCAAGCATAGCAGAAAAGAAGTCCTCGGCTGCTGAAAAACATAAATAAATCTGGGTGAATACACTAGGTATTCCGCAAGCCCACCCCGCTCCCGTAGAGAGAAAGAGACCTATGATGTACATGCTCAATTTGGTGGAGTTGTAGTCACTCATCATTTTCTTAGAGAGAGGCAGTTGCTTGAAGGTTTTCCCATGGTCTTAAAAGTAACCAAAAACTCAACCACCACTGAGCTTCCCACTCCCGTGGCTTTATTTACTTTTTTTAACACCCATTTAATCACACCTTTTCCTTGTTAAGAAACTTAGTGAAAAAGCTCTAATTGCCATATCATACCGGACTCATCCATACCAGTGGACGCGGACTATTCGAATAGGTTTCAACTCTGCGCAGAGGGGTACACTTTACCCACTAGCCCGGTTTCTACGATCTCACCGTCGCGAGACCCGAATGCCGGATCTCTTTCCTTACTCATGCGTCCTAACCTTAACGGTTATCCAGAAGGAGTCAGGCCACCACCACGCCCAAACCGGACAAAACTTTCCCCCTCCTTATCCTCCCGGTGCTCCCCAGCCTTCTTAACCCTGGGGTTGGACCGCACGAATTCGGATTGAGTGACTGCCCACACAGTCTCGAGTGGTTGCACGATAAAAGAGTACAGGTAGTGAAAATGACAAACCGGTCCTTATATGAGGGGACAATCCTTCTGCTCACACCTAAACCAGCTGAGCCAACACCTTAGGCCCTCCCCTAAACCAGGGAGTCCCTGATCATCCCACTCCCAGGGTGATGAGGGTGAGTACCCTTCATCGCAACGCTTTACAAGAAGAGACTTTATTTGGGGGAACACATTGCCCTTCCTTCCAAACCCCATTACGTATCCAGAAAGTATATGTTAATGCGGGCCATCTCTCACTCACAATGCAATATTCCCCCGTGATTCCCGGCCTAGGCAGTGGTAGAGAGAATAGGTAATTTATGCATCAAGGGAAGGATGGACTTGCCTTCGTCGAAGCTTTCCTGGCACAGAAGACCTACTTCCGGAAGTTCGGGCTCTGGTCCCACTTCCGGGGCTACGGGATCCGGATCTGCGGTTCCCTCTTCTTCTAGGAAACATACAGTAAAACAATACATCAACAGTAGTTCATCAATCATAGTGTGCCATTTCCTAACAACATTATTTTATGTGACCTTGGAAATCCTTTTTGATAATTTTTTGTGCATAAAATATTGAGAAAACTATTTAAATGGGAAAAAGGGTGGGAAAGAAAAAAGAGAAGGGAATTCCTCTCATCTGGGCCGGGGGCATGATTTTTGGCCCACCCCGGGCGCGAGCGCGCGCTGAGGCGCTTTCGGCCCAGCGGCGGCCCACGAGCGAGGGGGGGGAGAACGGCGCGGCCGCGAGGGTGACGGCGTCGCATGGGGCCCACTTGCCAGCGAGAGAGGGGGAAAGGGACGGCGTTTCGGCCAGACGGCGGGCGAACCGGCTGAGCGCGGGGGAGGGAAAACCGGCCGCCGGGGAAGCTTGACGGCGACTTGCCGCCGGTGGCCCGGTTCCGGGTCCGAGGGGGGTGGTTTAGCACGGGCGGCAGTTGGCGATTCTCATGGTAAGCTTAATTTTGGCCAGAGGGGTCGGGAGGGGGGCTGCCCACGGGGAAGGGGCGGAGTTCCGCGGCGGGGATCGCCGCCGGTGGGCTCTGGGTGGGGAACGGGGGCTGGGAGGTGGCGCTTTGGGTTCATGGCGACGCGAGGGAGCTGCTCTGCTCACTCAATTTCTTGCCGGTCCAACAGAGAAGGAGAGGGAGGAGAAGGAAGAGACTCACCGGAGAGGAAGACGACGCCGGCGCTTTGCGAATTGGGCTCGGGGAAGGGGAGGAGAGGGATGGCCGAAGCTGGTGCGAGGAAGAAGGAGCTCGGGGCGAGCTTTTTATAGGCGCGCGGGGGCAAGGGGGGCGGTGGAGCTCCCTGACTCCGGCGAGCTTCTCGGTGCCGCCATAAATGGCGCACAGCGCCGCTGAGGGGACGCTACGGCGGGGCGGTACCGGCGAGGACGCGGGTCAAGGGGAGGAGGACGGAGTGGTGCCAAACTTTCCTGTGTGGCAGGACGGCAGAGGGGAGGACGGAGGCGACAGCCGGAGGTGACTTCGGCGAGGGGACGGCGGACGGACGACGAAGCAGCTGACCCGTGGGGTCGCTTGGTCAGAGGGAGCGAGCGAGCGGGCGAGAGAGCGGGTGGCTGACGGGTGGGGACGCCTTGTCAGCGAGAGGGAGGGCGAGGTGTGGAGCGGCTGCCGCGCGCGCGGAAGCAGGCCGCAGTTGGGCCGAATGCGGGGAAGCGCGGGCGCGTGGGAAGGGGGGGTTGCGGGTGTTGGGCCGAGATTCGGTCCAACAGGGAAAGGAGAGGGTTTTTCCCTTTTCTTTTTTTCTTTTCAAACTCCATTTTCCTTTTTGCCCCTTTTTCTTTATTCACAAAATATTTTGTGAATACTCTAAGTGTTTAGAAAATAGAAACTAAGTGAGGTGCCTTGTGATCAAACAAAATGTATGCATATGATGAAAGAAAAACTTAGTGGAGGACTTAGAATTAGAGGATGAAGGGAGGGGTAAAAGGTGGATTAGGGTTTCAAACCTAGATTAGGATTTTTGGGATGCTACATATAACCCTTGACTCCTTATACTTTTGTTGTCTTGCCATTGTATTGCCACCCTTGCGCAATATCTACCTTGATATATTAAACTTTTGCCTCTCTACTTTTCTCCTTGATAATGCCTCTCTATTTTGTCTCCTTGATAAAGTTTCTCCCTAACTCACTTTATATCCTTGGTTATATCATTTATCCTCACTTTAATAGTTCATGGTTATCTTATTTCACTATTGGTCACCGACAAATATGTCTTGTCTAACTCCTTGATAATTCTTACCCAACTCCTTAATGTTATAATATCTTTCTTATTCCAAACCTTGTCTCACCTTTTGTTTTGGTTGAATGAGTAAAATTGGATTGTGTTGTGCTGGTATGCTTGAATTCATTGTCCTTTGTGTTCATGTTTGATTTGCTTCTTTGAAATGATTGTTGGTGTATTGTGTGACTTTTGTCCACAATGGCATCAGTTAGCTAGGTAAAACCATAGATAGATGGGTTTTCTCTGCTCTCTATAATCTGTCTTTGCTCAACCCTATCGTCCCTTCCATTCTTCCATACCCATACAGATGTCAGACCTTGGAATGTCAACGACAAGTGATGTCACTAAATGCAAAGAATGCGGTGTGTTGGCAAATCAAAACAACACTATGAATAAAACAGCTGATGAACAGAAATTCAAGACCCAAAAGGATGAACAACCAAACCAACAGACAAGTGACTTTGGAAAATGTTGTTGTTGTGAGTACTATGGAATTCCTTGTCGCCAGATCAGTACAAACGAAAGTGAAACTACAAAACAGAAGAACCGGATTTTGTTTTCTGGTATAAAAAGACAAATGTCCCCCCAAGAACCTCTAATAGCAGATTCTCTCGTACCTAATGTACTGTCAGATGATGAATTGCAAAGTATTCCAAAAAGGAAACATCACAAGGATGCCCAGCCCCAAGAAGAAACACATGAGTGTTACATTGATGGATGGACTATTACTTGCACACAGTCTCAGCCTCGTGGTCGCATCAGGTCCAAGAAACAAAAAGGGAAACATGGAAAAGGTCAAGAAATAACTTCAAGAAAAGCTTGTTATCAATTTGTACGTGAAGGTCATTACTTTCGTAATTGTCCTGAGAAAAGTTCACTACAGATCACCTCCGAGATGAAGCTATCTCAGTCTTCAGACATGGAATATGAACAAAAATGCACAGAAACTTCTACCCACACAGTAAAGACAACTCCACCATGTAACTTATCAAGTCGTGCTTGCTTTGGCTGTGGTAATACCGGCCATCTTGTTAATGGTTGTCCTAAGGAAGATGTGGAGATCAATAAGTTCCAAAAGAAAAGACAACACCCTCAAACCCATGCATCAACAAAGAATAAACAACAGAAAGAGACCACAGGAAGGATAAGTTATGTAGTGACAGGAACTATTCCATATGATAATGCAGTAATTTTTGGAACACTAGTCATTCACTCAACCATCGCCACCGTGTTGTATGATCCTCGTACAACACATTCCTTTATCAGTGCCCAGTTTGCAACAAAGTATGGTATCTTTAAGTGTCCCTTGAGATCGAGCAAGACCATCAGTGCACCCGAAGGAAAAATGTTAGTAAACTACATATGTCCAAATGTAAGTGTTAAAATCAACGGGATAGATTTTCCAGCTAATCTCCTAGTGATAGAATCAATGGGAAAGGATGTGATTCTTGGAAATAATTGGTTACAAAGAACTAAGGCAGTAATCCAACATACTGAGAGAACCATATGTTTGCAAACCCCATCTGGAGAAAGAATAGTAGTTGAAGACAATCGACCTCCAGCTCTGATTGGTGCATCTAACAAGGAAGAATAATATATTATTTATCTAGAAGGAGTATGTCTCACGAAAAAAAATGTCAAGATGTTGCCCCTTTCAAGATTTGTATTTGTGCTAAGTGATATATGAATAAATTTGAAGGATCTTTCGCACCTATTGTGTTTTGTCTCTTTATAAAGAAAATAAAGTATGGTGTCATCTATTATATGCAAACAATGTGATGCTCTACTCTAGTTGCCCTAAAGTCCCGCTCGAGATTTTCTCTCACATTGTGCTCAAAGAAATACTCTTGGATGAGAAAGATTATTTGGATATCAAGCTCTGAAATCTATAAGGTTCAAAAGGATCTATGTTAAGGATTATGACACTTGTACGCTCTTGTAGTATGATGAAGCTAGTAGAAATCTGAAACCACCCTTGTTCCTTATCTAATCTTATATTGGAAATTAAAATGTTGTGTTAGCCCTTTATATTCATATCGTACAAGCCGCTTATGTAATCTTGTCTCACTATCTCTTTTACTCTCTAACCAGAGGATGAACCCCAATGGAAATGAAGTAAATGATGCCAACGACAATATTCCTGCCTTAACAACTGTGAACGAGAAAAATGAGTCACCAAGATATTCGATGAATGGAATGAAGAACAACAAAAGGAATAGAAAAATGTTTGGATACATGATTAGTCCACCTCAAGCGAAAGCCACAAAACACATGGATACCCAAACAGAAGAATCAAGTCAGGCTCAGCTATATGAGATACAAACACCCAACCAACCATCACCCCCTGTTGGTCAAGCAAAGTTGACTCGCAAAGAACTCAAAGTAAGAGGTGCTTGCTACTACAGCAAAAATGAAGGACATCTTATTCGCGAATGCCCCAAGAAGCGTCTAGACCGAATAAAGAAGAAAGCTGCCAAGCATGACCTAAGCAATACTTTAGAAGACCCACCATTTTATAAGTATGATGATGAAGGTCGCTTGATTTGTATACATTTTGGAGCAGAGAAGTAATGAAGTTTCTTAAGTTTGGAGGAGTTCAATGTGAACCAAGAACCTACAAATAAACCATGTATCTCCCTTTCTTTCGTGCTAGCCTTTTCTTAATCTCGAGGACGAGATTCTTTTTAAGAGGGGTAGATTTGTGACACTATGAAAATCATTAAATAAAAATAATATATTTAGTTAATAATGATATTTATGGTAATTAATTTTCTCTTAAGTGTTCATTATTTATTTGCCTTTAGAATGATTTTTGAATGCTCGTGATTGATTTTGAATATTGAATATCATTTTTTTCTTTCTTAAAGGAAAATTCACATAAATAATATAATACTAGTCCAAGAATTAATATGTTATTTATAAATAATTTTTGTTTGTTTCGTATGAATTTTATGATTATTTAAATATGTATTTCGAAATTTAAAAAAAGAAATAGAAAAAAACTAATCTAATCTAACCTAGCTGGCCGAACCGGCCCACTTGGCCCATTCCCCAGCCGCCGCCTCCCTGCTAACCCTAGCCGGCGCCCTAGCCCTCTCCTTGCAAGCTGCCGCCGCCAGAAAAAAAATCCTCCTTCCTCTCTTGCGCGTGGGCCCCACTCGGCCCCAGCTCTCTTCTCCCCTCTCCCCGTTTCTTTCACGCGCAGCCGCCAGGAAGTCTTCAGTCAAGCACCAGAAGCCGCCGAGCGGACGCCAGCGCCGAGCGACCCCGGCCGGCCGAGCCACGATGCCCCAGCCCGCGGCCTCGCCGCGCGACCCCGCCCCGAAGCAGCGCGCCGCGCCGTGCGCGCCCCTGCCTCGCGCCAACCGACCCCGCGTCGAGCCCTGCACGCGCCGCGCGAAGCCGCCAGGCCCCGGTCACGGCCAGGACCGCGCCGAGCCCCTGCCCGCTGCAGCCACCTCGCGCATCCGCGCCACCGAGCCGCCGTACCCGAAGCGCCGCGCCCCTGCTTCCCCTGCACGCGAGCCGCGCCATGCACGTAGACTGGATGCCGCGCCAAGTCGCCAACCCGCCGAGCAGCGCCGACCCGCGCAGAGCCGCCCCGAAGCCCGCGCGACCGTTCTTCCTGTGCGTTGATGGACCTTCATTGCATCTGTTTCTCTCCCCCCAATTACTCCCTCCATTGATGCGTCATGAAGAACCCGCCGACGCCACTGATGACCACGAAGCACCCCGGTTGTCTCTTCCTCTCCCCTCCCTCTCCCTATAAAATCCGGGACTCCCTTCCTCTCTTCCTCCCCGAGCTCCTCCCTCCCTTCTCCCACAGCCGAGTTGCCCCTCTATCTCACTCTGTTACTCGCCGTCACCGGAGCTCGTCTGCGTAGCACCTCGACCGTGCTCACGTCGTTGTGGACGGAAGCCGGAGCAGTGACCTGCTCGCCGTCGTGCCTCGCTATCGTGCCTCGCCGAAGGTGTGTCCAAACCACGTCAATCCTCATCGTTCCCTGGCCGTCGAGCCATTCGCCATTCATCCAAGGTTGGAGACAACCCAAAACAACTTGAGTTTATTTTTATCATGTTTGAAGTTATGAATTTTGTGAATTATTGATATAATTTTGAGATGATGTGATTTAGCGATTCACGTGTACGATTTTAGTGAGTTGAGATGTATACGTGTAACCGAAATCAAACCCCGTGGCACTATTTTGAATTTGCATATGATTTTATAATTCTAAAAATGAACACGGTCACTATTTATTACTTCAGTGATTTTCATACTAGAAAACGTTTAGAGATTTGATTTTACTTTTGTGGGTGGAACGATAATTGTTAGTAGTATGTTAAGTATAAACTTATTTGCATGAAGAAATAGAAGAAATACTAGGCCACGTATTTTCGGTCAAATGAGGATATAGTTTACTATTCATAATAAATGAATTCATAAGTATAGCACTTAATTACTTAGAATAGTAAAATGCTCATTTATGTCATGATAACCATGAATAGGTTATTAAAAGTCCCATTTAGTAATTTACAATTAATTCTTAGTATATTAGTGTTAGAGGAATTAAATAAACAATTTTTTTAGTATAAGTATAATCTCTATTTAGAAAAGAAAGGAGAAAAACCGGAATAGTAGAATTTATAATAAGGTTAAAATGACTTAACTAGGCGCTTATATTTTTAAGAAATTGATAGTATGTTGTTAAATATAGGTTCCTTACTAATGAGATAGATAATTTGTTCTAATTTAAAAATGACCTTTTTAATAGATATCATATTTAAGGTTCGTTATAGATATTTAAGAATAGTCGTATTAAATAGAAACTTAAAAGTAATATGTCATATGACTTTTCTAATTATTATATAATGGCTTAATTAAGTGTTCACGTCGTTATAACTAAAACAATAGTTAATAACATACCAATGAATATAATATTCATTTTAAATATCTAGGTCATATGTTTCTAAACTAAATGTAAAAATAAATAATAGAGTAATTATGTCCTCTCATAACCTAGGTAATTAGATTTATATTTGTTTACAACTGGTTATATAGGCTTAATTAAATCATTTAATCAAAATTAGTTCATATTATTTATATATGTGTCACTTAGTTTTTCCTAAAGAATAAACTATGGAAATTAGTGTTCATGTTCTTTAATAATAAAGTTAGTTTGTATATTGTATATAGCTTTCTTAATAAAATATAGGACATGTACTTTCTAATAAAAATAAAATATAGTTGTTTGTTCATTATCTCCTACATAAAAGTTCATTTAAGGCATATATCATAACTTTCCATAAATAGGTGTTAATAATAATCTTTTCACATAAAACCTATTTAGACTTATATCTTAATTTGTCATAAGTGATTGGTTATCAATAGCTATAATATGCTCCATAATGCTTCTATAATTAATAACGTGATTAGTAGCCCATTAACATTAGATATATAACATATATCTTTTCTAAAAGGTTAAAAAGTTTAATATCGTTATAACGTGTTTTATCGTCTTATAAACCCTTAATATTAGACATATCACGTATGACGCTTTATAAAATATTAATTTGGTGAACCAAATATTTGTATATATTAATTAATATATTTTAAACTCATGTCTTGTTTTATAAAGTACAGATCACATTTTTTTTGAAAAGAATATTTTTTAACCCTTGCGTGTAACGTTTTTGAAAAGCGAACGCTCTTTTCGTTAGGCTTTCTTTTAGCTTTACGTATGGTGAATGTTGTATGTTATTGAGTGGTGTTTGTTCTTCTTGTTTGTTTGTGTGATATTCAGTGATTGATCTAGTAAGTTGAGAATCAAGATATATTCCGTGGAAGGACCTCGAGTTTTCAATAAGCAAGGCAAGTGGACTTCTCCCAAGCAATACATTTAATAAAGTTTATTCTTTTAGAAATATATGCATAATTTGACAGGTTACCTATTTAGATAACCTTTCCAACCTTATTCCTTGATCAAACCTGGGAATTATACTTTACCTTAATAGCCATGCTATTGCTACAACTTAACTTTATGCAGTCACTCCGGTTTGTGACATTAATGTTCCAAATGGTAAGTTTACATTATTGTTGTTAACCCGATGGTTAAACAAGATTATTGCATATTAATTGGAACATGTTGTGACCACCTGGGAAAACAGTGCTACCATGAGAACTATCATGGCTCTGGTCTTGGCTAAATAACTAGGGAAGTCTTATGTTGGGTGTTGGTCGTGGTCGACCGGGACGGGGGCATCTGGCAAGCTCTTATAGTACCGGCTCAGGCAGATTGGATACGGGCATAGTTCCCAAAGCCTTACCCTGTGGTCTGGATTATAAGTTGGTTACGGTAGGTGTGCCTTATGCAGTTTGACCATTTCCAGCATTTGCGTAATGAGGACTCTAGGGAGAAGCCTCGTAGTGAAACCCTGGCCATTCACCTCGGAAGTGAATACGGGTCTAGCTAACCTGGGCAAGAAGGGAATCGTGACTCATGGGTAAAGATGTGCCACCTCTGCAGAGTGTAAAACTGATATATCAGCCGTGCTCACGGTTACGAGCAGCCTGGACTCCTCACATGATAATTGAACTTGAAGATGGAAATAAATCGAGATCCGATGATCTGCCAATAGTTTGCTTAAGTGGTTTCACTTAAGTGTTTTTGATATACTCTTATACCTTTGTTTAATGGGAATACTCGGGATTCACACTTATTAGTAAGACAGGTGTTGTTAATAAAATGTTGACCAACTAAAATGCTTACTGCTCAACCTCAGCCTCACCTTGTTAGACTTGCATTAGTTTTTCCCCCACTTGCTGAGCCCCAACCATAAGTGAGCTCACCCTTGCTTAATTTTGATCAGAAGTTGCAGATGAAGATATGATGCTGAACTCCATGGATGCTAGTCTAGTGATACCCCTGGTCATCTTCTTGTGGATGGATGTCCTTGTTTCGCTGTACTTTGATGAATAAAGGTTAAGACATTTTGTCTGTTCGAAGTGTAATATGTTAATATAATCGTTATCTACGCTTTTATGCATTGTTCTTTTGATATATTACACTCGTGACATCAACATATATGTGGAAATAGATCCTGGCACACATATGCTATGCACCCGGCTCTGCCCTTAGAAACGGGTGTGACAGCGGCGCGCCAAGTCGTTCGTCTTGCTGGGTGACGGAAAGGAGCTCTACCACCGCAGCCCCTCAGGCATCCTCCAGCAATGCATATCCATCGCCGAAGGTCAGGAGTTATTGCAAGAAATACACTCGGGGGCTTGCGGTCATCACGCAGCGCCTCGAGCCCTCGTTGGAAACGCCTTCCGACAAGGTTTCTACTGGCCAACCGCGATGGCCGACGCCACTAGGATTGTACGCACCTGCCAAGGGTGTCAATTCTACGCAAGGCAGATCCACTTGCCCGCTCAGGCTCTGCAAACAATACCCATCACCTGGCCATTTGCTGTGTGGGGTCTGGACCTCGTCGGTCCCTTGCAAAAGGCACCCAGGGGCTTCACGCACCTGCTGGTCGCTATCAACAAATTCTCCAAGTGGATTGAGGTCCGACCCCTAAACAGCATCACGTCCGAACAGGTGGTGGCGTTCTTCACCAACATCATCCATCGCTTTGGAGTCCCGAACTCCATCATCACCGACAATGGCACCCAGTTCACCGGCAGGAAGTTCCTGGACTTCTGCGAGGACCACCACATCCGGGTGGACTGGGCCGCCGTAGCTCACCCCATGACGAATGGGCAGGTAGAGCGTGCCAATGGCATGATTCTACAGGGACTCAAGCCGAGGATCTACAACGACCTCAACAAGTTCGGCAGGCGATGGATGAAGGAACTCCCCTCGGTTGTCTGGAGTCTGAGGACGACGCCAAGCCGAGCCACGGGCTTCACGCCGTTTTTTCTAGTCTATGGGGCCGAGGCTATCTTGCCCACAGACTTAGAATATGGCTCCCCGAGGACGAGGGCATACGACGCCCAAAGCAACCAGACCAACCGAGAAGACTCACTGGACCAGCTGGAAGAGGCTCGGGACATGGCCTTACTACACTCGGCGCGGTATCAGCAGTCCCTGCGACGCTACCACGCCCGAGGGGTTCGGTCCCGAGACCTCCAGGTGGGCGACTTGGTGCTTCGACTACGACAAGACGCCCGAGGGCGCCACAAGCTCACGCCTCCCTGGGAAGGGCCATTCATCATCGCCAAGACTTTGAAGCCCGGAACATACAAGCTGGCCAACAGTCAAGGCGAGGTCTACAGCAACGCTTGGAACATCCAACAGCTACGTCACTTCTACCCTTAAGATGTTTTCAAGTCATTCATATACCTCGTTTACATACACAAGTAAAGTCTAACCATCAAGGAAGGGTCAGCCTTGCCTCGGCAAAGCCCGACCCTCCCTCGGGGGCTAGAAGGGGGAACCCCCTCCGCGTCAAAATTTTCCTCGGAAAAAGTCTTTCGGCCAGAACATCTTTCGCAATTTTCGACTACGTCGATAGTGGGATCCTGACAACGACGGAGTACACGTAAGCGGCAAGGCCGACCGAGCCGAGGGACTCCTACGCCTCCGGGATACAGATACCTCACTCATCACCTTCTGCGATATGTAACTCACGCTCGGATAAATGATCTTGCTAACCGAACAAGTCTTAATGCTCGAAAACTTCTCTGCCGAAATGATTTTTCGTGCCTTCTCGACTATATCGATAATAGAATCCCGCGGACGAGAAAGAGTACACGTAAGCGGCGAAGGTCGACCGAGCCGAGGGACTCCTACGCCTCCGGGATACGGATACCTCACTCATCACCTTCCGCGATAAGTAACTCTCGCTCAGACAAACGATTCTGCTACCGACAAGCAAGTCCTGATACTCGAAACAAGAGGAAAAGAAACACAGCTTTATAACACGACAATGACATGTTTGGGCCTCGGCGGCCGCAAAAAACATACGCACACTACAGACAAACTGTTATTGCAGGTTCTGGCATCGGCAGGGGGAGCAGCAGCACCCTTGGCATCGTCTCTGCCTTCAGCGGAATCTGACCCGGCCTCGAACGGCAACACGGGCGAAGGATCTCCACCTCGAAGGAAGATGTCAGCACCACGCCTGGGCCATCACCGCCAGGGTCTCCTCCAGGAACTCGGCCCAAGCAGACGGCTTGTCCGGCCACTCCGTGGCCTCAGCCAGCTGTCCCCCGAGGACACCAGCCCGGCTCATGGCCTCGGCGGCCTGACTCTGGAGTTGGTCCCACCAATGGACGACCTGGCCAGGCTCCGGCCACCGCTGCTACACCTCCTCGGCCTGGGCCGACGAAGCCCCCTTTTCGAGCCAACTCTGCCTCTGTCCATGCTGACACCGCTGCCTCCGGCTCCGACTCATCGCAGAGCGGCCGAGGGTTTTCTTTAACTAGGCAAGAGAAGCCTTGAGTGGCAAGGCCGACCGAGCCAAGGGACTCCTACGCCTCCGGGATACGGATACCTCACTCGTCACCTTCCGCACAGGGCAACTCACACTTGGTTAAGCGGTTCAGCTAGCCGACGGGCGAGACCTGGTGCTCGAAATGGGGAAGAAACACGGCTTTACGCCCAAGTACACAGATGTTCAGGCCCCGACAGCCGCAATGAACATACGCCGGCACTCAAGATGCCATTACAAACGGGACTCCGGTTACGTTCCCGCGGGTATGAACAACCTCCATACTAGGAGGCCCGCGGGACGACAACTTCCAGGTGACTCGCCGCCGCTCACTCCTGCAGCAGCGACAACGACCTCCGCTCCGGGCAGCCAAACAGCAGCAGCGATGACCTCAGGGCGGACGCTGCTACGACAAGGCCCTCACCCACGTCCCCACTTGAGGGGCGAGGACAAGCTATCAAAGCCAAAGAGCCGGAGGCCCAGAGCACAGATGGCGCCGACGATCTCGTCGACGACGAGGACTTCTCTAGCTGCCACCACCTCAGCACCGACGACGACAGCCACCTGCCTACCGACAGATCCCCACTCAAGTCCTCCCGGACGGGCGAGCACCAACCTCCGTGTGGGGGCGTCGTGCTGGAGCACGGGCAGGATAGCCCAAGAACATGAACGCCGCCCTAGCAGCGCGCGACGTCATGGACGGTCCCCCGGTACGCGCGGCGCGACAGCCGCCCGTACAGCGACTAGATAGCCACACTCCACCAAACGGCGGGAGGGAGCACCGGAAGCTGAGCCAGAGCCAGCTGAGCCAGCGAGCCCCACGCGGTGAAGCTGACGACGCTCGCGGCCGACCAGCCCCGCGTTGCCGAAGTCTGCCCCCTCCGCTAGACCGGTGGGCGCCCTCTCCCCTAAAGGCTGAAGAAGAAGGTGGCCCACCGACCCGTGCGGGAGGTAGAGCTCCGGCTCAGCTCACCCTCCGCCCTAGCAAGGATGATGGAGATCCTTGAAGCTGAGGGCGGGGCGGAGGCCGCAGCCCGGCTCGCTTCTCCCCACCAAACTACCCATTGGTGAGGGGATGCGGCCGGGCTGCACGACGAAAATCCTTGAAGCCGAGCGATGGCTGAAAGGTGCCAACTTCCGCGAAGTTGCGCTCCTCCAACGGTAGTAAGAGCAAGGCGACGCTGGGGCACCCCATCCGGGGGCTCGGAAGGTGGAAGGGCGCAATGCATGAAGAGAATGCGGAGGCGTGACTGCCACCCAGGGAGCCTTTCCCTTTTTAAAGGCAACTCACCCCACTCGCGTCCTTAGGTGTCGTGGGCTAAGTCTTCACCAACGCACTCAAAGATCCTCCCCCTACGACATGGGGGTTGGGTCCCACACGACATGCAAGCTGGCCCAGGACAGAAGAAGCCAAACCGCCACGCACGGAGCGTGTAACCGCCCAGCGGTTACAAGCATTCCTCCGTCTTCGCCTAAACCAGCGGGTGAAAGGGCGGACCGCCATGCAGGCAGCATGCAACCGTGCCATGGAGATACACCCTTTCGACTTCGACGCGTCCAGTATGGAGTCCCAGGCCCACACGTCATGTAACCGGCGCGCTGGTTACTACGTGCGAAAAACTGCAGCGCCACTTGCGCCAGCGCCGCGCCTTCTCGACTACGGAACCGGTGCCACAATTCGAGGCAACCCTGCGCGTGGACCAGCAGTGCCAGCCAAACACGCCGGTCACGGGTTAGTCAGCCACGGGAGAAGGCGCGACGGTCGATATGGCCAGAAGTGGGCCGACAGTAATGGCGGCAGCAGGCGGGCGGAAGCGGCGATGAAATCGTCTGCAGGCTCACGTCCCCTCCTGGAGCAGCAGGAGAGCCCTCTCCCACGGCGTGAAGACGACGAGCCCGTGTTCCGTTCCTCGAACGGCTCGCGCATGCACAACGGCTACCCCGCGAACCACTCGTCCCGTCGCATTAACTCCGCGGCAGGGCAGGCGATACCTTTGGTAGGCGAAGCGGGCGACGCTTCACCTCCGCCATAATGACCGCGTCAAAAAAAAGGTACGCCATGTCGTTCAATTTCGTATCCTTTTCCTCTTCCCCTTTCTCTCTCTTGATACAGGGACCAGGAAAGGGGATACTCCGAAAGGGATCCTTCTCCGCGAAGGAAGCGGGCCCCGAGCCCTCCTACTGATCAGAGGTTCGAAGGCCGGCCCCTCGGAAGGGTTCGACAGCCGCCTCAGAGCACTCGGGCTCCGCGCCCACTACTGGTCAGAGGTTCGAAGGTTGGCCCCTCGGAAGGGTTCAACAGCCGCCTCAGGCCACTCGGGCTCCGCGCCCACTACTGATCAGGGGTTCGTAGGCTGGCCCCCCGAAGGGTTCGATAGTCGCCCCAGAGCATGCAGAGTGAGGGATGGCTCTGGGTACGTTCGATACATAACCAAGGCTCGGGCTACGCTCCCGAGGTACCCTAGGACATTTCTGAGACCAGCAGGAGCGATTCTGTAACGGAATCCCATCGGAGGGAGGCATCGAGCCCTCGGACCCTATCAAACGGGACCGGGTCCGGCAAATCACCTGCAGGTACTTTTGGAGCGCGCCTCTGGGCCACTAGCTGACCCTTATCAAACGGGGCACGGGCGTCCACTCGGATCATCCGTTAGCAACTCACTGGAGACACCATGTTCGACGCCCTCCGAGGGCAACATGGCGCTTCCCCCCCCCCTCCTCCTTGCGAAAAGGCGACGAAGGGGCGTATGAAAAAAGCCGAGTCAGTCCCTGACAATCCTCTCGCCCTGTGAAGAGGCTCGGGAGCTGCTCTCGCGAACCCGGCTCCGGCCAAACCGTTGACAGCATCAACATACCAGCCCGAGAACTCGGAACCTGACCATGCATCCGGACTATGATCAGATTGCATGAGGGAACAACCAGACTGACCGAGGCATCACGAAAGGCGTTAACACCCCAAAGGAGTCAAACCACTCCTCCGAGGCCTCGGGGGCTACACCCGGCGGGTGCGCTCGCGCGCACCCACTGGAACAAAATGCAACCAAGAAAGGTCGGTCCCCTTGCAAAAAAATGCGACAAAGACTCCAAGCGAGTGCCAACACTCCCTTCGAGGCTCAGGGGCTACTGTCGGGGACCATAATTAGGGGTACCCCCAAGACTCCTAAACTCGGCTGGTAAACACCATCAGCACAAAGCTGCAAAGGCCTGATGGGCGCAATACAGGTCAAAGCTCTGTCCGCTCAAGGAACGCAATCCCGCCTCGCCCGAGCCCAGCCTCGGGCAGGAACGGTAGACCCAGGCAGATTCACGCCTCGCCCGAGGGCCTCCTCAAGCAACGGACGCACCTTCGACTCGCCCGAGGCCTAGTTCGGGTAGGCTTCACGGAGAAGCAACCTTGGCCAGATCGCCTCGCCAGCCGACCGGATCGCAGGAGCATTCAATGCAAGGATCGCTTGACACCTTATCCTAACGCGCGCTCCTCAGTCGACAAGGCCGAAGTGACCGCAGTCACTTCGCCCCTCCACTGACTAACCTGACAGGAAAACAGCGTCGCCTGCACTGCTCCGACTGCTGTGCCACTCGCCCAGGTGAGGCTGACAGCAGCCAAGTCCAGCCTCGGGTGCCATAGGAAGCTCCATCTCGCCCGACCCCAGGGCTCGGACTCAACCTCAACCCCGGAAGACGGTCTCCGCCTCGCCCGACCCCAGGGCTCGGACTCAACCTCGACCACGGAAGACGGTCTCTGCCTCGCCCGACCCTAGGGCTCGGACTCAGCCTCAACCTCGGACGACGGTCTCCGCCTCGCCCGACCCTAGGGCTCGGACTCAACCTCGACCTCGGACGACGGTCTCTGCCTCGCCTGACCCCATGGCTCGGACTCAACCTCGACCTCGGATGACGGCCTCCGCCTCGCCTAACCCCAGGGCTCGGACTCAACCTCGACCCCAGACGACGGTCTCCGCCTCGCCCGACCCCAGGGCTCGGACTCAACCTCGACCTCGGAAGACGGTCTCCGCCTCGCCTGACCCTAGGGCTCGGACTCAGCCTCGACCTCGGAGGAGCCTTCGCCTCGCCCAACCTTGGGCTCGGGACGACCACGTCGTAGGGGGTACATCATTACCCTACCCCTAGCTAGCTCAGGCTACGGGGAACAAGACCGGCGTCCCATCTGGCTCACCCCGGTAAAACAAGTAATGATGACACCATGTGTGCTCCATGACGACGGCGGTTCTCAGCCCCCTACGGAAGTAAGGAGACGTCAGCAAGGTCCCGACAGCCCCGACAGCTGTGCTTCTACAGGGTTTAAGCGCTCCTCCGACGGCCACGACACCACATGAATAGGGCACCAACACCTCTCCGACAGCCACGTCGGCATGTACATAGGACTCTGGTTCCTCTCTGCCGGACACGTTAGCACACTGCTACACCCCCATTGTACACCTGGGCCCTCTCCTTACGTCTATAAAAGGAAGGTCCATGGCCCTCATACGGGAGGGTGGCCGCGCGGGAGGACGGGCTGACGAGCAGGCTCTCTCTCTCTCTCTCTCCCTCGCGAACACTTGTAACCCCCTACTGCAAGCGCATCCGCTCTGGGCGCAGGACAACGCGAGCCGCGGTTCCCCTTATTGTTTTTCCCCCTTGTGTTCCGTCTCGCGCCGACCCATCTGGGCTGGGACACGCAGCGACAATTAACTCATCGGTCCAGGGACCCCCCGGGGTCGAAACGCCGACAAACACTTAGACAAATATATTAGTACACAAAAACGAATGTACTAAGTCTAGAATCATACCTTCTTGTTGATTTGCACTTCATCCATCATTTGGCACATAATTACTCACTCAATATGTGTTGGGCACTTAATCACCAAAATAAACTAGAAATGGCCCAAGGGCACATTTCCCTTTCACCGGTGCGCGATCTCCTTCCTTTTCTAGCGCATCCGACCGTTCCAGATTCGCAGCAGTTGGTGCACCGGACAGTCCGGACACTGTCCGGTGCACACCAGACAGTCCGGTGCCCCCTGCCAACCGTTGGCGCGCCAATGCATCGCACGCGAATTGCGCGGCCGACCGTTGGCGCAGTCGACCGTTGGCTCACCGGACAGTCCGGTGACCCACCAGACAGTCTGGTGAATTATAGCCGTACGCCGTTGAACGATTTCTTAGAGCGATGACTTCGCCGCAGACGGCTCACCGGACAGTCCGTTGCACCACCGGACAGTCCAGTGAATTATAGTCGTACGCCGCCATCGAGTTCCGAGAGTGGCCTGTTCACCGGAGGCTGGTCTGGCGCACCGGACAGTCCGGTGCACCCAGATCGAGCTGCATTTGGTTGTACACAGCCAACTCTATTCCAAACCATTTTTTTCTGTTTCTAACACTTAGACACAATACATTAGTACTCAAATCAATGTACTAAATCTAGAAACGTACCTTGTAATTTGATTTGCACTTCTTCACTCTTTGGCACAAATTAGCACTTAGAGAAAATGTGTTGTGCACTTAATCACCAAAACACTTTAGAAATTGCCCAAGGGCACATTTTTCCTTTCAAGATTCAGTGGGTGCGAGAACGTAGCAGACACGGGGAACCTGTCATACCTGGGTTTTGGGGGCACCAAGACCGAGCGCGAACATAATCACCAGGTGTGCTAGAACCAAGTCTCACACATATGATGAATCATGGTACAAAAACGAATGTCACAAAATAAATAAATAAATACATCATAAGGAGACAATGATCCAGCAACCCAAAGTTAACTGGTAGACGACAGCCTAGACCTCTCACGAACTCGTCACAGCATCCTCCATGCGCCTCATCCTGCGGTACCTGTTCTTGACCTATGGGAGGTGTGAGACAGCAAGGGTGAGCTCACATATGTTCATCGCTCAACAAGTTGTGGTGAATAATGTGTATGAACTCGCCAAAGGTGGGAGCTCATGTGAAGTGTAAGGCTTACCAAAGAGGATGGTTGAAGCTGAGCATTGCTTTTAAAGTTGGTCAAAATTTTATTAGCAGTTACTAAATGTAAGTAAATACAAAACCAGAATAATAGATCAAAACTAATAATAAATCTCATGCAGATGACAAATTGAATTTAATTCCATAAGTTAATCATGCGAGAGTACTGAGCTGCTCATGACCGCGAGCACAGCTAGTATACCAGTTTTACACTCTGCAGAGGTTGTACTCTATACCTACAAGTCATGTATCCCATGTCGCCAGAGTTTGCAAGGCCCTTAGACACTTCCGAGGTGAATGGCTAGGGATCCACTACGAGGCCTTTACAAAGTTCCACTAGCTTCAAAAAAACCCGCTACAGTTTCTAGGAAGAGCAATGCAGGAATCCCCCGTCTGACTGCCATCGCAGCAAAATAAACCCAGGAACCTCCCTACACGCCTACTCCCCTACTGCCCTTGCCCCTACCGGGTAAGGTAGGTCTCCACTAGCTTTTCTAGTTAGTCATCCAAAGGCGTCCCATTTCACCCTTGTGGTGGCACGTGTTTTTCAAGTTAAGCTCCATGTTCCAATTAATACAATGATCTTGTCATGAACAATAAATAAAATGACAGTATAATTGGAACATAATCATAATGTAATATTAATCCTAAAACCATATAGAGCAATAGAGAAGACTACCCAAAAGTTCACGGGTAAATAAGGTGTAAAGATAACCAAACTAGGGTGACCTATTGGTCCCATCAAAATTAAGCTTGTGCATGATAAAATGATTATAGAGAATATTATTGGGTAAATAAAAGTGATCAAGGGCACAACTTGCCTGGGACTTAAGATTCCAGGTACCAACTTGCTCTTCAGGTAACTCGTGACCTCAATGCTAAACGGCTGAGCAGCGGAACACCCGCCCGTCGGTGACTCTAGGCAAAAAGGAAAAGAAAAAAAAGAAAAGGGGTGCAAGTGGGCCGACAGGGTGCTTTTTAGCCCAACTAGCGAAGTGAAGGCGCGGGGTGAGCTGGGCCCAGGGAAGTAGGGAATCCCCTTTATTTTTTATTTTCTATTTTCTATTTTAAAATTAAAATTTCATTTCAAATTCAAATCTAAGTTTAAAATTTAAGTCAAATTTTAATGCACACTCAAAAATCAATCATGATGCAATAGTTATACATTTATTTTAATTAATTTATTTGTTTGGTAGATGTTTGAAATATGAAATACACTTATATAGCATTTTGAATATGGGATAAGAATTAAAAGTTACTTCAAAAATAAATATTCATTATCTATTTATTTTGAAAGAAGGTATTGTATACTTTCATTTAAGGGTTCCTTGATTGTTTTAAGAGTATGTATAATTTATGAGGAGAACAAATCAATGGAGTATCTTCTATTATTTATTTTTCCGAGTTTTAATTTTTTATGTGCTAAATTTTAAAAAGTCTAGTCTAGATTTGAGTCATCTAAACTTAATACTCATTTAAATAAATGCTTATAGTGTATCATTTAATGAAATGAATAATCGTTTAGTTGAACAGAAAACCTTTCTATTACTTCTTTTTTCAAGTTAATTCTTGGTTTCAAAATTCAGCCTTCAAAATTCAAAGCTCAGGTATAATTTGAGATACCTCACTTTACTATTTTATTTCTTTCTTTCTTTATTTTATTATTTTCCCTTATACAAATTTTAGGCTTTACAGAACCAAACATACAGTATGTGAACAATGTATATCAAGCTCCTATATACAACCAGTGGTGGATCCAAAGGGGGATGCCGGGTTGCAGCCCTGTCGGACCGTGTGCTAAAAGTTATAGATGACAGTCTTCAAATCAGTCGAAATGTCTCACTCCACAGCCCACTACACGTTTGTATTCGACATGATAATCTAATCTTTTGTCATCTTTATAAAGTCGATGACACATAAAATGTCATGGTACTGACTCACTCTCAATGATTGATGATTTTGTGTCATCCGTAAAGATGACAAAAGATTAAATGTCCCGATCCAACATATGTGCATCATGACACCGGCCTTGTCTCTATCTTTGTCCTAACCCTAGCAACCTAATATCGAGAGCCTACGCTCCCCGTTAGTCGTCGGCTTAGCGTTGCATGTCTGGCGGTTACCCTGCATCTCCCATGGCTGCCATGGCACGACCACCGCCAGCTGGCGCCCACGCCTAGGCTATAGGTCGGTAGTTGACCATGGCTAATTAGCTACGTTGTCCACTATAAGATACGAGTCGCCTGCCTCTAGACTACCAATGTCACGGTTAACTGACTTAGTAACCTCTTCTTTGATCATTTATGGATCCGCCATTGTATACAACTGATATATATATTTTTTTCATATTATCATATATTTATTTGTTAGAAAGCCTGAATAACTACCTCAAGCCTACAGTTTACAGTCTAGTCCACACGATTCTTAAACAACTTCAATCAAATTGACATTGGTTGACATCTTTCTGCATCTACTCCTTCGTTGCGGTCTCGTAAACACTTTCAACCATCCGGTGGGTATGTGTGTTCCCGCTAGTCCTCTAGTTCAAGAACTGATAACTCCCACCAGGAGTTCGTCGCTCCAACTCAATCTACCACCCCACAGACTGTGTCCACCACCATCACCATCAATGGTGTAGACAGGGGGCTAGTGGGGGCCATGCCTCCTAACAAAAAGGAAATTTATTTTGTATTTGTATATCTATGATAAAAATAAAAGCGTTAACTTATAATAAGTTAAAATTCAGTATGTCATCATCGCATGTATGTGTTAATTGTTATGGCTAGTGATTCGTATATTGTATATATGTACATATATTCTATTTATTACCATTATAACTGTAGTTATATATGTATTGCCTCCTAAAGAAAAATCCTGACTACGCCTCTTATCACCATGGCAAATCTCCTAAAGCTCCGCATCTAAGAAGAGATAAAAGAACCAAAATCAAGAACTCTAAAATGCCCTACATGCTACAAAACTCAGGAAGAAGTTTACTAGTGATAAGGCATCCACCAAAGGAGATGGACGCCACAGAGAAGTTCAGCATTCGTGAAGACGTACATCTAGTGGCCAGCACATCGTGCTCAGGGCCGATCTGAGCCATGCAACAGAGGTGACCGTTAGGGGCCCAGAAAGGAGAGGTGTAATATCCACTTTTGTAATAAAGAGTATAAAGAAAATTATACTCCTGTATACATATGTGTGTCATCCAAGTTTATCATTTCATGAGCACATCACATATAACAAACAACTAAAGGACAAAAGGCACCTAAAAAGAATACATGCATCAATGTTGGGATTTTTATTTTGTGTGCATTCTGTGACAACATAAAATAATATAAAAGAAAATAAATATGTTATAAAAAAATCCAAAGTGGAATTTATATTCCAAAGGAAATTCAAGAATTGGAAAAAGAGAGAAGAAGAGAAATTACTAGGTGAATAAAAATAAGTATATATATGTATTATTCTTATACATATTAGAGTTTGAATTTGTATAGTTGATTCAAAGGTGAAACTCATATTCAAATTCAAAATTTATTCAAAAATAACTATGAATAAGAAAAACAGAAAATAAAAACAAAAGAAAAAGGGAAAGACCACATACCTGGGCTTCGGCTACGAATTCGGCCCACCAGGGAAAACCCCCTGCGCGGCCCAACTGTGGCTTCCTCACTCACCTGACGGGCGGGCCCAGTTCGACAGCCACGGCGCATTAACGCTGCCTCATCGCTTACGCGTGGGCCCTACTCGTCGGCCACATACCGCACTCGCTCCTCCCTCCCTTTCACTGGCGTGCGGGCCTGCCTTGTCATCCGCTCAGGCGCGCAGTCACTCGTTCTTCCTCCTCGCGCGCTAACAACCCGAAGCCGTCGCCGCCATTGCCGGGAGCGGGACAACCTCTTCCCCTCTTCCCGACCTGGACTCTAGGAGATAAAAGGGGAATCCCCGTGACCCGTTCCTCCTCCCACAACCTTCTCGCGCAAGCCTAGTTTCTCTAAACAAATTAGCGCCGCCATTGCCGCCCACGGGTGTTGAGATCCACCGTAGTTGACCGGCCGATTCACCGACGTGCGTGCCTCGGTGCTTGATCCGGGGTGATCGCGACGTCGTCTCGGTGGTGTCCACGGGTTTCTCAGCCCCTGGACTTGTTCTACCCCACCGGAATTGCTCGCCGTTGCTCCTGCGCCGCCGCGGATCACTTCTTGCCGCGGTCAGACCTCCACGCCGCATCGCAGCCGGTGAGTCCGTGCCTCGCATGTTCGCCTTCATCTCCGCTTTGCGCATGTGCCTTCGGATTAGAGTTTGGGGCAATGGGTTCACGGATTGGGTTGGCGCCGGTGACGCGCCGCCGCGGGGAAGGCCCAGCGCCGCTGCGTGTCGGCATGTTGGGCGATGGCGCGTGTACCATTGGATCCAACACGGACGATCGGGATTTAAACCAGGGCTTACCGATTCGATCGGTTGATCGTGTCCGTCGGTGGCAGATCAACGGCCATGGGAATTTATGACCTTGTTTTCATCGTAGCCATAGGATCTTGATCCGATGGCCAGTAGTACGTACCGGTTCGCAAGTGTGGTGATCTAATCTGGACCCCAGATTGCAGATCGGGCGGCCAGAAACGCTCGATACCCCTTCGGCCAGGCACTTTTTCATAAGAGACCCTCTGTTTATTTGAAAACAACCCGCCATCCTCGGTAACAGTAAGCTGTGTCTGGGGATTTTTACCCCGGAGCCCCTGAGCTTTCTGAAATTCGTGCGCCCGGTCCAGAGATCATGAAAATCAAATAAATAAATTCAGAAATAGATTTTTAATATAAAAACAATTCCTAGAACTTATTTAATCCATAGAAAATTCATTTTTAGTCCAAATCACTCCATTCCAGTTTCTAAAATTTTGTAATAATGTTCTCTATCATATAGTGGCTCTGCTTTGGCATGAAAACAGTAAGAAAAATTATTTACCATTTAATCCTATTTTAATCACATTAAACCTTAGGAAATTCATAACTTGAAATCTATAACTCCAAATTTGGTGATTCTAGTTCCTATGGTTTCATTTTAATGTGTAGATTTTTACTGTATATTTTATTTACATGTTTGGTGCAATGTTAATTTTTGCTATACTATGTATGTATTGTGTTGATGCGAGTAGACGAGCAAGCCACTGTGGAAACTGAGGTTGAACAAGTAGAGATAGCTGAGCAGGAGCTCATTGAAGGCAAGTTGTGCCCTTGATCACTTACTTTCCCCAGCCATGTTCTTATTAATTTTAATGATCTGCATAGGTTAATTTTGATGGGAGCCTTTATGTTACCCCAGTTTTGATTACCTCTATACCTTGTTCACCCCTGAAATATTTTTGGGTAGTACTTGCTATTGCTTTATGTGGATTGGGTATGGAGATACACTATTCATGATTATTCTGTTATTATCTTGTTATTATTACTGTTCATGTTAAGATCATTAAATTAATAGGAACATGGAGCGACCACCCAGGAAAACAGTGCTACCACAAGGGTTTAATGGGACGCCCTTGGCTGATTAACTAGGAAAGCTAGTGGAGGGCTACCTTACCCGAAAGGGGCAAGGGCAGTAGGGGAGTGGTCAGTGTAGGGAGGTCCTTGTTTGATTTTGCTGCGATGGCGGTCAGGCAAGAACCCTGCACTGGAGCTTCCTATAAACTGTAGCGGGTAGTCTGAAGCTAGTGGAACTTTGTAAAGGCCTCGTAGTGTTACCCTGCCTCGCTTCCTTGGTAGAGGTGTATGGGATTCATGACCCCTTGGCAGATGGGTAACACGGCTTGTGGGTAAAGATGCGCAACCTCTGCAGAGTGTAAAACTAGTATACTAGCCGTGCTCACGGTCATGAGCGGCTCGGACCCTCACATGATTAATTATGGAATCTAAATTTAATTTGACATTTGCATCGCATTTGGGATTATTTTACTATTACTGTTCTTTATTATTATTAAGGCTTGGTATTTACTTACACTTAGTAATTGCTAATAAAATTTTGACCAACTTATAAAAGCAATGCTCAGCCTCAGCCATTATTACATTGATCAGCCTTACACTTCATGAACTCCCACCTTTGGTGAGTTCATGCCACATTATTCCCCACGACTTGTTGAGCTATGAACGTATGTGAGCTCACTCTTGCTGTCTCACACCCCCCCCCCCCCCACAGGAGAAGAACAGGTGGTCGAAGAGGAGCCGCCTAACACTGAGGCATTCGACTTGATCTAGGTGGCGTTTCTCGGTCGACATTGGCGCCGACGATCCTTAGTTCGTTTTACATTTAAACTTTTATTTTGTAATAAGTCTTCCGCTATGTAATAAATACTCTGATGTTATTGACATTTATCTCTATACACTCTGTTATTATATGTGTTGTCTTCTTGGCGCATGTATGAGATGCACCCGGCTTTGTCCTTTAAAGCCCGGGTGTTACAGAAGTGGTATCAGAGCAAATGTTGACTGTAGGACGAAACCTAGATAGAAATGGACAAAACCCTTACCTACTTACCTTACTCTGATTCTCTCTATACTTATCTTGATCCAGTCTCACCTTCTACTGTTCTACTCTGATCATTCTTATCTTTTCTACTCTTAGACAAGATGGATTTCACACCTTGGAATCCCTACCTCTATGACATTTTTAAGAGATAGGAAGCCTAAGACAAAATTAAAACTATTGGTTGATTGTTCTGATGATCAATGCCTGATTTGCTTCTTTGATTGATTGAAATATTACATTGACATCTTAGCATGTGCCAGCATAAGGTAATAAATTAGCTATGGTAGGTAAAACATTAAACTGCTTAGCTAATAAATCCCCCAAAGTAACATGATTGTAATTACTGCCTTGTCTACTGCTCTTTCTTACCATATGTATCTAACTCAGATGGTCAATACCAGGAGGGGTGGTGGAATTGATTTGCCTCCTAACCGACAAACTCGAAGGATATATAGACAACCTCAGCCACAGCCTGCAGAGATGAATCCTCCTAATCCTCCACCAGGCGGAGTTGACCCACTGGTTGCTGCTCAGATGGCGGTGATGCAGCAAATGGCGGACACTATGGCTGACATGCGTGCCCAGATGCAGCAAGAACGCCAGGAAATGCGTCAGGAAAGAGAGGATATACGCCAGGAGTTGCGCCAGGAGAGAGATGAGATACGCCAAGAAAGGAGGGCGCAACAACAGCAGCTACAACAGCAACTTCAACAACAGCAACAACAGCAGCAAGTGCCATTGCCTCCACCACCACCACCAGTTCCACCTCGTGATAAGCACCGGGAATTTATGAGTCATAAGCCATCGACCTTCGCCAGTTCGCCAGATCCACTTGATGCAGACGATTGGTTGAAGTCAATCGAGAAGATGCTGAATATTGCACAATGCACTGACCGGGAGAAGGTTTTATATGCTTCTGGACGTCTGACTGGTCCTGCTGCTGACTGGTGGGATTCTTATACTGCTGCCCACGATGCTGCTGATACTATTACTTGGGCAGAGTTCAGTACACAATTCAGGAACTACCATATTCCAGCTGGTATGATAAAGATCAAGAAGAAGGAGTTTCTGTCATTAAAGCAAGGCAACATGTCAGTCAGCGAGTACAGAGATAAATTCATTCAGTTGTCGAGATATGCTCCAGAGGAAGTTGCTGAGGATGAGAGGAAGCAAGAGCACTTTATTGAAGGACTTAATGGACCCTTGCAGTATGCACTGGTTGCACACACCTTTCCATCATTTCAGAGGCTACTGGATAAGGCTCTTGCTATTGAACACAAGCATGTTCAACTGGGTGATTTGAAGAGGAAGGCTATCTCACAAGGACAGGGTAGCAGCAGTGTTCGTCCTCGCTACAGTTCATCACAGGGTACACCAACTCGACCGGGAGGACCACGCCCAGTTCAGCAATCACCACTGAGGACTCCACCTCCTCGACAGGCTACCCCCACTGGCACCCCGACGAAGTTTGCAGGACAGAGTCCAGGCACTACGTGTTTCAAGTGTGGGGAGACTGGTTATTATGCAAATGTCTGCCCACAGAGGATTGCTACTACTCCAGCTCAGAACAAACAACAGACCCCTGGCAAGGGATATTCTATTGCCAGGGTGAATCAAGTCAGCGTTCATGATACTCCTGATGGTGGGGACCTCGTAATTGGTATGTTTTATGTTAATGCAATTCCTACAACCATATTATTTGATTCTGGTGCTACACATTCATTCATGTCTGCTAGATATGCCAACACAAATGAAATACCACTGCTAAATATGAGAAAACCAATGATAGTAATTACACCTAAAGGGCCTGTTGAGGCGAATCAAATGACACGTAGATTGACCTTGACCATTATGGGTAGAGAATTTGGAGCTACTGCTATAATATTAGAGTCAAGCAGTATAGATCTGATCCTTGGTATGTCATGGCTAAGAAAGGCAAAGGCCGTTATAGCATGTGGTAGAGGTACCGTAGAACTCAATACCACTAAAGGAGAAAGATTTCAAGTTAATATTGCAGTAACCTCCTCATCCATGCGTGCAATGTTCTTTATGCCTGAGGAGTTTGTTGGTGACAACATCTGGGTGGTTAGGGATTTTCCAGATGTCTTTCCAGAGGAGTTACCAGGGATGCCACCTGATAGAGAAGTTGAGTTTGTTATTGATCTCCTACCTGGAACCGCCCCTATTTCTAAACGGCCATATAGAATGTCCGTAGAAGAGTTGAAGGAACTTAAGAAGCAGTTAACTGAGTTACAAGAGGCTGGGTACATTCGTCCGAGTTCCTCACCGTGGGGAGCACCGGTACTGTTTGTACAGAAGAAGGATGGATCACAAAGAATGTGTGTGGATTATAGGTCACTTAATGATGTTACTGTGAAGAACAAGTATCCGTTGCCCCGCATTGAGGATTTATTTGATCAGATGAGAGGTGCTAGAGTATTCTCGAAGATTGATCTCCGATCGGGTTACCATCAGATGAGGATTAGACCATCGGATATTCCTAAGACAGCATTCTCGACTTGATATGGATTATATGAGTTTACTGTTATGTCATTTGGATTAACCAATGCACCGGCTTATTTCATGAATTTGATGAACAAAGTGTTTATGGAGTATTTGGACAGATTCGTCGTGGTGTTTATCGACGATATTCTTATCTATTCTAAGAATGAAAGTGATCATGAACAACATCTAAGGTTGGTGCTACAGAAGTTACGAGATAATCAACTCTACGCTAAGTTCAGCAAGTGCGAGTTTTGGATTGACAAGGTGTCATTCCTTGGTCATATTATTTCTAATGGAGGAATAGCAGTGGATCCTGCTAAAGTGAAGGAGATTATGGAGTGGAGAGTGCCCACTACAGTTACTGAGATTCGGAGTTTCTTGGGACTCGCAGGATATTATCGGAGATTTATTGAAGGGTTCTCTAAGATTGCCAAGCCTATGACCTCGCTTTTGGAGAAAGGAAGAGAATTCAAGTGGGATGAGAAATGCCAAGAGAGCTTTGATCAATTGAAGGAGAGACTAATGTCGCCACCAGTATTGATTATGCCAGATCTACAGAAGGGATTTGACATTTATTGTGATGCATGTGGCCAAGGACTTGGATGTGTGCTCATGCAAGAAGGACATGTGATTGCCTATGCATCTCGTCAGTTGCGGAAGCATGAACTGAACTACCCCACTCATGACTTGGAACTGGCTGCCGTTGTGCATGCACTTAAGATTTGGAGACACTACATTATGGGAACTAAGTGCCAAATATACACGGATCATAAGAGTTTGAAGTACATATTCACTCAGAAGGATCTCAACCTTAGGCAACGCCGTTGGTTGGAGCTCATTAAGGATTATGATTTGGAGATTCACTATCACCCAGGCAAGGCAAATTTGGTTGCAGATGCCTTGAGTCGGAAGGAGCATGTTCACTCCGCTTTCGTTGTCTAGCTACCTGATGAATTAGCAAAAGTCTTTGAGAGACTCAATTTGGGAATTGTTACTCATACGGAAGGAGTGACCATTGAATTGGAACCTACCTTGGAGCAAGAAATTCGTAAAGGCCAAATTGGTGATGCCAAAATCCAAGAGATCAAGGACCTGATAACAGAGGGTAGAGGCCCGGAATTCACAGAGGATGAGCAAGGCACGATATGGTTCAAGAATCGGATCTGTGTTCCCGAAATTGATAGTCTTCGGGAAACTATATTGAAGGAAGCACATGACTCAGTTTATTCTATCCACCCTGGAAGTACTAAGATGTATCAGGATTTGAAGCAAAAATATTGGTGGTATGGATTGAAGAGAGATGTGGCTGCACATGTGGCTATGTGCGATGTGTGCCAAAGAGTTAAGGTTGAACACCAGAGGCCAGCCGGACTACTGCACCCACTGAAGATACCTGAGTGGAAATGGGAAGAGATTGGCATGGACTTCATTGTTGGATTACCCCGCACGTCTGCTGGATATGATTCTATATGGGTGATTGTGGACAGGCTAACTAAAGTAGCCCACTTTATTCCGGTGAAGACCACTTATTCAGGAGCCAAGTTGGCAGAGTTGTACATGTCACGGATTGTATGTCTACATGGTGTGCCAAAGAAGATTGTGTCAGACCGGGGATCACAGTTTACCTCTCGATACTGGAAGAAGTTGCACGAGTCATTGGATACGAGATTGAATTTTAGTTCGGCTTACCATCCCCAAACGGATGGGCAGACTGAGAGGACCAACCAAGTGCTAGAGGATATGTTAAGAGCTTGTGCTCTTAAACATGGTGGAAGTTGGGATAAGAGTTTGCCGTATGCGGAGTTCTCTTATAATAATAGCTATCAGGCCAGTTTGAAGATGTCACCGTTTGAGGCTTTGTATGGCAGAAAGTGTAGGACTCCACTGTATTGGGATCAAACTGGTGAAAGGCAGTTGTTTGGGCCTAAGATTATACAAGAAGCAGAGGAACAAGTTCAGCAAATAAGGGAGAATTTGAGAACTGCACAATCCAGGCAGAAAAGTTATGCTGACACCCGGAGAAGACTGCTTGAGTTTAAGGAGGGAGATTATGTCTATTTGAAAGTGTCACCACTCCGGGGTATGAGAAGATTTAAAGTGAAAGGAAAGTTGTCCCCTCGCTTTATTGGACCCTTCTTAATCTTAAAGCGAGTGGGAGAAGTTGCATATCAATTGGAGTTACCGGATCATCTTGCGGATGTTCATAATGTTTTTCATGTATCTCAGCTGAAGAAATGTCTCAGGGTACCTGAGGAACAATTACCAATGGAAGACCTTAGTGTTCAGGAAGATTTGACTTATGCTGAGTACCCCATCAAGATTTTGGATACTTTGACTCGAGTTACGAGGAATAAGGTTATAAAGATGTGCAAAGTGCAATGGAGCCACCACGGTGAAGATGAAGCAACTTGGGAAAGAGAAGAAGAGCTCCGTATAGATTTTCCCCACCTTTTCCCTAGATCTTCTTAAATCTCGAGGACAAGATTATTTTTAAGGGGGGTAGGATTTGTAATATCCACTTTTGTAATAAAGAGTATAAAGAAAATTATACTCCTCTATACATATGTGAGTCATCCAAGTTTATCATTTCATGAGCACATCACATATAACAAACAACTAAAGGACAAAAGGCACCTAAAAAGAATACATGAATCATGTTGGGATTTTTATTTTGTGTGCATTCTGTGACAACATAAAATAATATAAAAGAAAATAAATATGTTATAAAAAATCCAAAGTGGAATTTATATTCCAAAGGAAAATTCAAGAATTGGAAAAAGAGAGAAGAAGAGAAATTACTAGGTGAATAAAAATAAGTATATATATGTATTATTCTTATACATATTAGAGTTTGAATTTGTATAGTTGACTCAAAGGTGAAACTCATATTCAAATTCAAAATTTATTCAAAATAATTATGAATAAGAAAAACAAAAAATAAAAACAAAAGAAAAAGGGAAAGACCACATACCTGGGCTTCGGCTACGAATTCGGCCCACCAGGGAAAACCCCCTGCGCGGCCCAACTGTGGCTTCCTCACTCACCTAACGGGCGGGCCCAGTTCGACAGCCACGGCGCATTAACGCTGCCTCATCGCTTACGCATGGGCCCTACTCGTCGGCCACATACCGCACTCGCTCCTCCCTCCCTTTCACTGGCGTGCGGGCCCGCCTTGTCATCCGCTCAGGCGCGCAGTCACTCGTTCTTCCTCCTCGCGCGCTAACAACCCAAAGCCGTCGCCGCCATTGCCGGGAGCGGGACAACCTCTTCCCCTCTTCCCGACCTGGACTCTAGGAGATAAAAGGGGAATCCCCGTGACCCGTTCCTCCTCCCACAACCTTCTCGCGCAAGCCTAGTTTCTCTAAACAAATTAGCGCCGCCATTGCCACCCACGGGTGTTGAGATCCACCGTAGTTGACCGGCCGATTCACCGACGTGCGTGCCTCGGTGCTTGATCCGGGGTGATCGCGACGTCGTCTCGGTGGTGTCCACGGGTTTCTCAGCCCCTGGACTTGTTCTACCCCACCGGAATTGCTCGCCGTTGCTCCTGCGCCGCCGCGGATCGCTTCTTGCCGCGGTCAGACCTCCACGCCGCATCGCAGCCGGTGAGTCCGTGCCTCGCATGTTCGCCTTCATCTCCGCTTTGCGCATGTGCCTTCGGATTAGAGTTTGGGGCAATGGGTTCACGGATTGGGTTGGCACCGGTGACGCGCCGCCGCGGGGAAGGCCCAGCGCCGCTGCGTGTCGGCGTGTTGGGCGATGGCGCGTGTACCGTTGGATCCAACACGGACGATCGGGATTTAAAACAGGGCTTACCGATTCGATCGGTTGATCGTGTCCGTCGGTGGCAGATCAACGGCCATGGGAATTTATGACCTTGTTTTCATCGTAGCCGTAGGATCTTGATCCGATGGCCAGTAGTACGTACCGGTTCGCAAGTGTGGTGATCTAATCTGGACCCCAGATTGCAGATCGGGCGGCCAGAAACGCTCGATACCCCTTCGGCCAGGCACTTTTTCATAAGAGACCCTCTGTTTATTTGAAAACAACCCGCCATCCTCGGTAACAGTAAGCTGTGTCTGGGGATTTTTACCCCGGAGCCCCTGAGCTTTCTGAAATTCGTGCGCCCAGTCCAGAGATCATGAAAATCAAATAAATAAATTCAGAAATAGATTTTTAATATAAAAACAATTCCTAGAACTTATTTAATCCATAGAAAATTCATTTTTAGTCCAAATCACTCCATTCCAGTTTCTAAAATTTTGTACTAATGTTCTCTATCATATAGTGGCTCTGCTTTGGCATGAAAACAGTAAGAAAAATTATTTACCATTTAATCCTATTTTAATCACATTAAACCTTAGGAAATTCATAACTTGAAATCTATAACTCCAAATTTGGTGATTCCAGTTCCTATGGTTTCATTTTAATGTGTAGATTTTTACTGTATATTTTATTTACATGTTTGGTGCAATGTTAATTTTTGCTATACTATGTATGTATTGTGTTGATGCGAGTAGACGAGCAAGCCACTGTGGAAACTGAGGTTCAACAAGTAGAGATAGCTGAGCAGGAGCTCATTGAAGGCAAGTTGTGCCCTTGATCACTTACTTTCCCCAGCCATGTTCTTATTAATTTTAATGATCTGCATAGGTTAATTTTGATGGGAGCCTTTATGTTACCCCAGTTTTGATTACCTCTATACCTTGTTCACCCCTGAAATATTTTTGGGTAGTACTTGCTATTGCTTTATGTGGATTGGGTATGGAGATACACTATTCATGATTATTCTGTTATTATCTTGTTATTATTACTGTTCATGTTAAGATCATTAAATTAATAGGAACATGGAGCGACCACCCGGGAAAACAGTGCTACCACAAGGGTTTAATGGGACGCCCTTAGCTGATTAACTAGGAAAGCTAGTGTAGGGCTACATTACCCGAAAGGGGCAAGGGCAGTAGGGGAGTGGTCAGTGTAGGGAGGTCCTTGTTTGATTTTGCTGCGATGGCGGTCAGGCAAGAACCCTGCACTAGAGCTTCCTATAAACTGTAGCGGGTAGTCTGAAGCTAGTGGAACTTTGTAGAGGCCTCGTAGTGTTACCCTGCCTCGGTTCCTTGGTAGAGGTGTATGGGATTCATGACCCCTTGGCAGATGGGTAACACGGCTTGTGGGTAAAGATGTGCAACCTCTGCAGAGTGTAAAACTAGTATACTAGTCGTGCTCACGGTCATGAGCGGCTCGGACCCTCACATGATTAATTATGGAATCTAAATTTAATTTGACATTTGCATCGCATTTGGGATTATTTTACTATTACTATTCTTTATTATTATTAAGGCTTGGTATTTACTTACACTTAGTAATTGCTAATAAAATTTTGACCAACTTATAAAAGCAATGCTCAGCCTCAGCCATTATTACATTGATCAGCCTTACACTTCATGAACTCCCACCTTTGGTAAGTTCATGCCACATTATTCCCCACGACTTGTTGAGCTATGAACGTATGTGAGCTCACTCTTGCTGTCTCACACCCCCCCCACAGGAGAAGAACAGGTGGTTGAAAAGGAGCCGCCTAACACTGAGGCATTCAACTTGGTCTAGGTGGCGTTTCTCGGTCGACATTGGCGCCGACGATCCTTAGTTCGTTTTACATTTAAACTTTTATTTTGTAATAAGTCTTCCGCTATGTAATAAATACTCTGATGTTATTGACATTTATCTCTATACACTCTGTTATTATATGTGTTGTCTTCTTGGCGCATGTATGAGATGCACCCGGCTTTGTCCTTTAAAGCCCGGGTGTTACAAGAGGGGACCAACATCTTATAGAATAGTAGGATTGACGTTAAGTTGTCATCTTGTTGAATTGTACAGAAGTGAAAGAGACACAGTATGCTAGACTAGAGCGCCGGTTGATGGCCTCCTACATTGCTACAGTGTAAGATTTTTGCGGAAAAAATTATTCATGAGAACTCATCCCATGTTGAGATAATGATTTTTATTTAGAATTAAAAGTGTTGCAAGTGAGTTTGTCAAATTATTCAATGTCACCACCTAAGATTCTGAAGCTTGTTATAGATGCAAATTACTATCCAAATGTTTCAGATGCTTATCGAACTCTCTTAGTTATACCTGTGACTGTAGCTTCGGATGAAATAAATTTCTCCAAATTGAAGTTGTTCAAGCTTGGCTATGTGCTCTATCGATAAGGATATCTTGAAGATTATTGATCTTAGTGTTGTCCTTGATGATTTTGTATCAATGGCCAAAGAAGTATCTTTTCATGAGAAGCAATAGATGTGATGGATTTTTATTCTTCATTAAGGTAATCATATTAGCTTCAAGGTACAAATATATTGTTATTTCGGTCGAATTTATTCCTCAATAAATAATTATTAGACATGTAAATATATCAATGTATCTATTTTTGTTTTGCAAGTAAAATTAGCATGTGTATCTATATAAATTATTTTTTATAGTCTAGAGGGCCTACGACAATGAGTTCGCCTGAGGCCTCAAAATCATAGGACGGGTGCTGATTGTCCTGCCACTGGCACCGCTCGAGGGTTTGCCACCCCTTCCTTCAATGTTGCAACGTGTGCGCTCGTGGGAAACTCTCCCACACCACTAGATAGTGTGTTTGGTTTAAGAAATGAGATAGTCCATCGCCTTCTCACTTTCTTGTTTGGTTTGTGAAATGAAACGAGTTGATCCATTACTATTTTATTTCTTATAGACTAATAATTAATAATAATTAAGGCTGGATATCGAGTCAGCTCGGCTTGGCTCGGCTCATTCGAGATCGAGCTGGCTCGTTAAGCTAACGAGCTGGCACGGTTCGTTAAGATAACGAGTAATAGAGTCAGCTCGGGAGCTAAGCAAGAGAATAGAAAATAATATATGTATAATAATCAATTTCTAGTTAATTTCAAACTAATTTAACACTAGAAAATAGTAATTATACTCATAGTTTCATAGACCACATCAATGTAACATCAAATTAACACAACTCGTCACTCATCAATTCACTATTTACACACATGTTCAGCAGTTTAACCCACACTTATATTCACATAGACCAATTTTAACTTATAGACATAGTTTATCAATCATTAGTTTAACTCATAGGCCATAGACACCACGCATACATATAACATGTTCATCAATTGTTACGTAAATGATATGCATATAGTTTTTGTTGGGGGCTTGTTCTCTAATGCTATGAATTAAGAACAAGACAACATAAAAGTGTTAAATGTTAAACTCCTTCGTCCTTGAAAACAGTATATCCCTTCAGATATAATGAATCTCGGACGAAGGTCACAAAAGAAAAGACCTTCGTAAGATTGATAAATTGTTAAACAGAACAATTCATATATAATACACGAGTAATAATATCAATATTATTATCAATGTATTTCTATTATCAAATTCATAAAAACAAATTACAAATGTACCTTCAGATTGATGTAAAGTAAAGGTACAGATGTGATACGAAAAAGCGTATGCCTAGTCAGCGTTAACAGTACGGGAGTACTGTTCACCTATTTATAGGCATGGGACGCAGCCCGTGTAAAATTACATTTATGTCCTTTACATTTATCAATAACTCTATAGTAATTCTTCGAGGTCCAATTTGGCTTTTCATCTTTAAGTCGGTTCCTCTTTTCTGTCGTTATGCCGAAGCTTTTCTGCACATAGCTTCGTGATCGTCTTATCCTTCGCCATGATCGTTTTTCATTCCAGTCAAGCTTCGTCTTAACCGTGCTTTTGTATATCCGCGACCTGACTCCGAAGGTGCCCCCAACAGTAGCCCCTCGCAATATTAATTTACTGTAATGATAAATTCATATTGCGACATGGACGAAGGCTTTAAGCCGAAGGTCTGAAAAAACACCTTCCTTTTGCTAGAATAGCAACAGTCATTGACAAGCGGGGCCCTCCAGTTTTCGACACACTGGGTGTATAAATACGAGCTCACCACGAGTTTATTTGGCACGCTCTTTTGCCATCTGCTTTTTACTCACCCAGCTTTTCAGCCTGCGCGTGACAGCATTTGCTCGGTTTTAAATTTTTAAGCTTCGGTTTCAAGTCTGGTTTGCCAGCATTCGCGAAGATGTCTGAGGATAAGAAAGTTGTTGGTGCTTCGAAGCTAAGCCTTTCTGAGGAAATGCACCTGGGTTTTCTTGAATCAATGTCGAAGACCAATACGGAGAAGATTGTCAGGGAGACTTTGGAGGGTTTATCTGAAGATACTCGCAACAGTGATAGTTATGATGTTGATAGTGGTGGGGAGGATTCCGAAGATCGCCCGTGGCGGCCTAGTCACTCAAATTTCGGAAAATCAACTATAAAGCAGAGTCACCTTGAAAATATGAGAGGGAGATATTTCCGAGATATATCCATCGTGAGGGCAGACGACGGAGAAAAAACTACGCCGACTCTCGAAGATAATGAAGTTGTGATCTTCCGAAGCTTTTTTAAGGCTGGGCTACGATTCCCTCTAAGCAGATTTGTGGTAGAAGTTCTGAAATTATATCAGGTTTACCTTCATCAACTTACCCCTGAAGCAGTGATAAGATTGGGAGTCTTCGTCTGGGCCGTGAGGAGCCAGGGCCTGGAGCCAAGTGCAAAAAGCTTTTGCAATATACACGAGCTAATATATGAGATGAAGCCCTGGGGTAAGGAGCAATATCATAATAATTTTGGTTGCTATAGCTTCGGTGCCCGCTCTGGGTCAAGCTGTCCCGTGCCAACTTTTCGGAAGAGATGGCCCGGGGAATGGATGAAGGAATGGTTCTATGTGAAGAACGATTTGAAGGTTCGAGAAGATATTAAAGATATCATCATGCGCCCTATCTGGCAGCGCTTCGGACTTTGGAAACCAAAGGTAGAAATGGACGAAGCAGCTGAAGAATGTCAGAGAGCCTTCGGCGTAGTCTGCTCTTTTATTGGGACCAGGGATTTAATGCAAGAGCACATTGCCTTCAGAGTGTGGCCACTTGCAGATAACTGGGAAATGCCGAAGGAGACCGTTAAAGAAACTGACGAGGGTGGACTAATCAGGCTGAAATACACATTCAAGTACGGAGATAAGTTCGTTGAACCAGATGATGATTGGCTAAAAAGCATTGAGAATGTAAGTGATGAATTGCTTGGGGCATACTCAAAGACCGAAAATACTGCATTATCAGCGGCTTTCGGAGGCCGAAAGAAGAAGAGACTCAACCGAGTATTTGACGCAATTGGGTTTATCTACCCCGACTACTACTATCCAATGCGAGGCCAAAAAAGGAAAAATTCTTCTCCTGCAAAGGAAATTGCTTCGACTGCTCCTAGGGAACCAGCGCCGAAGAGGAAGAAAGTAAAAGTGCTCACACACCCTCCACGCTGTATTGAGCTAGCCACAGTGCCTGAGTTTATTGGTGAGGCTCCTTCGGCCTCCGAAGCCAGAGAACCAACTCTAGTGCCAAAATCCGAAGAAATGGCCGAAGCACTAGCAATAGAGAAAACGGAAGAACCGAGAACTGAAGAAGGAAAAACATTAGACATTTTAAGTCCTTCATCAAAAATTGAGGCAGCTAAAAGCTAAAAGGGGCCAGCAGCGACCCCGAAAAGAAAAAGGATGGTTAATGTGCTGGATGTTTTGGAGACAATTAAATCTTCAAGCATAACTCCAAAGAAAACTGTTGAAACTTCTGAAGTGTCTACTGAGACCTTTGTTGCTGAAACTTCGAAGCAACAATTTGAAACTGAAGCTAAGCCTTCAGAGCCCACCAAGATAAAACCTTTGGAGGCCGAAGAAACAAAAATGTCAGAGGCAAGTTTAGAGGCTAAAAAACAAAAACAACAGAGCCGATTTTGATTGAGGAGATCGACACTGCCACTCCCGAAGCATCTTCCAAAATACGTGATTATATTGTGCGACATGCTTCGGGGAAGAAACTATCTAAAGAAGAGATTTTTGAAGCCAATCACTATGCCAGAGAACTAAAGTATCCGAGGGGGGCCGTAGTGTTCAATGGGACAAACGAAGATGACTTCCTATACTGTCTCCCAGACAATAAAGAATTATCCGTGTGCCGGGAGATGGCTAGAAGCATGGGGTTCCCGAAGCTCGAAGCTGGCCTTTGCGCCATGACGAAGGACGACCTTGCGGATAGCCTGGCATACAATAGTCTGAAGGTACAAAAATTGTGAATTTTGAAGTTTATGAACTTTGAATTAGTCTTTTGTTCTTATGTTAACTCATTCATTCTTTTGAATAGGGCTTAATACTCAGCAATGCCTTAAGGGCACAGAAGAATGCCGAAGATGAGAGCTGCACCATTGCTCTTGACAACCTTCGAACAGAGGTTATCAGGCTAAGAAACGAAGCCTTGGAGAAGGACAAAATTCTGCTTACGTTGGTGGAAAAAAATGAAGGAAGACGAAGCTAACTCTAAAACTCAAGACGAAACACAGAAGCGCGAAATCGAAGATCTTCGGAAACAACTAGCTCGAGCTAAAGAAGAACGCATTCTTGAAGAAACAAAACAAGAATTAAGTGATCAATGGGCAAATCATTTGGAAGTAACTGTTAAAGAGCTTCGTGCTTCGAAGAAAAGGTGCTATGATAAATCCATAGAGTGTGTTAAGAAAATAAAATCCAGCTTCGCCAGCGTTGGTGCGTTTTCTAGTAAAGAAAATTTCACAAGGGGAAATCCAGAAGGCCCGATTGAATGGATTAGTCACGAAGCTGATGCCCTCGACGAAATCTTGAATAGCCGCGGGGACATTTGTGCTTTTTCGGGCGCCAGGGGAATTGTTACTATTTTAGAGAAGAAAGGGTGCGAGCATGTGAAATCTTTGGCACAGTCTGAAGCTACTTTATCCTCTGAAGATATCAAAGACCCTTCAGCCGAAGCAAGCCAGGTCGGTGGAAAATTTTTCACTGACATTTGGGACAATGGCGGGCGAGAAATGGCTCAAGAGATCATTCAGAGAAGCGAAAAAGGCATCCATGATGCTAGGAAGGTAGCGGAAGCTGCTGAAAAAAGCACAGGGCCCAAAGGGCAAATAGGTATTAATTAGTGATTTTTATTTTGTTGTAATTTTTGATTTTGAACTTTATTCGCGGTCTGTAATAGTAATATAGTCGTGTCCTCTCTTCCCTCAGAACCCGCTGAGGCATCTTCGGACCCCCCCCCCCCCCGAAGGGGGACGACGAAATTAGACAAATGGCCGAAGCCATCATGGACAAAGTTGTCAATCAGCTACTAAACGAAGCTGCAGAAGTAGTTCTTAGGGAAGATTAAATGCTATTGTAAAAATATTTGGAACATGACATGTGTAAAACTTTGTAACTTTGAATGTAATATATAATCTATTTATGGTTCAATTCTTTACGATGCATGAAATTTTTTCATACATACCGCTTTTTGAGCCTTCGGCGAAAAAACACCTTCCCTTCTTTTCATGCTTCGTAAAGAAAATATTTTTATGTATCACAAGAATTGCCATACTTCTTTGATGAAGAATCTCCAAACTTCGTGAAAACATTCTTTGAATCTATAAAAAAGTCTTATGTTGCCTCTCTAAGGAAGCTACACTTCTTCTCAATTTATCTTGTGCCTTAGCACGATTTTCTATTTTTTGAAACATTCTTCGAAGATCAATGCTATGTCCCCTTCCTGTTATACATGCGAGATGATGGATGATGCTTATGTTATGCAAAATGATGTAATGATGTTATGTTATGCAAAATGACATTTATGCTGAAGATACACATATCCCTGCAATAGAGCACACAATCTTTTTATTTCAGCGCTGACTTTTCGCTGTAAGCCTCCCTTAGGAGCTTCTTCGCCTTTTACTTTCGGCGGAATCAGCATTTATTTTTCGCTGTAAGCCTCCCTTAGGAGCTTCTTCGCCTTTTACTTTCAGCGGAATCAGCGTTTATTTTTCGCTGTAAGCTCTGCATTCCCTTTGGAACGACTTTCGAGCAGAAAACTTACACTGCGCTCCCTTAGGAACGACTTTTTATTACTTCGAAAAAGTTACGGCTCATTCCTTAGAACAAGTTTTCGATAATCCGAAGGTTCTCCGTGCCTCCATAAATTCTTGTGCTTCGGCGACTCAAGCCTATGGAGGAGATATATTTTCATTATGATAATAAGCTAAACTATTACAAGAATTTGAAAAACGATAAAAAACACTTAAACTTCCCATAACTATTCTTTACTACGAAGAAAGTAGAACTGAACGCGAAAGTGCAAAAAGCTGTTGTCGAGGTAGGATATTTTGTCAGTAAATGTGCTTCGACTCTGGCACAGTGCTATTTACTGTGCGAGCTTCGGATTCTTCTCTGAAGTCCCTCTGAGGGTGAGAGTGCTGGCTCCCTTCTGGCTGCGGAGCTCGTTGTATTGGTGGTGGCGGTGGAAGCTGTTGCCAGGAAGCTTGGGGTTGACTTGCCGAAGCAACAGAGGCTGCAGGGTGATTGCCTACATATTCTGGAATGTAAGGCGAATGGTACGAAGCAGTATGCATAACCTGCTTCGGCTGGCTCTGTTGCGCTGCAGCCTCTGCTAGCTCCTTTTGCTTTTGAATGGTAATATGGCACATTCTGGTGGTATGGCCCTTGCCTTCACCGCAGAATAAACAGTAAATTTTTTTTGATTGATCTCCAAATCTTCCCCCGAAGCCCCTGGCGCCTCTGCCTCTTGGCGCTGGCGGCCGAAAAGAGCTTTGTTGTTGCCCCGAAGTTTGCGAGGAACACTGTGGCTTTTGCTGTTGACTCCCTTTGTCATCATTCTGAGTAGAATTGTGAATTGACCTGACATGTTTCGAATAAAACCTTCCTCCGAAGCCCCTGGTCATTTCAGAGAACCTAAGAGCTTCCTCCCTTCTTTGGTGAAAATCATTGTCAGCTCGATTCGACTCGTCCATCTTCTGGAGCAGCTTCTCCAAAGTTTGAGGAGGCTTTCTGGCAAAGTACTGAGCTGAAGGTCCTGGCCGAAGCCCCTTGATCATGGCCTCAATGACAATTTCATTGGGCACTGTTGGTGCCTGTGCCCTCAGACGTAGGAACCTTCGGACATATGCCTGAAGGTATTCTTCGTGATCCTGGGTGCACTGGAATAAAGCTTGAGCAGTGACTGGCTTCGTCTGAAAGCCTTGGAAGCTGGTTATCAACATATCCTTCAGCTTTTGCCATGAGGTGATTGTTCCTGGCCTAAGGGAGGAGTACCAGGTTTTGCTGAAATGTGATAGCTCGTTTAGCTCGCGAGCTGACTCGTTAACAAACCAAGCTGGCTCGTTAACGAACCGAGCTAGGATGCCAGCTCATCTCGTGAAAAAATTGAAACGAGCTGATCCAAACCAAGATGAGCTAACCACACACACCGAGCGAGCCGACGAGTCATGAACATTTTGTCTAGCCCTAATAACAATATGAAGAATGAGTACATTCTAGAAAATTTGTGGAATAAACTCATGATACACTATTTTATCTAGAATGGATTGATTCTTCTAACCAAACACCTCTGGTCCCAATGGGAAGGGATGTACCGGGTCATAAACCTTGTGTGGCCCTAACCGAATGCAACTTCCATCCTTAGGCCTGGATTCTCTCCAGGCTAGGTGCATCCGCGTGGATCGAACCATGATTAGGGCTAGGAATGGCCTAAAAAGAAATAAGGCCTAAATGGAGAAATAAAAGACATGCATTTTTTTCTAAAAGGATTTGTTCGCTTTGGATTAAAGTCAGTTGTTTAGACTACTGCAGCTGCAATATATAAAGACAAAATTAGTGTAGAATTGGTAGATGTTGGAAACCAAAAAAGGGCCTCGTGGATGGTTTGGCCCTAAGGCCGGACGGTCCGCGGTCTGGACTGTCCGCTATGGCGGCGCGGACGGTCCGCGCGTGCGCAGAGACAGTTAGGGTTCCTAGTTTCTCATGGGATTTGTTGCCTAAAACTGTGGAATTAACATGGAAAACAGTTTGAAGCAGATCCATACCTCCCCCTTTATATAGATGAAGGGCTACGGTCGATTGAGCCCCCAACAATCGATCAAATCAAGTCTATTTCTCGTTTTTTCCTTATGCATTAGGAGTAGTTCTAGTTTAGCCCTAGTTTAGTATTCCAATCACCAAATTCTCCGCTTCTCTTCGACTCTACATCGATTAGAGGAGTCTAGGTTGGTCTACCGAGCCTAGACAACCCCTAGGATCTCTCCTCCCCGACAGGGTCTCTCCCGGGAGCGAGATCCAGGCGCCGCCGGCGACCTTCGCCGCCCCTGCGCACGCGCAGACCGTCCTGTGCAGAGAGCACCGCCGCCGGTTCTTGTTAGTATTTGGCGCCCGAAAAAGGTGTCAACATACTTTTGGCGACTCCGCTAGGGACTAGGTGTCTAGACCTACTAAAAATCGGCCCATAGATGGCCGGTTCTAAGGATCACACCAAGATCATCAAGCTAGCCATGGAGTCGCTCCCGGTTGATGACCAAAGACCCTTTGAAGACCTCGTAATGCGCAATGAGAAGGAGGTGATGCGGTAATGGAACGAACAACGCGACAAGGAAGAGGCAGAACTGCTGCATAAACTCTCCGAACGGCGCAAGGAGGCGGCGGAAAAGTACTTGTCACACTTCACGGTGGATCGCCATCAGAAGATTATCCGTCAAGGGGAGATCGATATGGAATCTCTCCTGCCTCCACTTCAGGGTCCCGCTGTAAGTGCTCCAGATCTATCTCTTACGACTTTCATGGATCAACGAGGAGATCAGTTAAAGCAATATGTAGATAAATCTATTAAAATGCATCTACGTTCATACGAGAAATCAGCCGCTCCTAGCTTTCCATCGCGAGAGTCTAATACAGAGCCACCCGCGCCAAACACATCGGCTATAAATGGGTCACCCTTGACCCAGCCATCATATGGTATGCCGATGCACGCTTTCGTGTCACCATCATAGCCGCAACCACTAGGCACGCGGTAGGTACTATACGCGGCCGAACCGTCCGAGTATCATCTTAGATAGTCCGGTTATACCGCGGACCGTCCGGCGTATTTCGCCGCACCATCCGACCCGACGCGGGCCCGCAGACAAAATGCTCAGGTCGCACCGTGCATGGCCGGACCATCAGGGTACAACCCCGAACAATTTGGCCCCATCACGGACCTTCCGGTACCTCATGCCGGACCATTCGGATATGGCATGAACCGGCCGGCGTATTATGCCGGACCATCCGACTCTAAATGAGTCCATGCACAGACCGCCTAGGTTGCGTTGTATATGACCGATCCATCCGGGTACAGCCCTGGACCATTTGGCCCGATCGTGGACCATCCAGTTCTTTACGACAGACGGTCTGAGTACGAGACTGCCCAAGTAGCACCATATACGGCTAGACAATCCAGATATACCTTCGGACCGTTTGGCCCGGTCGCGGACCATCTGGCCTCTTACGCCGGACCGTCCGGATATGCGTACGCAGAGCCAAGAGCTGCGCAATACACACAGTTCCCACATTCATCGCAGCAACATTATGGTGCCCCACCAGCAACACATTATAATCATGCCATATCACCTCGTGGACATACGGCTGAATACTGTTCGGCCACAAGAGAGTCTGAGAGGTATAGGGCAGGAGCTGGTGACATTAATAGGACACCTAACACACACCTCAAACACCCATGGGAGGAAAGTCGACAGTGATGTCAAGCAACCTGAGATTTCCACCCACAAACTCAATAGATGGTCGCCAGACATGGTGGAGAGAATCAGAGATGAGGTAGCCGGGATGTTCAGGGACAAACTCGGCGTTAGTGTGTCAGGTACAGGGCAATCGTATCAGAAGCCTTATAGCCACTGATTCGACACCGTGCCATATCCACAGGGAACTAGAATACCAGACTTCTCTAAGTTTTTTGGTGAAGGTGGGAAAAGCACACACGAACATATTAGCCAATTTATAGCACACTTAGGAGAATTGGCTGATGGGGAAGCCTACCGCGTTCGTTTATTCTCGTCGTCCCTTACTGATACTGCATTCGCATGGTACGCAGCCTTGCCACCAAACTCTATTAACTCTTTGGAAGAATTAGAGCGGAAATTTCATGAACACTTCTTCTCAGGAGAACATTAATTAGAATTAGCTGACTTAGCCTCAGTCCAACAGGGGCCTAAAGAATCGGTTAACGACTATATCCGGAGGTTCCAGGACACTAGAAACCGATGCTTTCAGATCCATGTCGCAGAAAAACAACTAACAGGGATGGCTTTCAATGGGTTGCGACCCTACTTAAAAGAAAAATTAGATGGCACCCAATTCTTTTCGCTAGTGCACTTGCACCAGCGGGCTATGACCTGTGAAAGCCGAAGTAAGGAAACATCAAAATCGACTAGCCATAAGATGCATCTAGTGGGATACTATAATTCGGACGATGAATCCACGGATATATACACTGCCGAACTGGTTTGGCCAGGACAGGCTAAACCTTCCACATGTTCTGCTTTACAGTCGATTCGAAAGAATCGATAAGAAGAAGTTAAGTTTACTTTTAATGTTACCAAATGCGATAACATATTTGACGAGTTACTAAAAAATGACAACATTAAATTAACTCATACTATTCCTCCTCCTGATGAATTAAAAAGGCGTGCTTATTATAAGTGGCATAATTCTTTTTCTCATGCCACCAATGATTGTAATGTTCTTCGTTGACAGATACAATCGGCCATAAATGAGGGCCGATTGGCTTTTCAGGAGATGCAAGTAGACACACAACCTTTTCCTGTTAATACAATAGAACTCACATGTAAAAAGGTCTTGGTTCGGCCTGAAATGACTGATAAAGGAAAAGGCAAGGGCATCGTCATTGACAATCCTCGCATGTCAATCATATCACAAAAGGTGATTGCTCGAAAGGCTTCGGACAAGAAGGCTAAAAAGTCCGAAGACGCCGGGGCACGCACAATTAATGAACCAAACACATCAGCCTGGCCCGAGCATCGTACATGGTCCGGCACCTACGTGTGGATGGTTCGGTGCTCAGATAAATGGTCCGGCTAACTCAGCCGGACAGTCCACCTATGACCAAAGGCGTCAGCCTCTACACGAAGCAAGGAAAAAGACGCAAGGGCAAAGCACATATAGTCGGTTGATCAAAGCCGACCCTACTTTTGATCAGTTGCTCTCCAAAAATGCTAGCAAAAAAACTGTTCCACGTGATCGGTCAACGAAGAAATCCTAGTCACCTGCTAAAACGAAACGGTCGAACAAAACGGCCCAAAAGGCGACGCGACAAGCATCGCCTGTTTATCCTATGAGACCAGGGTACTTTCCACCCGTTTATTCATCGTCGGTATATTGTCCTACTCAAATGTGGAATGGCACGACGATGAATCCATGGTACATGTATAGTCCCTTTATCTATCCAGGCTGGGGGCACCTCCATTCTATTCATTTTGATCCATTGATCAAATGGTCATGGCCGAGAAAGATACAATCCAAAATGGCCTTTATACATTGGTGTTTTATTGAATGATCTCTATTTTGAAAAGCCGGTGACTTACATCAGGTTTAGTTCATATGCTTTTGGTTCGTCAATCTTCACCAAAAGGCAGGGGGCATATGTTGGAAATCAAAAAGGGCCTCGCGGACGGTCCGGTCCTGAGGCCGGACGGTCCGCGGTCTCGACTGTCCGCGGTGGCGGCGCGAACGGTCCGCGCGTGCGCAGAGACAGTTAAGGTTCCTAGTTTCTCGCGGGATTTGTTACCTAAAACCGCGGGATTAACTCGGGAAACAGTTTGAAGCGGATTCAGACCTCCCCTTTATATATATGAAGGGCTACGGCCGATTGAGCCCCCAACAATCGATCAAATCAAGTCTATTTCTCGTTTTTTCCTTATGCATTAGGAGTAGTTCTAGTTTAGCCCTAGTTTAGTATTCCAATCACCAAATTCTCCGCTTCTCTTCGACCCTACGTCGATTAGAGGAGTATAGATCGGTCTACCGAGCCTAGACAAACCCTAGGATCTCTCCTCCCCGACAGGATCCCTCCCGGAAGCGAGATCCAGGCGCCGCCGGCGACCTTCGCCGCCCCTGCGCACACGCGGACCGTCCGGCCCCAGGGCGTGGACCGTCCGACACGTCAGACAGAGAACCCTTGCCCTGCGCCAGGTCGCGGACCGTCCGGCCCTTGGCCGCGGACCGTCCGCGCCTGTGTAGAGAGTACCGCCGCTGGTTCTTGTTAGTGTTTGGTGTCCGAAAAAGGTGTCAACAGTAGAATAGCTTGCGCGTTGCATTGCATTGCAGTCGCTTTGTCCTGAGCACGCGGACGTGCATGAAAGCAGCAACTTCTCTTTACTCTCTGCTTTGCGTGGTGTTAATCAGAAAGGGAGACAGAAGAACAAAAGAGCATGGCTTAAATGAAAGGAAGACAGCGAGCTTTGTTCACAGGAAAAAGGAGCAGCTTTATCTCAACGCCATCGACCTAGGCCAGATACGTAGGGATAATTACTAACCAAAATTTTTAGTAGGGATAAGAAAATTAATATTATAAAATAGATGTGTATAGGATTTGGTGCTAATCTTTAGTTATATTATTAAGTATATTGTGATAAACAAGAATAAAAAATTATATTTTTTGCATTATTTTCTCACGGTGAAAAAACATCTAATTCGAAATCTATATCCGAATTCGAATTTATATCTCGTATTTGAGAACATATATAACTTTTTATGAAACTTAACAAGTTCAATGTTAAAAAACAAAAATCTCTACTATACTTAAATCACCAGTTTCAACGGTCGTCCTGCGTCATTTTTTTACAAAAAAAATCTCTATATTTCTTCTAAATCAACTCAGCGTAAAATGTTAAAAAGCGGTGCAGGAGGTGAGTTATGTTAGAAAACGATGCAAAACGTGGGGTTTGAACTCACACCTTGATGGAAGAAGGGTGAGAGATACTGGACGAATCTGTCTAACAAGTAGAACGAACATAATGCTCAGGTATTTATAATATTGAATATAAATTGTACATACGTATATATGATTTTTGTAAAATAAAAAAATAATCGTGTTGAGCCGAGCCAGCACTATGGGCCGAGTCTATGGCCCAATCACAGCACGACGCTCGTGCCGGGTTAGCCCAGGAACTATTAAATGGGTCGTGCATCGAGCCGGCTCGCCAGACACAGCCCATTTGACCCTCTATACCTCCATACGATAATGATGGTCCTCGTCTCAGTTGTCACCACCCCATTCGCCATTCTACTTCTTTTCTCCCTCCCCTCATGTCTCCACCTCCGCGCCATCCTATTCTCGGCAGAGGGCGTAGGAGCATGCGCCTCCTCCCCGTATTCGTCCTACACCAGCCCGACACCGACTCACGCAGTGGCTATTGTACGTCCACGAGGACGTCTCACATCATGCGTGCACCATCGTTTTCGCCGTCATCGGACGTCCCGTTCATCTTCACGGCCTTCGCCCTGTTCTTCCTTCCCAACCTGTTGCCCCCACCCACGGTCGCAGCCGCGAGCCGACCGACGCTCGTCGACACGGGTACGGGGCGAGTCGGCCATGCTTCTGGCCTTTCTCCGTGCGTGCCGTCGAGGAGGACATGGTGGCGCCTACCACACTTAGGTTATCTTGGCGATGAGGAGTCCATGTCTGAGATTTTGGACAACCAAGGCCCGTAGCGTGGCAGCAGTCGGCATATGCTACGGAGTTGGTGGTGGTGTTGTGTCGCTTCGGTGGGTCTAGGGCTGGGAAGACACTCGCATTCTCTCGCCCTTCTCGGATTGACGCCTGATGTTGGTGCCTCTTGGTTTGGAGCTGCTTCGGCTGGGCTTCTTTATCCGCTTGCGTTCTCTCTCCCTATATATCTAGCGGTATACTATCTATATCGCCTCCAGATGCCCAGGTCTTTGTCGTGTCCTTCTCCGGCAACGAACATGTATGTCCGCCTCTTCCCTTCCCCTCCTGCTCTGCGAAACCTTGGAAGTGGGGGAGGCGAGCGATGTGGGTCTCTGATTTGCTGTCTATGGTACTCGTGCGTTAATAAAAAAATTATGCGAAGAGCAGAGACAATCAATAAAAAATCTTGAGATCTTTTTGGTGGATAATTTACGTGGGTATTGTTGTGAGCCATCGCAACATACGGGTAACCGACTAGTACGAATTTATATAGCAGATTTTATATCCTATTTATTCGTAATAGAAGAAAGAAGACAAAAACGTTAACATCCGAATGAATATCCAAATATATCCCTAAATTTTAGTCATAACTTCTAACTTATCCTAACGGTAGAATTAATAGCTAGAGATGAAGACTCTCATATTAGGAACAAATATTTTAATGAAGAAGATAACCTTCAACAATTTTTAATATCTTTTCCATCAGAAATACAGATTTTAATGAAAAAGATACGCTTAAACAGTTTTTTATTTGATTATCTAGTCATAGTCTCTATAGATTGAAAACAAGAATGAATATATATATTGCACACAAGATATAAAAAAAATGTTAGCAGTCATCGTCTATTCTATAGATGGAAAACAACAATGACTCTATATTGTACACAAGATATAAAAACTATTATAGAACAAAAAGATATAGAAAACGATTTTTATGTAGTTGGTTCTCTAGATAATAATTTAGAGAGCGAGATTTGGAGATACTCTTGAAGATGCAACTAATTTTGAGTCCTCCACTAGTTGATAGCTCGATATGATCCAGCTAATTTCGGGTAAATGGACCAACCGACAATGACAAGACTAAATTACCCCACTGATGACATCAAAACAACATATTACAACAGTAGCCTCTCTAATTTTCGTTGGTTAAAGGCCCACAAAAGTTAGGTTTTACCAAATTTCCATTGGCAATATCTAATTTTCATCAACATTTCTCTATTGCAATTAAACAATCAAAAATAGCTAATTTTCGTCGACATTGATCCAATTTTTGTCAGTCAACCATAGCTAATAGAAATTAGTGTTACCAACATTAAAAGTGTTGCAATTTAACTCTTTATATTCATCCATAATACACGTGTGTGTGCACGTATGTATTAGTTAGATGCACTTGTGTTGTTATGACTTCTATATATCATATAGTGTCAGTGTTTCGAACTAGCACAGGCGAGTAATTTTGTCTGTGCGTTTTAGGTATGGATGGTGTGCTTAGTGGGCACCAAGATTATACTGCTTTGAACCTACTCTAGTCTTTGGTTGCATGCGCTACCGGCACCTGATTGCTTATAGTAGGGTTACAAGTAGGTGAGAGAGGGAGGAATCCCAAGTCTTAGTGTGTTGTTCATGCTTACTTAGTTGTTGTCTCTCTTTCGTTCTCGTTGTGCGTTCTCTCTCGGGTCCCTCTGGGTTTACCTCTTGTGAGGCCAAGCCCCCCTATACATCAAGGAGGGAGGTGATACATATGGCTTCTCCTGGAAGGGATTCTGTCTTAGGATAAAATAAAGGATTCACCTGTAGTAAACCTTGTCGTGTGTCGGTATCTTTCCCCGCATGGGTCATTTGTTGTATCTCTAAGATTGCCGGTGGAGGACGTGATTCGTGCTGCGACGAAAGCCCAGGCGCCATCATTACTATTTTTTGTTTGTTTCTCCCCTATGTCGATCTTCTGCCTTCATAGCTTGTCGCTGGTTTTCTCTATTACCATCATGCAGGGTCGTAGGACGTCGGGAGACTCAGACCTAGGATCCGTAGGCCATGAGTGGGACTCGGGCCTAGGACCCGTAGAACATGAGTGGGAGGAAGACCGATTCTATCTGTGTTGTACCCTGTCAACTGGTGTAGTTAATGAGGCATACACGAAGCTGATAGTGCAATCAGTCAGACGGATTCACCCAATCCACTTGAGTGGGTTTCGACCGATTCGTCAGACCCCTTCCGCCCGCCTCCGTCTCGCCCAACCCCTGTCTCGACGCGGGAGGTCACCTAGTGGCGTGGTGGATTAACTTGTGACAGACGGACTCGTTTCTATCCTTCCATTGACTCGTGGGCCCTGGGGGCCAGGGGATCTGAACCTCGACATTATATAGACCTTGTTTAAATGAGAAAGTTATTCAAACATATTTCAAACCTTTACAATAATACTAGTCGATAGTCATCTAGACGGGATGAATACCAGAAACCTAAAATTTAACACTTAAAGCAGAATTTGATCCCAATTAATTGGTTAGAGCAAAGATATATGTTCATCAGAGTAGGGAGATGAGTTCTTATTGCAATTTGTTGCTCTTATCAATGTGTGGAATAAAATTTAGAGCAACACAAGTGATTTGAATGAAGATTAATGCTAGAGAACATAGGGAGGAACGAAGAAAACAAATTGCAAACGATCAAACACAAAGACTCGATGATATGTTTATCGAAATTCGGTTTCCAAATAAAACATACGTCTCTGTTGATGTGTTCTAAAGGATCGGGTTTATTTCAACCCTCTCAAGTGATTCTAAAGATCAAACGCGAGTCCTTTCTCTTTTCTCAACTCAATGGAAAGACCGAAGTCTCTATAAAGCGCTCCACAAGCTTGGGGTTGGGTGTTCTTGCTAGCCTTTAAAAACCACAGTGGGTGGCTTGCACCAAACTCAAAGATCACAAGAGAACACTTCAACTCAGATCACTCAAGCGCACTAGCTCAATATCTCACAAAGCAATGGCTAAGAAAAACTCTCTACTCGATTTTGTGGTACTTGGATGCTTTGATCACTTGGGGATATCCGCATATCCAGGAAACATCCATCAAATTAAACTATAACGGGTAATAAAACCCATTTTGATTTTGGATTATCCAAATCCACTTCCAGGTCTAGGGTCTGGGGGCGCCGCCCGGCACAGAAAGAAACAAAGCAGAGAAAGGAACAAGCTTTTATCCTCTCTCCAGCTACTGCTACTTTTAAACCGCGTGCATCTAGACTAGCTTAATAAACCCCAAAAGACGCCATCATCACCATGAGCCCCAGCAGCAGCGGCACTACTACACAGTCGGCTTCAGCCGAAGTGGCGGCTCCGACCACCTGAAAACCACAAAATTATCATCAAGAAACATGTTAGACAGAAAGTGACATGAGTTAAAACGGAACATGGACAAGAACTGGCACATGAGGTGATAGTTTTTTTGTTTCCCTTCTTATTCTTTGTTCTCCAATGCTACAACTTTGAAAAGTTGCTGTTGTGAAAAAAAGAAGTTGTTGCTAAAATGGAGAAGGGAAAAAGTAATAAAGGCAGCATATAATGCATGTAAAACAGTGATGCATGCATGATGATGATGGAACCATGCAAATGCAACGGGCCGCGGCGTGAGACCGCACCGCGCTACGTACGGTACAGGGTACACAGCACTGCACTACCGACCTGGCGCTTTTCTCCGGGCGCGGGCAAGGGCAGGACGGTGGCCGTGTCCGTGACGCCGCGCGGGACCGGCACGGCGGGGCTGCTCTTGATGAAGGCCGTGCCGCCGCCGATTCCGGAGTCGGGCGCCGGCGCCCCGGCGGCGGGGCCAGCCGCAGCGGGCGAGGGAGCCTCGTGCGCGGCCGCGGCCGGCGGGTGCGCGGCGCGCCGGACCTCCCCCCTGTCCCGGCGCCACCGCTCCGTCGGCAGCTTGGGCCGCATGTCGTCGCCGCCGCCGCCGTGGACCGGCGGCGGCGCGGCGAGCGGGGACAGCTGGCCGGACAGCTCCGGCGAGGGGTCCGCCGGCACGATGACGGCCAGCGGGACCTTCTTGTCGTCGTAGCCGCCGCCGACGCCGCGCAGCTGGAACGCATCGTTGGCGGCGGCGCGCTGGACAGGTTAGTGCACTGTATCTAGTGGAGCTAGCGTAGCTGCAAGTGCAGCGAACGATGGGCGTGAAGTGCATGGCTACGTACGTACCTTGAAGGCATGCGACGTGTGCAGGAGCTGGAAGCAGAGCAGCAGCGCGAGGAACGTGCAGGGGCACCGCGCGCGCGCGGCGGTGCAGAGCGGCGGCGTCGCAGCACCCATGCCGTTTCTTCTTCCCTCCTCAGTCGGCTCGGCTGCAATTGCGAGTGGTGAAGCTAGTGGAGCGGTAGTAGCCAAGCCTTTGAGAGCGTTGTTGAAGAAGGAAGAGGAACACGATGGCGTGGGGAGCAGCCAAGCCTAGCAGTGCAGTGCAATGGACACTGGGTGCGGGTGCAGGCGCAGGTGCAGGTGCAGACTGCAGAGGGAGGGTGGAGGGCAGGGCAGCTAAAAAGCCAAAGCCTAAAGCCCAACGGGGCACCACCAGCACCCTCCACGCCAGAGCACAAGAGGTCAAGAGCTAGGTGAGCACAAAGCAAAGCCTGCACAACAACAACAAAGCCGCGCAGGAGCTAGCAGGCTTTGTTCGCCACTTTTCGGCCACCATGATGATGGTGGAAAGGGTTATGTTAATCCACGCTGATCTTCGTGCTGATTTGCGTCTAACCTCCACGGACAGAGAGAGAAGGCAGCGCGCTGGGTGCAGTGCAGCCTGGGGTTTCCGGTCATCGGCCACGGCTTCGGAGGCGAGGCCTTCAAATTTTAACTCGGTGCTTGGGATCCGGCAGGGATTCCGATGGGGGCGCGTGGGTATCGAGGGCGAGGAAGAGGACGCCTTTTTGGGCCCGATAATTGTGACATGAATGGCTGGCACGGGCGCGCACGCACTTGCTTTGGTTCCCACTTCCCACTCACGCATCCGCCGAGAGAATCTCGGCGTCCCCAGCAAATAGCCAGCCCAGACCCGGTCGGCCCCGTGGAGCGCCGATGCTGCCCTGTTCAGTCAGAGCTCTGCGCCAGCGCTCTCGCTTCATTCGTTTGTCTTGCTGCCCCCACGAACACGAAACACCCAGCTCTCCTGCTCCAGCGAGGCAGCGCCGTGAAACCTGGTTTACCGCTAGGGCGATTCGTGGTCAGCTTGGTTCGGTTCGAATCGACTCGTTTGAGTTTTTTCATGAGCTAAGCTGACATCCTAGCTCGGTTCGTTAACAAGTCAGCTCGGTTTGTAAATGAGCTAGCTCACGAGTTAAACGAAGTATCACATTTTAGCAAAACAAAACTATATGTATATCATTTATGTAACAATTGATGAACATGTTATATGTATATGTGGTATCTGTTGAATAATTAGACAAATTCCAGATTAAATTCCGAATATAAATCATGACAAAATCAGAAGCACTGAAATAAAAAGTCAAATCAGATGATGCGAACTGATTAGACATACTGATAGATGACGCGCGCCAGAATCAGCAGGGTCGACGACGTCGAAGTAGCGAAATCAGCAGGGTCGGCGAGGTCAGAAGATCACGAGCAGTCGCATGAAGACGCTTCCCAAAAACCTTATTCGCCCTCTCCTGGTGCAGGATCTAGAAGGCGAAGGGTTCCGGAGACCTGCTCTCCTGATCGCAGATGCACCTCTGCGGTCGAGATGAAGAGAACTGGAAGATGGCTCAGCTGTGAAGAGAGGCGAAAGCGAACTGGGATGATTTGGAGGCTGGCTGCCGAGCTCCTTTTATAGGGCCGAGTCCGCGACCCCTGTTCTTATCCGCCCACGAAAATCTCGCAATCAGTTGAGATTTTATAGCGATCGGTTAGGATAGACGTAACAGCCAAGAAACCAAAAAATCGAACGGCAAAAGGTAGCCGCGCCCCCGCAAGGCGAGGAGCCGGATTTCGGCGGACCGTTCACGCGCATGTCGTGCGCCCGCGCCCTTCGCCCCGCCCCGCCCCGGCGAGGCGAGGCGAGCGAGCGCGCGCGCGCGTGTGGCTCTCCACACTCTCTCCTCTCATCCATGACTTGGTGAGTGAGTGTGGCTTCCATATTTAAGCTAGCTCTACTCCAATAGAGCTAGCAATATGGTGCTAATGGTTCCACCTATCCTCTAGCCATCCTCTTGTATGGGCTTTTGAGATTTTTCTGGGATTTATTTGAATTTCTTAATTGGGCCAAGCCCATAAATCCTAACAATCCCCCACCAGATCTCAAATGCCCATCTGCAGTTTTCGCCACTGTTCACTACTGTTTAATATACTAGTTTTTCAGCAGAGACTGTTAAGTTGAACTTCTGCCTAGAACTCCAAGCTACACCAACCCACAACTTGGACAATGGACTATGCCTTGAATTGCAAGTTTTGCGTGAATGGGTTTCACTTGAAGTCATGACCGGTACTTGGCTACCAGTAGTCCCCTTCTCGGGTGGAGCATATACGTCGTACTCCAAGGTCTCTTCATGAGTTTACTAGAGATCACCCAGATCTCATAGACTGCGACGTTAGACAGTCTAACTCATATAGGTGTGTTCTTTCAAAGAATGTTCTGCAGGACAACATCTTCGCTAATACAAGCCAACAGAACACATTAAGGCACAAAGCCAACCTGCCTTACAACATTTGAGAGTATTGCATCTTTACTTAGAGAGGGTCAAAGGTTACTCTCCTCAGTTCACCAATGGCTTGTTCTTCCCAGGACCTAATTCACGGGATCTCCGATCACATAGACTGGGTTTCCACCATGGCAACTTTATTCGGGTCTCATACCCATCTCTCTCGATGCGATTTCTATCACATTACGTGGTAGTCCCTTGGTAAAAGGATCTGCCAGATTTTTATCTGTTGAAATATAAGTCACACTTATAACTCCGGAGTTTCTCAACTTTCTGATAGACTTCAATCGTCTTTTGACATGTCTTGATGACTTTCCATTATCCTTAGAACTCGTCACTTTAGCAATCACTGTCTGATTGTCACAGTTCATAAGGATAGCTGGTATTGGTTTCTCAACCACCGGCAAGTCCATCAAGAGTTCACGCAACCATTCTGCCTCAACGGTTGCTGTGTCAAGTGCAGCTAGCTCGGCTTCCATGGTTGACCTCGTCAAAATGGTCTGCTTGCATGACCTCCATGATACCGCACCTCCACCAATAGTAAAGACATAACCACTGGTGGCATAAAGCTCGTCTGCATCAGATATCCAGTTCGAATCACTATATCCTTCAAGTACTGCATGCTGACCAGAATAGTGAATTCCATAACTCATTGTACCTTGCAGGTAGCGCATAACCCGCTCAAGTGCATGCCAATGATCAGTCCCGGGGTTTGACATGAACCTGCTCAATTTGCTCACAGCAAACGAGATATCGGGCCTTGTTGCACCAGCAAGATACATGAGTGAACCGACAATCTGAGAGTATCTCAATTGGTCTAAACCAATTCTCTTGTTCTTTCGCAGTGTCACACTGGGATCATAAGGTGTTGGAGAAGGTTTGCACTCAGAGAAGCCAAATCGCTTCAAAACCTTTTCAACATAGTGAGATTGCGAGAGAGTAATCCCACCATCTGCCTTAATCAGCTTGATGTTTAGAATCACATCAGCTTCTCCCAGATCTTTCATATCAAAACTCTTTGATAGAAAAGACTTGACTTCATTGATCACATCAATGTTTGTGCCAAATATCAATATATCATCAACATATAAGCACAATATAACTCCTTCGCCCCCACCACAGCGATAATATACACACCTGTCTGCCTCATTAATGGCAAAGCCTGCAGACGTTAGAGTCGTGTCAAACTTCTCATGCCACTGCTTTGGTGCTTGCTTCAGACCATACAGAGATTTCAATAACTTGCACACCTTGCTTTCTTGACCCTTTACTACAAATCCATCAGGCTGTTCCATATAGATTTCCTCGTCCAGCTCTCCATTAAGAAAAGTTGTCTTTACATCCATCTGATGAACAAGGAGACCATACGAGGCAGCCAAAGAAAGTAGTACTCGAATAGTGGTCATTCTAGCAACAGGTGAGTAAGTATCAAAGAAGTCTTCTCCTTCTTTCTGAGTATAGCCTTTAGCCACAAGCCTAGCCTTGTACTTTTCAATTGTACCATCAGGCTTGAGCTTCTTTTTAAACACCCACTTACAACCCACAGGTTTGCATCCATAGGGTCGATCAGTGACTTCCCACGTACCATTTGAAAGAATGGAGTCCATCTCATTATGAACTGCTTCTTTCCAATCATCTGCATCTGAAGATGCAAATGCTTCTGCAATGGTAGTAGGAGTATCGTCCACAAGGTACACAATGAAATCATCACCAAAGGATTTTTCAACCCTTTGTCTCTTGCTCCTTTTAGGAGCATCATTGTCATCCTCCTCTAGGACAATTTCATGTGGCTGTTCAAAACTCTCAATAGGTGTATTATGTTCAGGAGTTATCTCAGAAGAGTATCTAGAATTGCTACGAATGTCTTTCATTGGAAATATATGTTCAAAGAAAGTAGCATCACGTGATTCCATAATAGTATCAACATATACATCAGGAACTTCAGATTTAACTACTAAAAATCTATATGTTATGCTACACGAAGCATATCCAAGAAAGACACAATCCACTGTCCTTGGACCAAGCTTGCGCTTTTTATTAATTGGTACATTGACTTTCGCCATGCACCCCCAAGTGCGCAAGTATGAAAGTGATGGTTTTCTCCCAACCCACTTCTCATAAGGGGTTTTCTCTTCTTTGCCCATAGGAATTCTATTCAGAACATGACATGAAGTCAGGACTGCCTCCCCCCACCATGCCTTAGATAAACCACAAGTGTCTAACATGGCATTCACCAGGTCAGTCAACGTACGGTTTTTCCTTTCAGCAATCCTGTTTGACTCGGGTGAATAGGGAGGAGTCCTCTCATGAATAATGCCATGTTCTGCACAGAAATCGTCAAAGGCTTTGGGAAAGAACTCGCCACCACGATCTGATCTAAGACGTTTGATCTTTCTCTCTAGTTGGTTTTCAACTTCAGCCTTATAGATTTTAAAGTAGTCTAAAGCCTCATCTTTAGTTTTTAGCAAGTATACATAGCAAAATCTAGACGCATCATCAATCAATGTCATGAAGTATCTCTTACCACCCTTTGTCAACACACCATTCATCTCACAAAGATCAGAATGTATGAGTTCTAGAGGTGCCAGGTGTCTCTCCTCAGCAGCCTTGTGAGGCTTTCAAGGTTGCTTCGACTGCACACAACTATGGCACTTAGAACCTTTGACTATGGTGATATTCGGAATTAAACTCATGGTTGCAAGCCGAGACATAGAGCCAAAATTAATATGACACAAACGAGAATGCCAAATACTCGTAAGATCATCAGCATTAGCGCAAATATGGTTCACAGACTTATTATTGAAATCTAACAGAGAAAAGCGGAACAAGCCTCCACAGTCATTGCCTTTACCAATAAATTGTCCAGACTTAGACACAACTAATTTATTGGACTCCAAAACTACCTTGAACCCATCTCTACATAGAAGGGTTCCACTAACGAGATTCTTGTGTATAGAAGGGACATGATGCACGTTCTTCAGCTGCACGATCTTTCCTGAAGTAAACTTCAGATCCACCGTGCCAGTGCCATGAACAGAAGCATGTGACCCATTCCCCATTAGGACGGAAGAATCCCGGGCACCCTGATAAGAAGAGAACAAGTTAATGTCAGAACACACATGAACATTAGCACCAGTATCAAGCCACCAACTAGGTGATTGAAATACTGAGAAGATAAAAGGTAAATTACCATACCCTTTGTCTTCCTCATTGCTAGCGATCACTGTGTTGACATTGCCCTTTTTGCCACGGCGATCCGCTCGATCAGGACAATCCTTGGCAAAATGACCCGTTTCGCCACATGCGAAACATGTCAGTTCAGCCTTGTTCTTCTTCTTCTTGAAGTTGGTAGTTTTGTTGGGCTTGTTAGATTTTGGCTTTCCTTTGCCCTTGTTGTCGGTGTTTTGGGTCCGACTGCACACCCGGGGTTGTCCCTCAAGGTGTTTTAGGAGTAGGACGGTGTCGACAACTGTAGCAGAATGGTTCGTGCCGATCGCACGAGGGACAGTGGATAAGGTTTACAGGTTCGGGCCGCTTAGAGATGCGTAACACCCTATGTCCTGGTGAGTATGCTTGGTGAATGTGGTTACAAGAGAGCTCTCTGGATCGAGAATACAGAGAGTTGACGTGGGTGGCTAAGTAAAGGATCGATCGTTCTGAAGGGGTGCCCCCTAGGCCTTATATACTCGACCGTGGGGCAGTACACGTGGATAAGATAACAACAAGTAGCTAAAAGATAGTGAACCTCTTGAGATTATCCCTACGTAACCCTCGCCGACTTATCCTCGCATGGCTTCGTTGCATGGAGGCTCCAGCGCGGGAGAGTCGGATCTCTGTTGCGGTCATTCGCTCGACGCTGTGGGCCGTCCGGATTTGCACCAATCCGGCCTCATGTCGTTCTGCTTTGCTGGTTGTTTCTCCCCAGGCCCACGAAAGAATGACCTTACGATTTATTGGGCCCTTGGGCCTTTCGTGAGGTCCTTTACTCTTTTAGTGGACCCGGGGGATATCTATCCCCCACAAGCCCCCGATCTTTGGGTTAATTTAGAGGTAATCAACCCGAAGATCCCAGGTCCAGCTTGCAGGTAATTTGAAGAAAGATGGCTTCCTGTTGTCTTCTCCTGCTCCGATCACTCGTTGACCAAAACCTAGTTTCGTGCCTGTGCCTTAGAGGTCGGCATTCCAATTTGTAGGATTCTGAACTTCATTGGGTGCACCGGAGGTGCACCCAATGGGTGTAGCCCCCGAGCTTCGAGTAGATTTTAGAAAATAATCTACTCGAAGGTCTTCAGTAGAGATTATTTCCATTTGTGTTCATTCATTTTGGTTGAGGGTTGGCTTTTTTAATCTTGTCCCACGCTTTAGAAATCGGCACTATCTCGGCTTGGAATGATCATCCATGGGGTGCACCAGAGGTGCACCCAATGGGTGTAGCCCCCGACCTTCAAGTGGATTTTTGAGGATAATCCACTCGAAGGTCTTCCTTTTGTGTCCTTTTGCTGAAGATTATCCTTTCTGCTTGTAAAAAAGTTGGCATGATGTCATCCGCGCTATGTCATCAATATTATGCTTCAGAGGTCAGCATGTATTTTGTCTTTTGCAGCCGAGTTCGCAATCCATCCATATCTTGCTAGGTAGTGCAATTTATTTGCTCTGTGACTGATTGGACATTTGATGGACGTTCTCTGTCTAGTCTTCAAGTCATTTCTGTCGACCATATTTTGCACTCTACTGGCTATATTTGGCTTCCCTCTAACTCTCATTGATATCTCATTTTTGTCTTGAGGCATTCACTGCGTGCCCTGCACAGATGTGACCATTTTGAAAAATATACTGATAATTCCTGGGCGTCCCCCCCAATGGGTGTGGGCAAGGGACGTCTTGGTACGCTGAGTGTTTTAGCCGGCTGCTTCTGAGTAGTAATCTGATGTGACGGCGAGTGTAATCATATCCTTTGCGCTGTTGACTGGAGTCCCAATGGGTGTAGAGTTGCATGAAACGGCGTCAGCCGCCTGACGTGTCTTCAGACGGGTGGAAGTGCTTATTGAATGCTTTGCGACTGTTCAGTGACCGCGGTTGGAGGTGAGCGGTTGCCTTCTCCCTTTATAAATAACGTCGTTGCCTTTCTGGTTTTTTCACATCTCCTCGTTGTTCTTTACTGCTTCCTTCTCTTCTCTCCCGTCTGCTTCCGCCATGGGCAAGAGTAACAAGCGCAAGCGCGAACCGACTCCTCCATCGGAGGATTTCGGTGACTCGGAATACTCGGAGGAGGAGTTCTCCTCCGAGTCCGAGGGATCTCCGGCTCCTGTCTCTCCCCCGGCGTCGTCCGATGACTCGGACGACTCCTAGGGGATAGCCGCGGAAGTCTGGACATACATCCGGGCCGTCGAGCGCTCCGGGCTCGAGGGCTCGGATGAGTCGGAGTACTCCTCGGATGAGGAGGACTCGGACGGCGGCGGCGAGGACGAGGACGACGACGACGACGGTGGCGACGGCGACGGCAGCGGCAGCGGCAGGGGCAGCGGCGATGGCGGCAGGGACGGTGACGGCGGCGGCAGCAGGGGCAGCACCAAAGGCGGCAGCAGCAAGGGCAGCACCAAGGGCGGCGGCGGCAGCAGGGGCAGGGCCAGTGGCTAGACGCCACTGGTCTTCTTAGATATTAGTATAGTATAGTATAGTATAGTTAGAATAATGTAGTAGTAATGTAGAGTAGTATAGCGTAGTGTAGTAGTAGTAATGTAATGTAGTAATAGTAGGGGAGTATCAACTCGCGAAGAGTTGATTTGTAAGTTTATTAACTTCCCTTTGAATGAAAGAATGACGCTTGGCTTCTCTTTTGATGACTGTCCTGCTTACTTGTGAGTCTAATTCCTTTGAAAGAGTAAGTGAAATACTCGGGCATTGAACTGATGTTTTCTGAAATGGTTGCCGAGTAACTTTGTAGGTGGTGTCGGCGCTTGTAGAAGTAACTGCCGAGCAACTGAAAATTATGTCAGCGTTTTAGAGGCAACGCCGAGTGACTGAATATGATATCAACGTTTTAGAAGTAACATCGAGTGACTGGAGGTCGGCATCGGCATTTTAGAAGTAATGCCAAGCAACTGAACATGAAAACAGCGTTTTAGAGGCAACGCCGAATGACTGGAGGTCGACGTCGTCATTTTAGAAGTAATGTCGAGCGACTGAATACGAAATCAGCGTTTTAGAGGTAACGCTGAGTGACTGGAGGTCGACGTCGTCATTTTAGAAGTAATGCCGAGCGACTGAATACGAAATCAGCATTTTAGAGGCAACGCCAAGTGACTGGAGGTCGACGTCGGCATTTTAGAAGTAATGCCGAGCAACTGAATACGAAATCAGCGTTTTAGAAGCAACGCCGAGTGACTGGAGGTCGACGTCGGCATTTTAGAAGTAATGCCGAGCAACTGAATACGAAATCAGCGTTTTAGAAGCAACGCCGAGTGACGGCAGGCCGCCCGAGCCACTTTGAGGATGGCCGAGTGATGAGGTGGCGCATCGGTGTTCTGGGGATAACTGCCGGGTGACCACGTGGCACGCTGGCTTTGGAAATAACCACCGGGTGATGACTGGGCACTTTTTGAAACGGTATCTGGCTCGAGAATATCCCATAAGAGCTGCACTTTTAGCCGCCTTTGCTTTCCGTGCCCTAGTTCTTGCATTCCCGCTTCCGAATCCTCTCTGCCGCTCGCCTCCACTCTGCTTGCTGGTAGAATCGAGATGGCGCCCAAGAGGAAGACCGCGAGCTCGTCTGCTGTGGTGATTCCTCCAATCGATCCCAACAGCCAGTTGCCTTTTGCAGGTAACCACATGTCCATCATTTTCGAAGCTGAACTCCTCCACCTCATGTCCATCGGGGTTCTTCCTCCGCGGGAACTCTGTTCTTGGCGGATTTGCCACGGGACTACTGTCCCGACAGAGGATACCCACGAGTCTGTAGTTTACGCCCCTTTTCTTCTCCGCGGCCTTGGCCTTCCCATCTCTCCCTTTTTCCGCGGTCTCCTTGATTTCTACCACATTAACCTGACCCATCTGAACCCTAACTCAATTCTGCAAATCTCCATCTTTGTTCACTTATGCGAAGCCTTTCTTGGCGTGCTGCCGCATTTCGGCTTATGGAAATACCTGTATCATTGTCGCCCTGGGATGGCCGGGGGACAACATCAGTTGGTCGGAGGTGCCAGTTTGGAGATGCACCGCGGGCGGAAGACTGAGTATCTTGAGATTCCCCTTAAAGACAGTATTAAGGGGTGGCGTCTAGAGTGGTTCATAGTTGATAATTATGGAAATTCTCTCCCCTCCCGGTCGGGAAGACAGCCAGACGTTCGCACCCCAAGCTGGACCGAGTCTCCCACAGATGAGGAGGTAGCTGAGGCAGGTGTGTTGCTAGCTGAAGTTGGACTGCTGAAAGAGAGAGGTCTAACTGCTGAAGCTATGGTCACTGACTTTGTTTTCAAGAACATTCAGCCACTGAAAGATAGGGTCTACCTAGCTTATCTGTATCTAGGGCTAGCCGACTCAACTCGGGTTACCAACAGGAGAATCCCTTCTGCAGACTTGGTGAGCCGACTTGAAATGATTCTCAGGGGCAAGGTGTCCAATGTTGGTGCTCCAGTGGCGTACTCGGCCTGGAACTTGCCTCCTCCCAAAGCCTTCACCCTTTTCGTGTCAAATCCACCTGTGACTGATGGCAATTTGGGCCTTAGAGTGCGACCCTCTGCTGAAGAAGTCAGTGCTTTGGTTGATTCGCTTGGGGAGATTCCTGATGACGAACGGCAAGTCCATTTTGAGGTGCCCCTGAACCCTAGTGATGCAGATATAAATGCCATGCTTGATCTGCTAGCTGAGGATTCTTCCGACGCTGCTCCTGCTGGTACATTGGCAGTGGTGCCCCTCCTAGAGGTTGATACAACTTTGGATGTTCAGAAACCTGTCAGTACTCGCCCGAGGCGCCCTAGCCGAACCAATCAGCCTGAGCCTTCTGCTGATGAGCAAAAGAAGAAAAGAAGACGCCTCCGGCGAGTATCCAGTTTTGATGAGGACGCTGGTACCTCAGTTCCTGCTGCTGAAGAAGTGCCTGTGACTGGACTTACTGACGCTGACCCCAATGGGTGTACCCAAACTGCTACTGATCCCAATGTGGGTGCTCCACCTGTTGCTGATCCCAATGGGGGTGCTCCACCTGTTGCTGATCCCAATGGGGGTGCTGCTTGTGTTGTCGGTGTGGATGACGAGGGGGAAGAGAATGAGGTTCCTTTGACTCGAAAGAACAGTCGGCAGTTCATCGCCAGTGGTGAGAGTAGTGGAGTTCCCTCTCCTGCTTTGTCTGCCCTCATTGGTCTACAAGAACTGTCTCTGGCCAACTTTGATCAAACTCTTGAGGATATGGTCCCAGAGGACTTGTTATCGGAGCCAGTGGATGATGGTGTAATGGAGGCTTGTGCTGACGTGCCCGATGCTGGGTTGAGGTCATCCCGTGCCTCGTCGACCTTAGAGCGCGATCTTGAGGGCCGGGAGACTGACTTGAATCGTCCTGGTCCTATGGAGGTAGATGAGGGCCCCTCAACCTTAGAAGTGGTTACTGCAGAGAGCTTGGACCTCAAGAGTGGTGCTGTCACATGCCCAGCCCCCGAGGGTGTCGCCGGGGATGACTTAGCTCGGGTGGAGAGTGTAAGCCACTGCCCAGCCCCCGAGGGTGCTGCCGGGGATGATCCAGCTCAAATGGGCAGTGCCAACTATGACCCAGCCCCCGAGGATGCCCGAGCAGGGTCTCCTTCTTGTACCTCCATGGACGTTCACGCGGGATCTCCTCCACACTCTGGCTGTATGGTGGTAGCCCAGAATTTGGATCAGGGAGTCGCTTTAGAGGGCAGCGCCCCTGCTGACCGAGTGTTGGGCTCTGTTGAAGGTACTGAGTTGATCTCTGCTGATTCGTTGCAAACTGCTCCGGGTGGTGGCCCTACATCTGCTTATCAACTGATCTCTCCTGATTTGGGGATCCCTTCGTTCTTCTCCAACCTCCAGGTACTGTGATGTATTTTAACTTGACTTTTACATTGCCTAAACTGCTGTCGTCACACTCGTCTGTTTTCCTCATCAGGCTTTGTTGGATGGGATGGTGAGAGCACCTAGAGGGGGGGGTGAATAGGTGATCCTGTAAAAACTTCAAACTTAAGCCACAAACTTGTTAAGTGTTAGCACGATTATTGCCAAGTGGCTAAGGTGAAGTCTCAACAAAACACAATACCACAAGAGATCAAGACAGAGGTGACACGGTGGTTTATCCCGTGGTTCGGCCAAGCCAATGCTTGCCTACTTCCACGTTGTGGCGTCCCAATGGACGAGGGTTGCAATCAACCCCTCTCAAGCGGTCCAAAGACCCACTTGAATACCACGGTGTTTTGTTGTTCCTTTCACTATCCCGTTTGCAAGGAATCTCCACAAATTGGAGTCTCTTGCCCTTACAAGTATATGATCACAAAGAAGCACAGAGTAAGGGAGGGAAGCAACACACACAAATCCACAGCAAAAAACGCACACACGCGGCCAAGAATCGAGCTCACAAGACTATCTCAGAGTTCTCACTTAGAACAGAGCTCGAATCACTTAGAAACACAAACGAATGCGCAGAGACTTAGTGTGGATGATCAGGAATGCTCAAGAGTTGCTTGTGTGTCTCCTCCATGCGCCTAGGGGCTCCTTTTATAGCCCCAAGGCAGCTAGGAGCCGTTGAGAGCAAATCCGGAAGGCCATCCTTGCCTTCTGTCGTCGGGGGCACCGGACAGTCCGGTGCACACCGGACACTGTCCGGTGCCCGATTTGTTTCCTTATCTGGCGCTGCCGACCGTTGCAGCCCGTTGGAGATCTGCGAGCCGTTGGCGCACCGGACAGTCCGGTGCCGTCTTCCGACCGTTGGCTCGGCCACGTGTCTCGCGCGGATTGCGCGGCCGACCGTTGGCCCTGGCCGACCGTTGGCTCACCGGACAGTCCGGTGCACACCGGACAGTCCGGTGAATTTTAGCCGTACGCCGTCGGCGAATTCCCGAGAGCGGCCAGTTCGAGCCGAGTCAGCCTGGTGCACCGGACACTGTCCGGTGCACACCGGACAGTCCGGTGCTCCAGACCGAGCTGGGACTTGGCTGCACACAGCCAAGTCATTCTCTCCCCTTTTCTCTTTTTCTTCTTTCTGTTTCTAACACTTAGACAAATATGTTAGTCCACAAAACCAATGTACTAAGGCTTAGAAACATACCTTTACTTCATGATTTGCACCTTGTTCATCCATGTACACAAATTCACAATTAAACACATGTGTTGGCACTCAATCACCAAAATACTTAGAAATGGACCAAGGGCACATTTCCCTTTCAATCTCCCCCTTTTTGGTGATTTATGCCAACACTACATAAAGCAACTAGAACAAGTGCAAACTCACTTCAAATAAAATAAATTTAAGTTTTATTCAATTTTGGCATATATGGATCATCCTTTGCCACCACTTGGTTTGTTTTTGCAAATCAAACTCAAATCTCTATCTCTAAGTTAAACACACATGTTTAAGCAAAAAAAAAAGTCATTCCAAAAGAGATTGATCAAAGATTTCAAAAACTCCCCCTTTTTCCCATAAACAATACTTCTCCCCACAAGAAGCCAACTTTTGACAAGAGAGACAACATAAGAATTTTGACAAACCAAAAACTCTATTCTATTATTTTCAAAATCTCTCAAGTGGTAGCTGATCCATTTATTGCTTTGGCCTTTATTTTCTCCCCCTTTGGCATCAAGCACCAAAACGGGATCAATCTTGGCCCTTTAAACCCCATTGCCTCACCAAAATCTTCAATTAAGAGCAAATGGCAATAAGAGTTAATGAGATGGACTTGGAATAAGTTACCCCTCATCGGAGTGCAGTGGAAGTCTTTCATGGTCCAAGTCCACCTTTTCCCTTTCAATTCTCCTTTGAGACTAAAACAGGCAAACTCAAGCATATGGTTAGTCTCAATGGGTCAAGTTGTAACACGTCTCCCCCTAAACATGTGCATCACTTTGCAACGGACTTGTGAGGTCCAGGGAGTGTTTGTACAACTTGAGCACCATAATAAGCAACAAAATGCAGAATGAACGTGATCAAAGGCATAAATACATGTATGCTATATTTCAATCCAAGTTCCGCGAATCTAAGACATTTAGCTCACTACGCAGCCTGCAAAAGGTCTTCTCATCTAAAGGCTTGGTAAAGATATCGGCTAGCTGGTTCTCGGTGCTAACATAAAACACTTCGATATCTCCCTTTTGCTGGTGGTCTCTCAAAAAGTGATGCCGGATGTCAATGTGCTTTGTGCGGCTGTGCTCAACAGGATTTTCCGCTATTCGGATAGCACTCTCATTGTCACATAGGAGTGGGACTTTGCTCAGATTGTAGCCAAAGTCCCTGAGGGTTTGCCTCATCCAAAGTAGTTGCGCGCAACACTGACCTGCGGCAACGTACTCGGCCTCAGCGGTGGATAGGGCAACGGAGGTTTGTTTCTTAGAGTTCCATGACACCAGGGACCTTCCTAAGAATTGGCACGTCCCCGATGTACTCTTCCTATCGACCTTACATCCAGCATAGTCGGAATCTGAGTACCCAATTAAGTCAAAGTTAGACCCCTTTGGATACCAGATCCCGAAGCAAGGCGTAGCGACTAAATATCTAAGAATTCGCTTCACCGCCACCAAGTGACACTCCTTAGGATCGGATTGAAATCTAGCACACATGCATACGCTAAGCATAATATCCGGTCTACTAGCACATAAATAAAGTAAAGACCCTATCATTGACCGGTATGCCTTTTGATCAACGGACTTACCTCCTTTGTTGAGGTCGGTGTGTCCGTCGGTTCCCATCGGCGTCTTTGCGGGCTTGGCGTCCTTCATCCCAAACCTCTTTAGCAGATCTTGCGTGTACTTCGTTTGGGAGATGAAGGTGCCGTCCTTGAGTTGCTTCACTTGGAACCCAAGGAAGTAGTTCAACTCGCCCATCATCGACATCTCGAATTTCTGCGTCATCACCCTGCTAAACTCTTCACAAGACTTTTGATTAGTAGAACCAAATATTATGTCATCGACATAAATTTGGCACACAAACAAATCACCATTACAAGTCTTAGTGAAAAGAGTTGGATCGGCTTTCCCAACCTTGAAAGCATTAGCAATTAAAAAATCTCTAAGACATTCATACCATGCTCTTGGGGCTTGCTTAAGTCCATAGAGCGCCTTAGAGAGCTTACACACGTGTTCGGGGTACCGCTCATCCTCGAAGCCAGGGGGTTGCTCCACGTACACCTCCTCCTTTATTGGCCCGTTGAGGAACGCGCTCTTCACATCCATTTGGTACAACCTGAAAGAATGGTGAGCGGCATATGCTAGCAAGATACGAATGGACTCTAGCCTAGCCACAGGAGCAAAAGTCTCCTCAAAGTCCAAACCTGCGACTTGGGCATAACCTTTTGCCACAAGTCGAGCCTTGTTCCTCGTCACCACCCCGTGCTCGTCCTGTTTATTGCGGAACACCCACTTGGTTCCCACAACATTTTGCTTGGGACGAGGCACCAGCGTCCAAACTTCGTTGCGCTTGAAGTTATTAAGTTCCTCCTGCATGGCCAACACCCAATCCGGATCTAGCAAGGCCTCCTCTACCCTGAAAGGCTCAATAGAGGAGACAAAAGAGTAATGTTCACAAAAATTAACTAATCGAGACCGAGTAGTTACTCCCTTGCTAATGTCACCCAGAATTTGGTCGACGGGATGATCCCTTTGAATCATCGCTCGAACTTGGGTTGGAGGTGCCGGTTGCGCTTCTTCCTCCATCACGTGATCATCTTGTGCTCCCCCTTGATCACACGCCTCCTTTTGATGAACCTGTTCATCGTCTTGAGGTGGGGGATGCACCGTCGTTGAGGAAGAAGGTTGATCTCGTTCATCTTGTTCCTGTGGCCGAACATCTCCAATCGCCATGGTTCGTATAGCGGCCGTTGGAACATCTTCTTCATCTACATCATCACAATCAACAACTTGCTCTCTTGGAGAGCCATTAGTCTCATCAAATACAACGTCGCTAGAGACTTCAACCAAACCCGATGATTTGTTGAAGACCCTATACGCCTTTGTATTTGAATCATAACCTAATAAAAACCCTTCTACAGCTTTGGGAGCAAACTTAGAATTTCTACCCTTCTTCACTAGAATGTAGCACTTGCTCCCAAAAACACGAAAGTACGATACATTGGGTTTGTTACCGGTTAGTAGCTCATATGACGTCTTCTTGAGGAGGCGGTGAAGGTAGACCCTGTTGATGGCGTGGCAAGCCGTGTTCACGGCTTCCGACCAAAAGCACTCGGGGGTCTTGAACTCTCCAAGCATCGTCCTCGCCATATCGATTAGCGTCCTGTTCTTCCTCTCTACCACACCATTTTGTTGTGGTGTGTAGGGAGCGGAGAACTCGTGCTTGATCCCTTCCTCCTCAAGAAACTCCTCCACTTGAAGGTTCTTGAACTCGGACCCGTTGTCGCTCCTAATCTTCTTCACCTTGAGCTCAAACTCATTTTGAGCTCTCCTGAGGAAGCGCTTGAGGGTCCCTTGGGTTTCAGACTTATCCTGCAAAAAGAACACCCAAGTGAAGCGGGAAAAGTCATCAACAATAACTAAACCATACTTACTTCCTCCTATGCTTAGATAGGCGACGGGTCCGAAGAGGTCCATATGCAGCAGCTCCAGAGGTCTTGACGTGGTCATCACATTCTTGCTGTGATGTGCTCCTCCAACTTGTTTACCTGCCTGACAAGCTGCACAAGGTCTATCTTTTTCGAAATAAACATTGGTTAGACCTATCACGTGTTCTCCCTTTAGAAGCTTGTGGAGATTCTTCATCCCCACATGTGCTAAGCGGCGATGCCACAGCCAGCCCATGCAAGTCTTAGCCATTAAGCATGCATCTAGACCGGCCTCTTCTTTTGCAAAATCAACTAAGTAAAGCTTGCCGTCTAGTACACCCTTAAAAGCTAGTGAACCATCACATCTTCTAAAGACAGACACATCTACATTTGTAAATAAACAATTATATCCCATTTGACATAATTGACTAACAGATAGCAAATTGTATCCAAGACTCTCCACTAGGAATACATTTGATATAGAATGCTCATTAGAAATTGCAATTTTACCTAACCCTTTTACCTTGCCTTGATTCCCATCACCGAATATAATTGAATCTTGGGAATCCTTATTTTTGACGTAGGAGGTGAACATCTTCTTCTCCCCCGTCATATGGTTTGTGCATCCGCTGTCGATAATCCAGCTTGAACCCCCGGATGCATAAACCTGCAAGGCAAATTTAGGCTTGGGTCTTAGGTACCCAACTCATGTTGGGTCCTGCAAGGTTAGTACAAATATCCTTAGGGACCCAAATGCAAGATTTATCTCCCTTGCATCTAGCCCCTAATTTCCTAGCAACTACCTTCTTACCCTTTCTACAAATAGCAAAAGGAGCATTACAAGCATAATAAATGGTAGAAGGTTCATTCACTACTTTCCTAGGAGCATGAATAACATTCCTTCTAGGTACATGAGCAATATCTCTCCTAGGCATATGTACAACATTTCTCCTACACATATCTCTATCATGCTTATAAGAAGAACTAGAAGCAAACATGGCATGAGAATCATAAACATGTGAATCAAAATGATTATAAGCATTTCTAGCATGTCTCCTATCATAATACATAAAAGCATGATTCTTTTTAGCATTACTAGCCATAGGGGCCTTCCCCTTCTCCTTGACGAAGATGGGAGCCTTATGGCTTGTTAAGTTCTTGGCTTCCCTCTTGAAGCCAAGCCCATCCTTAATTGAGGGATGTCTTCCAATTGTATAGGCATCCCTTGCAAATTTTATCTTTTCAACTTCACTCTTGCTAGTCTTAAGTTGGGCATTAAGACTAGCCACTTCATCTTTTAGTTTTGAAATTGAAACTAAATGTTTGCTACAAGTGTTAACATCAAAATCCTTACACCTAGTGCAAATTGTAACATTTTCAACACAAGACTTAGATTTATTTGTTACTTCTAATTTAGCATTTAAATCATGGTTAACACTTTGTAAAGTAGCAATGGTTTCATGACAAGAAGATATTTTACTAGAAAGTACTTCATTTCTTTTCACTTCTAAAGCATATGATTTTTGTGCCTCTACAAACTTATCATGTTCATCATACAATAAATCCTCTTGCTTTTCTAAAAGCCTATCCTTTTCATTCAAAGCATCAATCAATTCATTGATTTTATCTATTTTAGATCTATCTAAGCCCTTGAACAAACATGAATAATCTATGTCATCATCACTAGACTCACTATCACTCGAAGAAGCATAAGTGGAGTCTTGAGTACTTACCTTCTTCTCCCTTGCCATAAGACAAGTAAGACGCTCGTTGGGGAAGAGAGCCGATTTGTTGAAGGCAAGTGGCGGCGAGTCCTTCGTTGTCGGAGTCGGAGGAGGAGCAATCTGAGTCCCACTCCTTTCCTAGATGCGCCTCGCCCTTTGCCTTCTTGTATTGCTTCTTCTTCTCTCTTTTGTTCCCCTTTTCCTGGTCACTTTCATTATCGGGACAGTTAGCGATAAAATGACCAAGCTTACCGCATTTGAAGCATGAGCGCTTCCCCTTGGTCTTGGTCTTGCTTGGCTGCCCCTTGCGACCATTTAGCGCCGTCTTGAATCTTTTAATGATGAGAGCCATCTCTTCATCATTAAGGCCAGCCGCCTCAATCTGTGCCACCTTGCTAGGTAGCGCCTCCTTGCTTCGTGTTGCCTTGAGAGCAAGGGGTTGCGGCTCGTTGATCGGACCGTTCAACGCTTCGTCGACGTATCTTGCCTCCTTGATCATCATCCGCCCGCTTACGAATTTTCCAAGCACTTCCTCGGGCGTCATCATCGTGTACCTGGGATTCTCACGAATATTGTTCACGAGATGAGGATCAAGTACGGTAAAGGACCTGAGCATTAGGCGGACGACATCGTGATCCGTCCAACGCGTGCTTCCGTAGCTCCTTATTTTGTTGATAAGGGTCTTGAGCCGGTTGTACGTCTGAGTTGGCTCCTCTCCCTTATCATGGCGAAACCGTCCAAGCTCGCCCTCCACCAACTCCATCTTGGTGAGCATGGTGATGTCGTTCCCCTCGTGAGAGATCTTGAGGGTGTCCCATATCTGCTTGGCATTGTCCAAGCCGCTCACCTTATTGTACTCTTCCCTGCACAAAGATGCTAAGAGAACAGTAGTAGCCTGTGCATTTTTATGAATCTGTTCATTTATAAGCATAGGGCTATCCGAGCTATCGAATTTCATTCCGTTCTCCACAATCTCCCATATGCTAGGATGGAGAGAGAATAAGTGACTACGCATTTTGTGACTCCAAAATCCGTAGTCCTCCCCATCGAAGTGTGGAGGTTTGCCAAGAGGAATGGAAAGCAAATGCGAATTCGAACTATGTTGAATACGGGAATAATCAAATGAAAAGTTCGAATTGACCGTCTTCCTATAGTCGTTGTCGTCGTCCTTTTGGGAAGAAGTGGATTCATCACTATCGTCGTAGTAGATGATCTCCTTGATACGCCTCGTCTTCTTCTTCTTCCCTTCCTTTCGTCTATGGCCCGAGCCGGAGTCGGTAGGCTTGTCGTCCTTCGGCTCGTTGACGAAGGTCTCCTTTTCTTTGTCGTTGATCACAATACCCTTCCCCTTAGGATCCATCTATTCGGGCGGTTAGTCCCTTTGTGAATAGAACGGCTCTGATACCAATTGAGAGCACCTAGAGGGGGGGGTGAATAGGTGATCCTGTAAAAACTTCAAACTTAAGCCACAAACTTGTTAAGTGTTAGCACGATTATTGCCAAGTGGCTAAGGTGAAGTCTCAACAAAACACAATACCACAAGAGATCAAGACAGAGGTGACACGGTGGTTTATCCCGTGGTTCGGCCAAGCCAATGCTTGCCTACTTCCACGTTGTGGCGTCCCAACGGACGAGGGTTGCAATCAACCCCTCTCAAGCGGTCCAAAGACCCACTTGAATACCATGGTGTTTTGTTGTTCCTTTCACTATCCCGTTTGCAAGGAATCTCCACAAATTGGAGTCTCTTGCCCTTACAAGTATATGATCACAAAGAAGCACAGAGTAAGGAGGGAAGCAACACACACAAATCCACAGCAAAAAACGCACACACGCGGCCAAGAATCGAGCTCACAAGACTATCTCAGAGTTCTCACTTAGAACAGAGCTCGAATCACTTAGAAACACAAACGAATGCGCAGAGACTTAGTGTGGATGATCAGGAATGCTCAAGAGTTGCTTGTGTGTCTCCTCCATGCGCCTAGGGGCTCCTTTTATAGCCCCAAGGCAGCTAGGAGCCGTTGAGAGCAAATCCGGAAGGCCATCCTTGCCTTCTGTCGTCGGGGGCACCGGACAGTCCGGTGCACACCGGACACTGTCCGGTGCCCGATTTGTTTCCTTATCTGGCGCTGCCGACCGTTGCAGCCCGTTGGAGATCTGCGAGCCGTTGGCGCACCGGACAGTCCGGTGCACACCGGACAGTCCGGTGCCGTCTTCCGACCGTTGGCTCGGCCACGTGTCTCGCGCGGATTGCGCGGCCGACCGTTGGCCCTGGCCGACCGTTGGCTCACCGGACAGTCCGGTGCACACCGGACAGTCCGGTGAATTTTAGCCGTACGCCGTCGGCGAATTCCCGAGAGCGGCCAGTTCGAGCCGAGTCAGCCTGGCGCACCGGACACTGTCCGGTGCACACCGGACAGTCCGGTGCTCCAGACCGAGCTGGGACTTGGCTGCACACAGCCAAGTCATTCTCTCCCCTTTTCTCTTTTTCTTCTTTCTGTTTCTAACACTTAGACAAATATGTTAGTCCACAAAACCAATGTACTAAGGCTTAGAAACATACCTTTACTTCATGATTTGCACCTTGTTCATCCATGTACACAAATTCACAATTAAACACATGTGTTGGCACTCAATCACCAAAATACTTAGAAATGGCCCAAGGGCACATTTCCCTTTCAGATGGCTAGCCAGCTGAGGCTTCAGGGTGCTTCCACCCCAGAGGTAGCTTCATCTCTTGCATGTTGGAATCCAGTGTCACTTCAACGTCGCGTCTCTGAATTGGAGGCAACCAACGCTGGTTAGTGATTTTTTGCTTCTCTATGCCTTCGCTGTGGACTGCCTTACCTTCTGACCCCATTTTGTTTGATTATCTCTCGTTAGGAGTGACCCGGCAGATTTCAATTCTTGAGAAAAAACACTCTCGAGATCTGGCCGAATTGGCTCAGCGGTGCACTGACTTTGAGGAGCAGTACTCTCAGGGCCAAATTGAATTGGGTCAAGTCTCTGCTGCCTTGGATGACGCCAATGCCCTGAATTCTTCCCTTCATGCTCAGCTTGATTCTGAAAAGGTAATATACAAAACTGTGCCTTGCCTCGCTGTTCTCCTATTACTTGCTTGGTTTTTGAAGGAGCTGACTTTTGCTCGCAGGAAGAAAAGCGTATCCTTGCTGCTTCTCGTGACAATCTTGACAGGTTGTATCGTGATTCTAGCAATTCGCTGACTATCTTGGAGAGAAGTCATCGCTTCACCATGGAAGAATTAGACCTCCAACGTTGTAAGCTGCAGGAATCCATGGATGAGGTAACCCCGGCTCAAGCAGTTGATATCGGCAAAGGATGCTATTATCAAAGAACTCCGAGCTTCCAAAAAATCCATTGCCCAGGAGTTAGAGACTGCTCGACTGGCTGCTAAAGTCGCTGAAGAAACTTCTGTTACTCTCAAGGCCCAGCGCGACAGAGCCATGGATAAGGCTATTCGGGCAGGACGAATATTGATGAGGAGGACCCGGCGTGGTTGTTCCTGAAGACATAAGAGCTGATGTGAATGCTGCCCCTGATTCCTCGAGTCGCCCTTCTTCGTCGGTCGCTCCTGAGAAAGACTTTGCAAAATAAAGAAAAACTTTTGCGTGCTTTGAGTGCGCGGTTAGCATAATCGAGTATTTGTCAGAGGACATTAGTTCGGCACTCGAATGATATAATGACTTTCTTATTGTATCAGAATTCATCAGTTCGTAAATTTATAGTAATGAAATGACGCATGATGATTATGAAATTCGTTTGTGGGATATGGAAGTCATCCCCTGAATTGTAAAGGCATGTTGCATCGGCTTAAATCGCCACTGACTTTTAGCGATGGCTCCATTAGTAGGGCATAGTGGTCACCCTGAGTTAAGTAGGCGTGAGCATGTTGTACTGCCTTAAATCGTCGCGACTTAAGTCGATTGCTCCGTTAGTAGGGCATAGTGGTCACCCTGAGTTAAGTAAGCGTGAGCATGTTGCACCGCCTTAAGTCGTCGCCGACTTAAGTCGATTGCTCCGTTAGTAGGGCATAGTGGTCACCCTGAGTTAAGTAAGCGTGAGCATGTTGCACCGCCTTAAGTCGTCGCCGACTAAGTCGATTGCTCCGTTAGTAGGGCATAGTGGTCACCCTGAGTTAAGTAAGCGTGAGCATGTTGCACCGCCTTAAGTCGTCGCCGACTTAAGTCGATTGCTCCGTTAGTAGGGCATAGTTGGTCACCCTGAGTTAAGTAAGCGTGAGCATGTTGCACCACCTTAAGTCATCGCCGACTTAAGTCGATTGCTCCGTTAGTAGGGCATAGTGGTCACCCTGAGTTAAGTAAGCGTGAGCATGTTGCACCGCCTTAAGTCGTCGCCGACTTAAGTCGATTGCTCCGTTAGTAGGGCATAGTGGTCACCCTGAGTTAAGTAAGCGTGAGCATGTTGCACCGCCTTAAGTCGTCGCCGACTTAAGTCGATTGCTCCGTTAGTAGGGCATAGTGGTCACCCTGAGTTAAGTAAGCGTGCAAGTCAATCGTAAATGAACTGAGTATCCTTGAAACCTCTTTTTTATTGATGACATATTTCCACTTTACAGAGTACATCATCATCCCAGCAGTTTTGAGATACAGCTAGGGATAAAACTTTCTGAGGTGTTCTATGTTCCAGGAGTTCCCAACTTCTGTGCCATCCATCTGAGTGAGGCGATACGATCCGGGCCGAGTGACTTCTGCTACCACGAAGGGCCCTTCCCATAAGGGTGATAACTTGTGTCGTCCCTCCCCCGTTAGAATTCGGCGGAGGACGAGATCTCCTGCTGAGAAGAATCGTTGTCGCACGGCCTTGTCGTGATAGCGCCTTAGAGTCTGCTGGTACCTTGCTGATTGGATTACTGCGTTTAGCCGTTCTTCCTCAAGTACATCTATGTCCTCCAGCCTAGTGGCCTCAGCTTCTGCTATGCTTTCGAAGATCAACCTTGGCGCCCCCAAACTTGAGATCAGCAGGTAGCACTGCTTCCGACCCATAGACCATGAAGAAAGGAGTGTTTCCATGCAAGGCTCGGCTAGGTTGGGTTCTTAGGCTCCAAACGACATAGGGCAATTCCCTTATCCACTTTCCTGCGAATTTTTCATTCTTATCGAAGACCTTTTTTCCTGAGTGCCTCCAATATCATCCCGTTGGCTCGCTCAACCTGCCCGTTGGCTCTTGGATGGGCTACAGATGCATACTTGATCTGAATGCTCTTTTGCTCGCAGAAGTCAAAGAATTTCTGAACTTGTGAAGTTGGATCCTAAATCAGTTATGATGCTGTTTGGTATCCCGAATCTGAATTATGTCTTGTATGAATTCCACGGCCCTTAGCAGAGGTTAAAGAGGCAATGGGCTTGAACTCTATCCATTTAGTGAATTTATCAATTGCTACCAATACATGAGTGTATCCCCCTTGAGCTTTCTTGAAAGGTCCAATCATATCAGTCCCCAGCATGCGAAAGGCCAAGTTACTGGTATGGTCTGCAGTTGCTGTGCTGGCATGTGTTGTTGCTTTGACAAGTATTGGCAGGCTTCGCACCTCTGAACTAACTCGGCTGCATCGTTCTTTGCTGTTGCCAATAGAAATCCTGACCTGAAGACCTTCCCGACTAGTGTTCTGGAGGCTGCATGTATTCCACATTGCCCAGCATGGACCTCCTCCAGAAGTTGCTTCCCAGTGGACGGGAGAATGCACCTCATGAGGACGCCTGATGCACCCTCTTCTGTATAATGTCTCCCCAATAAGTGTATAGTGAGCCGACTGTCTTGCGATGCGCTCTGCCGAATTCTTGTCGTCTGGTTCTTCTTCAATCTTTATATACTTAATGATCGGCCTTCTCCAGTCATCAGGGTCTGACTCGGGTTGATCTATGATGTTGCACTCTTCTGTTTGATCCATTGAGATACTTGGCTGCAGAATTTCTTGCACGAAAACTCCGGGTGGACCTGAGTTCGACTGGACCCTAGCTTGGACAGTACATCGGCTGCTGTGTTCCGATCTCTTTCTACATGATGAAATTCCAGACCCTCGAATTGATCTTCCAGCTTTCGGACGACAGTGCAGTATTTTCCCATTGAATCGCTTGAGCAATCCCACTCCTTGTTTATCTGGCTGATGACTACCAGAGAGTCTTCGTATACCATTAATCTTTTGACGCCCAACGATATGGCAATGTTCAATCCATGGATCAAAGCTTCATACTCGGCTGCATTGTTGGAGGCCGGGAATAGCAACTGGAGGGCGTACTTGAGGTGTTTGCCTCCAGGTGTAGTGAAGAGAATCCCTGCTCCTGCTCCCTGCAGCTTCAGTGAGCCATCAAAATACATTCGCCATACTTCTGCAGTCTCCGGGTTGTCTGGTACTTGTTGTTTCGGTCACTCTGATACGAAATCAACCAGTGCTTGGGTTTTGATGGCAGTGCGAGGTCGGAACTCGATGTCATGAGATCCCAGCTCACAAGCCCACTTGGCTATTCGACCGATGGCTTCCTTGTTGTGAAGAATATCCCTATTGGAAAACTTGTAACTACTATGACTTTGTGGTCGTCAAGTAGTGACGCAGCTTGCGGGCAGTTAGAAGTACTGCGTATAATAGCTTCTGAACTTGAGGGTACTTTTTCTTTGAGGGGCCTAGGACTTCACTAATGAAGTAAACAGGATGTTGTACTAGATAGGCATGTCCTTCTTCTACTCGCTCGACTACCAACGCGGTGCTTACCACGTGAGTCGTGCAAGAGATATACAGTAGCAAATCTTCAGCTGGTTGAGTTGACGTAGCTCGCCGGGGTGGTTTCAGTACTGGTGGTTTTGTCAAGAATTTTTTCAGAGCATCTAGAGCTTCTTGTGATTCTGAAGTCCATTGAAACTTATCCACCTTCTGAGTAACTTGTAAAATGGCAAACCTTTTCTCCTAGCCTGGATATAAATCTGCTCAGAGCTGCCATACATCCAGTAAGTCGCTGAACCTTCTTTTGCGATCGAGGTGCTTCCATCTTCATGATAGCTTCAATCTTATCTGGATTAGCCTCAATTCCCCGGTGGCTGACGATAAACCCGAGCAACTTTCCTGCTGGTACCCCAAAAACACATTTTCTCGGGATTAAGCTTTCCATCTATACCGCCTCAGACTGTTGAAAACCAGTTGTAAGTCTTCGATGATGTTTTTTGAGTCCTGTGTTTTGATTACCACGTCATCCACGTAGGCCTCCACACGCTTGCCCAGTGATCGGCTAAGCATGTTTGAATGGCTCTCTGGTAAGTTGCTCCAGCGTTTTTGAGGCCAAACGGCATGGAGGTATAACAGAAAGCACCAAACGGAGTAATGAATGCAGTTTTTTCCTTCATCTTCCTTTGCCAGACTAATCTGATGGTATCCAGAATAGCAATCCAGGAAAGACAGCATAGAAACATCCAGCGGTGGAGTCCACCACCTGATCTATCCTCGGGAGCCCGAAAGGATCCTTCGGACAGTGTTTGTTGAGATCAGTATAATCAACACATGCGCCAATCCACTTTATTCTTTTTGAGTACAAGAACAGGGTTGGCTAACCACTCGGGATGTAACACTTCTCTAATGAATTCAGCCACGACCAAGCGAGCTAACTCGGTGCGAATGGCCTCTCCCTTGTCGGGCGTGAAACGACGTAGTTTTTGCCGAATCGGCCTTGCCTGGGGATAGACCTTCAGTTTGTGCTCGGCCAGTTCTCTTGGGACTCCCGGCATATCCGCAGGTTGCCATGCGAATACATCTCGGTTATCTTGCAGAAACCGGACGAGCGCGCTTTCCTATTTGTCATCCAAGCTGAGCTGATGATAGCCGTCTTGCGCTCATCAGCGAACCCCAGGTTGATTCTCTTGGTTTCTTCAGTCGGCCGCATAGAGGTCGCGGTCTGAGCTTCGCTTGCCGGTACCGCGAGGTCCTCCTCAGGCTTAGAGTTCGCCAGTGTGGAAGGAACCGTCGATGGCTTGGCGGTGAGGGCTGCTTGAATAGCCACTCGGAAACACTCTGCGGCGCCTTGGAAGTCGGCGCGCACAGTTATGATCCCTTGCGGTCCTGGCATCTTCAGTATCGTGTATGTGTAATGCGGAATGGCCATGAACTTGGCCAATCCAGGCCTCCCGATGATGGCGTTGTACCCGCAGTCGAAGTTCGCCACTTCAAACCTCAGGAAACTCGGTTCTGTAGTTCTCCGGAGTTCCGAAGGTGACTGGCATGTAGATGTGGCCCAGCGGGTATTCCCCTTCTGTCGGCACGATGCCGAAGAAAGGAGTGTCCGACTCGTGGAGCTCTTTGAGGTGAACTCCCAAGCCTTGGAGTGTCCGGGGGAAGGTGACGTTGATGCTGCTCCCCCCGTCCACTAACACCTTCTTCACCCGGCTCTCTCGGATCACCGGATCGATGAGAAGCGGGTATTTGCCCGGATGGTCGAAGTTGAGCCATTGATCTGCTCGAGTGAAGGTGATCGGGTGCTCCGACCACCGGTATGGGCAGGAGGGCCGGTGGGTCGCCACCAGTATCTGGCGATCGTTGAGCTTTTGCTGTCTTCTGTTCTCCTGCGATCCGTGTCCGCCGAAGACGTTGACTCCCTGTCAACGCGTGGGAAAGCTCCTCCCCCCTCCTCCTGCTGATGGGGTTGTCGTGGTTCATCTGGTCCTCCCCTCGGCGGAGGAGGAGGTAGAGGTTGGAAGGGTCGGCCGTGTCCGATGGAATGCTTGAAGTCTCGGCAGTTACGAAGAGTGTGGCGCATGTCCTTGTGGTACGGGCACTGGGCGTCGAGGATGTCGTCCAACGTGCGTTCGCCTCCACGAGGTCCTCCTCGGGCGCGAGAGGCAGGTGGTCCGGCGGCGTGCACTTCTTCGCGAGGCCTCTTCTCCCATCGTTTGTCGGGTTGCTGGTTCGTGTCGCGTCGTGGTGCTGCCGGTGCGGGCTTGCTCCTCCGATGAGGTCCTGGGCCCGCTCGTCGGCGGTGATGTAGAGGTCGGCTTCTCGGAACAGCTCCTCGGAGGTAGTCGGTGCCTTCTGTAGTATGGCTCGGACGAAAGCCGAGTCATTGGATCCTCTGTAGAAGTCCTCGATCATGGCCGCCTCCGTGACCTCGGGGATACGATTTCTCATGGTCTGAAACCTTTGAGGTACGACCGGAGAGTCTCATCCCCCGGCGCTTGATGGATTTGAGGTCCCACGGTTGCGCCGGCTTGTCAGAGAGGGACTGGAAGTTGGCGATGAAGCGTCGACTGAAGTCGCCCCAGACGTCGATGCAGTGTCGGGGTAGATGTCGCAGCCATTGCAGCGCGTCTTGCCCAAGGACAATGGGTAAGTACGCGGTCATCACGTCTTCGGATGCCCCAGCAGCTCGAGCAGCGGTGGTGTAGACGGCTAGCCAACCCCCTGGATCCTGCTTAGGTTCATATTTGTCTACATTGGATACCTTGAAGTTGGGAGGCCATTGGATGGCCCTAAGGCGCGGAGTAAGAGCGGACACTCCGCACGTGTCCTCCTGTCGTCGGGGACGATGTCCGTCCCGGGAGGGGAGTTGTGATTGTGGTTCCTCGACCATCCCCGGGTGGTTCCGCCAGTTGAGGCCGTTGCCGACTCAGTTCCGGTGGCTTGGCTCTGAGTCGGGATGCCATGATCCCTGTCGTACTCCTCCCGACGACGAATCTCGTTCTCATGCCGCCGCTCGCGCGAAGCATTGATGGAGCTTCGCGCGTCTCGGCGACTGTTGATGGCGTGTCGTAGATCGTTCGGCGGGTGAGCAAGCGGTAGAAGATGGTTGGCCGCCTGGGTGAACAGTCGTCGGTAGCCCTCGGCGTCAGGAGTCCGAGGAAGTCCATCAGCTATCCGAGCCAATACCCCTCCGACTTCGCTCGGCGTGTTCATAGCTCGGGCAAAGTCGGGATTCAGGTTGCGCCCGAAGAATGGATTCTCCCGGCGCTGCCTTGCATCTTGCTTAGCCTGTTCCTGAGCTCGTCGGCGATCACGTCGTCGGGAGTTCCTTCGTTCTCTGAAGACGCGTTCTTCCGAAGTTTCTCCTATCTCCGAGACCTCGTCTCGCGAGACAGGCTGCTCCGGATTCCGCTCTCCGGTCGCATGATGTCGTCGAACATTCCTGCGCCGGTTCCTCCGTCGTCGGGACTCTCGTTGAGGCGGTTCCTCCCCGGGTACGGTCGGCTCGTCGTCGGAGACGATAGGCGACTCCACTCTCCCGATGAAGAGGACGTCGGGGTAGAATGGTGCTGCTATCGTGGTGACTTTCTTCCTGTTCTCCTTTGAGGCATGGGGAACGGAAAGAGCGACTCGCTTCTCCCCGGTTACCTTCTTCCTTGCGATCCGTGTCCACTCTTTTGTCGGAGAGGTAGGCAGTGGAGTTTTCCGGGTTAGCGAGCCCTCGGTCCCCGACTTTCCGGAGACGATCTTCTTCCGGAAAGCTGGAGGTTGTGCTTCTCCGGTATTTTCGGAGTTCGTTGGGGGAGACTTCTTTTCCGGTGGATCCGCGATACGGTGCAGAATTCCTTCTTTATCCGCTACAGATGAGATTGTTCCGAAGCAGAATACGGATCCGGGACGCAGGGTGATCTTGCTGTAGAAGGTGACGGCCATTGAGCTAGCTTGGATCGTCGACACCCCCTACCTGGCGCGCCAGCTGTCGGTGTTTTGGGTCCGACCGCACACCCGGGGTTGTCCCTCAAGGTGTTTTAGGAGTAGGACGGTGTCGACAACTGTAGCAGAATGGTTCGTGCCGATCGCACGAGGGACAGTGGACAAGGTTTACAGGTTCGGGCCGCTTAGAGATGCGTAACACCCTACGTCCTGGTGAGTATGCTTGGTGAATGTGGTTACAAGAGAGCTCTCTGGATCGAGAATACAGAGAGTTGACGTGGGTGGCTAAGTAAAGGATCGATCGTTCTGAAGGGGTGCCCCCTAGGCCTTATATACTCGACCGTGGGGCAGTACACGTGGATAAGATAACAACAAGTAGCTAAAAGATAGTGAACCTCTTGAGATTATCCCTACGTAACCCTCGCCGACTTATCCTCGCATGGCTTCGTTGCATGGAGGCTCCAGCGCGGGAGAGTCGGATCTCTGTTGCGGTCATTCGCTCGACGCTGTGGGCCGTCCGGGTTTGCACCAATCCAGCCTCATGTCGTTCTGCTTTGCTGGTTGTTTCTCCCAGGCCCACGAAAGAATGACCTTACGATTTATTGGGCCCTTGGGCCTTTCGTGAGGTTCTTTACTCTTTTAGTGGACCCGGGGGATATCTATCCCCCACACTTGTTGTGGTTCCTCTGAACCATGTTGGCACTGGAGTGGCCCTCGCCTCCTTTAGATCCCGTGTCCTTAGCCCGAGCTTTCTCCTCAACATCCAGAGACGCTATCAGATTTTCAACTTGTCGGGGACCATAATTAGGGGTCCCTCAAGACGCCTAATTCTCAGCTGGTAACCCCCATCAGCATAAAGCTGCAGAGGCCTGATGGGTTTGATTAAGTCAGGGATCAGTCCATACGAGCGACCGATCACGCCACACCCGAGCCTAGCCTCGGGCAAGGGCAGCCGACCCTGAGGTGTGTCCGTCTCGCCCGAGGCCCCCTTTTTTACGGCAGACGCATCTCCGGCTCGCCCGAGGCCTTGCCTTCGTTAAGAAGCAACCCTGACTAAATCACCGCGCCGACCGACCAAGTCACTGGGCATTTAACGCAAAGAGTGAGACTGACGGGCGGCCAGGCTTTGCCAAAGGCGCCATAGGAAGCTCCGCCCGACCCAGGGCTCGGACTCGGGCTAAGGCCCCGGAAGACGGCGAACTCCGCTCCGCCCGACCCAGGGCTCGGACTCGGGCTAAGGCCCCGGAAGACGGCGAACTCCGCTCCGCCCGACCCAGGGCTCGGACTCGGGCTAAGGCCAGGAAGACGGCGAACTCCGCTCCGCCCGACCCAGGGCTCGGACTCGGGCTAAGGCCCCGGAAGATGGCGAACTCCGCTCCGCCCGACCCAGGGCTCGGACTCGGGCTAAGGCCCCGGAAGACGGCGAACTCCGCTCCACCCGACCCAGGGCTCGGACTCGGGCTAAGGCCCCGGAAGACGACGAACTCCGCTTCGCCCGACCCAGGGCTCGGACTCCGCCCTGGCCTCTGCCGAACGACCTCCGCCTCGCCCGACCCAGGAGCTCGGGCTCGGCCTCGGCCATGGAGGACAGACTCGACCTCAGCCTCGGAGGAGCCTCCACGTCGCCCGACCTAGGGCACAAGTCCGCCACGTCAACAGGAAGCCCATCATCACCCTGCCGCGAGCCGACTTAGGTCGCAGAGAACAAGACCGACGTCCCATCCGGCTAGCTCCGCCAGATAGGCAATAATGGCGCCCCGCTAGACCCATGACGACGGCGGCTCTCGGCTCCCTTACGGAAGCAGGGAGACGTCAGCAAGAGCCCAACTGTTCCAACAGCTGTCCCTCCACCAGGCCGTTACTCCTCCGACGGCCACGACACCACACCGGCTGGGTGCCAAGTTCTCTCTGGCTGCCACATTGGCATGTACCTAGGGCGCTAGCTCTCCCCCGCTAGACACGTAGCACTCTGCTGCACCCCCATTGTACACCTGGGTCCTCTCCTTGCGCCTATAAAAGGAAGGACCAGGGCCTTCTTAGAGAAGGTTGGCCTCGCGGGAACGAGGGCAGGGGCAGGCGCTCTCTTGGGGCCGCTCGCTCCCCTCACCCGCGCGGACGCTTGTAACCCCCTACTGCAAGCGCACCGACCTGGGCGCGGGACGAACACGAAGGCCGCGGGATCTCCGCCTCCCTCACGACCCGGCTCCGGCCACCTCGCTCTCCCCCCTTCGCGCTCGCCCACGCGCGACCCATCTGGGCTGGGGCACGCGGCACACTCACTCGTCGGCTCGGGGACCCCCGGTCTCGAAACGCCGACAGTGGCGCGCCAGGTAGGGGCCTGCTGCGTGTTGACGAGCAGATTCCCGTCAAGCTCCAGATGGGCAGTCCAACGACCTCTTCAACCCGGGACGGTGCTCCGTTTTGGGAGCCTCGAGTTCATGTCTTTCGACGGCAGCTACGACATGATACTCCTTCCACCGCCGCGCGACAGCGACAATGGTGGCGGACAGCCCGCCCGCCGGCGGCGGAATCGACGACGTCTTTCCCGCGTGGGGGAAGGACAACTTTCGAGCTCGCCCCATCCTCTCCCTCGCCATCGGAGGAGGAGGCGGGGCAACAGGGCCAAGCGGGAGGCTGCGCTCAGTCGACTGTCGAGCAAATCGACATCCCCAGCGCCCCAACGGAGGACGCGTCGGGCGTCACCCTCGCATTTGAGGCGAAGGCGAGCGCCGTCCCCCCGAGACACGCCAACCCCGAGCAAGTCGACGACGCCAGCGCGCTCACGGAGGGCCTGCAGGACGTCGCACTCGTACCCAGGACGATGGCGCGATCAGCCCCCGATGTGACTTCGTCGCTCCTCGTCGACCAAAGGTACCGGCTGATTCCCATCCTTTGTCATTTCAACTCGACCTCAACCCGCCTAGTGACCTCGCTCTTGCGAGCGCTCACGTTGAGGCGAGTGCAACCCCTTTCGGGTTTCGTGTGCGGTCGCCTTGGGACCGATTGTCGGGCGTCTCGACCTACGGACCCTCTGGGTCCGAGGAAGATGACGACCCCAGCGTCTGCTGGGATTTCTCTAGATCTGGCAACCCAGTGCCATGCGGGACTTCATGACCGCATGCAACTACTGCATCTCCGACTATTCCGACGGCAGCCGCAGCCTTGACGACAAGGACTGCGGCCCGAGCCGCGAATGTTTCCACGTCGAGCTAGGGGATCCCTCCGGAGGCAGCTGTCTCGGCATGCCGGAGGATGGTGATCTCCCTAGGCCAGCGCCTCGCGCCGACATCCCGCGGGAGCGAGCTGTGGTCCCCGTTCCGGCAGGGGGTCACGACCCACAGCTCGTGCAAGTCCGTGGGGCGCAGGCCGGGCTCGATGAGGGAGCAGGAGCGCTCGAGACAATCCGCCGGGACGTCGGCAGGTATGCGGGCCAGCCCCCGGCCGGAGAAATACGTCACCTGCCCCAGGGTCTCCAGCACCGCATCGCCAACGATGCCAGGGACAGACCGCCACCCGCATCCGGCGGAACCGGTCAGGACCTGGCAGCCGCAACGATGTCCTCCGCGTGATGCCGGAGTCATCAACCACCGAGGGTCGGTGAATCCAGGGAGAGCTCAAGCATCTCCTGGAAGGCGCTGCGGCCCGGCGGGCCGAGAGCTCTGCCTCCCGAAGGCAGGGGTACCCCTCGGAACCTCGTGCCGCGACTTCCCGACTCATGCGGGAAGCCTCGGTCTACACCGGGCGCACGCGCAACACCGCGCCTGCGGCCCCGGGCCACCTCGGCGACGAGCACCCTCATCGCCACCGTCGGGCCCCTCGACGAAAGGGTGCGCCGAGGTTATCACCCCAGGCGTGGGGGACGCTACGACAGCGGGGAGGATCGGAGTCCCTCGCCCGAACCACCCGGTCCGCAGGTCTTCAGCCGGGCCATTCGGCGGGCGCCGTTTCCGACCCGGTTCCGACCCCGACTACTATCACAAAGTACTCGGGGGAAACGAGACCGGAATTGTGGCTCGCAGACTACCGCCTGGCCTATCAACTGGGTGGAACGGACGACGACAACCTCATCATCCGCAACCTCCCCCTGTTCCTCTCCGACACTGCTCGCTTGGTTGGAGCACCTGCCTCCGGGGCAGATTTCCAACTGGGAGGATCTGGTCCAAGCTTTCGCCGGCAACTTCCAGGGCACGTACGTGCGCCGCGGGAATTCCTGGGACCTCCGAAGCTGCCGGCAACAGCCGGGAGAGTCTCTTCGGGACTACATCCGGCGATTCTCGAAGCAGCGCACCGAGCTGCCCAACATCACCGACTCCGATGTCATCGGCGCGTTCCTTGCCGGCACCACCTGCCGTGACCTGGTGAGCAAGTTGGGTCGCAAGACCCCCACCAGGGCGAGCGAGCTGATGGACATCGCCACCAAGTTCGCCTCTGGTCAGGAGGCGGTCGAGGCCATCTTCCGAAAGGACAAGCAGCCCCAGGGCCGCCCGTCGGAAGATGCTCCCGAGGCGTCTACTCCGCTCGGCGCCAAGAAGAAAGGCAGGAGGAAGTCGCAAGCGAAACGCGACGCCGCCCAGCACGGACCTTGTCGCCGCCGCCGAATACAAGAACCCTCGGAAGCCCCCCGGAGGTGCCAACCTCTTCGACAAGATGCTCAAGGAGACGTGCCCTTACCATCAGGGGCCCGTCAAGCACACCCTCGAGGAATGCGTCATGCTTCGGCGCCACTTCCACCGGGCCGGGCCACCCGCAGAGGGTGGCAGGGCCCGCGACGACGACAAAAAAGAAGATCACCAAGCAGGAGAGTTCCCCGAGGTCCGCGACTGCTTCATGATCTACGGAGGGCATGCGGCGAATGCCTCGGCTCGGCATCGTAAGCAAGAGCGTCGGGAGGTCTGCTCGGTGAAGGTGGCGGCGCCAGTCTACCTAGACTGGTCCGACAAGCCCATCACCTTCGACCAAGATGACCACCCCGACCACGTGCCGAGCCCGGGGAAGTACCTACTCGTCGTCGACCCCGTCATCGGCGACGTCAGGCTCACCAAGGTCCTGATGGATGGGGGCAGCTGCCTCAAATCATCTACGCCGAGACCCTCAGGCTCCTGCATGTCGATCTGTCATCCGTCCGAGCAGGCGCTGCGCCCTTCCACGGGATCATTCCTGGGAAGCGCGTCCAGCCCCTCGGACAGCTCGACCTTCCTGTCTGCTTCGGAACACCCTCCAACTTCCGAAGGGAGACTTTGACGTTCGAGGTGGTCGGGTTCCGAGGAACCTACCACGCAGTGTTGGGAAGGCCCATGCTACGCGAAGTTCATGGCCATCCCCAACTACACCTACCTGAAGCTCAAGATGCCGGGCCCCAACGGGGTCATCACCGTCGGCCCCACGTACAAACACGCGTTCGAATGCGATGTGGAGTGCGTGGAGTACGCCGAGGCCCTCGCCGAGTCCGAGGCCCTCGTCGCCGACCTGGAAAGCCTCTCCCGAGAGGTGCCGGACGTGAAGCGACACGCCGGCAACTTCGAGCCAGCGGAGACGGTTAAGGCCATCCCTCTCGACCCCAGTGGCGACACCTCCAAGCAGATCCGGATCGGTTCCGGGCTCGACCCCAAATAGGAAGCAGTGCTCGTCGACTTTCTCCGCGCAAACGCCGACGTCTTTGCGTGGAGTCCCTCGGACATGCCCGGCATACCGAGGGATGTCGCCGAGCACTCGCTGGATATTCGGGCCGGAGCCCGACCGGTCAGACAGCCTCTGCGCCGATTCGACGAGGAAAGGCGCAGGGTGATAGGTGAGGAGATCCACAAGCTGATGGCAGCAGGGTTCATCAAAGAGGTATTCCGTCCCAAATGGCTTGCCAACCCTGTACTTGTGAGGAAGAAAGGGGGGAAATGGCGGATGTGTGTAGACTACACTGGTCTCAACAAAGCGTGTCCGAAGGTCCCCTACCCTCTACCTCGCATCGATCAAATCGTGGACTCCACTGCTGGGTGCGAAACCTGTCTTTCCTCGATGCCTACTCAGGGTATCATCAAATCAAGATGAAAGAGTCCGACCAGCTCGCGACTTCTTTCATCACGCCCTTCGGCATGTACTGTTATGTCACCATGCCGTTCGGTTTGAGGAACGCAGGTGCAAACGTACCAGCGGTGCATGAACCATGTGTTCGGCGAACACATCGGTCGCACGGTCGAGGCCTACGATGACATCGTAGTCAAGACAAGGAAAGCCTCCGACCTTCTCTCCGACCTTGAAGTGACATTCCGGTGTCTCAAGGCGAAGGGCGTCAAGCTCAATCCCGAGAAGTGCGTCTTCGGGGTGCCCCGAGGCATGCTCCTGGGATTCATCGTCTCCGAGCGGGGCATCGAAGCCAACCCGGAGAAGATCGCAGCCATCACAAGCATGGGGCCCATCAAGGACTTAAAAGGCGTACAGAGGGTCATGGGATGTCTCGCGGCCCTGAGCCGTTTCATCTTGCGCCTCGGCGAAAGAGGCCTGCCCCTGTACCGTCTCTTAAGGAAGGCCGAGTGCTTCACTTGGACTCCCGAGGCCGAGGAAGCTCTCGGGAACCTGAAGGCGCTCCTCACCCAGGCGCCCGTCTTGGTACCCCAGCTGATGGAGAAGCCCTCTTGGTCTACATCGCCGCTACCACTCAGGTGGTCAGCGCCGCGATCGTGGTCGAAAGGCAGGAAGAGGGGCATGCTTGCCCATTCAGAGGCCAGTTTACTTCGTCAGCGAGGTGCTGTCCGAGACCAAGATCCGCTACCCACAAGTCCAGAAGCTACTGTATGCAGTGATCCTGACGAGGCGAAAGCTACGACATTACTTCGAGTCTCATCCGGTGACTGTGGTCATCCTTCCCCCTGGGGGAGATCATCCAGTGCCGAGAAGCTCGGGACGGATCGCAAAGTGGGCGGTGGAAATCATGGGCGAGACAATCTCGTTCGCCCCTCGGAAGGCCATCAAGTCCCAGGTACTGGCGGACTTCGTAGCCGAATGGGTCGACACCCAGTTGCCGACGGCTCCGATCCAACCGGAGCTCTGGACCATGTTTTCGACGGGTCGCTGATGAAGACGGGAGCCGGCGCGGCCTGCTCTTCGTCTCGCCCCTCGGGAAACACCTGCGCTACGTGCTCCGCCTCCATTTCCGGCGTCCAACAATGTGGCTGAGTACGAGGCTCTGATCAACGGATTGCGAATCGCCATCGAGCTAGGGGTCCGATGCCTCGATGCTCGCGGCGACTCGCAGCTCGTCATCGACCAAGTCATGAAGAACTCCCACTGCCGCGACCCGAAGATGGAGGCCTACTGTGATGAGGTTCGACACCTGGAAGACAAGTTCTACGGGCTCGAGCTTAACCACATCGCCCGGCGCTACAACGAGACTGCGGACGAGCTGGCGAAGATAGCCTCGGGGCGAACGACGGTTCCCCCGGACGTCTTCTCCCGGGATCTGCACCAACCCTCCGTCAAGATCGGCGACACGCCCGAGCCCGAGGCGCCCTCGGCCCCGTCCGAGGTGACCTCGGCCCAGCCCGAGCCATCCTCGGTTCAGCCCGAGGAACCCTCGGCCCCCGAGGGCGAAGCACTGCGCATCGAGGAGGAGCGGAGCGGGGTCACGCCAGATCAAGATTGGCAGACCCCGTACCTGCAATATCTCCGCCAAGGAGAACTGCCCCTCGACCGAGCCGAGGCTCGGCAGGTAGCGCGACGCGCCAAGTCGTTCGTCTTGCTGGGCGATGAGAAGGAGCTCTACCACCGTAGCCCCTCGGGGCATCCTCCAGCGATGCATCTCCATCGCCGAAGGTCAGGAACTCCTGCAGGAAATACACTCGGGGGCTTGCGGCCATCATGCAGCACCTCGAACCCTCATCGGGAACGCTTTCCGGCAAGGCTTCTACTGGCCGACGGCGGTGGCTGACGCCTCTAGAATTGTCCGCGCCTGCGAAGGGTGCCAATTCTATACGAAGCAGACCCACCTGCCCGCTCAGGCTCTGCAGACGATACCCATCACCTGGCCCTTCGCTGTGTGGGGTCTGGACCTCGTCGGCCTCTGCAGAAGGCGCCCGGGGGCTACACGCACCTGCTGGTCGCCATCGACAAATTCTACAAGTGGATCGAGGTCCGACCCCTGAACAGCATCAGGTCCGAGCAGGCGGTGGCGTTCTTCACCAACATCATCCATCGCTTCGGGGTCCCGAACTCCATCATCACCGACAACGGCACCCAGTTCACCGGCAAAAAATTCTTGGATTTTTGCGAGGATCACAACATCCGGGTAGACTGGGCCGCCGTAGCTCATCCCATGTCGAATGGGCAAGTAGAGCGCGCCAATGGCATGATTCTACAAGGGCTCAAGCCTCGGATTTACAATGACCTCAACAAGTTCGGCAAGCGATGGATGAAGGAACTCCCCTCGGTGGTCTGGAGCCTGAGGACGACGCCGAGCCGAGCGACGGGTTTTACGCCGTTCTTCCTGGTCTACGGGGCCGAGGCCGTCTTGCCCACGGACCTGGAATACGGCTCCCCGAGGACGAGAGCCTACGACGATCAAAGCAACCAAGCTAGCCGAGAAGACTCGCTGGACCAGCTGGAAGAGGCTCGGGACAAGGCCTTACTACACTCGGCACGGTATCAGCAGTCCCTGCGACGCTACCACGCCCGAGGGGTCCGACCCCGAGACCTCCAGGTGGGCGACCTGGTGCTTCGGCTGCGGCAAGACGCCCGAGGGAGGCACAAGCTCACGCCCCCCTGGGAGGGGCCGTTCGTCATCGCCAAAGTTCTGAAGCCCGGAACGTACAAGCTGGCCAACAGTCAAGGCGAGGTCTACGGCAACGCTTGGAACATCCAACAGCTACGTCGCTTCTACCCTTAAGATGTTTCCAAGTTGTTCATATACCTCGCACCCACGCAAAGTTTAGTCAACAAGGAAGGGTCGGCCTCGCCTCGGCAAAGCCCGACCCTCCCTCGGGGGCTAAAAGGGGGGAAACCCCCTCTGCGTCAAAATTTTCCTAAAAAAAAATCTCTTTTACCAGAATGTCTTTCGTGCTTTTTGACTACTTCGAAAAGTGGGTCCCGGAAACGACGGGGTACACGTAAGCAGTCAAGGCTGACCGAGCCGAGGGACTCCTACGCCTCCGGGATACGGATACCTCACTCATCACCTTCTGCGATAAGTAACTCACGTTCGGATAAAGCGGCTCCACGGATCGAACAAGTCTTTACGTTCGGAAGCCCTTCTGCCGAAGCGATCTTTCGGGCCTTCTCGACCAAGTCGGTGACGGGGCCTCATGGACGAGTGAAAGTACGCGTAAGCGGCAAGGCCGACCGAGCCGAGGGACTCCCACGCCTCCGGGATACGGATACCTCACTCATCACCTTCCGCGAGAAGCAACTCTCGCTCGCACTAAACATCCCTGTTACCGACAAAAAGTCCAGATGCTCGAAACAAGAGGAAAGAGACGCAGCTTTACAACACAGCAAGGGTGTGTGTTCTGGCCTCGACGGCCGCACAAGGCCCACGCTACAAGACAATCTGATCCTGCAGGCTCGGGTCTTGACGCTGGAAGGGGGCGGCAACACCCTCGGCATCAACGGCACCTTCGGCGAGGCCCGACCTAGCCTCGAACGGCAACGCGTCCGAGGGTCTCCGCTCCGAAGGACGACGTCATCACCACGCCCGAGCGATCTGTCAGGGACTTCTCCGGGATCCGGCCCGAGCGGGCGGCTCGGCCGGCCACCTCCGGGGCCTCGGCCAACCACCTTCCGAGGGCACCAGCCCGGTCCGAAGCCTCGGCTGACCAACTCCGGCGTTGATCCTGCCAACGGACAACTCGGCTAGGCTCCGGCCAACCAGGTTTCATTTTCGAACCAACTCCGCCTCTGCTCATGCTGATATCGCTACCCCTGGCCTCGGCTCGTCGAAGAGCGGCCGAGTGGTCTCTTTAACTAAGCTAGAGGAGCCTCGGACAACAGGGCCGACCGAGCCGAGGGACTCCTACGCCTCCGGGATACGGATACCTCACTCGTCACCTTGACACGGGGCGACTCATGCTTGGTGAAGCGGTTCAGACAATCAGCAGACGAGTCTTATTGCTCGGAAATGAGGAAAAAATACGGCTCTGTGCCGACGTCACATACATGTTCAGGCCCCGAAAGCCGAAATGAACAAAAAACCTGGCATTCGAAGTGCCATTACGGACGGGACTCCGGTCCCCCCCCCCCGATAGGGGCGGGCCTGCGGGGCGGCGGGAGGACTTTCACCCCCCGAGGACGAGAGGCAGCCATTCGGGCCAGGGGACGGAGACCCGGGGCTACTGACGGAGTTGGCAATCTCGTCGGTAGAGAAGCCACCTCCGTCCGCCGACGCCTCGGAGCACGCCGGCAGGTCTTTGCCCTTGCCAAGGCCGTCCAGGGCGTGGGCGCTGCCCTCGTGATGCGCGGCGTAATCGTCGTCCGGGCGGAGGACGCGGCGTTGCGCCCCGACTGTGTGACGACGACCCACCTCTTCCGGCATGGCCGGAGGAAGTCTCCGTGAAGCTGGAGGATGCCGTTTCCCCCCAGATGCCCGGGAAAGAAGAGGGCAACCGACCCCACACGGAGACAGCCCCCTGACTCGCCTCGTCCTCCATCTTGGCTTGGATGACGAAAATCCTTGAGGCTGAGGGAGGGGCAGAGGCCGCAGCCCGGCTCGCTTTTGAAAGGGAAATGCCCTTGGGCCATTTCTAAGTATTTTGGTGATTGAGTGCCAACACATGTGCTTAATTGTGAATTTATGTACATGGATGAACAAGGTGCAAATCATGAGATAAAGGTATGTTTCTAAGCCTTAGTACATTTGTTTTGTGGACTAACATATTTGTCTAAGTGTTAGAAACAGAAAGAAGAAAAAGAGAAAAGGGGAGAGAAAGACTTGGCTGTGTGCAGCCAAGGCTCAGCTCGGTCTGGAGCACCGGACTGTCCGGTGTGCACCGGCAGTGTCCGGTGCGCCAGGCCTACTCGGCGCGAACTGGCCGCTCTCGGGAATTCGCCGACGGCGTACGGCTAAAATTCACCGGACTGTCCGGTGTGCACCGGACTGTCCGGTGAGCCAATGGTCGGCCAGGGCCAACGGTCGGCCGCGCAATCCGCGCGGGACACGTGGCCGAGCCAACGGTCGGAAGACGGCACCGGACTGTCCGTGTGCACCGGACTGTCCGGTGCGCCAACGGCTCTCAGATCTCCGCCGGTCTGCAACGGTCGGGAAGCGCTGGATAAGGAAAGAAATCGGTCACCGGACATGTCCGGTGTGCACCGGACTGTCCGGTGCCCCCGTCGACAGAAGGCCAGGATAGCCTTCCAGAATTGCTCTCAACGGCTCCTAGCTGCCTTGGGGCTATAAAAGGAGCCCCTAGGCGCATGGAGGAGACACACAAGCAACTCTTGAGCATTCTTGATCATCCACACAAGTTCTTTGCGCATTCGTTTGTGATTCTAAGTGATTCGAGCTCTGTTCTAGTGTGAACTCTGAGATAGTCATTCGAGCTCGAGTTTTGGCCGTGTGTGTGCGCTTTGTTGTGGATTTGTGTGTGTTGCTTCCCTCCCTTACTCTGTGCTTTCTTGTGATCATATACTTGTAAGGGCAAGAGACTCCAATTTGTGGAGATTCCTTGCAAACGGGATAGTGAAAGGAAAAGCAAAACACCGTGGTATTCAAGTGGGTCTTTGGACCGCTTGAGAAAGGTTGATTGCAACCCTCGTCCGTTGGGACGCCACAACGTGGAAGTAGGCAAGCATTGGCTTGGCCGAACCACGGGATAAACCACCGTGTCACCTCTGTCTTGATCTCTTGTGGTATTGTGTTTTGTTGAGACTTCACCTTAGCCACTTGGCAATAATCGTGCTAACACATAACAAGTTTTTGTGGCTTAAGTTTTTACAGGATCACCTATTCACCCCCCCCCTCTAGGTGCTCTCAATTGGTATCAGAGCCGTTCTATTCACAAAGGGACTAACCGCCCGAATAGATGGATCCTAAGGGGAAGGGTATTGTGATCAACGACAAAGAAAAGGAGACCTTCGTCAACGAGCCGAAGGACGACAAGCCTACCGACTCCGGCTCGGGCCATAGACGAAAGGAAGGGAAGAAGAAGAAGACGAGGCGTATCAAGGAGATCATCTACTACGACGATAGTGATGAATCCACTTCTTCCCAAAAGGACGACGACAACGACTACAGGAAGACGGTCAATTCGAACTTTTCATTTGATTATTCCCGTATTCAACATAGTTCGAATTCGCATTTGCTTTCCATTCCTCTTGGCAAACCTCCACACTTCGATGGGGAGGACTACGGATTTTGGAGTCACAAAATGCGTAGTCACTTATTCTCTCTCCATCCTAGCATATGGAGATTGTGGAGAACGGAATGAAATTCGATAGCTCGGATAGCCCTATGCTTATAAATGAACAGATTCATAAAAATGCACAGGCTACTACTGTTCTCTAGCATCTTTGTGCAGGGAAAGTACAATAAGGTGAGCGGCTTGGACAATGCCAAGCAGATATGGGACACCCTCAAGATCTCTCACGAGGGGAACGACATCACCATGCTCACCAAGATGGAGTTGGTGGAGGGCGAGCTTGGACGGTTCGCCATGATAAGGGGAGAGGAGCCAACTCAGACGTACAACCGGCTCAAGACCCTTATCAACAAAATAAGGAGCTACGGAAGCACGCGTTGGACGGATCACGATGTCGTCCGCCTAATGCTCAGGTCTTTTACCGTACTTGATCCTCATCTCGTGAACAATATTCGTGAGAATCCCAGGTACACGATGATGACGCCCGAGGAAGTGCTTGGAAAATTCGTAAGCGGGCGGATGATGATCAAGGAGGCAAGATACGTCGACGAAGCGTTGAACGGTCCGATCAACGAGCCGCAACCCCTTGCTCTCAAGGCAACACGAAGCAAGGAGGCGCTACCTAGCAAGGTGGCACAGATTGAGGCGGCCGGACTTAATGATGAAGAAATGGCTCTCATCATCAAAAGGTTCAAGACGGCGCTAAATGGTCGCAAGGGGCAGCCAAGCAAGACCAAAGCCAAGGGGAAGCGCTCATGCTTCAAATGCGGTAAGCTTGGTCATTTTATCGCTAACTGTCCCGATAATGAAAGTGACCAGGAAAAGGGGAACAAAAGAGAGAAGAAGAAGCAATACAAGAAGGCAAAGGGCGAGGCGCATCTAGGAAAGGAGTGGGACTCGGATTGCTCCTCCTCCGACTCCGACAACGAAGGACTCGCCGCCACTGCCTTCAACAAATCGGCTCTCTTCCCCAACGAGCGTCTCACTTGCCTTATGGCAAGGGAGAAGAAGGTGAGTACTCAAGACTCCACTTATGCTTCTTCTAGTGATAGTGAGTCTAGTGACGATGATGACATAGATTATTCTTGCTTGTTCAAAGGCTTAGATAGATCTAAGATAGATAAAATCAATGAATTGATTGATGCTTTGAATGAAAAGGATAGGCTTTTAGAGAAGCAAGAGGATTATTGTATGATGAACATGATAAGTTTATAGAGGCACAAAAATCATATGCTTTAGAAGTGAAAAGAAATGAAGTGCTTTCTAGTGAAATATCTTCTTGTCATGAAACCATTGCTACTTTACAAAGTGTTAACCATGATTTAAATGCTAAATTAGAAGTAACAAATAAATCTAAGTCTTGTGTTGAAAATGTTACAATTTGCACTAGGTGTAAGGATTTGATGTTAACACTTGTAGCAAACATTTAGTTTCAATTTCAAAACTAAAAGATGAAGTGGCTAGTCTTAATGCCCAACTTAAGACTAGCAAGAGTGAAGTTGAAAAGATAAAATTTGCAAGGGATGCCTATACAATTGGAAGACATCCCTCAATTAAGGATGGGCTTGGCTTCAAGAGGGAAGCCAAGAACTTAACAAGCCATAAGGCTCCCATCTTCGTCAAGGAGAAGGGGAAGGCCCCGATGGCTAGTAATGCTAAAAAGAATCATGCTTTTATGTATTATGATAGGAGACATGCTAGAAATGCTTATAATCATTTTGATTCACATGTTTATGATTCTCATGCAATGTTTGCTTCTAGTTCTTCTTATAATCATGGTAGAGATATGTGTAGGAGAAATGTTGTACATATGCCTAGGAGAGATATTGCTCATGTACCTAGAAAGAATGTTATTCATGCTCCTAGGAAAGTAGTGAATGAACCTTCTACCATTTATTATGCTTGTAATGCTCCTTTTGCTATTTGTAGAAAGGGTAAGAAGGTTGTTGCTAGGAAATTAGGGGCTAGATGCAAGGGAGATAATCTTGCATTTGGGTCCCTAAAGATATTTGTGCTAACCTTGCAGGACCCAACATGAGTTGGGTACCTAAGACCCAAGCCTAAATTGCCTTGCAGGTTTATGCATCCGGGGGTTCAAGCTGGATTATCGACAGCGGATGCACAAACCATATGACGGGGGAGAAGAAGATGTTCACCTCCTACGTCAAGAATAAGGATTCCCAAGATTCAATTATATTCGGTGATGGGAATCAAGGCAAGGTAAAAGGGTTAGGTAAAATTGCAATTTCCAATGAGCATTCTATATCAAATGTATTCCTAGTGGAGAGTCTTGGATATAATTTGCTATCTGTTAGTCAACTATGTCAAATGGGATATAATTGTTTATTTACAAATGTAGATGTGTCTGTCTTTAGAAGATGTGATGGTTCACTAGCTTTTAAGGGTGTACTAGACGGCAAGCTTTATTTAGTTGATTTTGCAAAAGAAGAGGCCGGTCTAGATGCATGCTTAATGGCTAAGACTTGCATGGGCTGGCTGTGGCATCGCCGCTTAGCACATGTGGGGATGAAGAACCTCCACAAGCTTCTAAAGGGAGAACACGTGATAGGTCTAACAAATGTTTATTTCGAAAAAGATAGACCTTGTGCAGCTTGTCAAGCAGGTAAACAAGTGGGAGGAGCACATCACAGCAAGAATGTGATGACCACGTCAAGACCTCTGGAGTTGCTGCATATGGACCTCTTCGGACCCGTCGCCTATCTAAGTATAGGAGGAAGTAAGTATGGTTTAGTTATTGTTGATGACTTTTCCCGCTTCACTTGGGTGTTCTTTTTGCAGGATAAGTCTGAAACTCAAGGGACCCTCAAGCGCTTCCTCAGGAGAGCTCAAAATGAGTTTGAGCTCAGGGTGAAGAAGATAAGGAGCGACAATGGGTCCGAGTTCAAGAACCTTCAAGTGGAGGAGTTTCTTGAGGAGGAAGGAATCAAGCACGAGTTCTCCGCTCCCTACACACCACAGCAAAATGGTGTGGTAGAGAGGAAGAAC